>SMMW01000109.1:0-674218 GCA_004794655.1 Marisa cornuarietis | reverse complement strand
ACTGTGTTAAAACATTTGACTGTTCAGAAAATTTATCCAAATATTGAGATATGTCCTTAAACACAATACATTTACTACGACTCTTACTGTTAAATATCTTAATGCTATATTTATCTTTCTACATTGAAAGGCTTATTTTTAAAAGACTGAATGGTTAAATAAACATTGATAAGGAGCTGACAGTTACACATAAAAAAACAAGAACAAAAACAAACGATTAAAATTTGAGAACACATTTAAAGATTTACCGCAAAGCCATTTGCTATCTTTTCAAGATTTAATTTCAGCTTTTAGTCAGAGCATAGAAGCTGTCAACTGAAGTTTATACATAATTATATATTTTACAATTTTGGTTACCTTGCCCTTTAAGGATGGCAGCTTCTGCATTTGTCAGGGCATGAATGTAAAGTTTTGAAGATTTATCCTTAACTTGACTCGTCGCCATAACTGTCCCCGTGAACCTTGGTAGGTTGGCTGGCTGGCTGGCTGGCTGGTTGATTTGGTAGGAAAGTGCTTCTACCTAGAAATGATTCCAACTATCAGGGTATAGGAACCCGGAATACCTGGGGAATAACAACCCTAGCTGTGAGCAAGTCTTCATACATAAAGTGTCCTGAGACGAAATCGGAACCCAGGGCCTCTCATTGCTGCAGTGACAAGCGAGTGTTTGAGCCACTACATCACCGAGCGCCCCGCTTTCTGTGAGCAAATGCACATAAAAACAAACAAACAAACAAACAAAACAAACAAACACAAACAAAAAAAACCCAAACAAACAAAACCTTCACCTCCACTAGGTATTAAGGGATCGTTTCAAAATAAACAGCTGTAATAGACTGAGTTAAGTCTACCTTCTGAAAGCAATTAACGGAGAAATAAGACTTTCTGGGACTCAGCTCGGCTCAACAATATTAAGGGCTTGTGAAAATTTTCATGCATTTTAAGTATAAATTTTCTAAAATAATCTATGTAATAAGTCTGTATTGTTTCACCAGTAAGAAGAAAAAGAAAAATGATAAAAGAAAGAACAGAAACAAAATGATATCAACACCTCACTCGCGTCTTTCTGGGCTGATGTTCAAGACGTGACTACCTCGCTCTTCCAATTTAATTAGCCATGTTTTGCAAGAAACAAACAATTAACACAGCAATAGCAGCAACAGCTCCCCCACTACAAAACAAACAAACAAACAAACAAACACAAAAACAAAAAAGAAAACTCCCAGCAATGACATTACCTGTTTTGTAGCGCTTCTGCTAGCAAAGATAAATGTAGGTTCATATCAAACTTAGGTTGTAACCCATGTATTTGACTATGGAGCTCGGACCTATGTCGGCTCTATGGCAAGAGTACGGGGCTGCGAAAGATCTCATAAGCCCGATGAAAGAGCCTCTAAAGGCCGCACATTTGACTTCCGCATGCTGCGCACTTTACAGTGCTTTGACCTGAGACCCCCACAAATGATATGTGACACACAAGTAAACAAGTGTCGCACACGGAATGTAAAAAAAAAAAGTAATATGGCTTTTACAAAATATGTGCTTAGAGAAACAGCGAACAATCGGTATTCTCTCCTTAGGTCAACACATGCAGTGACTGAAAGATCTGATGAGTCATTTCTTCTTCTTCTTGTTCTTCTTGTGTTTTTTTTTTTCCTCCTCATTCTTTGTCTTTCTTGTTGTTATAACGCTAGTGATACTTGGATGAAAGCCAGAAATGCAAATTAACTTTACCTGCCTGCTGTAATGTGGTTGACTAATTTTGCTGGCAATGCGGCAGTAGATCTCTGTTTTACCTGGCACCTGAGTTTCACGCTCTAGTAAATTCACCAACTTATCCTCCTCACCCCCCCCACCACCACCACCACCACCACTTACATGTCTGTCGGTACCGATACACAGGGCAGCTGCAAATCCTTGCATTACAAGAGCAATCGTTCTGGATACACTTCAGTATATTTTATGGTTTTGCGAAAACAAGAGACTCACAAGAAAAAGGAATTGACTCACCCGCGGCTCACTTTTGCCCCAAACCTCAACATTTCGTCTTCCCACTCCACCTTTCCTGTTTCCGCTCAACCCTTCTTTCCGTTATTAGTTCTATAGGTCCTCGCTCCTCAGTCACACTGGACTAGTCATAGGCAACAGTTCCGTTAACC
Organism: Marisa cornuarietis; assembly: GCA_004794655.1. Taxonomy (NCBI): domain Eukaryota; kingdom Metazoa; phylum Mollusca; class Gastropoda; order Architaenioglossa; family Ampullariidae; genus Marisa; species Marisa cornuarietis. The sequence continues at coordinate 672,059 of SMMW01000109.1, read as the reverse complement.
TGTTCACGTACTCGCATGAGTTTTCTGAGGAGTTAGCCAGTCGCAGATTATTGACAACCTGACTTGTGATGCAGGCCCACGGTCGACTTCTTCTAAATAATTTTTTTTACGCACGCAACGAGGCAATGTTGTCCTAATACTAATAGTAATTGACGTTTCTGAGGAAACAGCTCACAGTGAAGTTTGGGTTTTATCTGGCAATAATCCAAATAAAGATCAATAGTTGATAGTAATAAATTATGCTAACATGTAGCGTGGGGTGTGTGGTCAAGTTTGTCGTTTACTACACTGACAGAATATCTCGCGATTTACTGAATATTTTCTCTAAACGATTGTACTTAAGCTTAACACATTTTTGCTGTTTTCGCACTAACAGTCTGAGAATCTTCTTGAGAACTGATAATTACAGGTGGTTGAGGGAAACGAGTTAGATTCTATCATTGAGTGTGTTTGAGATACCTTGAGGTGCATAACTCATTAGCAGTTGACTGCACTGAGTGCTGGCACCGCTGTCTGGCTTCAGCCTCTCGACTACACTGTCTTCTCTTACTGTTCTATTCCCCACCTGACTCTCTTTCTTTCTCTACATCTCCAGACCGTAACGAGACCGATAGTCAACCTTTTTGCACTTCATGAATGTGTACAGGCCTTTCTCACTATCTGTGTGTGGGTGCGTGCGTGCGTGCGTGCGTGTGTGTGTGTGTGTGTGTGTGTGTGCGCGCGCGCGCTCATGTTTCTACTGACGAACATTAAAATGTAAAAAAAGAGAGATTCTTGTAGCTGCAGTTTAATTCAATGCACTATGGTACGTAACTCTTTTTTTATTAAGAATGACAAGTGCACAAGAGTTATACACCTTAGAATGAAACATGAAATATCTATGAACTTCACAATGTTTGATGTTGCTTTTTATCTTTTCGGGCAAATCTTAAATCAAAATTACTCAAATGGAAAACATGATAGACAATATGAGAATGAATTAACGAATAATCTTTATTAAGGGGTGTTGTTTTGTACAGAGGTGGTCTATAAAGAGATAAACTCCTTCGTTATCACTAATTAACACAAGTTATTTACAATTACACATCAGCCATAGAAATAAGCAGGAATGCTATATTCTTGATGTATTCTTACCATTTTTTCTATGTCGTACTGCGAATAGAGAGAGAGAGAGGGTTGTGATTGTTCAAGTATTGGATAATTGGATTACGTATTCACGTGAATATGCTTTAAATAAAATGTGTGTGTGTAATAATAATAATAATAATTTCTTTATTCAGTTTTTGGAAGGCCATCTGGCCTACATCAACATCAGGTACTGCTGGTTACATACATATTATCAAACGTGTGTGTGAGCGCTCGCACGCGCGTATACTAAAATCAAGAAATACTTGTAACCTGTGTAGAAAGCTACTACAAGCCCATGGTACGCTACTCTTCTTCTGGTGTTGAAGAAAAGCACAAGAGTTACCTCCACTGCAGGCTCGGACATAATAATAAATGAAGATGTTTATAGCGCATATTGACACTCATGGACAGCATGCTCTTAGCGCTTAAAACAGGAAAGAGACATGGACTACATGGATAGAACACGAGGGACTGAAGAATAAACAACAATACTGACGACAAACAGAAAACAAAGATGGAAAACACAAAAAGACACCAAGTAACAGGAACAGAGAAAGATTCTGCAGAGAAATATGGGGAGAAAAGTAGCAAGATATGAGGGAATGATGGAAAAGGAAATAAACTGAGAGAACCATCGAAAGTAATCTTGACCAGTGTCTCGTACACTAGTGTCCCAAGTCGAGATATGAACCTACGACTCTTGTCTACTACTTTCTTTGCGCGCGCGCGTGTGTGTGTGTGTGTGTGTGTGTAGGCTTGTGTGCGTGTGAAAGAGAAAGATAAATGGAGAGAGGAAAAATTGAGGAGAGAGTGAGAGAGAGGGAGAGTAAGGGAAAATACAGAAGCTGAAAGTTTGTGAACTTTTGTTACGAAGTTTAAATAAAAACCCCTAAAGAAGATTAAAAGGAATTTCTGCACACTTCCAAGCCTAGATAAAGTAAATATATTGATTCTGATTGATTTTCTAAGCATTTAGATAAAAGTTTTTGAGTTTTAGTTAATTAAAAAGAGATATTTCCTTTTCTCCAGAGGACTTAACTATTTTGAACTGTATTTCTACCGTCAAATTTAAAATGAGCCTTCAGATGTCTATGTAATGAGCGTCCCGGTATTCTTTTCCATGTAACTTTCCAAACGAAGTGCCTATTTAAATTTCAGAACATGGCGGGGTCATAGGGATAATTTTAAAGTGTAAAAAAAATTATATTTTAACTCACCCCATATCAGAAGATTAGTAGTTCTAATTATGCATCTACTTCGGGAATCTCATTAAAAGCTCGCTCTGCTTCATCAACATTCTATGTGAAGAATAAAGTTATAAACCCCAAGCTATACGATTTCTAGAAATAGGTTGGATTATAGGTCTCAGTGTGTCATGTAATGTTGTGCAACCTCATGCCATAAGTTAGTTTTTTACTCTCTTTTAGAAGTGCGAGTATTGGTAGTCTTTTGTCTGAGTAGACTGACTCGTTATTGCGCGATCACGTGGTCCTCTGACATTACATGAACTGTTGTGATTCTGAACATTACTTTTTTTGTTTATTGCTTTAGCAAGACCTCTAGGACAGTCTGTGTCCGACACAAAAGTTTAAAAGGTAAGATGTCTGTGTATTAGTATTTTATTCTGAATGCACATTTATTTCAGGCATTTCCTGAGTACTGAGATCTCAATGGCCACTTCTTTCCTCAGCAGCCTGTACACTGAGCACTGCTCCCTAGTCTGGCTCTTTTGTAAGACCGCCCAATACTTTAATAAAAGTCGTGAAGGTTCATCGAACAACATCATTAGAAAATCGCACAACATGAGACAAAGATTAGAGAGAAAACAGACAGAAGATGAACCAATATCCACATTACAAAAATACTCTTAAATACAAACAGCAAACACATTATATGTTCCTTAGATTTTATTTTCGTAACACAGACTGGCAACACTGAATAATAACAATAATTATTCTTCTTGGCTTTTTCCTCAAAAGAGTCAATCCTATCTTAAAACATGGGGGGTTTCTAAAGAATTTATCGTATTTTCAAGCACAAGTGAGGAACAAGTGGGTATTAAGTGCAATTAAAACATCCATTTGATCTAGAACATTCGTTGTAACCGTTAAAAAATATTCTTAATGTGTGTTTTTTTTGGTTTCTGTTTAAAGGACGATGTTTCTAGATTAGCGATGTACTTGTTTTGTTTCTTCCTCTTCCTCTTCTCGATTATCGCGTTGAATATTATTTTAAGAGCTTCTACATTGGGTCCTACATCCACATTTTTCCGTATGCTTCTAGGATGCTTTCTGTGATACAAGAAAATGCCCATGGCTGTTAATTTACAAGTAAAATAGAGAAACAAGAATACAAAAGCGAATTTCGGTTCTAAACAGAACAATTTAATTAAGATCTTGAAAAAAATACCAGGAAAAATGAAATATTATTTTCGCAATACGGTAAATGATGTTTCTGCCTTATTTGTGTTCAAAGCGATTGTCCTCTGCCTTCAGTGACTAAAGGATGTGACGTAGATTACACAGAAAAGATGGAAAACGATCGATTTTGTTGTTTTGGTTTTTTTTTTTTTTTTTAGATGTCTGAAGTGTACAGGACTGAATAAAAGGGTTGTACATCAAGTGGTCATCATTCGTGGCTAGCGCAAACTGGAAGTAAGGAAAAGGATGAAAATAAGTGACAAGATTTATCTTACGTTGTAAACATGAGATCAAGCAGCCAACCCTCGTGACCCCCACTAACAACTCTCTTCCGTCTTGTTCCCTTCACCAAGTGCGTGACAAGGTTTTCTTCACATTTTACACAAATGAGTGTCAGACATTGTGTGTGTGTCAATATTTGTCATCTGCCTGTGCTTTGTCAAAGGTTTACACTTGCTTTCCCTATCTTTGTCAAAGGTTTACATTTGCCTTCTGTACGTTTGTCAAACGTTTACACTTGCTTTCTCTATGTTTGTCAAAGGTTTACACTTGCTTTCTCTATGTTTGTCAAAGGTTTACACTTGCCTGCACTGTTTGTGCGTAGAGGTGTGCGTTCATTAGTGCGATTATTCTGTTTGTGTCTTCTTAACCGTAAGCACAGGTGACTACAGTGACAAACCTGATGTTTGTGTCTTCTTAACCGTAAGCACAGGTGACTACAGTGACAAACCTGATGAAACCGTTCTAAAAAAAATGTGCGTATCGCCCTCGCTTGATTTGCGGCTTCCTAAAACACTGACAAATAATAGATAATCACTTCAATACACTCAAGACCAAAGAAGCATCAATGTGTAAATGAGCAAACTGACTTTAGCAATAGAAAGTGATGACTGCTCTGTAAACGTTGATCAACAGTTAAAGGCATCAACAACAGCAACAAAAATTTCTTGCAGTCCAAGAAATTGAAATAATTCGACGGAAGCACTAGACCAGAAGCGGCAATGAAATGTGCGATAGATTTTGACATTAACGATCGACACTTGAGTCGTTACTGGATGTGAGTAGTGTTGTACGCTTTGAACAATTTACAGCAAAAACAAATAGAGATCAGATATACAACTCAGGAAAAACAAGTTCCCCAAACTGAAAGACTGGAACGTAATGTTGACAATCCATTTTGCGTTGTTATGGATATTTGAAAACAGCATCCGGTATTTGGACGAAGATTAGACAGTAAACTTATTGTAGATATAAACAATGTCGTCCTAAGTAGAGGATTTGTTTGTGAAATTGTGCAAAACGTTTGGAATATTGACGCAACATCGCATGTTTTTTTTAATCAGGTTTCTTAAATAATTTTTTATTGATATCAACGATGTAAGATGTTAATCATCTTACGAATGCAATGTTAAGACAGTTCTTACAAAACGATTAGTCAATCTTGTTTTGTCAAATACGAAATAAATTGGGCTCAAAAGATCTGCAATAAAAATAGTGTTTGTTTTAAAAATATGAACTTTATTATGGCAAGGTATCTTGCCCTGTACAAAGACTTAGCCTGGTATGACGACCGCATTTGTGCTCAAAACAAACTGTTCTAGATTGTGTAAACGATTTGTATGACAGTCGACAGAACTGTGATGTCTGTGCAAGTTTCGGCCTGCAGCCTGGCTTTACGCCTTAGCTTCCCGCTTAATGAGTCCCATACCAACATAGTCCAAGGCCCTCTTCTCTTCTTCACTTGTGTCAAAATCCTTCTCAGCCGGAGCAATATCCACTTTCTCTTGACTTTTTTTAACAAGTCCTGATCCTACTTCGTCCAGCCTCTTGCTCTCAGCTGGCCTTTCCTTGTGGGTCTCTTTGCTGACCTGAGCCCCATCTTTATGTTTCTTGATGATTCCAGCCCCGATCTGATCCAGCCCCTTTTTGATAAGCCCCATACCGACTGTATCAATACCACGTTTTATGAGCCCAGAGCCGAGATAGTCTAAACCTCTCTTGATAAGTCCCATACCAACAGTGTCCAGACCATCGTTTCTGTCTTTTTTGATGAGCCCTGCGCCGATGTGGTCGAGGCCTCGCTTGATGAGCCCCATTCCCACGGTGTCGAAGCCCTTCTTAACGAGCCCTGAACCCACAGAGTCCAGCCCTCGTCTAATGACTTCAAGGTCCACGCCCTCGAAGCTGTCCTTCTTGATGAGGCCGGCTCCGATGTGATCAAGGCCGCGCTTGATCAGACCCATCCCTATGCTGTCCACGGAGTCTTTCTTGATTAACCCGGCTCCGATGCTGTCTAAGCCCTTTTTGATGAGCCCCATGCCGACTTCATCCATTGGTCGTTTGATGAGCCCCATGCCAACTTCATCCATTGGTCGTTTGATGAGCCCCATGCCGACTTCGTCCATTGGTCGTTTGATGAGCCCCATGCCGACTTCATCCATTGGTCGCTTGATGAGCCCCATGCCGACTTCATCCATTGGTCGCTTGATGAGCCCCATGCCGACTTCGTCCATTGGTCGCTTAATGAGCCCCATGCCAACTTCATCCATTGGTCGTTTGATGAGCCCCATGCCGACTTCGTCCATTGGTCGTTTGATGAGCCCCATGCCGACTTCATCCATTGGTCGTTTGATGAGCCCCATGCCGACTTCGTCCATTGGTCGTTTGATGAGCCCCATACCGACTTCGTCCATTGGTCGTTTGATGAGCCCCATACCGACTTCGTCCATTGGTCGTTTGATGAGCCCCATACCGACTTCGTCCATTGGTCGTTTGATGAGCCCCATGCCGATTTCGTCCATTGGTCGTTTGATGAGCCCCATGCCGATTTCGTCCATTGGTCGTTTGATGAGCCCCATGCCGATTTCGTCCATTGGTCGTTTGATGAGCCCCATGCCGATTTCGTCCATTGGTCGTTTGATGAGACCCATGCCGATTTCGTCCATTGGTCGTTTGATGAGCCCCATGCCGATTTCGTCCATTGGTCGTTTGATGAGGCCGGATCCAACTTCATCCATTTGTCGTTTAATTAGTCCCATGCCAACTTCATCCATGGGTCGTTTGATGAGCCCCATGCCGACTTCGTCCATTGGTCGTTTGATGAGCCCCATGCCAACTTCATCCATTGGTCGTTTGATGAGGCCCATTCCAATCTCATCCATGGGTCGCTTGATGAGGCCCGAGCCCACCTCATCAACCGACCTCTTGATGAGGCCCATGCCGACGTAGTCCAGCTGTCTCTTGGACACATCCTCGTCCTCAGCGCTGGACACTTCCTCCAAAGAACCTATTCTGTCGTCAACCTCTCCGTCGCCATCCTGTAGGTCCTTGACCCCGTCCCGCCGCATGGTGGCGACTTGACTGGAGCGCGCGTGACCCACCCAGTATCCTCCGGCTGGACTGATGTAAGGTGGCCCCCACACATAGCGGGAGGGAGGTGTCAGCCACAAAGGATGTGGTCGAGTTGGTAGGGACACAGATAGTCTGAAACAAAGACAAGAGACCGGACAGACTTTACTACATTTTTATGAATGCAGCGTTTTGTCACCTAGAAGAATACATCTCATTTATTATTTATCTCTCTCTCTCTCTCTCTCTCTCACACACACACACACACACAGACGCACGGACGCACGCACGCACGAACACATATTCGCGCACCGCAAAAGATGAAAATGAGATAGAGAAAAAGATGGGAAAATAGAGAGACATTAAGTAATTCTTCTCCTTTTACGTGTTGTCCACTGAGCTAAATGCAAATATTATTCTATACATTCTATAATATAAAATACACGTCTATTACAAAAGCGACAAAAGAAAACAAACACGCAAATAAATCGAACGACAGACGATGTTATGAACATGTGTTATCACCCCTGAACGTCGAAGTAACGAGGTTGTCGCCCTTGATTGAATAGCGATTATGACCCCTGGTTTGAATGTGGATAAGGGGCGTTGTTTAGAAATTGGAAGAAGAAGCAGACGTGAGAGTCTGGGAGAAAGAGGAATTTGGTACAGAGGTTGGAATTAATAGTACTGTGTGGATTAATATTAACTGTGTGAAGAAATAGCAACTGTGTGGATAAATAGTAACTGTGTGGATACATATTAACGGTGTAAAGAAATATTAACTGTATGGAGAAAGAGTAACTGTGTGGAGAAATATTAACTGTGTGGTTCCTCGATTTATTAATTTTCTCAACTGCTGTGTGATCTCTTGAGAAGATCGTAGAACTGTGTGGAGAAATATTATCTGTGTGGTTCCTCGATTTACTAATTTTCTCAACTGCTGTGTGATCTCTTGAGAAGATCGTAGAACTGTGTGGATTTACCTACTGTGGAATTTTATTGACTTGGTCATTTGTCTGCCGTTAGACTGTCGGAGTTATTTGGTGAATGTAGGCTGTCCGTATGATCAACGCCAGAGAGCAAGACTGAAAGAGGGGAACTGTTTGCCGTGTCGACTCCTTTTCCCCCCCCAACAACAGAAGAAGAGAGAACTTGAAGGACTTTAATATAAACTGCTTAGATATATTTGTTTCGGTGCAAACTCAGTGTAGAATATTTGTGCTGAAGTTTTCTGTTGTTATTTAGTAAAGTATATATTTACGTTCACCCGATTAATAGAAACGTTCGAGCCCATGTGCAGGTCTTTGTATTTTGTTGTGTGAAAGGACACGTGAAGAAGGCTGTGAGGTCAGTGTGTGTTGTGTGTGACCTGTCCACACTTTCCCTGCGTTCCTGACATTGGTGACCCCGACGTGATCTGTCGTGGGTTTGTTTCGTTTGGTACAGAGTCGGGTGAAAGTGTGTCTTCGATTCAGTGTTTGTGATTCCCCTGGGACTTAGTGGTAGAAGGTTGGCAGTTAATTATTTATCTTTGAGAATTTTGCAAAGCGGTTGTACTTATTTATATTTGCTCAGTGTTTAAGTGTTACATGTTGGGCGTGGTGCAGTTTCCCCGTCTCCAGCTTCACGGGTCTACGGGTGTGTAAAGTTCTACCCGTAGTAAGGAATTAGCCTCTGTTTCTACTTTGCCTCTCGTCTTTATTTTCCAAGCTCACTATTCTGTGTGAAAGTGTATGCAGAAACCGAAAGTGAGAGTGGATGTTCTCTATCCTGTAGTTATCTGTCTTGTTTTATTTTTATAAAAAAAAATAATTCTGGGCCTTGCGTGTTCACTTATTAATTTATGTGAAGTCATTGGATGTTTGAATAAGTTGTCGCCCTTGGATTATTTTGATGTACTCGTACGGTACTTTAGGATTGTTAATAGATCTAGAAATCTGAGTGACTAGTTTTGAACAAGTTAAGACTGCTATTGATGTTATTTTGTAACCCAGTTGCATTCCTTGAAGATAATTTTTTTTGCCTGATTGATGTTGACATGCCAGTAGCTTAGACTTATTGCAATTCTGGTTGTATTTTCTGCCTTATTAGAAGCTTAGATAGTAGGGTGCTCCCTTTTTGTAAACACACTAGAGTAATTGTGTTGGATAGGTGTTAACCATGGCTGAATCCGTTAGGGAGGTAGCCGACTTTATGAAAGAAGGACAACTGTTGGGATTGAAAGAAGAAGCCCTTACAAAGTATGTATTTCAGTGCATTGAAAGGCAGGACAGATATACAGAAAGATTAGCCAGAGAGAAAGAAGCAGAAAGATTAGCCAGAGAGAAAGAAGCAGAAAGATTAGCCAGAGAGAAAGAAGCAGAAAGATTAGCCAGAGAGAAAGAAGCAGAAAGATTAGCCAGAGAGAAAGAAGCAGAAAGATTAGCCAGAGAGAAAGAAGCAGAAAGATTAGCAGAAGCAGAAAGATTAGACAAAGAGAGAGAAGCAGATAGATTAGAAAAAGAAGCTGACAGGATAGCTAAAGAAAAAGAAGCTGACAGGATAGCTAAAGAAAAAGAAGCTGAAAGGGCCGCAAGAGAAAGAGAGGCCGAGCGTCAGTTCGAATTAGAGAAACTACGTTTAGAGAGAGAGACCGATTCCAGCGCGACGAGGAGTAATGGGAACCAAACCCCAAAAGGACTCACACATAAACTCCCCGCCTTCAAAGAGGACGAAGACGATATCAACGCATTTTTGAATCGATTTGAGGCTCAGGCGCAGTCCCTTAAATGGACCAGAGATATCTGGCCATTACAAATCGCCACTTCTTTTCACGGAGAAGCCCTCCAGCTATATGATAACCTATGTGTACAGGGCCCCGTGGATTATGATGTGCTCAAAAGAGAACTATTACTCAAGTTTCAGTGCACCGCCGAAGGTTACAGAGAAAAATTTAGATCGGTGAAACCCCAATCTCAAGAGTCAATGCATTCTTTTCAAGCCAGACTAATCGGATTGTTCAACAGGTGGATTGACTTATCCAAAGTCCAAAAAACTTATGAAGGATTGCATGATCTGCTAGTCAGAGAACAAATACTGCAAAGTGTATCTAGAGATTTAGCCGTATTTCTGAGAGAAAGAGATTTTCAGAACGCTAATGAAATGATTGACAGTGCTGAACGTTATCGCCAAGCACACCCCCAGAAATCTCCGGCAAGACGAACAGAAACTATCATGTTCGCAAATGTGGGACAAGCCACTCCTCCTTCTTCACCGCCAGCTCGCCCAAAGCAGGACAGACACCAATTTACTTCTCCTCGATCTTCAAGACAACGAAATACTCCTCCCTACAGAAGGAATGAATCATGGAGGACTCCACCCCACTCCCCACCAATAAGAACAGTTCCGAAGGAAGCACCAACGACCATATATGATCGAAACAGCCCTTGTCATCCTGATCGTTGGAAACCACCACGACGTTGCTTCAACTGTGGAGGACTTGGACATATAGCGAAGGTTTGTCCAAGCTATAGACCCCAAGATAACACAAATGGAAATTGGAAAAATGAGAGCAACCCAACCCCAGCCAATGTTGCTATTATGTGTTCAGTCACCGACGAGGAAGAATTGGGTAAACTACATCTGTATCCAGGACGGATTAGGGGACAGCAAGTTAAGGTGCTACGCGACTCAGGTGCAACCATCTCCGGTATACGAGCCTCCTTGGTTCAACCACAGGACCGACTGAACGGGAAACAATCTTGTATTACCTTTGGTGGAAAGGTTGAAACCTTCCCTCTAGCACGTGTTCCAGTAGAGACACCTTTCTTCAGTGGAGACCTGAAATGTTGTGTCATCGAAAATCCAGTTGTCGACCTAATCATTGGAAACACGAGAGGTACAAAACGGGTGGTATTTGATGTACAAGAGAAAGAGTCAGAACCAACAGCAGCGGTTACCACACGCGCGCAATTCCAACGCCAGATGCAGGGACCTCAACCCCTAACTCTACCACCAGTTCAATGGAATATAAAGAAGAACAACCGAATGGAATTACAGCAAAGCGATTCCTCACTAGAGAACATAAAAGAAGATGCAGAAGGTCGTGAGTGTAGACTGCCGTTAGAGATCAGGGACAAAGAAATTGCTCAACTCAAGGCCGAGATGGATGTTAACCAAAAGAAAAGAGATCGATTGGCTGTACTGTGCCAACAACAGAAGTCGACCATTGGTGAGTTGAAAGAAAAGATTCATGAATTGGAGTTGAGACGTAAGCATCAGTGTGATGACCTACTGAAAGCCTCAGCAGATATCAGAACCTTCAAGGAACGAGAGGAAAGACTCAGGAAAGATCTTGATAATACTATCACAAGATTGAATTCTCTGGAAGGAAACATCGAGGCAGAAAGAACAGCTCATCTGGAAACGAAATTCAACTCAGAAAGCTTAAAGCTTCGTGTTAGAGACCTGGAAGGATCTCTGGAAGTCGAGAAATTAAACAGTGTGGAGGCTAACCGAGCCGTGGAATGTTTGACAAAGCAAATGAGAGAACTCGAACAAAGACTTGGTGATAGGAGAGAAACTCAAAAGGAATATCTGGGATTGAAACGCCAGTTAGTAGAAGACATAGCAGAGAAGAAGATACTCATTGGCATCTTGTCAAAAGATCGTGAAATCCATCAGAAGAGTTTCACAGAACCCATAACAGGGCTGGGGACAGCCAAGAAAGAACCGGTATTTGTAGAGGACTCCAATGTAACACTCTTCAAGGAGTTACAATACCTACTGCTGAGCTTCGAACTGGTAGGCAAGAACAAAAGGATGAAAATCACGAGAGTTCGCAAGAAAAGAAAAACAGCAACACCATCTGCTCTTGTAAAAAAAAAACTTTAAACACACTTTGATCGCCTATCGTCGTGAACCGGATACCACAGCAGAAGAGTTGTCTAAATCTATAAAGAAGTGAAAAAAAAGTGAACAAGTAATCGATATATTCAAGGAAATGATTAAACCAGAAGATCTACTACATAAACATGCTAAAACAATACCCTCGACGTGCAGAAGTTCCATCAGCCCTCTTCACCTACAACATTGAGAACAGTTTCTTACCCGTCATATATGTGAGTAGAAAATTACTGGATAGAGAGAAGAGATACAGCACAGTAGAAAGAGAGTGTTTGGCCATAGTATGGTCTGTTCTGAAGCTGTCTAGATATTTGTATGGGAGACAGTTTACCCTACATACTGATCACAAGCCCCTATCGTTCCTCACATCTAATCCTTATAAGAATGCCAGAGTGATGCGGTGGGCTTTAGCCCTCCAGGAGTTTAAGTTTGATATTCAGCCGATTAAGGGGACCACTAATAAATTAGCCGATGCCTTATCAAGGGCTGAAATGGATCAAAAAATTCCATAGGGCTGTAAGATAATTTTTTCGTACAACGTAACAGTTCTATTGTAGTTAGGCAAAAATGTGAACATTTTTTTTTGTAGGAGGGGAGGAATGTTATGAACATGTGTTATCACCCATGAACGTCGAAGTAACGAGGTTGTCGCCCTTGATTGAATAGCGATTATGACCCCTGGTTTGAATGTTGATAGGGGGCGTTGTTTAGAAATTGGAAGAGGAAGCAGACGTGAGAGTCTGGGAGAAAGAGGAATTTGGTACAGAGGTTGGAATTAATAGTACTGTGTGGATTAATATTAACTGTGTGAAGAAATAGCAACTGTGTGGATAAATAGTAACTGTGTGGATACATATTAACGGTGTAAAGAAATATTAACTGTATTAACTGTATGGAGAAAGAGTAACTGTGTGGAGAAATATTAACTGTGTGGTTCCTCGATTTATTAATTTTCTCAACTGCTGTGTGATCTCTTGAGAAGATCGTAGAACTGTGTGGAGAAATATTAACTGTGTGGTTCCTCGATTTATTAATTTTCTCAACTGCTGTGTGATCTCTTGAGAAGATCGTAGAACTGTGTGGAGAAATATTATCTGTGTGGTTCCTCGATTTACTAATTTTCTCAACTGCTGTGTGATCTCTTGAGAAGATCGTAGAACTGTGTGGATTTACCTACTGTGGAATTTTTATTGACTTGATCATTTGTCTGCCGTTAGACTGTCGGAGTTATTTGGTGAATGTAGGCTGTCCGTATGATCAACGCCAGAGAGCAAGACTGAAAGAGGGGAACTGTTTGCCGTGTCGACCTTTCCCCCCCCCCCCAACAACAGAAGAAGAGAGAACTTGAAGGACTTTAATATAAACTGCTTGGATATATTTGTTTCGGTGCAAACTCAGTGTAGAATATTTGTGCTGAAGTTTTCTGTTGTTATTTAGTAAAGTATAGATTTACGTTCACCCGATTAATAGAAACGTTCGAGCCCATGTACAGGTCTTTGTATTTTGTTGTGTGAAAGGACACGTGAAGAACGCTGTGAGGTCAGTGTGTGTTGTATGTGACCTGTCCACACTGTCCGTGCGTTCCTGACAGTGGGCTGTAAGTGCGACGTAGAATACTGAATGAAAAACAGAATGAAACTGAAACACTCAATGAAAAACTGAATGAAACTTAAAAACGGAATGAAAAACTGAATGAAACTTAAAACTGAATGAAACTTAAAACTGAATGAAACTTAAAACTGAATGAAACTGAAATATTGAATGAAAACCTAATGAAACTGAAATACTAAATGAAACACTGAATGAAACTGAAAAACTGAATGAAACTAAAAATCTGAATGAAACTGAAAAACTGAATGAAACTAAAAATCTGAATGAAACAGAAATACTGAATGAAATTGAAAATCTGAATGAAACTGAAATACTGAATGAAACTGAAATACTGAATGAAACTGAATGAAACTAAAAAAACGGAAATAAATACTGAATGAAATTAAAATACTGAATGAAACTGAAATACTGAATGAAAAAGTGAATGAAACTGAAATACTGAATGAAAACTGAATGAAACTGAAATACTGAATCAAAACTTCTCAAATGTTTCCAGGGCAGTTCTTCTACCTGACACGCGCATTTCTTCTGTCTTTGAGCAGGTAAAGTGTTGAAGAACCATCTACTGACATACGAAGACCTCTGGACACATCAAGTCAACGACCCACGTTGCTAGTGCATCATGCGAGTTGTATGAGCCAGCGCCACCTATAAAGTTGTCTCCTCGTTACCCGCCAAACCATCAAAGACTTCACAAAGTCAGTGTGGCAAAGTGAAAGTTCTGTGATAATATGTAAGTTGTAGCTTTTAACTTCCAGTCTGGAGTTAGGCAGCGTGGGGAAGACAGACCAGTTTGAAGGCCTGTAGCCCTATATGTCCTGCACTACGTCTGGAGACCGTGACAAGAAAACATTGGTGTGTTGGCCTCGAGTATGACAACAGCTTTCACTTGAGTTTCTACTGGGCACGCACGCACAATTCTTGAGTGAACCCACCTGTACAAACCATGTAAATCTCCGTTCACCGCATCCGCCAAAAGACAAGGTCTGCAAAAGCTGACTAGTGGCAGTAATCAAGCTGCGGTCAATACAATAAATGCTGATTTGACTTTATCAAGATGACGGCACTCACTTCCTTGGCCCTCGGATGTAGCAAAGCCTCGACATACTGCTTGAGATCTTTCGTGACACGAGAGCTAGAGATTGTATCGGGAGAAAGATCTCGACTCCTAATGCATCTTCAATCCTGCATTTTATGTGATAAAAGTGAAAGGAGGTCTTTCCAGCAAAGCCCCGCACGCAGTGGTGATCTACGAATTAATTGCGGCGCAAAGGAGGTCAGACAGTCCTCGTTATCTTTGATTTGATGAAGCTGGCTATCATCAAGTTTCAGATGGCTCATCCGGTGCCTTTACTTGCAAGATTTTTTTTCAAGAATTTTCTCTTGCAACGATAATGTTCCCGCTGCTATGTGAACTAAGCTTTTTATTTCATGAACTCAGAGGGAACTTTCTTCACCCACGCAAAATTCATTCCGTCTGCCGTGTTTAACTTCCCTTATAAATCCAGGCACCCGCTCCCGCAGACCAATGATGATGACAATGACCAACTTTATTAATCCCAATGGACAATTTAAACTTGAGAAATGTGCTCAATAACTATATAAAAAGTTTTAGTTACAAATTAAGTTCTAGTTACAAAGTAAAAATACTATCAACAAGTAACACAATTATTAGAGAAAAATTGACAAAATGCTTGAATCTTTGTTAAGCTTTTCTATTTGTTGATCACAAAAAGAAGCTACATCCCCTGTGTTTGATGCCAATTATCAGAACAGATATGGACAATATCGACTATGGAGCAGCTACTGGGTGGGTGCGAGAGGTTGTTGCTGCCACAATCTGAGCAGCAAGCTTAGGTTCTTTAGTCCATGTGACAAACCACTGGGTGATACATACAACAACGAGACAAGCCACTTACACCTGGGTCTAGGTATCCATCAGGGGCTGGGCACAACAACAAGACACAGGAAACTACTTTAAAAGGTTCCTGGCCACTACAGCCGGACACACACACACACACACACACACACACACACACACACACACACACACACACACACACACACACAGGGTACTACTGTGTGGAGCAGCGGCTACCCCAGTCTGACACACAGGACATCATTGTGACAGAGAGTAGTACTCAGTCAACAGAGAGCAGTTTACACCATTGGTAATCATTAGTGACAGTGCTTGACAGATGGTAAACACCCGAGGGCACTGTCATCTCGTACTTTAGTCATCGGTTGATAAGTCAACATAATTAATAATAACATTGAGGAGGATGATGATATTTTCTTAGCGCATTTCTCCACTGTACACTACACTCGATGCGGTTAAAAAATATTTCTGAATACAGATTCAAACCACTAAAAGCACACATTCAAACAAATACAAAATGTAAATAACATACGCACACAGACCGAAACATTTCAGCAAACAAACGACTAAAGACACATCAACAGACATAAAAGACGGGAAAATCTGTTTATGAATCAGTCAAACCAGACTTCAGACTTCTATAGCACCAAGAGAATAAGAGAATAAGAACACATGAATGTTTGTCGATCTTATTCAGGAATCTTTTGTGGCTGGCATACACGCATAACTATAAATGTATCATGACAGTGTTAATGGCATTAAGTTTTGAAAAGAATATAACCAAAACGGTTTGAAGAGAAGCCTCTGCCTTTTCAATCTTTTAGATGATCTACGTGTGTGCTGTTTATTTTCCTGTAGCCTGGGTCTGTGTTCAGGTGTGTCTCAGGATTGTTGTGTGAAGATTTTGTCGGCCCCAGGTGCAAGACCAACATCTCAGAAGACCCACCCCGTACCTATGAGAGAGTAAAGGTGACTACCTGAGCACAAACTCACCTGTGTAGGTAAGGAGAAGTAAAGACACCATTACGGCAGCAGAAGGCACCAAGCTTGGTCGCACCATCTTGTCTGATGTCAACGCCCTGCACAAGACAAGTGCAGACAGTCAAGACACTCACTCACCACAATTAGTAAGCGGGGCAGTGGGGGGGGGGAGGTCAACACTTAGAACAAAGATATTGTGGGCAAAGGCGCAGGAAAAGAAAAGAGGCTTGAAATATTGAAAATGGATTATAGGTGGGGTGGTTCAGCGAACACACACACACACACACACACACACACACACACACACACACACACACATACGTATACAAAACCCAACAATAAAAGCAGCAGAACCCAAAAAACATAACCTCACACTTTCACCGAAAATATGTCGGAATATTCGGTGGAAACACCTGGACATGTAGAATTGTGTCCTCCATGCAGCCTACCTACAACAGATGAGCTCCTACATTTTGTCTCTCTCTCTCTCTCAATATATATATATATATACACATCTTTCGAGGTCTCCCGAGACTTTTATGCTTTTCAACTCCAGGCTTTGATGATGCGACGAGAACTCTCACGAGACTCTGAATACATTCTCTTGGACAGTGAAGACAAAAGGGAGGCAAGCCATCGAGAGGTTTAGTACAATGAAGAAGACCCATGACAACATCTAAGTACTCTTGCTGACCACCCTTCTCGTCTGTAGCCTGAAACTCTCTGAGCCCCAGAAAATCTGACTCCGAGCTATGAACAGCCACTTACTATATCAGAGAGAGAGAGAGAAAGAAAGAGAGAAATTACTGCAGTTTCACTGTTTTTGTCGTTTTCTTTTCTCTTATTCGGGAAGAAACAATGCAAAGCTCTCTGAACCTTTTCGAGTTAGGATTAGTATATTAAAGTGTAGAAGGTATAAACAACTCTACAGAGTTTAACAAATTATGAATGTGTACATGCTTAGATGCGTATGTGAAAGAACAAACTTTATCGAAGATTATGAAAGAAATGAATTTGATAACGTTTATATGACTAGAATATATTGTACATTTATGACTTTATTCCTTCATTTTTTATCCTTCTTCATCCTTGTCGCCAATTATTTTATTCCTTTGACTGTTTCTGCACATCAAAGCCGCAGACAACTTTGTCGACGATGCGATGGCTGGTTGTCGATCTCTTAAGTACGACAGAGAAAACTACGGATTCCACAAGGACCTCCAGCACACGTGTACAAGCCAGGATGCTTGTTCTTGTATATGTTCTCTCCCTCAATCCCCACCAGCTCAAAAGATAAAGTCAGGTAATTGCATCTTGCGGTCAGAGAATAGCCATCGACACCCACTTCATTGCCATCGAGAGGCGCAAGATGTTGCAAGTGGGATAACATGTGGCAATTTAGTGGAAGGGAAGAAAGATAGTCTCACCCAAACAAAATTCACATTTAGGAACGCGGAGTGAGATGTGAGGCAGACTGTGCCACAAACAGTCTAAGTAACAATGATTCCTCTATCTAACTGACAATAAATGAGGGAGGGCTGTGTAAAGAGTATGGTCAAGTTGGTGAAGAAAGATGTAATATGATTCATTCACTTTCAGTTTAGAACATTCACAGAGTACGAATCTGAGAGGTAATCGGTTTGAAGTACTTGGAATCCACCCTCTCCAAGGACGGCAACTCCACAACAGATATCAGCATCAGGATCACGACAGCAACAGCGGCAATGGCGAGGCTAGACATGCCTGGCACAGGGCATCACATCAGGTTTAGTACTTAGTATAAATCTGTAGAAATCCCTCCTAGTACCCGCTTTACGGATGTGAAATGCATTCTCTACTTGCCCACATGGAGAGGAGAATCCGGGCATTTGAGAGCAAGCCCGTGAGGAGGCTGCTCCGGATCTCATACAAAGAACATCCATCTTACGACTTTGTAGGAAACACTATTGCCTCCGTGTAATAGGACGCACATACACTTACCTTGCACACCCACGACACATATTACACACATACACCACGCTTGACGAGCCCCCAGTAGGTGGGGATGGAGGTGAAGAGATTTCTAGTTGATTTATGGAAGATGAAGAACTCGCTGCTCTCTCTTTTCTATCTGGCCATGGAACCCTCTTGTCTCTTCCTTTTACGTCATTCTTTTCCCAAAATGACGACGAACAAATGACGTACACAAGACGTCAAACACAAGACACCAGTCACACACGAAACAATGGAGACCTGCCCCTAACTCATTACACTCAGTCGTAGGACACCTCCAACCCTTACTTGTAACAGTCACCGGCCTGATGATCTGATTGGCCATGTCACCTGGCACACCATGTCGAGGATGTCCTTGAAGGTGCCTTGGCCAGAGAAAGAACTGCCTGATGAACTGGTGGACTGAACGAGTGGACTGGTCATCGTGTACAGGAACTGCTGACTATTGCCTAAAGCAGACGTGAGTGGCGGGTCTTGTCAACTGCCGCGACTGTCCACGTGCTCTCCCCCGACAACGACCGGTACGAGTCGAGGGACGAATGACTGAGTGAGCGACAAATCGCTAATAATAAGCATGTTGATGGCGTGATTTTGAAATTATGCGACTGTGTCTTGATGATTGAAGAGAAAATACTTGATTCCTCATTGCAAATATAGGATAGACATCTTTGCTAAATAAAAAAGGGAACCAAATACAAAGGGGCAGACGGTGAGCTTACAACACGATGCTAGCTAACCACAATAACCAGTCAACCGTACGAAATAAAAGATTATAATTGTCAGGACAATCTTTATGAATATCCCGAAATGTGACCGTTCGAATCGAAAAGGAATTTTAAAAAAAATTTACGTGACTGTAGGTAAAAAACAGGATGGATTAACCCTCATCACACGCTCGTTATGGCTGAACACAATTCTCTAAAAGAGGAGAAGAGAATGTCCGGCCCTCGAAATCATTTGGTCCGGCTTTGCCGAGACAACCGCTGGCTGAACTAGAAAGTAATGTAAATTTATATGAAGTGAATCATGATAATAACGGACATTTTGAGGAAGAAGCACGGAACTTCTATCACGGGATAGACAGAACACAGACGAATACATGGCAAGACAGACTAGCAAACTTCTCGTCGGGTCCCGGCGGCCTGGACTGTGGTGATTCACAGGACAGTCAGTGCCAGGTAGGCTGGGGGAGTAAGTGTTACAAAATATTAACACACTGAGCCAGACTACAGCTTAACTAATCACAGCAGACGAACCTTCAATAATTGTGTATGGTCCGAAAACAAAGCTTTAACAATCAAAATGCCCCTCGGAGGAACAACAGGGGTTTACCTGTTCTAAAAGTTCGCCTTCCTCCCGCAACATTACCGTGTGTAACAATCCTCACATTTGCTGTGAACTAACTTTCTCAGTGACAAGAGCAGGAAAACTATGAACTTTTGTACAAAAGTGTGATGAGTGGAGAAACAACTACTCTCTAATTTTAATAGAAAAAGAACCGACAATCAGAGCAGACACTGCCGCTGACCAGCATGACAGTAAAAGAGAGAAAAAATAGACAAGGAAAGAAAAAGAAAGAAACAAATAAAGACAGAAGAGAAAGTGCAAAAGGACAGGAAGAAAATAAGAGAAGAAAAAAAATGAAATGATGGAAGTGGAATAGAACGAATGAAATGGGTTTAATTTAATAATGTCTGAGTCTACTAGGTGATTAAGCAAGAAATATTCGCCCACAGAGCACCGTTAAAAAATATGGGAACTCATTTAGAGTGTCCGGTGGTGATGGGACTTGAAAGTTCATGTACCCTGGATCACGCGACAAACCCTGTTAAGACCTACCGTCCAAGGAGTCCAGACAGTATTTTGTACTTTGTGCTTCAAATATTTCGTGGATACTTCACACAAGACTATCTCAGTTGCAATGTTCCGGAAAAAATCCACAAATAGAAGCAACACTACTTTGGGTGTTCTTTTTTTGTTTCTCTTTCTCTCTTTCTCACTCTCGCCGTCTGCCTGCCAACCCCTGTCCTACATTAGGTCTGCTTACAACCAGTTTGTCGGAAATCGTCCAGAGTAGTTGAACTACTCAGCTCTTGAGGTTGGCGAGGGATATTTGTAATCATCTGAGCCCTGCGCTTGTATGGAAGGCCACTTACTCGCAAATTCTCTGTAAACGACCTGCTACAGTTTATCTACATAGGAAACTAGTTTTGTATCTACGTAGAAGATATAAGTGAACTGATCACGGGAAGGACTGGGGCATTTTTTATTTGAAAGCGAACCGAAACCAGTGTTAAATGGATCTTTTGGCCCCCTGGGAGCTATGTATAGGTCCATTGCCTCATATCATGACAAAGTCGGTTAAGAAGCGGTTTTAAATCCTAAAACAGTAGAGAAATGGAAGAGAAAAGAATAGGGGGAAGTGAAACTGAGTGAAGAGTGCCCTGGCCGCTCAAGAAAGGGCGAGGCACTGAGCTTATTCTCAATGGACAGCTTTTAGAAAGCGATCCGCTCTAAACTGTTCATGGAACTTTGAGTAGAAATGAAGTCTAGTCAGACATTACATCAACTTCATTCTGTTCTCTCTCTCTCTCTCTTCTCCCTGTATCTCTCCGTGCCCCCGATCGTCTGTTCTCGGTCCCTCGTTACAAGGGAGAGCAGCCACGAGCGAAACCCTCAACCCGCAGCAGAGAAAATAGATGTCCACCTGTACTTCAAGTAACACCATGGCTCGACACCGCAAAAGTTAAAATGTGCGGACAAAGTATTTGCAGCTTTCATAAGAGACCTGGACTTGCAAGTTAACTTTGTTCACCTACTTATATTTATTGGGCTTTTTTCTAAACTAGTTTACTTAAACAAAAATGACATAGGCAGACCTTAAAACGCCCTCCTCCAAACATTTTTTGAATTGTCTTCTTGCTTTAAAGTTGTGAGATGTCATTGTCTCATGCTTAGCAAGGAGAGACAAATAGAATTTATGTTTGTCCATCTTAGCATTCGGTATGCACAACTAAACCTGTTTGTGTCGTGGCAGGAAAAAACCCAATAAAAACAAAAAACGAACAAAAAAAACTGAAGATGGGGATGAGATTAAATACAAGAAGTTTTCAATAATAATAATAAGAAGAAACAGTAAAGGAGCTAGCAGGTCCTTCTCTTTCTTCTTTAACAACAGCAAAAAGAAAAAAACTAGAAGGGCACGAAGAAAAATCAAAAATTGAAACAGAAAAAAATAAGATAATCCAGAAGTACATTAAGAGAATGTGTTCTTACCTTTTTCCTGTTAAAAGCTGCACAGTGGCGGGAAGAAGAGAAGACTAAGCTGCACCCGAGATTTGTGGTTAGCTTTGCCGCTGTCACGAAAGTCAAGTGCGGGTGGCAGTAAGAGGCAGTTAATTAAGACAAGTCCTGCCAGTCAGCTTGGTCACAAGGCTAGGCCCCTCAAACGGTCTCCTGGTGTTAGCACCTTTAAAGCCTCTCGTCTGCTTTAGTTCATCTCCCGGACATCTCCGTCTTTCTTTCTCTCTCTCTCTCTTCCACAACGGGCTCTTTGCTGTCTTCGATCCGCGCCAAGCGCCAGCAGTTAGGACTTGGCCGCTGAGCCAATCATCGTCGAGTGCGAGTGGGCGACAGGCGAGCTGGTGTCGAAACCGTCGTTTTCATTGGTGGGATGGAGCTGGGATAGGACAAGAGGCAACGGGTGGGTGGAGGGAAATGTTTCAGAGTGTGTTACAGTGTATAAACATCTATAATCATCTGCCCACGCTGACTGTATCAAATATATGTTTGTCTGAAATATGCTCTA
Source organism: Marisa cornuarietis (assembly GCA_004794655.1). Taxonomy (NCBI): domain Eukaryota; kingdom Metazoa; phylum Mollusca; class Gastropoda; order Architaenioglossa; family Ampullariidae; genus Marisa; species Marisa cornuarietis. The sequence continues at coordinate 650,008 of SMMW01000109.1, read as the reverse complement.
TAAATGGACCGCTCCGTGACACACAGGCAAAGATGTTACTCTAGCAAGATGCTAGGACATGTTTTCTTTTAGTTCATTGCCTTCTCTATTCTTGGGGTGAGTGGGTAGATTACGATGTAATGCTCATGGAGGCGTATGTAAGCTTGTTTTTAGTTTTTGGGGCCACTTTGCTTGACCCATAATCTTTATTTTGTGTAGAATAGAGACGAATTTTTCTCGTTATTTTTTTATTTCCTAATGTCTATCTAGGTAATTTAGAAGGGAAGGTTAACAAATTGTAAACGTGAGGTTAAAGATATTGGAATCTTGTAAACTTGAATATGTGAATATTTTTTTAATTTTCGAAAACTGTTTAAGTCGCTTATTTCTCTGCCATTATAAAAAAAATTGTGATCAGCTGAGCATCTGGCTGACATCTAATTGTTAACAATTCTCAGGGTGGTGTATCAAATTTTAAGAAATTCAATCTTGTGCGCACACAAAACGTTCACGCACGCACAAACACAGACACACACAGTTCTTTCTTTCTCTCTCTCTCTCTGTGCGTGCGTGTATGCGATTCGCTGATGTTTCTATTTATAAGAGCTCAGTGTTTGTACCAGCAACACTCTTGCTGTGCGCGTGTCTCAATGGCCTCTTGGGCTGTTTGCTCCATCACTACAATCAGACTTCTTCTTTGAAGTAATGACCACAAATTAGGCTCCAACATTTCACAGAGTGGTGAGGAACTGACACCCCCTGCCTCCCACGATTGACTGAGTCTTCTCAATGAAGGTGTTTAAGGGAAATATCCAGAGGAAGGGTGGGTAGGGGTCTAGACACCCCATCACATCGGTAGACCCAGACGAATCCCTGAGCGCGATACCCAAGAGTTCGACAAGTGTTTATGGAGAAAACTCCGGGTGGGGGAATCAAACGGCGATGGAATTACTCCAAACTATTCCTACCATCTCCTGTTAACCTCAACCCCATTTTCCAAAGACGAGCCGAAACAGCCTTCAGTGATTGAGGTTCTTACCCCTCCCCTGCAAGTTTACCTCTTTTACTTGAGAGGCACTTCCTCCCCTCTCATGAAGAGTTGGCCAAAGTACTCGGCGACATTGACCCAGAGAAAGCAACGAGGATCGAATGTGCGTCATAGACAGGCCAGCAAGCTAGTGGTGCAATCACAGCCACTCCAATTAAAATGTCGAGGGTTCAAACACGTGTACGGCTTCCATTTGGTCACGAGTTATTCTAGACACCAAGGATTCTTGCTTGAAATTTAAAACCAGATGAAGCCATAGCGCCCATTGGAAGGATGTGACTGCTTTGCGGCGAGTGTCGTTGTGTGTGTGTGTGTGTGTGTGTGTGTGTGTGTGTGTGTGTGTGTGTGTGTGTGTGTGTGTGTGTGTGAGTTGCATACTATGGGATGCATTGCCTCAAACTAGACACCCGCACACACGCCCTCCCGCTGGCGATCGCACAAAAATCGTTCGCTTTTCAAATCAAAGTATTTCATTGACTTTCAGAAATATCATTTTTAAATCACAATAAACAACAACTTTTTGACATGTGTTCACAGTATGTCTGTGTTTAGTGTGACTGGGAGAATAATGTGTAATTTGTGAGGATGAATGGTACCCGGCACCCGGCACGAACATTGACAGCCGTGCGGTGACCATTGTCCGTGCGCCGTGTAACAAGTTTTGATGGTTGGGTCGGTGTTTGTGCTCGTCTTTACAAGCTTTTGCATGAATATTGATGTGTACATATTGAACTAAAGTCGGCGGAAATGCCGATGTATTTCTTAATGAAATGAAACAGTTCTACAGGACAATAACAGGTGAAGCAAAATATTCAACTTTGAAATGAAGGAGCTGTTATTTCTGTCATCACCATAAAGTAAAAGTTTTGATTGACTAAGAAGACTTGTGTCCCGAGCCAATAGTAACTACTGTACTTGCTCTTTATTTTTCACAACTTCCCACCTTCTCCACTACATGTAAAAGTAATTAATATAAATAAATATAGATCAATGGATACATGTGTTTTCTGTCAGTGTTTAAAATTTGACACAATATGTCCAGTAGATTCGAATTACAGCTATTTTAAGTTCCCTACCCCTAATATTTTTTCCGATTGAACAATTGATGATTTTGTAATATTTGAAGCTGTGTATCTTACAAAAGAGACCTTGCAAGTTTGTAAACAAAATAATTAAGACAACACTATATAATGATTTAGTTTGAAAAATATGTGTAAGGTGTGTTTAGTAAAGTAGTATTTGAAATGGTATACTAGAAACATGGTGTCTCCATGCAAAATGACCAAGTGCAAAACTGTTTTTTTCAAATTTGGATATTTTTCCAGTATGTCTTTTTTGCAAATTAGTTTTTCAGTCACTTGAGTAAAAAGTCAGCATTGGTAACTTGTCATACAAAGTTTTTGGGAACTTGTACACGATGCCACATATGAAAGCTTGGAACATGGTCCACAATAAACAGTTATAGCTGTGATACAAATCACGAACTTCAAACAGAAATATTTAAAAAACTAATTAGGACAGAGACTCAGATTTTGTTTTTTTTTTATTTTTATATTTTCTCGTACTTTCATGCGAACATAAAAATACTCATTTAACAAAAAAAAAATAATTTTGTAGACCGGTTCCTACTCATACGCGTGAAAATTATAGACGGTCAACAAAATAGACGAAAGGGGGGTAAACTGGAATAGAAGGGGGGGCAGACATGACAGGTGAAAGAGAAAGAGAGAGTGGAAGTGACGGAAGAAGTAGATAGGTATGTGGTGTGTGTGGAAGGAGGGAGGGGGAGGAGGGGGAGAAACATCCAGTCGTGGACTGTCAGAGCCAATCTAAACGCCACACAAAGTTCTACATGAGGTCGTAAAAACAACAACAACAACAACAACAACAACAATGAAAAACCACGGGTGACATGTGATGTCGAATTTTGCGCACCTTTAAGTTCGATGCGCGTTCACAAATAAAATATTTATCAGGACACACAAGACATTAAGAGCACGGGCATAAAAAAACATCTTCAGAAAGAAGCTAAAAGCTTTCGAGAAACGAGTGCTGTTAATCTTCAGCAAATCCAGAGTGGGGGTGTAAAAAAAGCGACAGACGCTGGAGGTTTTGCAGCAACACTAGTGGCACTTCAACCTGTCGTCCCGTCGGCACCTCAGCCGAGATTTCTTGAGGTTGATCACCGCCACTGGTGACTACAGCCAGTCACGTGACTGCTCTGTGCCCAACCTTCTCTCCAGCGTTGTCCTCTTTATCAGAAGAAGAGAAATCTTTTAGAAATTGTTTATCTCTGTTTCTTTACTTCTTTCTTTTCTATTCTTCTAAATCGTGACCTGCATGGCTTATTGGTGACAAGTTAGTGTTTTATCCCTGTGGTAGTCTACCACCTGGCACCGTGCACCCTGACGATAGCGGGCTGAAGTTGATCAACGAGGCATAATTATAATTATACTCAGTTATGAAGAAATGAGAAAGATTGGCCGTAAACAGCTTTCACAATTGCATGGTTTAAAATAACCACAGGAATACACCAGCAAAATATTGTGACTATTTTTAAGTGAGTGGGAGGAGGGTTTGTCCAGTCAAGTAATGCCAATCATCTGTATCTGGCTGAAGTAGTCCGGTCGGTCAGGGCTGAGTGAGCACCGAGGTGTACTCGGGGTGTTCAGGCGCATTCACTCAATATCTCGCTTTGACAACTTTGCTGTCATGTGCTTGCGCGTGCACGAACACGCACATGCACACAAACACATGCACACTTGTGCCAAAGGATGTAGAATAAGACTGATATACGGACAAGCTGGCATACCAGAGAGTAGTAAACTGTGAGAGAACCATCGACATTTAGTTTCGTTTGCTAAATTGAGTTTACGATTACACCATTCGATATTTTCAACTTATTCCGGTGGTATTAGCTTAAAATAGTTTCTATTTTCGATTTAAGCTGAGCTATGTTTGTCTCGGGTCCGCCTGCCATGTCTATGATTTTCTTCGACCATTGGATTCTCTAGAAAAACAAATAGAAGCTTAAATCAGAAAATGCTCAAAGTTTTCTATCGCCACAAAGCCAGTCGAAGTTATCCATTATAAACCATTCTATTTCTCGAGTCGTCCCCTACTGCCAAAAAAAGCTTCTTCTCCATCCTGAAAGCAATGGTTGATTTGTTACCTCTAAGCCGCCTTCAGTAAACTGTTTCTGGTGGTCTAATCCCGCCAATGGCACTAACCACGGGGCGTGTGGTCAACGCCAACTCGACCCGACATGACACGTGGGCGACTTGACACGTGGACTGCAACAACGGAGAAACTTTCACTTAGGGAATGGACACAGAACACATCTTTGAAAACCTCAGAGAACTTTTGAAACTCTTCCTGGATTTTCACACAAACAAATATGAAAACGATTTTGAAATTGCGGAGTAAATTACTACTCTGACGGTTTCAATAATTAGCAAGACAGTTAATTTATGAATTACTCGCCGAGAACTACGATTGTGGGGCAAGCGGGTGGTGACATCGTCTTTTCTCTTCTATGTTTTAGGAGTAGGCACAGACACAGTGTACAACTATGTATACTCTTAATATACGAGTATTTTTCGGAAATAACAGGCAAGTGAACAAAGTTAAAAGCTCAGCTGTCAACTGAAATTAATTATTTATAAACTAAAAATATTTTATTCTCGACTAGGAAAACTGTTACTGTTGTTTTAACTTCGCGTGCTTTTCGAAAGAAAAAGAAATTGCAAGGTGAAACCAACAGTTGTAAGGGCAATGAGAATGATAAGAGGAAAGATGATTTCCAGAATACGGCAAAGCGAAAATAGAGGTTTCCTCTACACACGTGACTCCAGGGAGTGAGCTCGCTCTCCGTGCCTCAGTCTTCAAACTATAGAGACTATGCACAATGGAAAGAGACTGGCATCATTATTATGCTAGTGTTTACCATGTCCTGGTAAAAGAATTTATTGTGTTTTCAGGCTGCTTCAAAGAGTAGTGTTCCAATGACTCCAGTAAAGACACCTTCCCCCCCACCCCCAGATTTGAACCCTTGCGGTCAGTGTTTGGTGCCGGACTATGGAATAAAATGTGTCACAGTAGTAGACCGGTATTCCACTTAAGATCTCTTTGTACTATAAATGCTAAAAGCGAACGGCAATAAAAAGAAGAATTCGAGAGATAGTGTGTGTGTGTGTGTGTGTGTGAGAGAGAGAGAGAGAAAGAAGAATGGATGAATGAAAAAAGAAAAAGGGAAAGCAAGGGAGAAGGAGTGTGCACGCGGGCGAAGGAACTACTGTGAGAAATGAGTGAGAAATGAGGAATGGAGGAATGGACGATGAAACCGTACATAACTAACAGCAGGCTGTGGGATCGCTTTCTGCCCACACCGGTCTTCGTAGGTTTGTATCTGGAAAATGGAGATGGGTAAAAAAGTAAAGGTCCTCCCATAACCTTTTCAGGTCGTTGGGGAGTGAGGTGTTAGAGACCTCACTTTTCTCGGGGCCAGCTTTTACATGAGGGTGGTGCCAATCTCCTTTCCCTCGCTGCCTTACCTTCCCCAACCCTCTATGGAGTCAGGTACCCATTCCTGTCAGCTGGGTCGACTGGGGGAAGTTTGCTGCGCTTATCGGGAATTGAACCATCGCGCTCTCGGTTCGGACGCCAGCGCTCTAACCACTCGGCCATCCGCTTCCCCTTGGAGATGGAGGGGATTGGGGACTTGCATGACCATTCGTGTCGCCTTTCCACTGAGGAGAGAGAACATTAATAACAAGTACTGGTAAAGACATACGGGCAGTTTTATGTGACTGAGACCAGATTTATCCTGGAAGCCAGGCGATTCGATCATGTCGAATGAAACATGCGGTTAAAACAAAATACAACCCTCTGCCACAAAAAGTGATCTAATATCATCCGAATTGGATCAGATCCTTGCGAACACTGATTCGCGCTGCAATATCAATGAGAAGTTTCAAAGGGGAGTGGGGCATCTCTCGATCGAAACTAAATGAAATCTTTCATTATCGAAGATTGTTCCACAAGTTTTCTCCCCGCTGACGTCATTCACCGGAAGCCGACTAGAAAGGTGAAGGCCACGTCTGTAGAGCAGCTAAAATATTGTGTTTGTTACTTGCAATAGTGCTAACACATGCTACCAGACTATTTCATTTCAGGTCCACAACATCCCCATACACTTAGTCGCACAGTGTGACTCTATCTTAATTCTGGCTGAAGTGACAGGGGGAGGATGCTAACACCGGGAGAGGATGAGAAGTGGGGGATGTCTCTGTGGGCGTGTGGTTGAAGTATTTACTACATCTTCAGTTACGGGTGGCAAAACAGAACAATTGAAGGTTGTGTTCGTTTGACATTTTCTCGAGAAACAGATTTTTTAAAATAATAATTTATTACCTAACTAAATGTAGACATCGAACTAAAAGAGTAAAAGGGTATTTATAAAACGGCAAGCTAAATGTATCTGGATTGTGTTTAACTATTCTTTTCTAATTCGTTGGGGAAGAAAAAAAATTATCCCGACCTTCAAAGGAATGCACTTGGCTGTATATGGTGAAAGGTTTTGCTGAAAGTTCAAAGTGGCATTGTAAAAGACATGACACATAAACTCTTACCTCAATGTCTCAGGTCACATAAATGTAAGTCACGTTGCTCAAGGCAGGAAATAACAAGCAAACTATAGCTGCTCCAATTATTTTAGGAGAATTTAGAATTTAACGCTTGGATCAAGAAAGACAAAGAAAGGCGACTATGTTTAGTCCAGACAACCTTCCAGCACGTCTTCGTGACTGAGAATAGGGCAAAAACTCACGCATGCGCAGCTCTTCAATTAAAGCAACAGTCAATGAAAGAAGGAAAAAATCTGGAATTACTCTAAATAGCACAAATACACTTTGAACAGTGGGATGCACGTTACTCGATGGTATAAAATAGTTATTTTGGCTAAAAATATAGCGATATGTCACAAAACCACATCTGCAATCAATGTTTTCAGATTTTATTTATGGTCTTCAGAGGAAGGTCTAGAGTTAAAGTTGAAGGCAAAGATAAGTTCTTTGATGGTCTTTGCTAGACGTGAAAGTATCCGCCGTAACCCCGTGAAAATTATTTTTAGAAAACATAAACAAAACTCATGCAAACTGCTTCCTGTCCACGACTGCATATATCGTAGGGAAAAAGATGACAAGCATTAAAAATCGGTCTTTGTTGTTTGCTGTAAGTTTTTTTTTACAAAGCTTTATTCGTGTATTACAAGATTATTTATTTAAACATATCTCAAACATAGCATGTATTAATGCATTTTAGTTTCTGGTAGCACCGATCCTTCCACTGGGTAGCTAGATGGAGGTGGAGGGAAATGTTACTTTTATATACACTAAGGTAACATTTGAATCAAACTATGCTAGAAGCACAAACAAATTTGACATCAACACCAACATTACTCATCATAACCATGTACAGTTTTCTGTCAGCATCAAGTCCTCGCTTGCAACCATAATTTTCATCTTTCAAACTTGTAGGTATTTTACCATCGGAGAAACAGACAATACGAGTTTCTCATGTTTTTTTCCCCGTTGCGACAGTTTCCATAATATCACGAGGATCTGAACCCCTATCTCTTTCCATTCCGATGTCTTGGTAAAGGCAAGTGAGTGGCTAACAACCTCGCCCCAAGCTTCCTCTTCCTCCACCGACAAGTGTGTACTGAGCATGCGCCGAATAACCATCATTCACAATACTATCAGTAACATCACAGACTTAACCAATGTCCCGAAGCTGCCTCACCCTCTGGGAAGAAAGGTCTTGAAGTCGCTGCAGGTTCAATACACTGCCATCGATTGTAGGTCACACTGTAACCTATTAAAGGAACTCCGACCGCCACCATGGCGTGAGTAGCGATGACACTGACAGGAATAACATCCCCGATGTCACTTCTATTTCCAGCTCACACACTGTCTGGAAACTGCACACACTCGTAAATAATTTGTCTGTGACTTGTCCAATCTCTGGCTCACTTCCTCATTCTTGCTTCTGATGCAGATGACAAGACGAAGAGTATACAGAAAATAAAAAGTCTTTAAATGTTGACGATTTATGATCTCTGCTTATTTTGGATTAAGCCTGATAAAAGATTTATAGGCTTTGGAATGAGCTGTCAAATACTAGTGGACCATCCCTGATTCTTTGTCTGTCTTGGAAGTACTTTTTCAGCATCATATAGCATACATGTGATGTCAGACAGAACATCACTTATTGTATCTCATAGATCATGAGTTCGTTTTAACATTCAGTGACCATTGATAAGAAACCATTTGGTATGTAATAAGAATTGATGAACGTCTTTGGAAAAATAATTGTCGTCAGATTGGCGGAAATGAAATAATGAAATCCACAATTCCATCTGATTCCTCTCCTCTGCTCCCACCCACCCCCCAGCGCTCCAACCCCATCCCCATCCCTCTGTACTCGCACACAAGAACCCGGAAGAACTGTCAGCGCCCTAAGTCACGAGGGGAACAAACGGAAGAATGGCTCGCTCTCGGGTGCCTGAGGCCCATCAGTCCACAGTCGTCTGCACATGCCCGGGATTTATTGTAAAAGTTCTGTGCATGTCTTCAGGAGCAAAGTGCTGCCCTCAACCATGAGTCGCTACTAAAGGTGTGAGAGGGCGGGGGGGGGGCTGGTGGGCGGAAGTCCTGCTGGAGTTGCTACAACTGTTACTGGAAGATGACATGCAGAGCTGTACGAAAATACATGTACTATACCAGTGCAGGATGTTTGCCATCTAACTTCTATTTCCAACTGACATGCGGGTCTAAAACTTGCATAAACCAAATTAAATCTTGGATGGCTTCACCATTCCTGTATGTAATCAGACGACAACTTAGATAAGTGGCAGTCGCAATCCTAATATACATATCAGTTCATATCTGTTTATGAATTCAAATGTTTTTCTTAAGTCGACTGTGTGTCAAAGAAAGAAAGAGGTTAAGAAATTGCAAATTAGCTGGAAAAAAGCAAAGACAGCGAAAGAGAAATGAAGAATAGACATTTACTTTTGACAGGACCTATCTTGCTATAGTCACAGACATTCTTAATGCAATGTATAATATTACATTCAATTGTCTTTTCTGTATTTCCTTTATTGTATGTCCATAGATTTTCACATCCTTATAAAAATTATCAACAAGCATCCTCTCAACCTAAAACGAGCTGTCAAGTATGGGATTCAAGCCAGCGATGTAGGTCTGTGTTATACATTCGTGCTAACCATTAATAAAGACCAGAAAAAGTATAAACATTTATACAATGGTCTTTGTCATGCTCAAGATGCTCAAGTGAAACGTTTATTTGAAAGTCGCGACAGACGATGAGGTGGTCCACTGCAGGTTGGTACATTATTTCCTCGACCTGGAGAAATGTAAGCTTTGACATCTGTCCGACAAGAAATTTTTTTTATATATAACATAACTTGTGTCCGAAGTCCACTTCTGAGATTACACATGCATCGGGTACGACATGACCGAATACATCAATGTGATGTTAGACTAATCTTCCAGTCTAAGCAGACGACAGTCAGTCACGTGACATACCTCTCGTCCCACGGCCACCCATGGATGTGTCACGACGATAGGTCGTCTAATGCATGTGAGTGGAAGAACTCGCCTTCTCACGACAAAGAAGAGAAGAAAAGAGTGTAAGGCTATTTATACAAGGCCAGGAATAGGCCAGCATATGATGAAGACAAAAACAGCCGCAAAAATGAGATTAGTGTCCTGTAGGAAGATTGGAAACCAAGTTGAACCTGTGGGCCCCAGTGACTGCTCGTCTAAAGCTCGGCCTGCCTTTAATTGAAGAAAATAAAGAAAGTGGCTGCGAGCTTTGAGCAGGCAGGCCGTTACACGATCATTCCGATCAAGGGAAGGCACCTTAGGAAGTGTCTAGATTTTTTAAAAACTTTTCTTTCCCTTCTGTAAGTCTCTCTTTTTTTTCCCTCAAAAAGCTGAGTGAGGATCCAAATATTCACAAAGTGTGATGCTACCTTCGGTTTCACGTTGTTAAATTGTGTGCTTAAATAGAAACCAGCATAGTTTGAGCTTATACACACACACACACACACACACACACACACACACACACACACACACACATTGTAAAGAAGACCGAGTGTTATTTTAACAGGTGTTAAACATTTAACTTTATTTCGTCTCCTCTCTCGTGTCAGAGTGTACTTGCTCACCCAGAAGCCTAGACTCCTTTAGTTTCTGCCTGCTCAAGGATTTGTTGGCACCAAAGGACATTGTCATACAAGAATTTTGTAACGGGAAGATCAATAATGCTGGTTATACAAAAGTCAAATATGTCCCCAGTGCCAGCTAATCTGGCCGCGAAACGGGAAACTTATTTGTTGCTGACATACCGAACGATGTGAGCTTAGAAAATTATTTTTATTTGAAACCACATGGGCTTGAAATTTACGCTAAAATTGATGTCAGTAAAATCTACTTTTTCCCTTTTTATTCTTCTTTTTCTCTCTTCTTTGATTTTTTTCTTCAAATGAAAATTATTCATTCTTTTGTTGTTTCGTCATCCTTTTTCTTATTCTTCCCTTCTTGGTTTCTTGCGTTTATTTTTTTATCATTTTTTTCTATCCTTTTTTCTCCATTCTTTATTTCCTTGTTTATTTTTGTCGTTCATTCTTTTCCTATCATTTCCCCTCTTCCTTGCTTTTCTTTTTTTTCTGGTGCGCTATGCTGTATTTAAGTATACAGCTTGAGAGGACCTACCGTACATACATGTAATCAGCTGTACATTGTCTATTGACGGACTGCTGACTTGCCATTTGACCCGATCATGGTGGCTGATGCAGGTTATGGTGGTGGACGGATGAGACTCCCTCCTAGGAGGGAGTCGTCGTCTAACGCAAGACATAAGGAAGCCCGCCTCCTGTTTCGGGGCCAGGGATCGAGTTGGCGAAAGTAAGCCTGGCATCATTGAGACTTGAACGCCTCGTTGAACCCTCCCTTTAGTCTTTCACGGCCAAGCTGTTGGCCGCCAGGGATTAATTTGGAGGCTGACCTCCAGACCTCTATACCCCTCCCCCAGGAGGATGTTCCCACGCACGTCTGAGTGGGAGGTTTCGTGGTGTTAAGTGGAAGCAGTAGGGGAGTCAATGGACTGTGTTCAGCCAATGGCTTCAGGACCTCCTTCTGTCCTAGGTGGCGCTGGGGGTAAAGACGACCGGACTTTCAACAAAAAGAAGCTCTGAATGTCTGAGTGTTTGGACACTTGCGGGCTGGGGTGGCTGTAGCGCTGTAAAGAGAATAGACACGAGGGGGGGACGACAAGAAAGAAAGAACCAGTTTGGAACAAAAAATTTCTGCACCGTGATCTGGCGAAAAAATGATGGAAAACAACTCTCTTCGGAATTTGGAGATTGGCAAAGAGAGAACTTGTCGAAATCCGCCTCTGCGGCTGGTTGGTTGGTTGTTTGTGTTTAACGTCATGACAGCAACTAAGAAAGGGAAGGGTGGCATGTAACTTATTTTGGACCAGAGTGTCCCAGTGGCGTTGCCTGGGCCAGGTACATAGTCCGTGCACTTCTAAAGGGCCTGCTGCAGTCCATTAAGAGAGAAAGGTTCGTTGTTTTGTTCAGAGTTATCAGAAGAAAAGTTACAGCAAGAGGATTCCTGAACAGACTTCAGGCGCTGAAATCCCGGAGAATAGTGAGAAGAAGAGGAGTTTTGAGCAATGGTGGATGCCAAGGTATTAGCAGCATCTCGTGCCTCTGTGAGGACAGAGTCTCCAACCTGCAGGTGGCCTATTGAACCAGCCTGGAACCTTCCCTTTATTTTCCTAACAGCCGCCCACACCTCCTGGTAGGTGGTGTGGGAGGATAGTGATGTAACAAATCTCTGCCACGCAAGTTGTCGGCTTTGTTTAAAAACAAACCGAGCTCGTGCTCTGCTGCGCTTGAAGTTTACTACATTTCCCAGAGTGGGGTGGCGGAAGGCAAGGCGCTGGGCCTTCTTCTAAGCATGCTGGGCCACCCTGCACTCTTCATTAAACCAAGGGACACGTAGATGGTGTTTCCGTGTCCCTTTCTTCGGAATGGTTGCAGAAGCCACTTCAGTTAAAATGGTCATAAAAATCTTTATAGGATGGTCCTGGTCACTATCACAGCAATCTAAGTTATAACTAGTACTAGAACAAAGGCGGGTGGCGCAGAGGGTCTTGAAAGGCACGCGAATCTGCCCGCCACTGTAAAAATTATCGTCCTTCTCCAGAGCATTCAAAAGACGTAAAATTATTGGAAAGTGATCACTGCCACATAGGTCGTCGTGTACAGTCCAGGTAAAATCTAATAATACTGTTGGACTGACTACTGGCAGATCGACTGCTGAAAAGGTGCTGCTGGATGGCCGACAAAAAGTGTTCGAGCCATCGTTTAAGAGGCAGACATCACTTTCCATAAAAAATGATCCCAACAACTCTCCCCTAGGGTCAATCGAATCCCCACCCCACAGAGGGTGGTGCCCTTTAAAGTCCCCCAAAAGAAGGAGGGGAGAAAGAAGTTGGGTCAGAAGACCCTCAAGGTCTTATCGGGAGATCCGAGCGGATGGAGGAAGACAGATACAGCAAATAGTGATACTCTTGCCCAGTGTAACTCGACTAAGTACTGTAAAATTTTAACGAAGACTGCTAGTGCCGGTAGTAATAGTAGTAACAATAGTGGTATAGTATTAATAGTAATACCGACAGTAATACTAGTGCCAGAAGTACCAGTAGTACCAGTAACAGTGCCAAGAGTAATAGCAGTCACGTGCCACCAGAGGACTTAGTCAAGATAAATATCAAAGCAGGAAAGAGAGGTAGGAGGAGAGCGAGTTTTTCCCTGTCTATGCTTCATCATCCTCGTAAACGAGTAAATTGATGCTTGTCTACCTGTTATCGACAGATTCTCTCTACTGATATAGTCATTCTGTCTTTTACAGGAAAGCAGACGCCGCCTGCAACCGCATCACAGCCATCAGCGGTCCTCCTAAAGTTAGCAACATCTTGACCCCGGTGTCAATCAACTGCCCGGCATGTAAGACCTCGTCTCAATCTTTATCTGGAAGTCTGAATGATGCCAGTAAAAAGCCAACATTAAAGGTCCCAGAAACAAAATCAGTGTCGGGCGCATAACCCGGTGGTAACTCGAACCCCTGACTAATGCATCGTCACAGCTCCGTGACTCACACGCCTCATACAAATGTTCATTGCACAGCGGCTGTCATAGTGACTGTGCCATTGTCCCTGTCCCTTGGCACTGTAATCACCTTCAAAGTGTTTAAGGCTGGTATTAAGACTTATTTCTTTCCTCAATACCTCAATTTCCAGACATTTTTTGTCCGTCTCATGCTCGATCTTTTTCTAAGAAGTTTGCAGGTCTGTTGGTGTATTTGTTTCTCGTTATGCTTTTTGTTAAAGTACATGTCGCCATCGCCATCATCATTGTCGTAATCATCATCATCATCATCGTCCTCATTATTATCGTCGTCTAGGCATTAAAGTTGTTGAAGCACTGAAGAAAGAAAACATCGTTTTAGCCAAATACAGAAATAAATTATTGCTTGGTTTATAAATTGTTTCCTTTACTATATGTACCTTTTCAGCATTTTCTCTGTTCTGGTAAAACGGAAGGAACATGTTCAATGAAGGCAAAATGGACAGGCACTCGTCCCAAGAAAGAGTAAGACATGCCTGGTGCATGTTCCAAGGAGGAGACACAAACAGTGAAGCCACAACCTGCAGATATGTTGCGAAGGCGACAAGAAATGGCAGATTTCCGACGAAGCCTACGAAAAAAATGGTCAGCATCTCCAAGAGGCCAAACAAGTGATCAGGATCTGACGATTTCGATACTGGCCTGGACATAAGACCCCAGTTCGTTCTGTATTTTACAATTTCCAATAATGAACACATGTCAGCGGTCTTCAAATAAAAAAGGGGGCATATTTTAAAATCAGTTTCAAGCGATTCTGTTTAATGCTCTAGGAATGTGAAATTTCAGTGAAACAAATATACTTGGAGTATCGTAATTCATCTAACATCCTGTCTGTTTGCATACATGATATCGACTTTTCAAAAAAATAACTCAAACAACGGAGAATTTTAAGTAAACAGCCGAGTGATCACCGCACAAATGTGCACTGGTTTCAAAATTTAAAAATGTATGCATGTGTACACTCAATGTGTACTTTCAAGCTCCTACAATCGTAAATATGTAGATGTAATTGCTGCTTTCTTAGTCAAAGCAGAATGTGGAAATTTTCTTCTTGATTTCTTCTACGCTTTAACTCTCTAAACTCTTTTGTCTGGTGAATGTTTCAGTCGAACCTTCGGTGACATGAGTGAGGAGGCGAGTGTGGAGGCGAGTGTGGAGGAATGTGCTGTGGCCGTACTATGATGGTTCACAAGCCCAAGGGAGCACGAAGCTTGTCTGTGCATTTTTCGGACCAGACTGAGCAAAAGAGTGATTTGCAGGCTTGGAGCATTTTTTTGGAAGGCATATACAAGTAGTCTGGCTTCTTTGCCATGACCGACGAACGCCGTGTGAAAACATGGTGAAGTCTGGCTAATGTTTACTGTGCAGACTACCACGCAAGAGAGGAAGTGAAACTGGGCAAATAATCACGGATCAGCGCCAGGCCCATGTAAGTGGATGAGGTTTAACTCTTAGGACATGAAGACAGTTGGGGATAGTAACTGGATATAGAATGGACGGAAGGAAGGGGCTGAGGAGCTTCGTGATTACCTGTTCGTCCGAACGATGGCGAAGAATCCAATTCCAGAATCATATTCTGACCGCACTTTTTTTTAAGTATAAAAAGTAATCTCCTCCCTATTTTTCCCATGATGCTTGCGATCTTGAGTCTGTGCTCACGAACTGGCGTGACAAGGAGTCTAGCACTGGGTGGCAGCACGCAAGATAGACGACAGTATCGGCCTGTACCGGAAACAGAAAGGCCTTGAGGGTTCCCCAGCCCCACCCACAGCCTTACTGAATTATCGTCGCTTGCCTGTCTGCGGATGGTTCAGCCCCTGTGTCGTCTCAGCTGTCAACAGCTCGTCTGCTGTGACTGATGCAAACCCTGCACGAGAAAAATCCAATTAATAAATAAATGAATAAATAAATAAATAAATACTATCAAAGGGCCGAGCGGCGCATGCAGCAGCGTGGAGTGTCCCGACCAACGATGTACCGGAAGACAAACGTGACATTCATGTCACACTGTGCGCATGGCAAACAAGAACATTGGGCATTATGGTGACATTCATCATGGCTGTCAAACAATACCTGTATTTTTCAGTTTTGTGCAATGGCTTTCTTTAACATATCAATACAAAACTTTGTTCTGAGATGTCTTCTGTGAAAAATTGCTATGAACTTCCCTGCAGTCACGTTTAACTGTAGTCTTGACGGCTTGAAAAAAAGAAAAAAAAATCTTCTTCTCTTCTTCTTCTACTTCTCCTTTTTTCCCTCTTGTTTCTTTTCACTGTTGTCAGACCAAACTTCTTAATATTACAGGTTATGCTTTCATCTGTATCTGAATGGTTTTTTTATCATCTTGCAAACGTATTAGCCTCATTTCCTCCATTGGCATCGAGAAGTTGCTCTACAGGACCGACACTATTGGTTAGTTGGTTGGTTTGGCACGAATTTGTTTCTACCAAGAGTTGATTTTACATCATGAGAGGAGAGGAAACTAAAGTTCTCAGAGTAAACCCTCGACGACCAGCCCTGTGGCTAGCAAAGGCCACACCTACAAAGCCTGTCCAGAGACGAGAAGAGGACTACTTTGTTCTTAATGTAGTGGTGACATGCGAGTATTTTAACCACTGCGATTCCAAGCTACCCTCCTTTATCTTCGGTTCTCGTTATCAGTTCCTAGACACCAATTCTACATCTTGGGCTCCCGGGTGTAGACTTGAAGAAGGGGCGTGGGGGACACTAATCGCGGAACTCACAAATCTTGACGATTTCAATGCCTTGTCACAGTTGTTGGCCGTAACTATGACGACCATTTCGCATTTGCCCTACAGTGACGAGGCCAGAAATATCTTTCTTGTGACTTGTCTGAGATTCCTGTAGAAAACTCATTATCCTGTTACCTGTCATCAAGTAGGATTTAGGCAGCCATGTAATCAGCACTGTCTCATTGTGAATTTTTTGTTGTAAAAAAAATCCGGATAATACCTAGTTGTGGAGGTAAAGCTGATTAAATAAAAGATAAATAAATAAAAGAACACGCCAGACGCGGCAAAAACTTTCATCTTGTGCATGAAGACTCAGCTCTTAGCTATTAGATTAGGCCATAAGGTCAGAGGTCGAGGAAGGTGGAGGGAAAGGAGTTTGGAAAGACAAGGGTCTCATCCTCTGAGTGGATGCTCGTCTCGGCGATGCTCTTTTTTTTTGGGGGGGGGGGGACGAAAGCGCAAGGATGATCTGTCGAGTGATGCAGCCTTCACGCGACCCGCTAAGCCCGACCCCCCTCCCCCCGAGGCTAACGTGGTTGTCATGGCTACAATTATCGCCGTATCTTCCCGACATCCACGAGTACTCAGGGTCCTAAAAGGCTCGGCGGCAGCCCAGGTGGAGCGAGACTCAGTGTAGTCTGGATGCCGGAGGAGCATCGAGTTTTCGAGTGAGTGAAGGAACTAAAGAACAATCGCCTTGAGTTCCAGAGGGAGAATGATGAGTGAGCTTTAGGCCAACCGATTCCAGACGGGTGAGGGAATGGATGCGATATCAGACAATTCCTCCATCTTTGAATACTATACCACTAAACAAAGACTAACCCTAACCTTGACATAGAGCAAACATTTGGGCCCCGATGACACTCACTAGGGACCGCAATAGTTAATCGAGAGTAAGTCTATAAAAATCTATAATAATTTCTCGACTTGTTTTGAACATAAGTTGTTGCATTTCCAAGTTTTCTAGAACTGTCATTTCTGAAACTTTGAAGAGGAAGCTTTTGGGTAACACAAAACCAAAACTCTTGTGTTTCTAATTATAGTTACAAAAGTGATAAAAGTGGATTATTAATAAACAAAACGGAAATGAATGGAACACGATATATGTACACACAAGCACGCACGCACGCACGCGCTTGAAATGCAAGTAGAGGCCTGATCCCCGGTGGCCAGGTCACTGCTGTCTGCCAAAGTGAATGAGTTTTCTTTCTTCTCTCAGTCGTTTGCGCAGCTTATCAAAGTTTTGAAATGTCACCACCGCCACCTCTTCATCGGCGGGCGCCCCCAACACTGACCGGGACGAGCAAATATTCCGTCTTCTGGTCCTCGTCCAGACGGACATGTCACGCAAATCGTGAAGTAAGGAGGCTCAAGCTGTTCTTGTCCATCTTCTAGAGGAATCTGAAATGTTGTGTCCACCCCCCGACGGACGATAAGAGGGTGCTTAGTGTCCCTCCTACCTCATCGTCTCCATTATCAGTACAGGGTGCGGCAATGATCTGCTTGCACGCCACGCGCTGAGTCGGTCGCTGGGGCTCGACTCAGCGCGTGACTGTGAGCTGCAATCAGTCCACGACTCAATCATTTCACAAAGGGCTGTGAATCGTCGGTGAACGGTCCTCGATCGCTGAGCTGTCAGCCACCCAGGGCCGCGCGACTGGGTGTGTCTATTCCTCGACGAAAAAGATCGTGACAGTAACCGGCCTACTTGATTTCATATGGTCATCTAGAGCTCGGCCTAATAATAATAATACATTGTAAGTAGTTTTATATAATAACAGCTAATACGGCTAAAGATATAATAATAATAATAATAATAATAATTCCCTTGTTCATACTCTTCTACATACTTTTAAAAGGTTATCGCTCTTGATGTATGTCTTCTCTTTCTTTATGGTCTTCATAACAACTGGTCTTCGCTTTGTGGGTGGAGGTCCTCCGGCCCCCTCATTTCCTTCAAAACAAAGTCGGCCCCTAGGGCAAACTTTCTCTCTTGACAGTCTGCTAGTTCTTGTTTCGTCCGAGTTAAAATTAGCCCTTGTCTCCTTCATCTGCACAGTGCGAGACCGTATCTACACTTTCCCTCATGCGTGCGCATGCACATTCATCTCCCGCCTGCCCACTTAATGTCTAAAATAGTTACAAGCCACCCCTAAAAACCTTCTCATCACCTGCTTACCCTAATCAAAAGATTACTATATGCTGGTTGATTTCGTGATTGCACGTGCAGGTTTAGCCCTGAACTACGAGGGTAGACTAAGGATGTATCCTCCATCGATTTCGCCATGGCCTGCGGCGGACATACCAACTTAATAGCCCGTAATAACTTGTTATTTTCCCGGAAGGAATATAATCTCAGAAAAGCACGGGAGACGCGAACCTGATTTGCCTCAACTCCACCACCATACCAACCAGCCCTAAGATGGAGGTCTAGGGTCAAAGGTTTCAGCCACCACGAGATCCTTGACCTCAGCCCGAGTGTGGTTCCCTCTGTCGGACCAGCATCTTGGCAAAGTGGGCAACAGGCCTGAGGATGACTGTGGCACACTACTGGCTGAATGCCACTCACGGCTGCTACCTCGTGTGTTAAGCTGTGACAGAAGGAACTGATGTTGCTCCTGTTTTTAATATTCAGGGGCTAGTTGCACAATATGTTTCTCAAGCTTAAAACTGTTCTAAACGAACTAATTTAGAAACTTTTTTTCAAAAATCGCTCCGATGCCATTTAGATGCATTGCACTAGCACATACCAATCATTGTCCTGACGGGAACGAAAGCCTGGCTTTAACAGTTTTATTTTAGTTTAAATGATTTGAGTTTAAAAAGTTCTGAAATGTGTCGTGCACTGTCTTTCTATAAAAACTGATCATCGAAACAGATTTAAAGCCTAAAATGTTTAAAAATAGAAATTGTTGTGCAACCTGTCCCTGAACCGTAGTTTTTATAAAGAAACTATTTTCTTCTCAGTTCTATTCTCCATTGACTCCACAGGACGGGGAGGAGAGTGGGTGAAGTGTTATTTTCTTCCACTAACGGTAATGATGATATTTTCCCTCTTATAAAAAAAATAAATAAAAATAATAAAAAGAAAGTTGTAACCTTCGGGAAGTGCTCTGAGCAGGAATTACTACTTATTGAGACCATCGCGTATGGCTCCTCCCTCGGGTTTCGGAAGACACGAGTGTTAACAGTCAAAGTGGGCAGAGAATGCGTGTACCAACTCTTTGCAGAAAAAGAGGCACTGAATTAGCTCCCTTTCCAAAAGATGAAGGTAGCATAAAATCGTGCTGAGCATGAGGAAGAGCTGCCAAAGATGGAATATCGCAGTGTGCGCATGCGCGTATATGTTTTAACTCCAATTAGGCAAGACGACGAGGAGAACATTCGTCACGGACTCCAGACCGCCAGAGGGAATGTAGGGGGAGAGAGAGAGAGGGGATGATCACGTGAGGGAGGCACGTGACCAGGAATCTTTAAGCGTGTCTTTCTTGGACGATCTCTCCGGTCTGAACTTGGTTCAGGAGAATCAGCGAACATCTCAGACTGGTTTCTGTAGGGCGATGAAAACTCTGGTTCAAACACAACTCGCGAGCTCTGAGCCTATTGGACAGATCCTGCACGCGCCCTGTGACAGAATTTCCTGAACTCACCTCGCATCCATCTTACGACTCATAATGTTACATAAATCAACTTCAAACATGAACAGATTGACGCTTACCTCTTCAGTTTTAACATCGAAGAACAAACCAGTTGGAGAAAACAAAAATCACACAACGATGACAGCTTAAAAAAAATACAAAAGTACAGTGACTGTGCACCCTGATACTGAGGCATCTTCCACTAAAGGTATGATAGTGGTTAGTCGGTTTGAAGCAGACAGCCAGGGTCTACCCGTTAGTTCCACACGCTAACTAGGTTTCAGGGTGGTTTTGACAACATCGTCTGGGAACCAATGGGAACTGATGACTAGTGGAGATTTTGTATGAAAGGAGACGAGAAAAAGTATGACAAGTATGAAACAAAGTATGTTACAAAACATTAATTTAAAGCAGTATACCATGATATAAATAATATGAAATAAATTCAAAGGCACTAACTCCTCCTATGCATGTACCTCTGTTCCGGTGCTGCGATGATAAAGCGCGTGTCACCAATACAGAAAGAATCGCATGTCTTGGATTCATATCTCGGCTCTGAACCATTTATTTATTATTTGCATGTGACACTTCTTTATGGGGCTGGTACATTGGTCGTAATATAGTTGCTTAGTTGCTAGCTCCAACTTCCTTCCCTCATACTTTTGTCTGCAGATGACAAACATGGATGATTTTTTTTTTACTTCTGTTACCACTACAGTTTTAAAAGAGACTAATAAAATAAAATCGTCTACAACATTATTCACCCGAGTGGGCATAGTCATCGTCGATGCTTCAACTATAAGGTTGGGGAAATGAAGAAGTGGAACCTTTATTACAAACAAATGTTTGACTGACTGAATCAGGGTGAGACAGAACAACCACACGGCCAACACTCCACCCGCTTTAACCATCTTACAGGTGATCGCCCAGATAATATTCTGACCTTTCTCCCTACCTTACTCCTCCAGCCTCCACTCCCCCCACCACCACCATCATTGCAAAATGAGTAGCCTTATATCAGCCGCCGGTTCATTTGTTCCTACAACAGCATTCTGCGAACTAATGTGTCGGGGAGAGAACGATTCAGAATTTAGGATTTAGTTTTCTGACACGATGGCGGCGAAATGAAAGTATTGAAGACATAAACTTTGCCTAACTGTGTCCTTTTCAATTTCCGAAAGGCGTTAGGGTCGGTGAAGGTTTTTGCAGTGGACATTTTGGCATACTCTGGACCAAGTTTGATTGCACTGGCTTGACTGACACACGCCGTTGGTTGCCCAGTTTTCCTGTTAAAATGTCGCCCTTGTAATAGCTTTCACAACAACCTGTTCTTTTTATTAGCAACATGACTTTTCCAATGCGAGCTTCTTTTTATTTAATCTGTTTCCAGCATTTTTCTCTGTGAAAAATAAATCCCGCATCTCAAGCCCCTTCTGGGAAACTTTTTCTGTTATCTTTTTCTTCAAAGATTCTGTTGTCCTTATTTAGCCAACGGATTTCAGTGGTGTGAACAGGTCTTCAACGTTTCTGATAAAATCATGAAAAAAATTCTTCCTTGAACAAATTTACAAATTTGTGATGCAATTGAACATTCCAGAACGATGCTGAACTCTAAGACTTCAGCACAAGCTTATATTCCTTTAACAAAAATCTTCCAACGAGGGATAATTTTGCCAAATTCGCTGAAACCAAAAAGTTACATTCACTGAAAGATCGTACAACTGGAAAAGTAGGGAGGAGTGACATTATCCCCTCGTACGATCTTCCGCTCGGGATGGGTTACATCACACACGAAGGCTACAATATTATACGATATTATACATAACATTGAAAAAGAATATACCATAGCACATCTATATCTTTGTTTTAAAAATAGCATGGCGGGGGGGTGGGGGTGGGGAAGGAGGAGAATAGCCAGTAGAGAGATTGTTGTTGTATTCAGCTAACCCGGTGAAGACATCTCAGGGCACGAGTCCCTTTAAACCCTTTGCTCCAAAAATTGCCCAAGTCGTTAGATGTTTATCATTTGATTCCTTGTTTTATTCTGAACCTTGCCTTGCTGGTTGTTTTTGACGATGATATCTTGTCACAACATTGTCACAGGGTTCACTGTCATCAAACAGTTCATTTTACTTGTCGTCTGCCGTGAAATCAGAGGAGAAATTGCTGGCGATGTTGGACGTTCGACCAAAATAAGTAAAGAGGTAGGCAACCAAGAGGCCAAACAAACAAACAAACAAACAAACAAACAAAAATACCAAGGATGCAGAATTTGAGCACAAAAACATTTCTTCTTGGTGAAAACAAGATAGAGGAGACTCGATCTATTGTATGTTGTGAAGTCTATAATATATATATATATATATTCTGTGCGACAGAGAGAGAGAGAGAGATCGTGTTGCGTAGATTATGCGAAAGATGAACAAAGCTTGACCTAAACTTTTGAGTATGAGAAAAACAAACAAATCTCTCCATAAACTGAAGAAGAAGAAGAAAAATCTCCTGCGATGAAGGCAGCACAGTTTTTCCCCAACCCCACAGAGCAGCTGGTTCAATTTCCTCCGACTCCTCCTTCTCTTGCAGGTGGTCGGTGCAGTCGTGGAAATTTCTTTCTCACAAAATTCGTCCACAGTACTTAGCGAACTTTCCGCTCGCTCTCTCTCTCCGCCACAACTCACAGCAGCACGTGACATATTCTGTGACTGCTGCTTCACTTAATGAGAGGAGGTGGCCAGCCCCTCAAGAAGATTATAGGCGCCGTGACAGCAGAAGTGGATGAGAAGCGCCACGAGCTCAAGGGACACAGAGATTACCGACAAATCTGTGAAGTAGGTGGCGGGGAGGGGAGGAATCTTAGAAGGGAGAGAGGGGAGCAAAGCAGGGGGGAGTAGAGGTCACAAGAATTTTTTTTTCAAGTGGCTGGCACAGCTGACTCTTGTGTTCGCTCTCTGTAACCCGTACAACTAGGAATACCTTGCTGACCAGTGGGCAAAAATATGCTGACCACGATCTTACCCGCGGGTACAGGATGGACGTGGGGGCGGGGGGGGAGAGTAGAGAAAAAACACTTGAGGCTGCATGGTGGAAATGTTAGTATGTACTCGAAGAACGAGGTGATCTAACCGATGACTTGTACTCACACTACGTGTGTGTGTGGAGAGGGGGTGGGGAATAAAAATTGCTTTTTTGCATTTTTCATCAGATACTTGTGTTTCCTGTAAAAACAAACTACTTGATGCCAATGGCTCGCGTCCGTACAGTCGGACAGAAACTTGCAATGAGAGTAAGTTTACTGCACCAGCAAGAGAGCTCTTTTTCAAAGAATGTACCTACATAAAGAGTACTGGGTGGGTACTTAGGAAGATCATCCCTCTGTTGTCTGTGTCCTAGAAACTTGATTCATAGAGACGAACTGATTACTTTCCTCCGCCCACACTATGTGCTTCATGTCTCTCGTGGCCTACATGATGACAAAATGTTTATTTATCCCCAAGCTCAGGAAGTTTTGCTGGAACCAGTTCTAAAGGCATCCAAGTGCATAAAAAGTGCGAAAAAAACCCTGACATCATTGAAGTATACGGGTAGGTTGACGGCCCATGGTCCACTTGGTAAATATGTTAATGAGGTTCCATTTCTCCCTTACCTCATTAACTAGCACCTGGCTGTATATTTGTATGCAGGTCGGAAAGCCTATGGTCACTCGCAGAATTACAGCCCATGCTACCAAAGATCATTTCGGGAAAAAAAAACACTTCATTGTGTTGGCTTTCAGAAGCCACCACCCGCCATGTTGTTGACTGGAAGAGACAGGTACAGGGTGTAGAGTCCACCCTCAACGGTGGTGCCAATCTATTTTCTCGCTCAGGGGATTATTTGTCGCTGTTCACGAAGCATGTGTTTTTATTTGTATTTTTGTTTATTGTGCTGTTTTGGACTTGTATCAGGTTTAAGTGTCAGCTGCAGGGCGATATTCTAAAGCATGAACGCGTGTACCTGATGAAATGGCAAATACTTCAAGCAAATATTCAAAGAACAAGAGAAGGGCTTATGTTTGTTTAGTTATGGGCTTGCTTGTTCGTTTGCGTATTTTGTGAATTAGCCAACGAGAGATAATACCGCCCCCTTCTCCACCTCCCTTCACCCTCTGCCAGTTTTGTAGCCCCACCCGTCCCATCACTTTGATGATTAGTGACAACACAATCACTACAGCCCCTTTGATCGCCCCGCCCTCCTCTTCAGTTCTGCCCCTCCGCCTCGTTGCCATGTTTTTTTTTTTCATGCCGAGATCGACTTCAAAGGAATCAGCAGTTTGAATCCTCCTTTTGTTCTCATAGGCAAGTGTAGCACAGGCATGTAGAAGTCTCAGTGAAGTGTGAAAGGACTGGCACATACCTTATGTGGACAGTTTATAGCCAACAGCAGATTGCGTATCGTGCCATGATATTTTCTTGCACAATACCATGTCATATCACAGTTTTACTTCCACTTCACAGATCATATAACATGTGATGGCTTACTGCCATGTGGCCTCTTGTACAGAGATCAATCCTGACCATAAAACTCTCGATACTAGCTTCTGCTTCTGTGGCAATCTTCGGGTACTGCCACCATCCTACTGAAGCGCGAAAATTGTGCTTATGTGAAATCAATGTCGATTTTCCTCTATCAAAATGTTTTTCTCGTGATCATGCAACATGAAATTGGAACTTGGTGTCACTGGTCCATCATGTAGTTTTAACCGGGTGTATTGGGTGTCTGTATACAGCTAGTTGAGCGAAATAATGCAGCAAATAATGTTACGCATTAAGCCTGCAATAATGTAGACATAATACCCATAATGCGATAGCCGTGTCCACCCTCTGTGTTCTTCGAGTTACCTATTTATCACAGTAAAGCCAACTTTGCCATAAAGGGTTCAGAATGAAGTTAGATGAGACCTGAGGTTCTTCTGTGACTCAGCCTGACAGCTGATGTTTGTAATACTCAAACTGCAACTCAAAACTGTCCCCAGTCGTTTGGATTTCTTAACTGCGTCCTTCAAGAAGCCGTAGCAGTGAGATGCAAGATGAACGAGGGCCAAGCGGTTGTCACGTGACATTCGTGCGACAGCGGCTTTTTTAATTCGTGCCTGACGTGTACTCACTCACTCCATCCATTGTTAGAGCTCCTCTGTGCCATGCTTACTTTTGTTACTGGATTCATTACTATATTTGAGGAGGAGCTGGAGACCCTCTTCACGTGGTGCGCCAGTTAGAGTGCACTTGTCTTTTAAGAACTATCGCCAACATTAAGGGAAATGAGAAGAGAGAGTTCGATTGATTGAATTTTGTTATCGATTGAACTCCTACCCTTCCAGAGAAGGTTTGCAAAACAGCAGAAGTAATACCACTCACAGTTGTAATCACTAATCTAAACTAATAGAATAAACAATATCGAGCATAGAAAATAAATAAATGTGACCTACTATAAATCTTTTGCAAAACAAGGTAAAGACACCAGATTCTTCCCAACATTAGACCTAAATGCATTTTGAAGAGTATGCTTGGAAAACTCTGAGAGGTCGTAATGCTGCACAGCAGCGAATAAAAAAATCATTTGTTCTCCCTCATTTTATTCATTAGCAGCAGATCAGTACTTTGTGTCTTTTAGTACCTATAATAATGAACAGCAATATTGGATATACCCTCGCTAAAAAATATAATCACAGTCATGTGTAAATACTAGTTTTAATTTCATTATAAACTGTTTTGAAAGATATTTTAACAATGAACGCTAAAAGGCAGGTACAATAACGAGAAAAGTATTCACTGGTATAACGTTTATCCTAGCCCTACCACCAACACATTATTTCACAGAGAGAGAGAGAATGACAACTGTGTGTTTTTACCTGGTCCTCGTGCAAGATAAATGTCCTGACACTATCCTGAAGATAACCCTGACCCTATAACAGCAAAGACACATAGCGCGTGAGTAAATAAATAAAAATAAAACTTCAACAAATAAATATTGCCCGCTGTCAAGGGATGCTAGGGTGTCGCCATCTCCAGTGCACGGATCATTTCAGGTTGCCAATAAAACATCAAAAGAAGATAAAATAAATATTAAAAGAGAGAGAGTAAAACTTGTTTAATTTGAAATTAAAGACTGAGGTTGTAGCAGTTACTAGAATAACTTTCAAAACAAGAGCAATCCTCTGCCTTCGGTGATATAACACGAGGGGGAGGGGAACAAAGCTTCGCATGTCCGGATAAAACTTTGTTTTAGGTCTTTGATTATGCGCCCACCGGGGCTTTGTGCTGACATGCCGACAAACAGTCGACCACTAACAATTAGCGTTCCTAATTAGTTAAGCTGTCTGAAAGACTTGACAGGACCTTGGTGTGAGCTCTTGTCGACCATTAACAAGTAGCGTTCCTAATTAGTTAAGCTGTCTGAAAGACTTGACAGGACCTTGGTGTGAGCTCGAAAAATGTCTGAATGTTCTATTGTTATATCAGTTGCGTAGGTCAGGGGTCAAGATATTAAAGAATACATCTCTCTCGCTCACTCACACATCTCTCACTCACTCACAAAACCACAAGTCGCACGCACACACACACACACACACACATGTATAGACACGCAAGCACAACTTCTTTCGCACATCGCACGCACTTCCACTTCCACTGCCAAGAAAAGCAGAAACATTTTTTCATTCTCGGCAACGACTGCAAGTGACATCTCTTCCCTAATGGTTCTTCCAATTAGCAGTGGTGACAGTTCTAAACACTCCCAAACCCTTTGCTATAGCCTGCAACTATATGACCAGACTGCTGATCTTTTGGATGGGCAAAAGGAGTGTTACTAAAGGTCAGCTTGACCATTCTTGTCTCTCCAATTTCCTGTTGTCCTTTCCTGATCGTTATCCAGATAGCTTCAGGGAACAAGGCATCGAACCGCGAATTAGTCCATGTTTAGGAGTGTAGGGGTGGGACAATTGAGTGGGGGAATCGCCTTGTCTAAACAAGGTCTTTCAAATGTTGGGGTAGGGATCTGAACCTCTTCGTTGGGCGGTGGGTTTCAAACTACGCACTAAGCGATGTCCCCTTCACACCAGCATGTTCACTACAAGGGGATGTTCTCACCCATGGCTACAGAAAGGATTTCACAAAAAAGAATCTACTGAAACGATTCATTTTATCAAGGACACGTATTCTTTTATCGCATTCAAAGTAGGATTTTATGACAGGAGCAAGAAATGCACTGGCATTACAGAGATATGACCACACGTACACATGCACAGGTATGCAGAGATGCGCACTCGTGTGAAAACTTTTCTGTTTGAAAATAGATTCAGATTGTTGCACAGAATATCTGCACGATACGCCAAGCGCTTTATCTTACTTTTTTCAATTATTTTCGAGAGAAGCATCAAGAAATATGACACTCCTAGTCTGTGCGAACTGCAATCACCTTGCAGATGAACCGTTTGTCTACAGGTCTCAACAACCCCCACCCCCTCACCACTGACAATATACTTCTGCGACGACTACAGCATCCTCTTCTCTCAGCCCTCCTCGGTGTGGCGGGGCAAGATGTGTGAGGGGTGGTTGGGGTGGGGCAAAGAGCTTGTCTTCTTCACTGGGTGTGTTAGCAGACTCTGAAGTCGGGTAATTTTGCAGAAACTGTTCAGTGGTCATATGAGGGGCATATCCGGGGTATACTCCAGAGCCTCCAACATGGAACTGTTTAAAACTATGGGGTTTCAAGCGGGTGTGACCAGGTGACTTGGGGATCGTTAACAGGTTGTCTGTCAGCTCTGACAAACGCGTCCTCTAAAAAGTGTGGCTGTTGGAATTAACAGCAGCATCTGCCTGAAGCAGCAGCAGCAACAGCAGCAGGAGAAGCAGCATTCCCCACTAATTACACGCATCGTGTCTCCATGAAGACAGACTACAAACAGAAGAGCAAATATAGTCAAAGACAATTTTTATTACTTGTTGAAAATGCGTTGATGAACAAAAATATTGTATTTTCCTCAGGAAACTGTTCAGGTTCTTTACATTGAAATCATGTTTTGTTCCATTTTCTTCCAATCGTTGCAAATGTAGAAGTTGCTGCTTGCTGCAGCATCTTGACACATCCGGTTGAGATTCACCCCCCACCCCACCCCCACACACGCACAGTAAATACTATTGTTATCGCGGTCGACGATTAATGTGCCCATGAGCCCAGTGCAGGTAAAGTGGAGATTAAGAGAGAGGTCCCAAGATGAAGGAAACGCCCACAGGTGCGCCTCAAGCTAGCGTCACGTGACAGCCCTCGCTTTGAGTGCAAACACGTCACCAGGTGAAATCGGAGTTGATTAGCGAAGGTGGTTCGTGCGTGCGCGTGCGTAACAACTGGAACAAACCAACCAGAGATTCCCACGTTAGCGAATCAGACGATCCATGTTGAGGGGCGACGTCGACAGACCTGCTTTCTTTTTCTTCGGAAATAGTTTCCACATGCGGAGGCGATCGTCAGATGACGCCGAGGCTACAGAAGAAAAAAAGAAGGGAAAGAAACAACATCAGCCAGATGCTGCTGCAATATTGTCTGCTGACCATCTTTGTAACACGAACACAATGAAACAATGTCGATGAAAAAAAAATACACCAGCAAAGTTTTCGGTCATTTCGTCAAAATAAAAAAATGCAGATTAATTCTTAAAGACTGGTTATGTAACAAAGTTCGTATTACTTGGTGTCCCTGATCCACAGCCTCTCTTCTACCTCTTTCTGTTACTTTGTCGTCTGCAAATGTCTTGGTCTGCTTTTTAACAGAAAATGTGTACCTCGGGTTGTCGTTAGTACATATTGTCCCATAGGTGATTGAGGTTTACGCCGTGGCAGCAACTAAAACTATATCACGCCGACCATAATATTATTGCCCCAGTCCTAATGACGGGTCAGCGGTACTGCCGTGCGCATGCTCCGCCATGCCGGTCCCCTGGAGCCAGCAGCACGACATCCTTAGGTATTAACTCAGACCCAGCTGTCAGCTTAGTTTATGAGCCTACAGCTTACACTTAGCAACGCATCGTGCACCTGGGCTCTGAGCTGTGTATATTTAATATATGCTTGCTGTGTAAGCATCTGAGGTCCAGCACAAACCGTCACTACATCCTGCCCACAGTGTCACCTGATGTTAATACGTGAACATGCGCTATGGCAGTTCCACCTGTCGTACGTGACTCAAGTTTGTCACAAAACCATCAGAAGAAGGCACGTAACAAACATGTCACAGATATTAGTACATGAAGATACATCAGAAAAATATCAAAAATATATAAATGAGTGAAAAAACTCTGCGTAACATTCAGAAGATATTGTAAACCTTACTAAACCCTGCCTGTACCCCGACCACCCTAAAACTAAAAGGAAAAAATAAAAAAGTGGGGGGAGGGTGTTGATGAAAGAAAGAAAAGGAGAGAACTGAAATGTCCCTCCTACAAGATACTTTCCTGCTTGAAGTAGCACCGAGTTTCCAAGCTGTTCGCGCTGTCGGTGTTACTTTCCCTCAAGCTAAAGTTTTGATCGGCCATTTCAAAAGCCGTTTACGCTCGGGCGAACAAACACTTGCAAGTCCTTACCTACCCAACGGCGCCGCTAAAAGACGAAAGGAAACAGAATGCAGTGTCCGTGAACAAACTCTGGCCTTATCGACCTGCCCGCCTCTGGCACCACTGTCAGTCCGGTGCACGGAAATGGTAACGGAAACCATTCCCATCAGGCTGCATCCTGTTACTCCAGCCTCTATAGGCTCAAATCAATCACGTGACTTGTTCATTGACCAATCCGTTCCGCTGTTTGATTTCCGGGCGTGCCTGTGTCTTTTCTAAAACCGTGCTATGCATTCTTGGAACTGATGAAAAGAATCCTGTCTGCAAAGTCTGTAAACGCGTGAAAGCGTTTTGTTATCTTATTAGGGCAATCCTGGACAACAAATGATTTTCGGGTTCACTATGATTGTTAGACGGGCGATAATTCATAGACGAAAAGTGGAAAAATATAAGCGATTAAAACTCTGAACATAATCATTATCTTTACCAATTTTTCTCCCGATATTATACTATAAGATAGATTAAACCATTTTGCCACAGAACAACCCGATATCTTTGTTCTTCCTTTTTTTGTGAGAGATTAGTCTCCAAAGCGTAACATTAAGACTTTGCAAAGATTCGAGATGAAAAAAAGTTAGGGGTGCAGGAAGAAAAAACAAAAGAGCAGAAAATCTGAACACCCAAACCATGTTGTAAAGGGAAGTCAGGGATGTACCGATGATCATGAGACACACAAAAGCACAATCTACCCAAAAGTAAAGCAGCTTTAAAGTGCACATTTTCAATAATTTTAGCTTGGACTGTGCACTGGGACTTCTGCTTCTCAGAAGATTGTACGATTTATGTATTATAAGGTCGCCAAATGGGACTCGGTGCAAGCCCAGCATAGCGGGAATGGCCGACGAACGAGAACTTAAAACCCTGCCGACTGGGGGCACTGAGGGTCTTCACTCAGTTACAGCACGTGCGCAAACTCCAATCTAAGATTTCGGTCACGTGGTACAGGCTGAAAACCTGGGGTCCATATTAAACCCTACTTCTGGCCAAGCCCCTAATATACTTGCAACACACGCAAACGTAAAAACTAAACAAAACCCTAAAAACAAGGGGCGCGACTCTCGTCGATCCGACCCTGTTGAGAGAGCTCCCACCTTTTGTTTACTTTCTCTTATTTTTAATGAGTGTTTTTTAATACCGACTAGTAGTGTAAGACTGCAAGATGGATGGTTTTACTCTGTGTATATTCTGGGAGTTCTGTGTGCTGCTCCTCGCTGCTTCAACGAGTTTCGCATTTCCCACGCTAGACCACGCCGAACATCATGGCGGCTCGCATGGCGGACAGCCGCCCTTCTCGCGTGAGTATTTGATTGCTCTTCGGCCCAGCGTTTGCGTCCCACCACCTGACTTCCCACGCATCGACTGGTCCGAGCACATCAAGACACCCAACAGCGGAGAAAGTGATAAAACTAGAGTCCACTCGGGAAAGAAGACCGCGAAGAAAAAACGAGGATCTAGAGGAGGGGTCAGGAACAGGGTACGGCGGAGAGGCTGTCGACTCCCGCTGCCGCTGATTACCTTAACCAACGCCCGCTCCATTGATAACAAAATGACAGAACTCGCTACGCTGGTGAAATACGACCGCGACTATCGCTGTAGCAGCCTAATTTGTGTTACAGAGACCTGGCTTAGTAGCAACAAAACGGATGTCCACCTCGAGGGTTTCACTACGATTAGGCATGACAGGAATAACGAAAACACGGAAAAAATAAAGGCGGAGGGCTGTGTATATTTGTAAACAAAAATTGGGCCACGGAGTTCACGATACGTGAAACAACTAGTACTGTGTCGTATGAAATCCTAACTGTGTCGTTTCGGCCGTTCTACTTGCCACGTGAATTCGGGCAAGTGACAGTCATTTTGGTGTACGTTCCCGGACCTGACAACAAGGACGCCGCCGCTCAGATAGCAGCCAGCTACAACAAGGCCTTACAAAGATCCACTGACCAGGCTGTATTTATCCTCGGCGACTTCAATAAATGTGATATTAGTGCTGAATTACCCTCCCTATACCAACATGTTAGCTGTCCCACTCGGCAGAATCGTGTGTTAGATAAATGCTACAGCTCTATCTCGAATGCCTATGCAAGCAGATGCAGGCCCCATTTGGGTAGATCCGACCACAATGTGGTTCATCTTATCCCAAGATACAGACAGAAAGTGAAAACTGCTAAACCAAACGCCATAGAGATCAAGCAGTGGTCTCATGACAAGATCGAGGCACTGAGGGGCTGTTATGAGGCAACAGACTGGCAGCTGTTCTTTGACAGCTGCTCTGATTACGATGAACTCACAGAAACTGTCACGGCCTACATCCAGTTCTGTGAAGATTGTGTTGTGAAACCGAAAACAATCAAACTGTTTGCAAACAATAAGCCATGGATTACCAAAGACCTGAAAGCTTGCCTTTTTGCAAGAAGCATGCATTTATCCAGGGTGATACG
The DNA here is from genome assembly GCA_004794655.1 of Marisa cornuarietis. Taxonomy (NCBI): domain Eukaryota; kingdom Metazoa; phylum Mollusca; class Gastropoda; order Architaenioglossa; family Ampullariidae; genus Marisa; species Marisa cornuarietis. The sequence continues at coordinate 618,220 of SMMW01000109.1, read as the reverse complement.
GGACAGGTAAGAGATCGGAACAAAGAATTTCGGCAGAAGACAAGGCTGGCGAAGATCGAATATAAGAATAAGGTAGAAACGAAACTAAGGGAAGGGAACGCACGCGAGGCTTGGTTGGGACTAAACAAAATGATGGGTCGCACAACAAAAAAACAGGAGGTAGGATGTGAGGCTGCAGACCTTGCCAATGACTTAAACAAGTTTTATGCCAGGTTTGATATACAAGACTTTACTCGAGAATGTGAATTGATCCGTTCTTCCCTGTCACCATGTAATATCTTAGTGGACGAGAATGCCGTAACATCTTGCCTGTCCCGAATTAATCCCTTTAAAGCTCCTGGTCCAGACGGCCTAAAAGGACGTGTGCTCAGATCTTGCGCCCAGCAGCTGAGCCCAATGATCACACATTTGTTCCACCTGTTCCTGAACAGTCAGTTCTTCCCCAAGCTATGGAAGACCTCAACTATTATTCCAGTGCCAAAAAAGTCACATGCCAAAGAACTAAATGACTTCCGACCAGTGGCCTTGACCCCTATTCTTGCTAAGTGCATGGAGAGAGTTGTTTGCAACCAATTAGTCAATGCCATTGCTGATCAACTAGACCCCTACCAGTTTGCATACAAAGCGAAAAGAGGAGTGGATGATGCCTGTTTGACACTCTACAACCTGGTAGCAAACCATCTGGATGGCACTGGTACATACGTGCGTATCCTATTCATGGACTTTTCATCTGCTTTTAATACCATTCAGCCACACCTGCTCTTACAACGTCTCCTAGCACTAAACGTTAACTCAACCCTAGTCCTCTGGATGAGGGAGTTTCTCCGGGACCGGCCACAACGGGTCAGCATGGGAGGCAAAGTCTCGACCACTCTGATCATAAATACCGGAGCCCCACAGGGGTGTGTTTTGTCCCCAATACTGTTCTCTGTTTACACTAGTGAAGTCCGGACGGAATTCTCGAATTGTGCCCTATCCTTGATTAAGTTTGCAGATGATATGGCATTGGTTGCTCGGCTCAAGGACGAGAAGTCACTTGCAAGCTATTTCCTCCAGGTTCAAAATTACACTCATGGTTTGAAGAAAACTTTCTGGTGCTCAATGTCTCTAAAACTAAAGAAGTGGTCCTTGACAGAAGAAAACATCAACCTGCCCACACCCCTATAATTATTGATAATGAGACAATAGAACAGGTGCAAAGTTTTAGGTACCTCGGCACAGTGCTAGACAGCAAACTGTCCTTTCAGGAAAACACCAGCATTGTTTCCAGGAAAGCACATCAGCGCCTGTTCCTGCTGAGGCAACTGAGGAATTTCGGTGTCAGTGGCCCTGTCCTTGAGTCAGTATATCGCAGTCTAATCGAAAGCATCTTAACATTCAATATGTCAGTGTGGTTTGGCGTTCTCTCTCTCAAAGATAAAGCTTGTTTAATGAGAGTGGTCAAGAGTGCCAGCAAGATCATTGGTTCTCCACAAAGACCTTTAGGTGATTTATACATCAAGGCTGTGAGGTTAAAGGCCGTCAGAATCATCACAGACCCTCTCACCCACTACATCGCCACTTCCAAATGTTACCCTCTGGCCGCAGATGGAAGCAAGTGGTAGCCAGGAAGAGTGCCTTTGCCAAGTCATTCTTACCAACCGCAATAGCACTCCTGAACAGGACTAACAAATGTACCTAGCCTGAATGTCTGTGGGTGTGTGTGTGTGTGTGTAAGAGAGGAAGAAAATGTGCATCTGCTAACTGTCTTAGGTGTGCGAGGGCTAAGCATGAGTGTAACTGTATGAGTGTATAAGGTGTGATCGTAATTTTTTTTTTTTTCAGTTTATTATGTATCCTTTTCTCCAGTTAATTGTGGGAGCTCCCAGCAACAAAGGAAAATTTCTATCTCTGTTGTGACCAGACATAGACAATAAAGATGTATTGTATTGTATTGTATTGTATTGTAAAGTAACACTAAGTCGTTATGTTTGGATGAAAGGAGGAGGGGAGAGATAAGAGACAGGTGAGGGGAGTCTGATAGAGAACATCAATTACAACTACTGTCAACCTGAAGTAGTAAGCAAACATGAATTTCCAAGCTTAAAATGTTTTTTTAGAAAACGTATTTAAACATTTCAGACACGTGTTATAATACTCACTGAGCGCGCGGAAAAAAAACATCCGGGCTGTCTCTTTTTTAAAAAAAAGTCGGTGAAAAAGGTTTAGTCAGCTTCAGCAGTCACAACCCATTAGCATCGAAAACATCGCCGCTTTGTTATCTGCGAGCGATCGTCAGACGATCCCCCGGCCCGCGTCCCTGTCTTTCTCCGCGATGAACGGTAGAGCGGCTCATCGTCGCCATCAATATCTGGTGACAGGCTGCCATTTCGTCCCGTTATCAATATCGGGTGGCAGTTCGTCCCGTTATCAATATCGGGTGGCAGTTCGTCCAGTTATCAATATCGGGTGGCAGTTCGTCGCGTTATCAATATCGGGTGGCAGTTCGTCGCGTTATCAATATCCGGTGACTGCGCGGGTATTTCGTCGCCTCTCACTTCGTGTTTGTCTTTTTCGTGACGTCTTTCAGAACGAAACCTAGCTCGTGACACCGGGTATTCGTCCGGTTCGGAAGTCAACAGGCGAACGTGATTGGCTGTCCGGGGGTTGTGGTTAATTTACGACGTCACGGGGGTAGACAGGAAGGGAGCGCACTCCGCGCTCTTCTCGAAAGCAGGTGCGCGGAAAGGTATGTTGTTCGGGCACACCAATCATCCAGCCGACTACGACAAATGACGGAATCGTTTAGGGTATGCACACACTCATCAGCCATAAATCTGCCATTCACGCGGGTGTGGGGGGGAGGCAAAGGAATAACAACGAAATCCAAAAATGATGGATCGACAAACTGACAGATCGTCGTTAAACAAAGAGGCAAACATTCACAAACACCCTACAGACGAATTTAGTAGTTCTGAAATTTAGTTTTTTTCACGCGCGAAGTATGCAAGCGGTAAAGCTCGATGATATGTCGAAAAATTAATTGTCAACATTCTCTCAAGAAACAATTTATACAGCTTATTGTGCACATATGTCAAACTGTGTTATATGTCAAATATAAGTTCTGCTTTTTTGTGGTAATCGACTGAAGCGGTCTCATATACTGAAGATTTCGGCACAACTCAGAACGAAACACTAAAAACTTTAACCTATTTTTCGTATCGCTCCTTTAAGCTGACAGTTATTAAGGCCAGGGGCCAGTTGCACAACATGTTTCTAAACCTTAAAACTGTTCTAAAGAAGCAAAATCTCTTCTTAGCCATTTTGATGCATTGCAGAAAAACATACAAAAAATTGTACTGACAGGACGGACAGTCAGACTTAAACAACTTTATCTTACTTAAAGCAGTTTTAGTTTTTTAAATTCTACAATTGTGGTGTGCACTTTAAACTGATTATCTAAAAAGATTTAAGGCCTAAAAGTGTTTAAAATTAGAAATGTGTTGTGCAACTGGCCCCAGGACTCTTTCGTTATAGTTGCTGAAACGGGTTGAAATGCTATTAATACAAGTGCTTGTGCTTAGTAACTGCCACATGCTGAGAAAAAAATACTCATGTAGGTCTCGCTGAGGAAACTATCGAGATACGAACTGTTAAGCGATTCATCTCTGAGCAAGCGAATCAGAATTTGCCTTTGGTGTACATGGGACCAGGACCCGATGACAACATAGTTTTCCACCCGTTTAATCACCTATTTGCAGTTCTCGCTTGGTACACACAAAAATTACATACATATGTTTATTTATAACCTTAAGTGATGAAAGTGGGCGATGTGGTAATGCGCGTGAATAGGTTCGAACACTCTGTCGACATGGACATCAAAGTATTGTAAAGACGACAGCGACAACTCGAGACATGTAAGTGTTCTGATTCACTGCTACCTGGTAAGAGGTAGCTTAGGTTACCAAGGAAATGTCAGTATTCACAGAGAGGTCCTCGATGCGTTCTGACAGCAGATACAAACGGGCTCTCTGTACCACACGTGAGTGCGCGTGCGTGCGTGCGTGCGTGCGTGCGAGGAAACGACGTACACAACTGTATTGCCACATGAGTTTAATTCGTATTCCTATGTTCGCGATATTTTTATCCTTTTCTGTGAAATATACTTTGAAATGTCTTAGAAAGCAGGATGATGGTCTCCTTCGGCAGCAGACGCGGTATTTTTGTCTAAGTTGTATCATTTCTTTCTCTTTATTCATAGCCTGATCGTCGAGGAAAATTATCTAATCTGTCGTCGGCGTGGAAGCGGATGGCAGGAGGCAGCGAGAATAATTACCACCCATCCCATAACATTCTTGTTACGAGGGGGCGCTTCGATAAACATTAGGGGCCCGGAGGAGTCTCTCGCGCAGCAGTCAGGGAGGAAAAGAGGAGGTTTAGTCACGTGGGCTGAAATTTGCATACGTCTGAAATCCGGCAGGGATCGCCTTTCGCGGTAGGAATTAATAAGTGTTTACTAAGGTCAGTCAGATGGGGGTAGCAACCCGGGGAGGTGTGTGTGTGTGTGTGTGTGTGTTAGTGGGGGAGGGGGGAGAAGAATGTTGCGTGGGGGGAAACATGACATAGATGATGATCTCCGCAGAGAAGCAGGGCGATAAAAATAATTCTTTTTCGACTCCAACATCTAATTACTCTATTAAAAAAGCAAGCCAGATAAAAGGAAACAAGAAAGCTTCTCTCGTGCCCCAAGATGACAGAAAAAATGCCCCATTACTCAGCCCCTCTTTTTAAAGAGTTATTTTTCTAGTGGTAAAAAGTCTAATTGCTGGTTGGTGAACGCGCCTGCGGATGGCTACACTAACCAGTCATTGCTACATCCCACCTCCAGCCCCTCAAAGTCCTCCCCTCCTCCCATCAACATGCCAGGCACGTGATGTGTGTCACTCATTTCCCAACTAAAATCATTTCTCCAAATCTCGGCTAATTACAGTAAATTATTTAATAATTAGTAGAGACATCCCTGGCAGGATTGTATTCATGTCTCGGGATGTGGGGATCTCCGGAGGGATGTCGAGAACAAATTGAAGCAGCAGCGAGGTCAGTGAACCAGACTTCGATCTCAACTTAATCGAGTTTTAATTTTTCCATCCAAATGTCAGTGCATGGGAAACAACAAATGTGCCCAAAAAGTTATCGTCGATGGATTTTCTCATTGTGTATTCATTAGCATGCTTAGAAAAACGACGAAAATAGTTGTTGTTATTAATTAAGCTTCTTATTCAATATTTTTTCTACTTCCTCGATAAGCTACTAGAATTTAGAAGCATGGCTTTCTCTGCCTCTGTATTACTGCAGCCCGTAAATGTTTACACTGCCAGTGTAAATGTTATGAATGTTTACACCAGAAGTGTACGTGTTATGAATGTTGGATATCTTCTCCAAGTATATCAGACATGGGTGGGAATAATGCCTATCGTTTCCGTATTATGCCTAAAATATACTGTTGACACTGCGGGTGTCAAGTATGAATGTTAGATATTTTCACCAAGTATCACATCGAATAATAGAATGGCTAGTGATTCCCTTATCGTACCTACCATACTTTCGATCCTGTTCGTTTTGTTGTTGTTGTTGTTTTTTGTTTCGGATAAAAAAAAGCCTCCTACTCCTCCTGGGAGCTTGTAGCCAGCCAATAAATAAAAATAAACTTAGAAATGTTGATGACTAAATTGATAACCATGAAGAATATCACACCTACCCAAGGTGGTACCGTCTGGACTCAAGCACTGGTACAGAGGGCGGCCAGCAGGGGGCGCCAGGCGGGCCAGGAGACTGAGGTGCAGATCGCGGGCTGTCCACACCACCACCTCATACCTGTCAGTCGTGCTGTGGCTGGACACCAGCTCGCGATAAGCCTCGGACCACAGGATGCTGCACACCTGCACATGCGACGGTGATTAACACAGGTGTATCGACAGGTGCTAAAACTATTGTGCATTAAGGCTAACAGGAGTTGAACATGAAAGTTAACTAAGAGCTGAGTCTCATGACACTGTAGTAGAGATGTCTATAATTCTTGTTTTAGCAGGACACACGGATTGACATCAATTCTAGCAACTGATGTTAAGAAACTGAAGCCAATGCCAGCGTCTCGATCACGTGGTTGCCCTATCAGCGAACCTACTTTTGTGACGCTTCGGAAAGGTAGACTTGACCTCATTGCAAAACACAGGTGAGAATGAGTGTATTTCCCAAATATTTCGTGAAATATTCAGCACATGCGCAGTACACACTCGCCGTTAGTCAAAGCGCGGGGAGGGGGAATTGGTGTTTTACTCCAAATATATCACGGCAAACACAGCCCTGTAAACAGAGGTCACATGCAGAGAAAGAACAGCGGGCCCGAGACGAGAGCTGAACCCAGGACAGTCAGCCTTCACTGTATTGGTGACAGGCGCTAACGTTTGGGGCGCGGTTGTAAGCCCCTCGTTGTTACCTTTACCGAGACAAACCAATTCAAACACCCGACTGACAAAAACTAGTTTTTTTATCAAATTGTCGGGAAGATAAATTATACAAAAAAGACGGGCAGGAGAAAAGTTCCTATCATCTGCTTTCCCGATGTGTTAATGCCTAAAAAACTAAAAAGAAAAACTTTTTCCTACGTGGTATTAGATAGATTGCCTTATTTGCTAGGCGATTACGTTATGTATCTGTTAATTGTGTGTATGTCTGTTGCTTCAATCTTGAAATATTTGATGTATGATTGCATGTTTTGAACATGTATACATTGTGAAAATAAAATTGTTAAATATATATACATATATTTATTACATGAACAAAACAGTGCAATGACAACATATAAATGTTCAGCGTGATGTTTAACAAGTCACACACACACACACATAAGCATATCTATTCCATGGCACACAAATTTATTATTTCGCCAAGAGATGGCAACTGTAAATGCAGTTTTGTCCACTGTATAAGTTCTTTTTCAGTTAATCGCTCTTTATCCACCTCAGTAAAGCTGAAATGGTGTAGTGTAGCTGTTCCAAGACATTCAAAAGAAGAAATGCTTCCTACTAAGCCACGCACACACGCACGCTCCCAGCTTCCGGCATGCGCACGGCACTACGGAAATTGCTAAGCCCTGATTGGTTGTTGCCACAGGACACCTAAACGAAAATAACACCCTCGATGGGATTTTGAAACGGAATCGAGTTTATAGCTTAGATTTTGCGATATAGTTTTGTAATTATACCGGCTCGTTTGAACACGATTTGGCACTCATGTTAGCTGTTAGCATGTAGCTGTTAACTAAGGACTATGAACATGTTCCTGCGTGCACGCACTCACGCACGCACACACACACACACAAGCGCTGTGACAAGCCTCTAAACCATCCCAACTTTCCCCTAAAGAAGTGAAGGGAAAAAAAAACAGTCGAGAAATCAGTTCACCTGTCTACCAGCGAGTTTGCCTACTAATGCTCTCAAGACTTCTGCAAGCTCCGCCAGCAAATAACAATTGTTGTCCTGACTTTCTTGTCTGCACAAGTCGGACAAAACCATCCTCGCGAAAACCGAAACTGTAGACCAAAGGACTTGTTGCAAACTCCAAGGAAAACACATTTGTCTGGCATACCTAAGCAGGCCTGCGGGAAAGGGTGGGGGGATGGGGTGGGGGAAGGGAGGACACGGCCTAAGATACACGATTAGCGAATGCTCAAAATTGGCAATGTATTCCAATGAGCCCCCGCAAGGCAGGCACACCCTCACCCATGGAGGGTCCACTGGCTGATCTTTGCTGGATCCTTCTGTCTGTCAGTTGACATGCATGTCAGACTAGCGAGAGATTATCTCCACTCGAATATTCCACAAACTCCGCGTCAGAAAATCCCACCAGTTCTTTTGCTTCCATCATGTTAGTTTTCGTGTTCTTGTTGGAAAGCACGCTTAAATTCCTGCGTCTCGAGTATATTCCACCGAGTTAAAATTAACTTAAATCGAATTATTTTAAATGTAAATAAAGCTGATTAAATTGTTTTTAAAAAGTTACGCTTTTCAGGTTTATTATACCAAAGACCTCTGATGTTTATCCTTATTCTTGACATTCACCTAACAGCCGGAATCCTACTTTAGTGTATCACAGTGTAAAACCTGTCTCTTGTCTGTCAGAGGGAAGAAAGCAAGTGCACACGCACTATACAGAAAACGAATCTTACTGACACACGGTTTATAATTTTATAGCATGTATCCGCGAGTATCTTTGCCTGCTCATTTAGTGTGTGTCGGGAATTATTTAAAATGATTCGAAATGATCCCACACGCCGCCACCTACTCCCACCCTACACACACATACAGTCTGGAAGTATAGCTGGACGAGAGAAACCGAAGGGCTAATAAAAGGACAAAGACGGGAGTAGGGGAGAGGAGCATGTAGGGTAGGGAGAGTGCGAGGGAGGGTAGAGGTTTGTGTCGTCCGTTGTCTTATAGATTTGTTTGCGAGAGCCTGGTGCCAGACTATCCCAGGACAATACCTTGATGCCGAAATAAATGCAGACAGCCACTCATGAGACGTTATCTCCCTTATCCTATTTTCTTTTTGATGTATATTTGTTTATCAAAGAGGGAAAAACCCTCTTCAGATGACAGAAGGGCAGGAAGAGCATCAGAAAAGCTACGTCCGGACAGTTGGACAATAGTTTTTTTCTTTGTTTGACTCGAAAACTTTGCTGGCACTTCAGAACTTTTGGAACTTCTTTTCCTGCCCTAGACCTAGAGACATCGAGTTACAGATCGTGTGAGCATACTTGAAATCCAATTAAAGAAAAAGAAGTAATGAAAATTATTACAAGTAGCGATTGCTCCAAGAATAAGAATGTTTCAATTCTTCGACGAAATATTTCCTGTAAAGGCTTTTAAATGGAAATGAAGAACACTGTGTATGTAAGTGACAAATGGAAAATCTCCAATAACAGATATCAACGAGCAAATTAACTTTACTAGTTGCTGGAGGGAAAAAATCGGGTGAGCAGAGGAACCTTCCCAGACTGGACTCTTATTCAGGTCAAGCCTGTATCCTACTTGCAGTCCAGTCAACTCGCTAACCCTGGTCTTGCAGAGCGTGTGCCCCCCCCCCCCACGGGTGAGTACTTGTGCTTCAGAGGACCTGTTGCCTTCATGTCAGAAACATGCACTTTGGTACGCAGCACAGAATCTATCGCCTTGACCGGCCTGAATAATAGGCTACAGTGTTGACACATTTACACTATATAAATCATGGTCTTGATACTTCTTTAGGAAGTCCTTAGCCAATTGTATAATTATTTACATGCAAGATGCGAAACTTCAAAATTAAACAGGTGTTATTTGTATACCTAGGCTACTATAGTTTTTGATATCTATTTCAAGAACATTATCATCTCTGTGAAAATCCCCTTAACCCTAACCCTTAACAAAATCCCCTCCCAGCCACGATCTGTGTCTAATTTTAAAATATTTTCACGGCAATACCGACAGCAAGTCATTTATCTCTCTTTTTCTTAAAAATCATATAAAATTTTAACTCTACTGAAAACAATCGTAAATTGTTTTATCTTTAGTAGCATATTTAGTAAAATGCAGTTAAGTTTTAAAAAATATAGTTAGTATAACATGACTGAGATAAATATTCCGGTACCCATTTTACATGAGAGGAAATTCAATATTCTATTTTTTTTTGTCATTAAAAGTTCTATATATCCATGCATTTCCCTGATTCTCTCACCCAACGAACACATACATACTCACGCGCGTACACACACTTTACAGACACACCTGTTCCTCCCCCCCCCCCACCAACACACACACACATTCCAGCAATTCACAAACTAATGTAATGATGGACGCACGCACGAACAACCTTTCTCATAACTGTAAATATATGGTCTTGATGATATAAACAGTATGGATATTTTCTTGCACCAATTTATCTTTCTTCTCTCTCTCTCTCTGCCCATGTCTTCCCACCTGCATCTGTGTGTTGACTTCCGTTTTCAGCGTCTGCCCGCCTACGTTCCAGATGCGGATGTGGCCGTCGCACGCGCCTCCGCCGCTGGCCAGGATGCTGCGTCGCCATGGACACCACCCCAGCGCCTGCGACCGTTGACAGACACGACATGACTGTGACAAAAGGGGCCGGCACACAGATAGCATCTTTCTCCTGATAATGACCCAACTCTGCTGCTGTCTAGACCTGCCTGTGTGAGGCACCACACCCACCCCTTTATACCAGCGCCGTGCGGCCACTAAAATAAACATGATGAAAGGCAGCTACAGGTTTACGGTTTGTGATTTGTAAAACTTGCTACCCTTTGAAACAGCAATGAAACGGGTATTATTTCCGATCATTGTATCATCATCTGAAGCTTTTGGGGGGAGGGGGAGGGGAAGAAGGGGTCTGTGGATGGAGGAGGGAGTGATGCTGCTGTGTCCGTTTAGCCAGTCCCTAGATTTTACATCATGGGGTAGGGGAGACAGGGGGGGGGGTGTATCGTGTTCTTTAACGAACGTGTCAAAGGGGAGATAAAAGAGCGAGGGAGGATGGAGAGAGAGGGAGGGGAGAGAAAGAGACTGGTGATGACAGTGGCGCCAAACCTATGTCGAAAAGAGTACAAAATAGATGTAGAATAACAAGCTGGCGCACCTCTTCACCCTTTCATGCATGATAAAAGCGAGGGAAACTTTAATGCAATCTTTCAATCGCAGTCAGGAAACGCCAGAGATAAAAGCCTTTCAAAGCACTGGAGGGACTCTGATATGCTGATGTTATTGGGTGTCGAAGGTTCTTGTGTAGGGAAGAGGTCCGTGAATAACCGCTCGTCGACGATAATAAGAACCAGTCAAAGTAAGAACGTGCCATTTGTTCCTAGCAGCCATTTGTCGAGAGTTAATCTGTGAGTGAGTGCTCAACGATGGGTAAGCATTTCTTCATAAGTCATCCGATTTGAGCAGATACCTTTTAAGATAAGAGTCTGTCGGTGGAAGAGAGTTGTGATGTTGGTAATTCTCTCAAGGAGCCGTGTGGAGAGTTGATCATTGACTGGACAATCACCATGGATACGGAGACGATTAACATGTTAAAGCGGTCTGCAAGACTTACCCAAGTTCTAGTCAACAAGGACGCTTAAAAAAAAACAAAAATATTTTTTAAAATCAGTGCCAACGCAAATTATTATACAGTATTTTATTTCTTGCTGCTATTTTCTATTGCAATATGTCTCGAACTCAATGACGAGACTCCGTAGGTTGCTTCACCGCCCCCCCCATCCTCTTTAACAAATTATACTTAACAAGTATGCAAAATGGCGTCGATGACAGGGCAATGGATGTGGGAGGCTTAAGATGGATGCTTCTTCGCTGGAAAGCTTGTTCGGGAGACTTGTGCCTCCACAAACACTGGAGTTGCCGCACATCTCGCCCATTCCTCCCGTCAGAGGTGAGGGGATGAAAGGAGTGACGGTGGGGGGTGGGGGGCAATGGAACTGGTTCAGACATCTCCGCTGACGATGACTTTATTATAACCAAACACGAATGCCACCCACGATCAGGAATCTAAACAGCGGGAGAGGCGGGGGGGGGGCAAGAGGTTGTTGGAGGTGACCACAGAAGTGTATCTCTGGACTGCTTGCAGACAAATTTTCCGCGTTAACTTCTAGAACGAGGCCAAAGCACAAATTCGTTTGCAGCTTAACTCTCATAATCAAGAAGAAGAGCAGACGATGCAAACTCTCGTGTTGCAAGTCACATTTATTGCAAGTCTGTTGACTTTGAGAATTTTACTGCAGTTTTGGTTATTATGGTTTGCCGAGATATGACTACAACTTCACGAGAGGCTAAGAGGAACTCATCTCGGCGAACAACCAGCTGTCCAGAGATTTACCTTCGTTCTGCGAAGAGAGGACTCTGGACAGGCAGTAAGTTCTCCTTCCCTCCGGTCCTGTCTCATCAAGACAACGAGTCCTCACTAACTTTAGACCCACCTCCGCTCACATACCCATTAACAAAACTGATAAAATTTCTAATTTCAGTGCAAGATACCATTTCGCCCAAAGCTAGGGCTCCCTTCCGTTCTGAGGATACTCGCTTACACAAATTACCCTCCACAGAAACAATTGCAGCCAACTAAACCTTTAAATAGACTTGCATGCTATATTTCACTGGACATATTGGACAACTGTTACCCAAAATACAGGACAATGCTGAGTGCTGGCTCCTGATCTCACCTTGGCGCCTGCCACGTGCGCCTGAATCTTCTCGGCCACCCCGCTGGCTCGCGGGTCCCAGACGTTGACGACGCCGTCGTTGCCTCCGCTCGCCAACATGGACTCATCCGGCGACACCTGGATGCTGCACGCGTCCCCGCGGTGGACTGGGGGACATTCTGACGGCTTGGGGAGGCTCTCCCGCAGGTCAAAGCGAAACACTCGGCCAGAGCTCGTGCCACTGTAAAATCAGCGAAACATCCAGGAGAAGGACTCACTAAATTAATCAACAACAGTGATCATAATAACGGAATGACGGATGCAAAGGAAGAAAAAAAAAAAGCTCCAATCTCACGAGACCAAATCCGCGCGTCCAAAAGAAAATTCTTAAACTGAAAAATGTGAAACATACATACAAAAGACGAATACTGCTTTTCATTAAAAGAATATGGTAACATAAAGGGTTTTGTTCCAGGATTGAAAGTAACTAGACATACGTCGATTTCATTCTGGGATTAGATACTCTGTGGATCCAACGACGACTTTGTAGTCTAGGATTAGACGATACAAAAATGTTTTTGTATTCCAGGATTAGAATAGGAGGGAGACAAAGACATGGTTTATATATCTCCCGTACGTTTTCGCTATTTATTCTTTGTATGTGAGCTGTGTGACTAGACAGGTGGGATTCGACCGCGTGTAGAATGCATTGCACCAACGACCAACATGCACAATGCGAAAATAATTCCTCCCTCTTTCCCTTCTCTATTCTTCTCCTTTATTTTCGCTCTTCTCTTGCCTGTTCGCTCCCTCTCTCACGTCCCTTCCTGTTCTTCAACAACACCAATTATCCTGCCCTTCTTTTCTCTTCTCCCCCCACCTTTGTCCCCATCCCGCCTCACTATCCCTCTACACTGGCAGCATGCGTGAGAGTGACAACACGTGACGATGAAATATTCCTTGCGCCTATCTTCGAGTGGCACAAAAAGTCATCCTTCATTCCTTGGAGCCGAATTCCCCTCCTAGTGCCTTCAGCGTACTGTCTCAACAGTCTCCCTTTCAAAAAATATTAACAGCCATGCTGGGAAAGTAACCTTTGTCTCCGGTTCAGGTTCCCTAAGTCCAACCAGGATATGGATTTGCCCTGCAAAATGCACACAAAATCAACCCCTTCATTATTACATTTATAATATTGTCGTTTCTATTTTTACCCCGTAGAGCTTCACCTTTGCGGAATACGATTCACTCAAATTCTTTCGCACGCGCGATATCAGGATTCCTCTCTGCTTCAGATATTAGACTGGCAGACTTTAGTTCTTCCTCGAAGAGTCCCCTGGTCAACCTCGGTTCAAATACTGGTCCTTCACAAAGAAAATAGGTTTTGGTGGCAGTGAGAGGCCAAGGGTTCAGATCTCGTCATGGGGCACTCTTTGTGTGACACCTGTTCTCAGGGTTGGTTGTTGGGGTTTTCTTTGGGTACTCCAGTTTCATTCCCCTTTCCTCCCCTCCGTCTCTCCTCATAGTGCAAAATTACTTTCCCGTGCAGACGTTAAGGGAGGACATTGTCAACACCATTTGTAATGTGGACGTGCTTTGCATTAAATAAGCTTTGTTCGGGTTCTTACAGCTCACCTTTACGTTAACGAGTTCCCGAGTTACTCAAAATTTTCAGGGGTCAGCCCCGAATGGGACACCCTGTACCATTGTCAATATCTTTGCTTAGTCAGTCGATAAGGTCTTCTCAGTTTGTTGTTTGTTTGTTGTTTGTGTGTTTCAGCTTATTGTGAGCGTCCTTATCCAATCATCACTTACCAATACAAGTGTTGGCCATGCCAAGCCAGGCAGCCCACCTGTGTGTGTTTTCCAACAGATAATTCTTGTCCAACACGCATGCCGCCAGCGTCCCAAATCTGAAACAAAAATGTTTTTCAAATTTACTGGTGTTTTCCTTTGGTTTACTTCAGTTTCTACAACAACCACAACTGGTATGAACATCGCGTGCTCAACCACGCCACCGTCAAAGGAACCACCACGACCACGAAATACTTTGCGTTCTCTACCCTTTGTACCATCGTCAGGTCAATTGCCATTAGGAGAATTGGTTGCAAAAATTAATTCACTGAAGTTTCATCCGCTAACTGCACAAGGTAAGGGGTTATAAATGTACAAGTGAGCTGCCGAGAGTTAAGCACCTCTCGTGATCATCGAGTCATTTATGGGCCTCACTTTTGTCACTCGTCTTCCTCCATCATCTCTCACATTCAGTGTTGTGTTTTGTCTTCCTGTTCTCTTAATTCCTACTAGCCATATTTGTTTTTCGCAGAGAAGGAAGTAATTGAAAAACAGATGAAATCCAGCCAATCAAATTTCGGATTCCCTCTTTGTAAATCCACTTTCCTCGCTTCTTGTCACCCCCGCTCTCCCCCAACATCCCCTCCTCTTCTTATTCATTCCCCACATCTCATTTCTTTATGCTAAAAACTGGAAGTCTTTTTATTAGCTGTTTTGAAAGAGGTGCAAACATGTTTGCATAAGTTTCATACGGTGGTTATGGTGAGTGGTTAGAAAGATATAGTGCGAATTGTTTTTCTGGGGCAAGGGGGAGAATGGGTGGATTAAAAGAGGCTTTTTAAGAGGCTTAAAAGAAATCGCCATCTTCTCGTGATAATACAAAAGTTTTAAAAGATCTCCACTGCCACCGAGTTTTGGAAGCTGCAGTCTTAATTAAATCAAATTTTTAGATATCGGAGGTTGGTGGGTTTTTTTTAAAAAGAAAAGCTCTCAAAGTCGTTCTCGTAAATTCACGGTGACCTTTCCTTCTTGAGGCGTTGGCATTAATAATGATTAGCATCTTCTGGCGGGGTCTGTGATTTCATCTGCTCATCAAAGGCGCGCGAGGCCACAGTCCGCCATGTTGCCAACATCCTGGCACGCGCACTGGAATGAACAGAAGGTGCCGGCCAGGAAACCACAGGAAGGGGCCTGACCATCAGTTGTAAAATCATTGGTGGTGTTGAGCGGGTTCTTCTCTGCTGCTGCTGCTGTTTCTCCTTCATTCACATCATCACCATTCTTGTAGACACCTCCGCCTACTCCCAATACAAACATCGCAAAATCATACTGGACGAGAGGGAGCGAAAGAGGACAAATTCTGAGATGAGAGACAAGGCCCAACTAAATAAAAAAATACCCTAGTAAAAACTGAGAAACAAGGATTAAGACAAACACAGCGCTACATACAAGATAGGATCACCCACACTCCTCAACCACCACACCACTAGATGCAATGGAAATACTGAGACCAGACTGTCAACAGCTAATAAGTGCAACTGACATTCTAGCCTTGACACCAACGCCTCAGAGTGATGTTAACGAACCGAAAAACAAACCCAGCACAAACTGTAAGAATATACAGTCTGTTTGATACCAAACAATGCAACTGGATACTGATCTGTGCGATGACATACTGTGCTGGACACGAAGGTGGTGTAAACAAGGCCACGAAAAGAGAAAACAAAGCAAAACAAAAACAAAAACGAATGAGAGAGAGAGAAAGAGATAACTGAAGAGACTGGGTGGTTGGCTTACACAAGGCACCAGCAAGCCAATTCGCCGCCATCTTGAGAGACAGAGAGAGGGCCGTGGAAGAGAAGAAGCAAATAAATTGACACCAAAGTGGGGACATGATGGATTAAGTGGGACCGGAAAGGACAATCCAGGGGACTGGGAGATTAAAAAAAAAATCGCTTTCCGTTGTTTGAAATATTTTCATGCCCGTTCGTGACTGGATGTGAGCTCGCGTGTGTGTGTGTGTGTGTGCGCGTACGTGTGTGCGTGCCTTCCTGATATCTTCTTTTCGTCATTATGCTTGCTTGATCTGTGTATCTGTGTAACCTCTTGACCTCTCAATCCCACTGCTCTTCTTCACCTTTCATTATTTAAAGAGTTTTGTAATCTACAATTTTCCGTTCACTTTTTCTCTCTGTGTTTTTGATCTTTTTCCCCCGTGATTTTCTGCCTTTTGCACTGGTGTTGACACAGGTTATTGTACTGTGACCATCAGTTTTCATCACCTCTCTAGCTGTTCTCTCGGTTCTCTTCAATTGATAATGGTCCTGACGTGTGTCCATTCATGTGTGTAATTAATTCTCTTCCAGGGGGCACGACGCTCTAGAATATTTGGGGGGATGCAAACAAAACCAGGGAATAATTTACCAGTCATCCGTAGGTTCCCCCACTTGCTGCCATCAAGTTTGTTTTAGTGATTGTGATGGTTAGTTGTCTGCCTGGTTGTTGTTTTTTTTAAATCGTTTAAGCGCTGGCTGTGAATAGTTTTGCCATATATTCCGCTCCGTCGCATCGTCTCGACCAGAAACATAAATGTGGTGGAAAAAAACCTCTTTATGAAATTTAAATGTGAAAGTCGTCCCCAGGTACTCGGGTTCGAGCATGAGATCAAAACCCAACCGTGTAGGCAAAACAGTATTCGTCCCTCACTTCTGGTCTTAATGATTTGGTTTGTCGGATTTCCAATTACCATCCAAACATTTTCTCTGTTCTCCTTCCCTAAGGTCTTGATAACATCAACTTTATTCCTAGTTTCGCTAAATCTCCGAACTTTCACTTTTACAACATTATATAACCATAATTGTGCTTTAGACAAGGGAAAGAGAACGAAAAGACTGGCGATTTTCCTAAAACAGCAAAATGTTTCCGCAAGGAACATTATGGAGCCTGTGTGATTTCATGCCCCACTACACGCTTACAGAAATTGTGTGCTTCCAAGAAAGCAAAAAACAAATTTGAAGCAATAATAATAATAAAAAAAATCAAAGTTTACTTATATTACTGTTTATTTAAAGTGCACTTCCCCACCTACAAAGCCGTAATCAAAGCGCTTTACAAACATACAAAAGAAGGATCTCCACATGCTTATTTAGGATAAACATCAAATGCACACACACACACACACACGCGCGCACGCACGCACACCATTGACGGTCAGCCGTGTGAACAGGTGTCATATACCGAAAAAAAGTATGCTGTCAGAGCCGAGATTCGAACTCACAACACCCAATCCTCACTGTCGTTGTAGTGACAGGAGCTTCAGCCACTTGGCCACCAAATGCTTCAACTATGCTTTACAACCAGTTGGAGAGATGTTTGTTTGAATGTCCATGTGGCTTTGAGAGGTCACAATTGGAAGTATGAGGTCTCCTTTATTTGACCTAATGACTCCATGCTTACTTCCCTCAACAATGTCCCTGGAATGAACACAGCAAGCGGGAGATGGCAAGTTATGTTCCCCTGAACTTTGTTTCGGTCTTCCGAGGATGCAAAGAAGACTTATCCTTTAATGCACGGAAAATAAAGCCACTTCATTTTGAGATTTTAACGGAAGATTTTCTTTCTCACTCACTCGAGCCCTGCATAAGAGGCCGGTTTATCCCCCTTGTCTTTTTGCTGTTGAGCGTCTGGCATGTATGGCGAGTTTCGTGGCCAAAATTCGGCGCTTTGAAATATTTTTACACTGCTGGAAACTCGACTTTTTTCAATCACACTTGCAAACGGACGATGCAGCACTCATTTACTCTGCGAGGCAGCCCCATATAATCACTCTTCACAGTACAGCGAGTACAATTACGAATTTTAAAAGCGGATGAAAGGTCGCAATACGGAAGTCGCCTTCTCCCCTTACACACCCTCCCTCCCGCTTCTCTCTCTCTCTACTCCCTCTCTCCACCGTGTCTTTGTGTCCTTCACTCATCCCTTCCCCGCCTACTCTCTCTACTCGCTCTCTCCACTGTGTCTTTGTGTCCTCCCTCCCCGCCTATTCTCTCTCTATTACCGCTATTATCTCTTATGTTCGTTGGCTGTTCCACCAGCTATGCTCCCTCCCCTCCCACTCTGTGTTTTGCATGCACTTCTACTTTTCAGATTTTCCAGACACGGAAGGATAATTATGCTTAGCCTTCAAATAAGCAGAAGACAACAAAAGAACTATGATCCTCTCTCATTCACCCACCCAGAAGACCACGCCACGACAGCCAACACAAATAGGTCGAGCCGTTTACTGGAAGGATAGCAACAGCTGCAACCGATGAAATGTTAACAAGCAGAAATCTGCTTCACCACCAATCCCTGTTCGCCCAATGCAGGCACATCTCGTGAGCTGACGGCCGTAAATCTGTTTAATGACTCGAAAGTTGGTCTGCGCAAGGGAAGACACTGCGCTACTGTTACCACCATGTAGGGGCGACAACTAAAGCGACATCCACGCTACCCGTGTCAACGCAATTAACCTGATCGGACATGCCGAGCTGAAACATGACTAGCGGCCATGCAGCATGCTGCAATTTCGTGCATTTTGAATCAGAACAAAACACATGAATGTGAGGGACTTCATACAATGTCAACACTTATTCTGCATCATATTATCTTTTACTGTCTCGTATCATGTTCTCCTCTTTAAGTTTCTTTTCGTAAATCATCTTATTTTCGTTACTGCATTGCACTTTCCCCTGTATTTTTCATTTTGCATT
Organism: Marisa cornuarietis; assembly: GCA_004794655.1. Lineage (NCBI taxonomy): Eukaryota > Metazoa > Mollusca > Gastropoda > Architaenioglossa > Ampullariidae > Marisa > Marisa cornuarietis. The sequence goes on along the minus strand of SMMW01000109.1, from coordinate 599,452 downwards.
GCCTTTAGCAACAACTTATTCATCTAAGGATTTACGGTTCTTGCCGCTTTACTAAAGTGAGATTTTGCTGTAGGGTTGAGGGAATCAGTAAGACTATCAATACTAGTTAAGGTGCTTGCGGCTATATCACGGCAAATAAGCCTGCCTCGTGGAAGAGAAAGAAGACCCTGAGACGAGATCAGAACCAGGGACCTCCGGTCCTCGCTCTCCTGGCGACACCGGATCGTTGCTGCTAAAGGGAGCGGAGTAGCTACATAACGAAGGGAGGCCATTGGCGACCACAGGGAAATACCTTAATTCTGCAAGGGACAGTTGGAAGCTTGCTCAATTTTACAGACAGCTGACTAATCTGATAATGATTTCATCTTTATCAAGACTTTTATAATTTACGTAGCATAGAGGACATGTACTTCACATTAAGACCATTAATTAGAAACTTCTGAAAAGTTTCTTGTAAAATTTGTGACGTTTCTTTGGAAGACACTTGGGATTATATAAAGAAAACCATAAATTATCCAAAATTCTGTTAAATAATTGCTTTCAATTAACGATTTCAATATCGACCCATTGTTGCAATTTTTGCAGCGCGAACTTCTGTGAAGCTTGATAATTTTCTTTTTCATTCCGTAAAAAAACTAGAGAAAACACTTCTTTAAAAGCTTTGTTTTTATTTAAGAAAAGAAGTGTCATCAAGATGCTAAACGCGTCTTGTAAAAGAGTTCAAGAACGCTGGACAGAAAAAACCCCGAGGGCGATGGTTGGTTCAGCGCATGCGTAGGCGAAAGCGCGCAATACTGCGCATGCCTGGCTGCACAGATGGAAGTGCGAGTGAAAGTCCAATCCAGTCAGTCAAAGTAAAGGTAGTTGCAAAAGGACTTTCTACGACAATGACAACAATGAAATTCTTCGGAGACATTTCACGAGGCAAGGGGGGGGGCAATGGGGGGGCAACTTCCGGTCACCCGATTAGATAAGTTTCATGGAGAAAACGGGTTTCTTTTTTAAATATGAGTTATTGCCAACATTGCGAGGTTCAAATTTGAGTGAAAAACGTTACTGGAGTCTAGGGGTGGAGGGTGTGTGTGTGCGCGCCCGCGTACCATAATGATTATAATATATCTATATTATAGATGAAGTTTCGGGGAAAAAGTAGTCTTTAAAAAGTATCCCTTCATGCTCTAGAAAAGATATTGTAATATACCAAGTTCTGTAAGTACACTGGTATGTCTCACGAATCTTTCATGAAAAGAGAAAAACCTGTGACCAGTGCGTATTTGAGAAATTCTGCTTTCAAAGTAAACGGGAAGAAACCTCCAGCTGAAGTTTTTAAAGAAAGTTTGAACAGGTAGGTATCCCTTAATAATTAAAATCCTATAAATTTAAATAAACTTTTATGATCAACACAACCTACAGTGTTTTGAGCATCTTAGGCAAGGCATTAGTATATTATGGTTTGCTTACAGTGTTCAGTTATAACAAGCTGTTAACGTGCATACAGTTGTTAAATGCTGAATGAACGAGGTCCGTGTATGTCTTTTCAATACAATGTATTATATTTTAATTTTTATTGCGGTGCGTTTTCTGTCCCGGCCTGAAAGCTTTTACCTTTACATCCCACCCACACCTGGTGCTTACAGCAAGGCAAAATGTGGGGAAATAAGCTTAACGATTTTTTCCCTATGTCCGTACGTGCGTGTTTAAGAGACCGGACAGGCTTCAAAAGAAAGGGAAAGAATGCGAGCACAGAGCTTGAGAGCTCAGCTTACAACACTTACCAGCACCAATCCTTGGCTGTATCCTAGGGCTAACTGCGTGCCAGAGTTATTCCACTTCACAGACGACACGTGACCACTGCTGCGGTGGGCGGACCCTTCGCCGACACCTTCTCCCCCGCCTCCTGCCCCCGCCCTGGGAGACGGCGTAAGATGCTGACCGTCTCCTGATTCGGAATGCCAGACATACGCACCTTTGTCCACACCAACGGCAATGGCGTCGTTTTTGCCCCAGTCCATGAGGTTGCAGTCTGCAGACAGTCCGATTGATAAGGACTTGGTTAGTCTGCACCGTGTCCTACGGCGAGCGTGTGTGTGTGTGTGTGTGTGTGTGTGTGAGTGGGGGGTGGGGGGTGGGTAGCGCGCAGTTATGGGTCTTGAGATATTTGGTTTGCGAGAGCTTATTTTTTGCCAAGAATTATAAGGATGCCGTGGTGCAGCATTTATGTCATTGTGTGCACACAAATCTGACTTTTGTCAAGAGCAAGCAAATTTTGCGACGGCACGGATATAATCAGCGAGTAAAGCTCGTTCTCTCCCTCTCATATGCACTCTCATACACACGCCTACACTTGCGAGCACACGCGCACACACACACCACACACACCTATCCACCCACCCATTCCCATAACGAAGACACACACACACACACACTGATGCCTTTATTAACGGTGACACTATTGATGACGATGTCAGGAAATAAGTCAAAAATCATATCAGTAAACAATAATGTACGGAATAAAGAAAAGTGTGACAATGCAAATGACTTACAGAAGTCATTGCGCAGAGACAGGAGCAGAACTTTCTCAGGTTCTGGGCGGATGCGGCGAGGTGTAGAGTTTGGGTTGCCAAGACTAGCGTCTGGTGTCGGTGAGCCTATCCACGGGTCCGAACCACCTGTGAGGGAACAACATAAATTCGCTGTCATTACGCTTCAAAGCGTGTCCGACACACACACACACACACACACACACACACACACACACACACATTTATAAATAATTCAGTACCACATTACTGACACACCTGGAAGCTTGGCTTGAACAATAAATCTGACATTCTAGACGTAATTATAGTAAACGATTACTTTGCGACCCAAAATATTGAGCGGAAACGAACGTATTTCTCATTTCAGTCTATCTTGCCATTTCCTTGCATGTTCCTTTAAGCTTTACTACCAAACCTGACATTATACTACCACAAATGTGTTCATGTCTGTAACGTTTCGTGGCTCAAACCCCATTTTATTGTATACTATTATTTGTTTATGAGCTTAGGTAGAACAGTGGCACGTTCTTGGGTAGCCACGTGACTGTGACGCAAACCACAAGATTACATCACGCTATGACGCGATAGGGGAATTCCAGACTCCTTTTGTTAACAAGATTTAATCTGAATATCCACATGGCGGGGCGTAATGTCGGCCGACACAGTCAATACAGGTGGGGATCTATGCCGACTACATGGTAAAGAGAAATTGATGTAGTCCTCGGCATGGAATCAACGAAGTGGTAGGGTCTAGCATAGGCAAACTAGTCTCTGGGATTCAGCGGAGGTTTATGAGACAAGACAAACCTATACGCGGTCAGCGAGAGATTTGTAACGAGCGAGCCATTGAAGTCACTGAGGGACACGGAGACGGCAGGACGTTCACTGCGATCCGTCAGGGACTCGACTTCTGAGAGGGACGCAACGGGAATCTGCGTGAGACTACAGACCTCCACAGCGGTAACTGCAGTCGCTGAAACACTCCTGCCGAAATGCGGTGATGAATCGACAGACTGGGGATTGAATATAGCGAGGCTGTTCTTCTAAGCCGTGATCGACTGTTGTGTGACTCGTACATCTTAAAGGACAAACCGAGCGCAACATTTTTCTGTATTATTGGGTTAAGCTCGTTTTAAAATAGTAATTCCAAAAATATGAGTACATATTTATACTTAATTTTAAAGATATAAGCCTTCAAACATCGGCCTTCTCACCTGCCGCTAGGACAGCAGGAAACAAACTTACTCTCCTGTACTGAAGAGTTCTCTTACGCGCCCTGAGTATTTGTAACAGCGAGTGTGCGTGTCTTCAAGTCAAATGAAGAAAATTCACTCAGGTTGTCGTGTTCAAGAAGCCCCCAAAAATGAAACAGCTGAATTTGGAATACAGCCCTACAGATTGGAACTTTATTTAGAAGGTTCGAATGAAGTTACAAAATAATTAAATGGTCTACACTGAATTCATTCAACAGACTGGTAAGTCAATCAGATCAAACTTTAATGGGTAACAATCACGGACATTGCAGTCTACGTTGTATTATTACTGATTGTCTCTTACTAAGTGGGCGCATTTGAGTTAATTTTCCCATGTGTATTATTGTTAATAAAAATACGAACACGTTTCAAAAGTGTTTGTCTAAGAGAAACGCCTGTAATTTTTTTTATTTGATGGTTTCAAGCATTGCATTTTTATTTTATAGTTACAACCGACTGCTGGTGAGGACTTTTTTTACAATGAAAAATATGATAGTTTGAAACATGTTTATCGATGTAATCACTTATTTCTTCCTCATTTAGCTGCATGCAACATTTTCTGTTTACTTACAGATACTCGCACATGTTCCCGTTTAAGCTCCTTATAATATGTTTATCATCTTCAACCCTTTTTTCCTCCATTTTTAGCTGTTTCAAGCACATCAATGGTGCCCTCACACTGTCAGTTGTTATCATTATGCTGCACGACTGATGTTGTTATGTTTGTGACTGTCACACGATGTTACTTGTAGACCAGACGGTGTAGTAACCATCGATGTTGTATATCTGGTGCTTGATCTACCAGTAGTCGTAGTTGTTTGTAACATCTCGTGCTGTTGTATAGTAAACACTGCTGTAGGAATAACATTTCTTCGCTTTACTGAAAGTCCAAGACTTGCTGGTACTGTATAAGTCACTGGATAGCAATCCATTTTGAAATGTTTTGAGCAAAATCTTGAGTCCAGTGTGGGGACCAAGTTCGCACGGCATGTTTAAACAAAGCAGAGACCTGTATATACACATATATACACATATATTATAGACACATCTCTTAACAAAGTGAATCCACTGGCGTTTGCTGCCATTATCTTTAGGATTTCCTTCATGAGTACAAACTAACTCCATCTGAGTGTCAAAGAGAACATTCAGCAACAGCACAATGTGTCCTAGACAGTTTCCTTTTACCGAGGATTGCATCTTTTCTCTTCGGCTTCAGCTCAGGCAGACGACGCTATTTTTTTAGAAATACTTCCGCTTCGTCACTTCCTGTTTTCTCGACAAATCCAGGTGTGCTTAAAGAGAAAAATATTAATATAAAATCTTTCATGCCTCTTTGTCATAAAATACCACCGAAACATGTTTTTGTGATACTTTGTGATCTGTTTCCAGCGATTTTTGCTCAGCAATCGGCTTGGGCTTTAATGTCTAATTCGTCAGTTTGGACGGATTTTTTATGTGCTTTCGAACACCTGTTTTGGATAGAATTCGCCGGTCATCAATCCAGGTGAACTTGTATGCGGTCAGCTCACCTGCCTTGGACATAACCTGCCGATCATCAGTTCGAGAGAACTTCTGTGCAGACGACTCCCCTGCCCTGGATGCAACCTTGTGATGGTCAGTTCAGGTGGACTTCTATGCCATATGAGTGAACTCCTGTGCATTGGACATGAACTCAACTGACCATTCGAGCAGGATTACCTGTCCGTCAAATCGATAAGCCAGACAGGTGACATTGCCGAGGAGACCTAACTTTCTATCAGTTATCAGACAGTTCACTATTTCTTTTACCATTTCATTTCTTCCATTCTTTTAAAACATTAAATGTTGGAATCGTTGGCTGGGACTTTTGTGTGAAAAAGGAAGAAGAGTGCCGCGAGTGTAGCTACATGTAGATGTACACTCACACTCGCAAACATTCATAAATGCACTCTTCGCCCAAAATGTTACAATGGCATTGTAAGACTTGCGAGATATGTGTCACACTAAGGCATCAACTGTAACAGCTTTGGCGAAATTACCAAAAACCTTCCATTCACAATTTTTGCCGGAGACCATAGTTTTATGAAGTAACACTGATAATACTCTGCGCTTGGGTTCACTGACGACATTCCTGCAATGCTCCAGAAAGGAAAACAATACCAATACAAATTATAAGCCAGTCTGGTATTGAAAAAGATCGGCAAATATTCTGCTATGTTTTAGGACTCAACAAAGGGAACCGGTGTGGAAATTATGTCATAATACAAAACATTGCACTTGTATATATAAAACATTTTATATGCGTCGTTTTTATCTTTCTTTCCTTGATGCAACAGGACTTTGTAATTCTTTGTCCGACCGCCAATACCCGATTTTCTCTCTTTAATGTTTAAAAGTACATATGGAAATAACACCGTCTATATTCCAACATGGCAGGACATGTTTGATCACATGTTTTACTTATTTACTCCAAACAAAGTAACTGTTCCTATTACACGTTTTCCCTCGTTTCTTTTTTTGGTTTCTTGTCTTAATATATCTGTCACCTTGTGATGGCAAACGACTTGATGACCTTCTCACAGCACACAAAAAGACCTCCTGAATTAAAACATGATTGACGGACGAGCGGGCATCAGAGGGAAGCGGGGAGAGAGCCCGAGTGGAAGAAAGTCAGAAGATCAAAGAGATCCCTCTCATCGCCTTGCGTTTAAGCCTGGTTGTGTACTGTCCTGCCCCAGGGCCAGATAGAAAAGAAAAAAAATGTCGTCAGAACGAATGAGAGAAGCGACAGACGCCTTGTAATCTGCTTGTGCCTTTAGCTAGGGCGAGATCACAGCTACACTCCATGCTGTATCACTGTTAGTCCTCGCCCAAGATTATGAGAGTACCACATGTCACTGCTGAAATCTTCACGAATTTCTCATACGCTCCCTGATATGAAACCGAGAGATAACACTCAATTCTTTCCTCATTTCACTCCCTCGTTATCTGGCGGCCACTCCACACAACCTCCTGAACGCTTCACCCACTCCACTTACTATTTCTTTCTATCTCCTTCTCTCTTTCTCTTCTCCTCTGTCTCCATCACTTGCACGCTGTTCTTTTTGCGTTTCAAAGACTGCATCACAGATTTTTTTCCTAGTTTATCCTTTGCTCTTAAAAACTTTCCAATACAGATTGCGACGAAGTGTGTGGGTGGCTCTGCGCCTCTACAAAAATTAGCATATCCGATCACGTGTCAACATTTTCAGCTAGTGGGCTTTGATCAAAATGGGTTTCACTGTCGTTTCTGCATGTAACTTGAGCAAAATCATGGTACACATCTGCACAAAGTGTGTCCATCAGCGCTTTGCTAGTTCCGTAGGCGGGGGGAGGGGGTGGTTTACAGTGTTCTTTAATGCACTGGAGATTGGTTGAAACTTTCATTTGTGGTGGAAAGCGTCATTAGAAGCTGCAGTTTTTCGTTCTGAAAAAACAAACGGTCGGCGCTGATGAGATTTGGTGCATGACTGCGAGCCTGAGTGGAAGAAATGAGAAGGCTAGTGTGGGGGTGGTGTGCTGGAGAAAGGCGAGTTCGGGATGGACTGAAGGAAATGGGTATTGAGGAATCCGCTTCATGCAACATGTATGACTGAAGCCATGCAAAGTACTGTGAATCTCGCACACCAACACTTCAACAAACTTTCGTAAATTTCGCGCAGAAACCACCTACTAAACAAAAGAGACTTAACGAATCGATTGTAATCGAAGACAAATTCGCGAAAGACAAAACTAAAGATGCCATGAATTACGATCGACAGGGCTATTTCTCCACCAACAACTCAGTCACACACACTCATAATTAATAATTTTTAATAGTGCGACTCCGCTGAACGCCAGAAGGGTTCCTGTGACCTGGGAGCAAGCTACTCTTCGCTGCAGGCATAAAAAGCACGTGCATATCGCTTCGTTTGATCGCTGCGCCGACTTCGTTCGGAAAAAGTGACTTAGTTCAGAAAGCGACGGAATTCACCGCACAACGTTTACACTCGCTAGCTCTCGGCAATCGAGTTCTTATTTCACACTCATGGGCTGCACGTGCCTAAAATTTCCTATAAACCTACAAATCTCAAGCTCATGTGTTGAAGCCAGTGTACAAAGTTGGGAACTCGCATTGAGCACCCGAAAGAAACAGATTCCAGCTATTATTCGTACAGCCAGTATAACTACAAAACCTGACAAATCCACTCTTTGTGTTCAGCATTGCAAGAATCTTCGAACTGAAGCAAATCGTTTATTCCTGACAAGCACGTTGGTTTCAGACTTACAGTCAGCTATAAGTAAGCCACCAGAAGCTCATACTCAGGCTTAGTACCAACATTAAATGTCTACTAGACTGCAATGTTGTTTTCAGCGACTGGAGTTAGTTCCGACAAAAGATATTATTCATCTTCACAAATCTGAGTGAATAGTCCCCATTTTCCTCACTTCCCCATCTTTTCTCGAGGTTCAAGTCCACGGTTATCACCAAACGAAGGCAAAACCGTGACAACGTAATGTCGTTTAGAGAACAAGTGTTTTCAGCTCCTCCATTCGCTGCAGCCTTTATTCAGCTGTATTCATGATTCATCTACATTCCTGTTGCTTCTGACCAGAGAGATATTTTTATCTCCCGAGTAAACTAGGGTCATTCTCTCAGATATTGGGAAGTACTATTCTGTGCCAAGCATGGCATCTGGGAGTACTCTCATGCGGACCTTTAAATTTCACCCTAGCTCGTCCCAACACCAGGTCTCAATCCCCTTTCATTTCCTTCTGCCATATTGCGCATCGCTGCTCACCGAGCCATTTCCTCTAACTACTTTTTTCTGAAATAAATGGATTTTGTGCATCGGTGAACCTTTAAAACAAGCACTTAACAGATTTACTGCTTTTACTTGTTCGCTGGCAGTAGTTTACTTTCTTGTCGCCGGTTTAAGCCAACGAGGGGAATGGACATCGTAGAGATGACCTGCTAAACACAAATTCGTTTTCAGAATTGTGATTTAGTCACACTACCACTTTCAGAAAAGTTGGGCTGTCGTGAGTTCTCCTGCTGTATGACCTGTAGTGCAATGGTAGACTGCAGTATCTGTAAACACGAAACAGTCAGATAAACTGCTTGTCTTCTATCATTTTCTCTTCCCTGCTTTGCTGTTCTCTCTCTTCTTTCGGTAGCGGCATTTTTTTTCTTTGTTTCGGTTTTTTTTCAGTTTTCTGTCCAGTCCCTTGTTCGCTTTACAGTAGCACGAGGCGTGAGGTTGACATTGAAATATTCCTCGAGTGGCAAAAAAATCAGCCTCGATTCCTCCGAGCCTGTCTTGGATTCCTAGTGTCATCCAGCCTAGTTTCTCAGACGTTTTTTGTTGAAAAGAAAACAGCCAAAATGGTAGAGATCGAGTAACCTGCTATTTTCTCCTTTTGATTTTTTCTGGCAACTCCGATCAGGTTATAAATAACTGCAATACCGTACTACCTCGCTCCCCAGCGACTGAAATTAGCTGAAACTTTTTTTTTAACATATATAAAGTGCCACGAGCGATGCCATTTTAAAATGTTTGAACAGAGGTATCGGGTAGGACCCTATTGAAGAGAGGGGAGGGGAGGTAATCAGGTGGGGCTCATTGCGGTTAATCACAATCAGGTACCGCATTTATTCGACTTTTTCAACCAGTTTCACTCCCGACTTTGGATCACTGAAGTCTTGTTGACTGAACACATTGCCGTCAGTCCATGTTCCGCTAGTTTGCTTGGTTTTTTAAAAATATGGTCGTTATCTAAATATTTAAGCATGCGATGTAAGCCATTGATATGACCGCAATGTGAACACCGCCATGCAACCATCAACCAAGCAGAGTCGACATTTGACATCATGTGCTCATTAAGAAGTAATCTGAGGGTATGTGAGTCGAAAAGGGGTTTAAAAATGCTTTTAAATTTCTGCTAAGGATCAGGGGCAATGCAGCTAGTAGCACCTTTCATGTCGTACTTACGGCGGGTGAAGAACGGTGACAGGGCGAGGCTGGGGGGTGCCATGCTGCAAGAAAATGGCAGGATGCGCCCACCCCCCACTCCCACTCCAGCCCCTTGCAGGTCGTCAGCGAGAGCCGCACTCAACCTCCGCTTGTATTCCCACCCCCCGGGGCTGTTGCTGCTAACGGCGGGGCTGCTGCCGAAGACCTCGTTGTAGTCGGTGTTGTTGGCGATGCTGCTGGTGGCGTTGACGGCGTTGAAGGGAAAGGCGGTCACTCCCCCGCCTTCTGCTGCCGCTGACGACGACGACGTGATAGACGATGCTGACAACGATGAGAAAGACACGGGAGTGTGGGGCGGGAGGAGTTGCAGTCCTTGCAGCAGCTGGTGGTGGGCGCTCTCCAGGTTGAGGCTGGGCCGGTGGGGGATGAAGCGGTCAAAGCCCCCTGAACCCCGGCGGCCAGACGGGTTGAAACCCGAGGGGTAGTACACATTGTGAGAATCACCTTCTGCCATGCTACTTGATATCTGCAGAAATATCTGGTCGTTCGTAGATTAAATACCCGCACACTTTTACATACACATACCTTCATGCATGCGTGTGTTTGTGTGCGTGCGTGCGCGCGCGCGCGCGTGTGTGTATGAGGTCTTTGCATCTGCTCACCAACATCACTTCGATCACTCGAAGATACGCTGTCCTTGAAACTTATCGCTTAAAGTTGGTTTTCACTGACGCAAAACTTCAAAAAAAACCCACACAACTTGAACTAAAGACCCGATCTTTGGACAATATTTTCCCCAGTACTTAAAAACTGTCTAAAGATCAAGTTCGCATTAATAGAAGGCAGCAGTCGGAGGGGGGGGGGGTCTGTCGCTGCGAAATAACCTCTGCGCTAGCAAGGATTCACAGTTTACGCAGTGACGTCATCAGCCAGCGGGTGAGCAGCAAGGTCATGTGACTTCCACTTCAATGATATTTTTTTTATACAAATTTAATTCTTTCTCCCACCTGACCCCTCTCTCCCTCTCTCTGTGATCTTTCCGAGATGCATCTTCTACTCTAATTATTTTGCGGGGTAGGACGGGAGGATTAGCTCTGCGTTGATTGGTAACCACGCGCAAAAACACTCGCGCATGTAGGCGCACAAACACGCACGTGCCAATAATATAATCTTTGTGCCTATGTGTGCATTCGTATTCTCGCGGAAAAAAGGAACAAATGTATTACTCGAGGGCGCTCACGACGCCGTCAGCATCGCTTGTCGGAAGTAGGACAGACCGTGCAAAGGTACATTCCGTTATCACCATTATCAGTTGGACAAGTACACAACATAAGTACAGATACACTTGGGGAAGGCTCAGGGTTAATTATAAAAAAGAAAAAAAAAGAAATAAAATGTTCTTTTCACCCAGTTTACTTCGTTAAGGGCAGACAACTCCAACCCCCGCTCCCCTCTGTTCAGGTACCTAAGCACAGACTGTGTACCTAAGTTCCATAACTCCGCTCGCTTGAGAATGTGAGAATGGCGTCCTCACTCTCGGGTCTCAGGTAATAATTTTTTTTTTAATGCTATATCAAAAAAAAAAAAAAAAATTCATGGGGGTATGCACGCAAACGCACAAAACTGATTGAGAAGTGACAGAAATGATTTTCCTACCTTTCCCTGCTACAAGTTCGATGAATTCTATATGGCGTCTTCCTGCGAAGAAAACGCACGCGGCTGTACAGCTGAGCACTTAATGCTAGCTTTTACCTGTCAACAAAAGTACTGGTGTAGTGCCGAGTCTACTTGAGCTACACCTGGAACCCTCCTTTTTGTTCCTAATACTCCCAGAAGAAGGCACAAGTAATTCCAGTGCAGAAAACCCAGGTTTAGTACAACGACACTATGAGTGTTCCTTTGTGAGGACAGGCAGCTCCTGCTGTCCGAAAATGCGTCACTTCCGTCGCAGTTTGCTGTCCCTCCGCACGGGACGCACGTTACACCGAGGCTTCTTCCTTCATATGTGTGTGTGTGTGTGTGCGAGAAAGAGAGAGAAAGAACAGATTTAATCAGGAAACAACACCTAATGTCCTGAAGTCCATTTTCTTGCATCGCTGAGCACAGCGTTTGGACAAGACAAAGTGAGAAAAAGCAAAGGTTGCTTTCAAGGTACCGTATGTTATACCTAATCGTAACAATTCTGCAGCCACAGATTACCGCTTCGGGTTGTTTATCGTCGCTGGCGGAATTTAATCGTATTTAGAGCGTGCAATACATGTATTGTATTTTGTTTTTCTTGCCCCCCCCCCATCCTGCCGATATAAGACTGGGACTTAAACAAAAACATGTGATAAGTCTTCACCGCATATTTCACGTCCATGCTACCCGGCCTTCAAGAAATCTAGCCCCTCGGCTACTCCCGTGAGTGGAGATGAGTTTTACAGAACGGAAAGTCCAGAAAGGTCAAATCTATGAGGTCACTGATTGGAGTGTACTTTGATGTCACAACTTGCCCCGTATATGTTAACTTTGCATATAATTCCTTAATAATAATAATTTAATGCAGATTTCCGAGCACAATCAATCATAAATAGTAGTAACAAGGCACGTGCAAGAAGTGAACAGATAAATCACTGATGTACATAAACTTTTATATGTGCTTCATGGATAAATAAGAAAAAAATGAAGAAAACAGAAGAAAAAAGCATGCAGGATGTTGTGAGTAGAGAGGAGTAGCAGCTGTCAGACAACAGTTAGATGATAACGTTGCGTTAGAAACCCTGAGCTGATGCCAGAGTCAAAAAACACAGGAAGAGGAAGAAAGACTACAAAAATTTCCAACTATTAGGGCATAGAGAAAATAAAATGATTCTCAAAGTTTTTAAGTCTGGGGTAGGGGTATAAATAGTTCAGTTTATCGCATAATTACTCACTTGTTATTTCTGTGTTAACACTCTTCAGTCTGACCCATAAGTGTTGTTACCTTATTACGTGTAATAATGCACAAGACATTTAATGATGTGTAGTGTGTTTTATATGTGCTATTTATATGCAGTGATGGAAGAATATTCTACTGACAAAGACCAAAACGAAAAACAAACAAACAAAAAAGTGTCATGTAGCTCAGAGGTCAGGCCTATGTTAAGAATCTGCCTCACATAAATGCTTTATTACAATTATAGTTGTGGAATTCCACAACCTACCAAAATGAATCAGCTCTTCTTTTGATTGAAAGACATATTTTCCAATTATTATTTCTTTTTCAACCATGTCTTCTGGCTATAGTAATCATGACTGCTGTCTCAAACATCAAAACAAAATTCAATAATGTTTTATGGTATGTTTATTTCCAATGAATAGTATGAAAGGAAAAAAATGGATACATATAAAACACAACTCTGCTTAAGAATACATTCAAAAGATTAACTTTGATAAGTCTGAAAGCTACAGACTCTTTCTTAAGTGTCAGTCCAATTTTTCAGGCTCATTTCTACAAATCACAGATATTCGTCTGTCTCGTGGAATAATTTCTCCCTTGAACACGGATCTTTCTTGAGACAGTACCTCATGCGTGTAGTTGTATCTGGCCTTGTGTCTGCAATATAAGTCAAGTCACAGAAAGTATTATTTTCTGTTTTGTGTATAAAAACCAACGAAGTTCTCGACAATATTTTTTTGTTATTTACTTTACGGACAATATACAAGCATCAATAAAGATTAATTATTTCTACACGTTCACATGGTATTTGAGTCTATCTTGCAGGTTTATATGACTGTCATGAGTAGGTAACATGCTAACAATATCAGTTGCTATGACTACTATTAAATTCTACACATGCCTTGTTTGATGACCTTGTGGTGCAGGAGAATATGTTCATGAAGCTTAAAGAGCAAACTGAAGTAAAGGGGAGAGAAGTTTCTTTTAAACTGGTTGTGTATATTAAACCAAGTAGCCTCCCATCACTTGAAATAAATGTGGGCAATATTAACGGTTAAGTGGTCTTTTTACCTCATAATATACAACGACCTCTGCTTTAAAAGAACATCTCCATATCTACTGGTGTCTGACTCCAAAGCTAGTCTCATGACACAAGAAGAAAGAAGGCACATCCCTGCAATAGTGTTTCCACAAAACTGGCACACACAAATATAAATTTACACACACAAACAGAGACACATGCACACAGCACATTCATACAGTCACACATTCATCAAGCATGCAATTATTCAAATTAAAGAATTTAAGGAAATTCATTAAACAGACGTATAAGGAAAACAACATCATGTGCTTTTGAACAACAATTTGGCTGTCTTAAGGAAAAAAAAAGATAATGATAAATGCAAGGCTTACATGACTGTCGTACTTAAAAAATGCATATTCCTTATTCTAAATAAATTTTCTTCCTTATCCTTTCTATCGAGTGCTCACTTTTCTTTTACTGCCATATAACAGACGTGGCCACTTTACTCCATTTCCCATCAGGAAGTCTACGAAAATTTTACAAAACTTCAAAGTAAATAATCAAATCATCAAAGTAGGAAAAGCATATGAACAAATAAATGAAAAAATTAATCATTGCTAACCCTTATGGCATCAACATGGGGCTTGATATAGCCCTCCTTTGAGATATCCAAAACATGAACATAAGCAATTTGGGGGATTCCTGGTGGAAATGCTAGGTGTCGCACACGTTGCAGAATGTTTTGGTTATTAACATTCCACTGTAGTTTCTCAGTCTCTCTATAGCCATGAATTGCCTGTAGTAATATAATCATAGAAGTGAATTTATACAGCACCATTTTATGGCTCTACAAGCAAGCTCGTGGCAGTTTACAGAAAAAAAACCACACAGACATATATGGATACACACAACATAACATGCAAAACTTGCTGTTTATAGAATGCCATATGAAATAAAAAAATTACATAGCTGGAAAATGCTCCCAGCTTGCACAATTTATTTGAAAATTTGTAATCCAGGGTGTAAATGCTTCTTTCCACACCACAGGTCCACTTAGAATGGATGTAATAGGTAGAAGGTTTTTTTCTACGTTTGTTTTGTTGCTCATTGGGTTACTAGCAGAATGTCTCTTCCATAACAAATATAACAGTAACTAGTTACTCGGTCTGTACATTTGTGTGTGTGTGATTGCAGGTAAGTGCATGTGCATGTTTATGTACCTGGATGTGCACATTAAAATTAGTTTTAAAAATAAATCAAATCATTTATTATTCCTGTTTTGGTTGATGATGATATTTTGTTGTTTAAATACTCACATTGTCCCAGTGATCAAATTCGTATCTTAATCTCTTCATATAGGGTTCTACTTCATTTAGAAGACTTTTCTCCTCTTCCCCACTAAGAAAGTCTGGAAACACAAGCATGTCTTCTGCAAGGATTGCTTCCGTTTCTTGATCTGTCGCCATCAGATAAGGTTTTCTGAGTTCTTTTGTTACTGTACTTAACATCAATAAACTAGATTTTGAAAAGGATCGATCTGAAGACTGGACATGGGAGTAACTCGCATGATGTGGCACTAGTTTTCCCAAGAAATAGGGTCTCCAATGGCACTGAGGAAGTGCAATCTTTCTGAAAGAAGTAGGAGAGAGAACTGAGCAGCATTTCTGTGAGAACAATGGACATCTATAAAAAACCATGTTCTGAAGCAATTTGCCTT
Source organism: Marisa cornuarietis (assembly GCA_004794655.1). Taxonomy (NCBI): domain Eukaryota; kingdom Metazoa; phylum Mollusca; class Gastropoda; order Architaenioglossa; family Ampullariidae; genus Marisa; species Marisa cornuarietis. Next base: position 584,026 of record SMMW01000109.1, on the reverse strand, counting down.
TCTTAATGTCAGAAAATTCCCCAGTTCTTATAATGTAGCATGAACGTATTATTTCCTCTGCAAATCCTCATCTGATCTGATGACCGTGCAGTTCAAGCACCCGAACAATCGTTGTGTTTCTCTGTATTAATCAGTCATCCGATTGGTCTGAAAATAAGCACATAAAAATATTTTCCTTAAAAGTAAATAAAGAACCTGATGCGCGAGGACAGTTGATCAAAATGTTTTCAAAATACAGTACAAGGTGAACCGCGAGAAACTAGGAATGAGGTGTCTGCTAGAGCTTTGACAGTGACCTCCCTTCGACAGGAAGACCATGGGAGAGCACTCCTGTCAATACTTGTGTCGTCCATGGCAACGCTGGCGTTGACTGTGGAGCAAGTCGGTCATCACAAGAGTTTACGAAGCATAGATTTTATCTAGTAAGGTGAGCTGGTGTCTCGTGTCACATTCAATTATTTTCGAGAAGCTAGGTATATATTTTATTTGTCAGTATAAACATATCAACTGCTCGACTGAATGTTACTACATGTATTAAGTTTTTTCCCCCCCCCCCCCGAACGATCTGCTGAGCAGTAAATTCACATGTCAACAAATGCAGATAATAGACAATATTGTGTAATAACAATGGATGCTCACTTTAAAATTACATAAGCGCTGCTTACAAGAATTTGTTTTATGTGTTGGCTGACAACTAATTTTAGAATAAATCAAGTACTAATTTGACTAAATTTATTTCGGCGGCCATATATTTTTATTTTTCACATTTTTATTACAAGCAGATATTTGCCTTGTTGCTCCTTACAGTTAATATTTTACGTTTAAATATTGTTACAAAATAATCACACTTGAATGATTGGTTAAAAACTTTGTTGATGAAGAGCATGTTCACCAAACAATATTCAGAAATTAAAAAAAACGTATGAATTATATGTTGATGCTTAAGGGTAATAACAAAGGACCTGTTTTAACCAAAAAAAATTTTGAAATAACTATTTACAGGAGGTAGCAAAGAAAGATTGTCTCTCCTTGTCTATAATTTTGGTGTTACAGGTAAAAAGGACTTGGCATCCCCAAGATGTCTATTGCACTTGCACAGGCCAAGTACATTTTTGGCCTGAAGCCAGGAGTGTCAGGCAATATTTGCTACCATGATGAGCAGACAATTGTCTATCCTGCTGGCTCCAACTGCATCTTGTACAACATTGACCAGAAAGCACAAAGGTTTATACCAGGGTCAGAGAAAAGTGATGGGATGACAGCCCTGGCAGTCAGTCCCAACCGCCGCTATGTTGCGATTGCTGAAAAGGGAGAGAAACCAATCATCACTGTCTATGATCTTCATTCACTGAGAAAAAAGAAGGTCAGAAACATTACAATGATTATACTTTATGGATTGTAATATAGTTTTTCAGCGTACATGCAATTGCATTTAAATGATCTTTAAAAAAAAAACCACATGTCTGGAAACACTAAACTGTACTCATATTTATGAAACAAATTTACCCTGGTACCCTACCCATTGTAGGGTAGATTAGTCAACCAGAGATAAGAGCTCAAACCCTGTATTCATTAACTCAGGGTACGCCTACCCAGATCATTTGACCAGCCAGTACTTTATCAGAGGTGTCCCCTTCTTCCACCTAGGGTGGGTATGGCAGAAATTATGACTGATTTAGTTTAACCAAAGCAAAATTTTTATAGTTTTCTAATAAACCAGAGATATAATGATACGTAACTGTTTTTTGTAAATACTGTCTTTATTGAATTTGTAATCTGAGAGTACCAAATACCATAAAAAAACAAAACTTGTAATTGATATTTTTCAGTTGTAGTCATAAGTCATTCATTTCTAATTTTTGTCATCAAATACTTGCTCAAGGAGCATCATTTGGTCAAAATGAGTAAGCTTCTTTTTTCTGGCTTTTTCATTTAAACAAAAATGTTTTATTGTTTCCTGGTTCACCCATGATCCCAAAACACATGCACAATGACATCCTTTATCAGAAATCTCCTTGGTGACTTAAGTCATAATTATGACTTAGGAGTTAGTTTGCCTGTGAGGGTAACTTAACCAGCTGACTCTCTCACCCAAGTTAGGGCAATTTTACCCATGGATAAGTAACCAATATCCATGAATACAAGGACTGTTTGTTTCTGATGTTTGCTTTCATCAGTTTCAAGCATTATGTAACCAACACGTCTGTGACTGATGGCTACTTAGGGGATGAGCTAGTTGCACAAGAACACAACAAAGATGGAATTTCCACACAACTGTAGATTTTTATTCAGAGTCACTGAGCGGCTGACCTGCGTTCTCTCCACTCTCACTTCCAAATCAAAAAGCCTCCCTCAACTTCAAACCTAAACTATTTATCCTATCCCCCGTTGAACATTCCAGAAACCACCCACCCACCCCTTTTCCCATGGCCTGGTTACGTAGCCTCAACCTGTCCCTGCCCACTGCAGAGGCCCTCACCCACCCCTGAAGTCCAAGGCTAGACTTACTAGCTTTGCTAAGTGCATGTGCACGTGTGAACTGTGATTGTGTTTGAGAGCATGTGTAAGTGTGTGCATGTGTGTGTACACATGCAACGATCATGGGTGAATGTCAGTACACGTGCATATATGTGCGCATGTGTGTATGCGTGTAGTGACCATGTGTACATTTGCGAGTGTGTGCATGTATGTGCATGATAGCCCTAAAGGTACAACTGTCTTGTCATGACTTTCCCAAGTGGGTCCGGCGACTTCATAACTTCTGATGTAACAATAGGTTCAGTAGCCAATGGCAGGACAGTTCAAGGCTGGCTGTTAACACGTGTAATGACCATGTGTACATTTGTGAGTGTGTGCATGTATGTGCATGTATGTGCATGATAGTTCTAAAGGTACAACTGTCTGGTCATGACCTTCCCAAGTGGGTCGGGCGACTTCATAACTTCTGATGTAACAATAGGTTCAGTAGCCAATGGCAGGACAGTTCAGGCTGGCTATTACATGCTCAGCAGGCATGGGAAAGGGACAATCTTGGGAATCGTTCGACCACTACCCCTCTACAAAAACAAAGAAATAACTAAGTACACTACTAGAGTGCTACAATTATAACAATGGTAGTAAGTATGCGATTTTGTAATTATGTTTCAGCATTGTTATAGTACTAGCCAGAGGAACATATTAGTAAAAACTGCTTCATTATGATCATGAAGAGTTTAACGTTTTCAGTCTTGCTGTTCTGGCAGGTCCTCAGCTCACCTGAAGTGCCTACAGGAGAATATATCAGCCTGGCCTTCTCTCCAGACTCTAAGTACCTGGTAGCTCAAGGAGGTAGGCCTGACTGGACTCTGCTGTACTGGACATGGGAGAAATCAAAGGTCATGGCAACCACTAAAACTTCCAACCCACAGAACCCTAGTTGTGACGTGCATCAGGTAAGAACAAGCCCACTTTTGAGTTTCCACCAATATTTCTAATACTGTCATCATGCTGTTGTAGTTTTCATGTCACAGAAAGCCTTTAAGCTTTCACATTTTTAAAGTGTTTAACCTAATTTTTAAAAACCTGTAAAACATCATTAAACATATTTACAAGCATCCTTTCAAATAGATATGTTGTGAACACTAAGAGAGCTAAGTGGTTAGAGCATCAACAACCATGTCTAAAGCTACAGACTACTAGCTGGTTCATTATCCTTGTAGCATAGCATACTTTCCAGAGTTGACCCAGATTTTGAATGGATACTTAGCCCCATAAAGTATTGGAGAAGGACTGACAGTGAGGGAGTAATAATGGGGACTTCCTTCACAAAAAGCCGGCTTTGAGATAAGTGTTGTTTTAACACCTCACTCTCTAATGATCAAAAGTATTACCTTTAGCTTTACTGTTTAAACAGGTGAGTTTCAATCCTCAAGACAACACACAGCTCTGTGTCGTAGGAAATACCATTTTCCGACATTTTCGATACAGTGAGGGAAACTTAAAGCCTTTCAGCTTTCAGAAGTTAGAACCCCAAAACTACTTATGCCATGCTTGGGTGACAGAGGAGCGTATTGTTGTGGGCACCGATAATGGCCGTCTGCTAATCTTTGAAGCTGGGGAGATGAAAAGTGAAATCCATCTTGGCAAAGATGACAAGTATGTGAAACGTTAAGAAAATGTGTGTGTGTGTGTGTGTGTGCATGCACCTGTGCCTACATGCATGTGATGTTTGCATATGTGTATGTGTGTGTGACAGAAACAGAAATTTTCTTTCCAACAGAGAGAGAGATAGAGGAACAAACATATGTAGCATTTTTTAAAATAAAAATGTGGATAGTTTGTTATTGCATCTTAATTAGAATGTAATCTGCATAGTTTTAAAACTCAATCTTTCTTGGATCATCAAGGGGCACTGAAGAGGCTTCATCAAACCAGATAACTGCTATTGTGTCCTACTCCAAAGGCTTTGCTTGTGCCTGTGGGCCTGGCACAGTGTTCCTATTTGAGAAGACAGATGACAAGGACTTTTTCAAGAAAACCCGTGAAGTTAAGGTATGATTCCTTTTGCTGTCACTTCAGTCACTTTACTTACTTTATTACCTTATAACCTCATAGTTTGAGAGGAAAAAAGTGACCTTTATAAAGGAAAATTAAAATTTGCAACTGTTGACACTATAGATTATAGAAGATATACTGAAAAGGAATTATTTTTACAATAAAAGCTACTCAATTTGTGAGATAAAATGGTGTTTATATTTAAACACTGCATAATCTATCCCCCAAAATCTCTTATATCATAGATTTTTGGAGGGGTGGTCAGTAGGCTGGTGTTTGTTAGTTTTGCTGCCCGAAACACATCGGCGCAGACCTGGATTATCATGAAACTCAGGGTTTAGATCTCATCTTTGGATGTGACACCTGTCTGCAAGGCTGGGCATCTGCATGGGTACTCCAGTTTCCTCCTCACCTCCCTCCCCCCAAAAGCGTGAAGTCACCACAGGGTGAAAGCACTTTCCTCCTAAATAAACCAACCAACCAAGGGATGAGGGACAGACATGCTGCCAATAGAAGAGTGACACATGAAGTTGAGGAGAGACAGTCTTGGTGCTTTACCACCTCTGATGATGTGGCACTGAACTCAATCGCTGTGAAGGGATGCAGCTGTGACAATTGTTTAACCCTGTTCATTAAAGGGTCATACACATGCTGGCTATTTCCTGCCTCTGAGTGTGTGGGAAAAAGTTTACCAACACACCATAACCCCACCACTTGGTTACAGACTGTTTGTGGACACAGATGAATCTGGTAAGCATGTGTCAAAGATTATAACTACATTTACTCTTTTTCTTGTATTATTGGGATTAAGGACATCAAAAGTACCTTTAAAGTGCATTTTGCTTCTTGTATCACAGATTCCCACAGACAGCTATAACAGTGCAGACCCCACAGAGCCTCAACACCAGATTATTACATGCCTGGCTATCAGTCCATCTGAGGAGACTTTGGTTGCCAGCACTGACCAAGCCCAACTCTACTACCTCACTCTTTCTAGTGCTGACATTGGCAGGGTCTGTAGATTACTGAGCATATTATAGTTCTTGTTGAAAAGAAACAGCAGTGGGCTTTTAATGTTTTATAAAAGGAGATGAGTTGAAAAAAGCAAATGTTTGTCCTAAAACAAGTTAACAGAAACATTAACTCTGTGCAATTTACTCAAACAATATGATGAATTTTTCTTTAATGCAGGGTGATCAAGCCATATTTGAGGTGCTGTCACAAACTTTCCACAATGGGCAGATTCTGGGCCTGGATGTATGCATCCGCAAGCCTCTTATTGCCACTTGTTCACTAGACCGCTCAGTCCGCATTTGGAACTATGAAACCTGGTACATAATATTTCATTATGCACACTGTGGTATGTGATATCTTGCGAGGGATTTCTCAGTCTCTTCAAGTTGTCAAATGCATTTCTACAGGCATTTATGCTTTGTTCTGAACAGCATATATGTACCAAAGAGGTCTCGTAAGGTCTTTAATCATCTGTAAACTGCTTGGTAATAAATCAGTTGTTTATGTTAGAATATAATTAGTGTTACAGATCAACACCACATGAGTATTCAAAAGTAAGGCTAAAAATTGATCACCAGAACCAATTCTTTAATCTGTCATTGCCATTATCTCACTAGCTTCAGATTTTTCACCAAGGTCTTCGCTTGGTTGTGATGTGTTCTTCACAAAGATCTTTCACCAAAGATGCTACTGTTTGTCCTTTCAACAGCAACATGGAGCTGCACAAAGTGTTTGCTGAAGAGGCCTACAGTATATCCCTACATCCTTCTGGTCTCTACATTTTGGTTGGCTTTAGTGACAAGCTGCGACTCATGAATCTGTTGATTGATGACATTCGTACCTTCAAAGAATTTACAATCCGTGGCTGTAGAGAGGCAAGTTTGCAAGTTTACATGGATTAGATTTAAATCTGCAACAGTAGCAGTCATGATGCTAGATGCTCCATATTATTTCGGGTGCAGAGACTATCATAAAATATATTACTACTGCATTTGAGTTGTGCTTCAGTTAGGAAGTTAACTGAAATCAATACATGCTGAACCCATAAACAAAAAACAAAAAAAATCTGGGCATTCAACCTAGCCAATAAATTATTTCTTTAAGTCTGAAATGGGGTGTAAATCATTCACTATTTATGCAAACAGACATCTACATAGGCAAGCACACACATTCAGAGCACATATACAGCATCGCAATGCACTTTGCTACACATGCATGCAAACACAATATATAAACACATGGGCACACACACACACACAAAAGAGTGGTGTTTGGGGGTATATATTTGAGATGCATCTAATGATCCCACTATAATGAATTCATTAAATAGCTTCACAAATGTTTAACCTGTTAGCTCCTCATTTTCAACAGTGTGCATTCAGCAATGGGGGCCACCTGTTTGCAGCAGTGCATGGCAATGTGATCCAGATCTACTCCACCACCACATTTGACTGCATCACAAACCTGAAGGGCCACAATGGGAAAGTGCGCTCCGTGGTGTGGAGCACCAATGACAGCAAACTGATTTCCTGTGGCATGGATGGTGCAGTGTATGAGTGGGATGTTGCCACAGAAAAAAGGATTGGAGAGAGTGTTCTCAAGACTTGCAGCTACACTGGTGTCACTGTCACGCCAGATGGCAAAACATCATTTGCCGTTGGCTCTGACAAAACCTTGAAGGAAATTGCTGACTCACAGGTATATGTGTTGCCCAAGTCTTTGAACAATGAAAATGTACTTCTGAGTCATCTTTTTTATTCTGAAATGAGCTTTATGCTTGCCTGCTCTCTCCTTTTTTCTCTCTCTCACTTTCTGATCTGTATTTCCTGTTTTCTGTTTATCTAAAATATTTATCCAGCCTTATAGTTGTACAGAAATCTTATTAATAAAGTTTCAGGGCTGGCTGCCTAGCCGAGATATAGCCTTATAGTTGCTGGCTTGGCATAAAACAACAATCCCCCCCTCGTTATTAATAGAGTTTGATGATGTATGTGATGGGTGCTCAGGCAGTAATTGATAATAATGAAAAATTATACTATTTGTTCCTTCTTCACTATCTTTGGCAGAAATACTTGTCTCGGTTATGACTTAGTTACAGACTTTCTAATACTTTCTTTAATGGTTGTATTAATATAAAAGATTTTATCTTTATCATATTTCCAAAAACTATGATTGCTACACTGTCAATGCATTTGCAAATACAGAGCAAATATAGATACATGGGGTGGGGAGGTGTAAATATACATGGTGGGTGGATGGATTGGTTGTCTGGTCGGTACAAATGTACTTAACAATTCCATTGTGTCACCAAACAAGACAAACTCCTGAAAATGTTTTTTGTGTAGGTTCTCCGGGAGGTGTCATCAGCCGACATGATTCTAACTAATGTGGCAATGTCTCATTCTGGCCGAATGCTTTTTGCTGGCACAGTGAAGGGTACACTGTGGTCACTCAAGTTCCCACTCACCATCCCTGGGGAGTGGCAGGAACATCAAGGCCACAGTGCTGCCATTACAAAGGTAGATGTCTTCATTGCATCATAGCAGTTCTTGTCCCATTTCCTGGTGACCTGTCAGCAAGATATATGTCCCTTCTTTCCATTTCATTTTGAATTACCAAAAAACAGTGTCTGGACCTGAGATCTGCACTTTTTAAAGTTTTACTTTAATCGGTTAATGAATTTTGATGGGTGGAAAAATGTCTGACTTGTTTTTTGTAAGTGTTCTTGCTCTATTCCTCTTTCTTTCACATTGTTGTTTCTTTTTTCTCTACTTCTTTCAGTCTAAATAAAGTACATTGTCTTTTATCTCCCACTTTCTTCCTTTACTTTTATTTTCAACTTCTTTTCTCTGTCCCCTCACAGCAGTCATTGTCTTCCTTCTCTCACACTTCTCTCTCTCTCTTCTGTTTCTGTCTGTGCTTGTTTCACGTCTCTTTGTGATAACTCAGAAGAACAGACACAAATCTCCTCATCCCTCATGTTGCTGACTGCTGGTTAGTAGCCAGCTAGACGTCCTCATGTTGTTTCTAGCCTGTAACTTTAGCACAGGGAAGTATGACTGTTAGACCTCTTCTTGCTGTTGCAGATGAAGATCACTTTAGATGACCAGTACCTCATCACTGTTGCTGAAGATGCATCGATCCTGTTGTGGAAGATTCAAGATAAGGAAGGTCGTGGACTTAAGCGAGACAAGGAGGTCGGTTGGGCAGAGGAGATTCTGATTACCAAGAGTGATCTGGAGGAGAAGGTAACTATTAATGACAATAATAATAATAAGCTCATTTGTATAACACCTTTCTTCAGCAGCAGGACTCAAATTGCTTTACAGTAATAAGAGTACACTTGTATAGCATGCTTCGCTGTCAAATAGACAAGCTCAGTGCACAGGGAGAGCAAATAACTGTACAATGAAGAAACAAAACAACAGTATACTTTTTAAAAGAGAAACTTTCTGTGGTTTGTTTCTGTTTCTTTTATTTACCTGTTTAAACTGTAAAAGGTGTAAAGAAATTTAATACACTCTTTATACTTGGTGAACTCTGGTATTTATTATAGAAGATGCAATGATATCTGCAGCAGGCAAAGAGCTAATGTCAGCTCAGCTCTAGTTGATATCCTGAGTCAGTGACATATTTTCCTCATTTAATTGTGCCTTCATGATCTTTAGATGTGTTCACCTATATATCAAAGGTCACAACTAAAGTGTTTGCTGCAACTAAGCTGCATAGCTAGAGTAACACTTTATTGAGACCTTGACAGGATAAAGCTGGACATGCATCTCATGACAATGACAGTGACAATGACCAACTTTATTAATCCCAATGGGCAATTTAAACATGAGAAATGTGCTTTGTTTCTTCTTTGCCAGTGCTGTAGCCTTAAGAAAGTTCTGTATTGCATGTTTTAAGGTAAAAGTTAGTCTACTGCAACTTTTGTACAAGAAAAACATGTAAACCAGGCTTGAATCGGTGAGCGTGTATGGTGGGGGGAAACTTGCATCCACGCCAGCACACAGGAAAAGAATGGGGAAAAGCAGCGTGATCCCTTTTCTCTTTTCTTTATTACAACATCACAACATCAACCCGAGAAACACGAACAAGAACAAGAAACAAACAGAGACGAAAAAACGGTTGCCCTGAAAGCAAAACAAAAACATAAACTTGTAGCATGTCATGATTAATGAAACCAAACATCAACTTCACAAAGAATTCCCCAGACATATTATTCAAAATCTCATACACCTAAGTCATACATGACAAAATCTCGTACATAAACTTCTTCCTCCCACTTCACGTGCAAAGGCATAACATCTCATGCCATATCTCATTTCCTGTACTCAACACTAAACAAAGAAAAACATTATTTGGGAATCTGCAACCATCCTACACATAACCAATAAAACATCAGACAAAAATACGACGTTCTCTTAGACTGTGATCTTAACAATATAAAAACAATATTCTCTACTACCCTGATTTAGGACAACGAAGTAGGGCTCAGGGCCCCCTCAGGCTTCTATGGCCCTCGATCCCACCTTAATTCATCTTACTCAACAAAAGACCCCAACACAGACTCTTTGGCCCTAAATACTCACAACATCTCGCGGCCAAGATCTCACGTATTCCTACACCATGCGATAACATGACCGACTCACACCAAACTTACTCTACTATACACAAAAAATTAGTACTATATTAAAATACACAAATAAAACAACTAATACAACAATAAAGCATATGTAAATACACATGATAAATATACTAATTTGTCATGGGTGTTACAAACAAATATTCAGTACTTTTCATATTTTCTTTGCCATGGTTACTCTGATTCATAAACAGGTAAGCATAACTTTATTCTGATCTTTAAAATATCTCTAATTAAAAAAGTAGATGGATGACAGTAATTAAGAATTAAAATCAAATGGCAATCACTGAAACATTTCTGTTGCACAGAATGCATTAATGTCAGATCTGAACTCACGAGTTGAAGAGTTGAAAATGGAAAATGAATACCAACTACGCCTAAAGGACATGAACTACAATGAGAAAATGAAAGAGCTGACTGAGAAGTTCATCCAGGAAATGGAATCTCTCAAGACCAAAAACCAAGTAACATTCCCTCCCTATTTTTAATGTGAATTTAATAGCTTATACATCTCTCTACATTTCTGGTCTCCTATTCAGTGACCAGGTTTCTTTGTTTTAATTTTTATTATTATTATTATTATTATAGCAATAAGCTAAATGTTATGAAGTGGGAATCATGTCTATACATGACCTTGATGGACAAACCATCTTTCCAATTAACAATAAACAAAATTAGATGAGATGGAATTTATTTAAAAATACAGGTACCTACTTACAGGTGCTCAAAACAGACAAAGATAAAGAGGAAGCTAAGCATGAGGAAGAAATGGCGGAGGTGATGGAGAAACATGCCAAAGAATTGCAGGATCTAGGTGAGTCCATGCTAGGCCATCATTCTTTTCCGAAAGGTAGCCCCACTGTCACATGCTGTACAGCAATACACGTATGATCAAACTTTTCAATATCCCAAAAAACTTTTGTAGACTCATATCATGTTCAGATCAACATCATAAACTGGCTATATAATTGCATCAAGATGCCAATAACAAGGCTAAAACAGCATTGGATCAATGAGCTAAGAAGCATAACCATCACAAACTCATCTGTCCTCCATAGAGTCTGCTAACAATCACAAGCTGATGCTAGAGTACGAGAAGTTCCAGGAGCAACAGGCCAAAATGATGAAGATGCAAGAGGACTATGACAGGCAGCTACAGGAGATGGAAGAGAGCAAGGAACGAGCACTGGAGGAACTCACAGAGTACTATGAGACCAAACTGCAGGAAATGACAACCAAGCTTGAACAGGTGATTCAACATTGCTGGCTGACCATCCTTGTGTGGAGCTGGCTTTGTGCCTAAGATGTTACCAGAAGATTTGTAAGCAAGGGAGGGCAACAAATGTAAAACAATGTTTAATGTTCATGCTTTCAAGAATAAAATGCTTGCATTTAAAACTGCATTCTTAATCTGTTTAGTCTAATGACGAGGCAAGACAACAAAATCGAGAGTATGAAGAAATGAAGAAACAGATTGAAGAGGATGCTGATCGTGAGATTCTAGACATTAAAAATAAGTATGAACGACGGCTACGTGATGAAAAGGAGGCCAACATGAGACTGAAGGGAGAAACTGGGATCATGAGGAAGAAGGTAAATATCTGAGCAGACATGCGTGCAACAGTCCTCTGCTTCAGTACTAAGTAATGCATTTCATAGTGTCATGGGAAAAAAAAGTTTATTAAAAAGAACTAGGATGCAACGATACTGTGATTTTTAAAACACAGTTTAGCATTACTCAACATTTCACTTTTATTTAGAAAGCACGGTCAAGAAAAGCATTTCCAAAGTGGTAAAGATGGGGAAAAATGTTCGTAGCATTCAAGGTTGGAGATTTGGAGAATAAATGTGAAAAATGAACACCCTTAAAGAACACCTCGAGAAGAATCGTTTATCAATATCATTAGTTGGTTTATCACTATCACTAGATGGTTTAACTATGAAGATGAGCAAAAAATGTTCGGGAAGGTTCCCTGCATTTAGAAAGATTCTGAAAAGTGACAAAGAGCAGTTGACAACATGGGATATTCTGATAAATTTCTTTATTTAACACTTTCCTTCCCACAGTTTACCAGCCTTCAAAAAGAGATTGATGACCACAAGGATGAGATTAAAAAGCTTCAGGCTGAGACAGCCAAGCTGAACAACATCATCCGTAACCTGGAGAAGGACATACAAGGCCTCAAGAAGGAGATCCAGGAGCGTGATGACACTATCCAGGACAAGGTTAGTGAGGATGTCTTCACACTAAAACTCCCTGGTATCAATACTTCACAAAGCACCAATTTCTCAAAATTGAGTCTTCACATCAACGTTTTGGTATGGATGCTATTCACTGCATATGTTATTGACTCTCATGAATCTACTCACAGATTAGGTGTGAACATTGTTTCTGTTCATTTTATTAAACTACTTCTTCCTTTTGCAGGAAAAGCGTATCTATGATTTGAAGAAAAAGAATCAAGAGCTGGAGAAGTTTAAATTTGTCCTGGATTACAAGATCAAGGAGTTGAAGAAGCAAATTGAGCCAAGGGAAAATGATATCAAGAATATGAAGGAACAAATTCAGGAGGTCAGCTAGTGTTTTCAGTGATTCTGTTTTCTGGTGTTAATTATTTGTTCCAAAATTAATGATAATCCATTCACATTTGTTGTGAACAACTGGCACATCATACAGGCAAAAGGTTAAATAGCAAAAGAGAAAATGTGCATGCTGGTGTGCACGAGTTGGAGAGAAAGCGAGTATGAGGATGGATACTTGCATAAGCATGCTTCACCTGACTTTCCAAACTATTGAGGTCCTAGGTTCACAAAGCAAGGTCACTGCTCATATAGCATGAACTTGTCACAGATGGAGAGCGAGCTGGAAAGGTTCCACAAGCAAAACACGCAACTGGAGCTGAATATCACTGAGTTGCGTCAAAAGCTGAAGGCTTGTGATAAGGAGATGCGCCTGGAACGACAACGGGTATGTTATGTCATTTCCTTTTCACTCAGAGTAAGATGTGTTTAATTTAAAAAATCTAAAGTGTCCAGTGGTTGAAAAATATCAGAACAGAAATCACTGTTTTATGAATGAAATGACAGAGAAAGTACATGTTATACAGGTGCGTGATGTGGAAGCTGTTGTACGGCGGTTTAAAACTGATCTTCACAATTGTGTGGGGTACATCCAGGAGCCACAGATGCTTAAAGAGAGCATCAAAGCTTTGTACCAGAAGCATGTGCAAGAAGATATTGTGCGTATGCCTCATTATCTCTGTTTGAAAATGAGTGATAATTTCACTTTTCCATGCTAACATCACTGCGTGGAGATGTTAATGAAAATCTCTTGAAAGTGTATAAAAAAAATTTTTTTGATAAATATGATAACTGAACAAAATTAGTTTGCCCTCCTTTCATCAGTGCTATACGGACTTTAATGAGACCATGGATCTTTGATTTCATTATTTGTAAGTGTCAGTGACAGTGCATTTTAATAATGGTGTCCACAATTAATGTAGCTTGTAATTGCCTTCTACCTTTGACCCTGCCCCTTACTCTTCCATCTTCACACTCACTCATGTTCTGATGTGCACCAGCTGTTACTTACATTTGCAAATGTCCACAATGCTCCACACATTGTTATAGACGGAGACTGCCAGTGTGGATGCTGACATCCAGAAAGAGTTCAGTCGACAGAAAGAACATTTGGAGAGGTCTGTTGCTTCACTCCGGAAGAAGTTAGAGAAAGATTCTGAAATTCACAAAGCTGACAATGTCCGAATCATGCAGGTAAGTGTTCATGCTTCTCTGTTTGAAGTTTTTAAATTTTTTAATTTATGTATTTTTTAAGAAGGGACCGGGGGTGGAAAGTGTTGGGAGGAAAGATAATATGGTCATCTCTTCCAGTTTCAACCCTGACAAATCCTCTTTTGTAAATGCACATTATCAGAATCATTTACAGATTTTTCTTATTGCTGAAAATGTGTATAGACCTATGGCATACTGATTGATGATTAATCTGTGTCAGCTGCCAGTGTACTTTTACCTCAGAAAGTTTTGTGGTCAGGCATCATGTAGAAAGCTAATGCAGTGCATTTCCTGCTTTTTCATTGTCTGTCCATAGGAGAACGTTATGCTGATCAAGGAGATCAATGACCTACGGAAGGAGGTCAAGCTGCAGAGAACGCGTGTTCATGATCTGAAAGCAACTCTAGGCATCTATACCAAGAAAATGAAGAAAGGTTCAGACCAAACAACACAAATTCAATCACCTGCCAAGAGGCAGGAGGCTGCAATGGAGCTAAAAATGGAAGAGCAGGTGAGAGCCTTGTAGTACACCTGAATTTAACTTTTTTTTTTTGTTGCTGTGTAAACAAATATGTTGTCATAAACTTTTAAGTGCTAAAATAAACTTCCAAGAGATTCATCATGTTAGTATGCTGTTCTATGCTACAGCAGGTCCAGTTATGTTTGTCATTCACATCAAAAGACTAATGTGAGACCAAATGTTGCAGTTGCTACTGTTCTTTGAAAACTGTCCTCTTTCCTCATCTTTCTGTGTTCAGCACAGAAAAGGATAAAGTACAGATTTTCTCTTGTGCATTTTCTAGATAAAATATTTGGATAGGTCAGTAATTATTTAACAGATCATGTTGGCTTAACAGGGAAAAATATTAAAGGTACCTGTTCAAGAATTCATATAAAGTGGCGACCTTTAAAATTTTCCAGAATAGAGTTATTGATCTGCAGCAAATGGAGATTAAACGACTGAGAAATGAAGTACTAGAACTGGAGACACTGGGTGGATCAAGGCCTTCATCAGCTCCCCGCTTGCCACCTATGCAAGCGGTGGCCTAGCCTAGCACTTCTAACAGATTACATACAGCTGGATGGCTTGTTTTAAAAAAAATATTAAAATATGACATTTAATGCATAGGTACCTTTTTGTATTATTCCTAATGAATCATGAATTTTATACTGCCTACTATAAACAACAACTACTTCTTGCTTCATAAGCTGGTCATTTGCACAATGAGAAACACAAATTATCGTTTTTGATCAGACATTTTGACATCTCTCCTTTTCCTCACGAGAAACAGCCGAATATTTCTGTCAGTGTATGTCTGGTGATATGTTGTTTTCCAGTGGACTATACACTTTTAAATGTTATTTCTACAGCTATTTCATGCCTGTTTTTAATTTAATAAGTGCATTTATATAGCTTCTTTTCCCAACACCAGCCAGATTCAAAGCACTTTACATCCATACAGGCACACACCTTTTTAGGTAGCCATCAAAAGCACCTTCATGAACATGCATACACACCATGTATATACATTGCAAAGCACACACACACACACACAAAGTGATGGGAACCAGAGTAATTAGAATCACTGACAGTCACCCCTATAAACAGGTGTCACATCCACAGAGAGAGAGAAAGAAAAGAGAGGGAGTATGTCAGGGCAAAGATATGAACCCACGACACCGTTCTCATTTGTTGTGGTGACAGGTGCATTATTCACTGCACCACCAACCCAATTACAAAGTTTGGATGCCTTTTTATTTTCTACCCTTACAGTTAAAGTATATACATTGCTGTGTCTCAGTAGGGAGGTTAAGTGATAATGAGCACCGCTTTCAGTGAGAATCGTAGGGAAAAAGAAATTAATTAAGGCATTGTAAAGTCAGCAATTTTATTTTGCAAAATCTGTGATAAGAAATCTGTGAAAAGAAAAAAATTATCTTTTGTGCAGAACTCCATTAACTAAACTCATATACCTTAATTCCCACCTCCCTTTCATGTCTTTGTGATTGAAAGATATAAAAATGTATGCATCATGCAATCATTCAAAACATTTTGTAATTATTCTCATTTATTAGTGATGGTAACAAGATCAACAATGTCAGTGTGCGAAAGACTGTATGTGATGTGTGTATGCACTCATCTCCAAGTGTTACAAAAGTCTATAACTGACTTCATGCACTGGCTCTGTTTATAGACTGCATGAAACCTTTGCCCTCTGCCTGGACTACATATGCTGTAAATAGAAATTTAGAAATACACCATGGTACAATGTTATTACTGGACTCTTGATACATCTTTCCTCACAAAAAGTAAAAGACCTACTTGATGCAGACATTTATGTTTGAGAAGGGGGTTTTTAGTTTTGTTTGATGCTGCTTTTTTTAAGAGAAGCTTAGTCTTCAAAACCCCTTAAATCTAAATGGAACAATAAAAGGTTTGTAAAAAGTGTGATGTGCTTATTTATTACTACTCTTTTCCGAGGCATTTCATGCCCTGAAATCTGTCAGTCACAATCCACAAGCACTGACAGGTATGCCCTTTGGTTCTGTTTTCACTTGTTATGGCACCAGAGAGAAAGGGTTCTAAAGTATGAAGCAGGACAAGTGAGAAAACGTTGATAAAAACTTAGACTTCAGAATCCATGGATATAATTCATCAACAAAACATGACCAGATTAGTCCACTTTTCAGTTCTGCTGGCATCAACCTAATACTTGGCTTACAAACTTAGAATTACTTTCAGTCTCTAGGCAGTCAAATACTGCAGCATTGCAAATTTTGTATTTTGCATTTCTACTTTTATGTGCAGTTTCTGTTCTGAAAAAAAAACAAACTTTGTGACTTCAAAATGCCAGGGTCTGGTAATCACATGGGTCAAGTTTGATATCTCTAGGACTGTTACAGGACACAGAGTACATCAACTCTCAGCAGCACAGCGAGACACAAAATAATGTAGAATGATGTAGAATTTATAAAACAGTTTTAATTCCATTTCTATGAAGAAATGATCATATGTGAACTTTTAAAAAGATAGCAATAACAAAGAAAATTTTTTTTCTTTATTCTTTCACAAGAAAATAACACTCAAGAAAAATTGTTTTCTAAACATACCAAAGGCTAACTGTTTGATATCAAAGGCAATTTAAATGAAAATGATAAATGATATAAAAATAATATAAATGCACGTGCAATACTTTTTAAACCACCAAAAATTATTTTTGAAGGAAACACAGCACACAATAACAACTATCTGTACCTCACGAAGATAAATACTTGTATTTCTTTATCTGCAACACGTCTCTTTTTGTTGCAAACTTATTGTTCTTTCATACATAGCATTCAGATTTATCAGACACATGAGGAGTAGAACATCATTTCAAACCTCCTTTGTTCTCATCTCAGAAGTTGATGCTTTACACATGAACAACCACTTCAAAGACGCTTATTACTTTTCACTTTAATATTCATAAAATCAAGCATAAAACATTAATGTTTGATGGAATAAGGAATCTATCTTTTTCATGCATGTCATGTTAGGAATATCATTAAAAGAGGAATGGAACTATAGGCTTTCGGGAGCGTGGATAATTACTGAACTCCTTGAGATAGTTACGATGCTTTCCGTTAGCCCACACAGCCATCTGATAAAAGCCAGCAAGTGTGAATAGAGCCGCTGAAAACATCGAAAACAACGCTATGAGCCGTGAGAAACATCGCACTTTGTTCAAACAGGAGTTAAATTGTTTGCAGCAAATTTTAAGCCACTAAAGTATTCATGTTCAAATCAATTTCTTATAAGAACGTTTTCCTTTTTCTAGGAATTCTTTGGTTCTAAACAGAGACAGCCAACACACCGGCAGAAAATTCCTTCTCTCCCCAACTTCATATTCCTCTAAAAGTAGTTCAACAGTTTAATAACAAAGTGTTGACAAACCTGGCAGACACTGTGTCATGACTGAAAAAGCAATCCATGACAGCACTTCATATGTGTAATTGGGACAAGACACCAGACCAAAAAGCCAGGTAAAGGGATTGGAAGTGGCATATGGGATCTTACGCTCCTTTGTTCCTGTTGCACACAAAGACATTAAGAAAGTGTAACTTATTCAGAATGTTAGTTTAAGCATCTTGATTGTTAAATGTCAGCTTTGATGTTGCAATCCATCTTGATTAATCATGTGGATTTATACAATTTGTTACGGTACTTACTATTCTATTTAAAATCTGCTTAAGTAATTTTCAACGTTTGGCTGAGACGTCATTCAGTACATACCAACTACACCACTCATTATCTAGATCATGTTGAAAGTGATTGCCTATAGTTAGTAATGCCCCAAACACATCAAAAGAATACACCAAGGAAAACTATAGTCTTTCCAGCGAAAATAACTTATTGTTCAAAAGTCAATATACTTTAAGCCAAAAATAGAATTTATTTCAACGGAAGCATTCTCTTTGAGCTCCAAAACTATACTCTATGTTGAAACAACGACTTCTCAAGTGTACATCAGAAGTAGCATCACCTAATTAAGCCTTTTTCCCTTCAGTAACTGCTCACAATATCGTTGGTAACCAGCTTAACCTGCTTGACAAGTTAGCCAACAAACAAAAAGAAAGTGAACAAATACCAAATGAACTGCTAAGCCAGTAGTCTTTAAACTGATAAAGGCATTATAAAAATACTGAACACATTAAATAAAAATCAACGATGCATATCACTAAATTCATATTCTGTACTACTATGTATATGCAAACCTGGGGGGCGAAGACTGCGGAATGCAAGATGGATGGAGAAATTTCCCAGCTCACTAAGCTGCACAACAATAAGAAAAGCATATTACACCTGGTATTATTTTTATAACACACTTTAAGTATTCAATTCACTTACACAAAAGTAAACATTACAATCTCATTATTAGAAATCATTGTATAAAATTGTACCTCATGTTCAAAGGTCATATTTTCATTTCTCAGTGAATCATGCTATGTCTGATTTGTCCACTTCATGTATCAGAAGAGGTTTAATTCTAAGCCTCAGGGCACTCAAGACAGTGTGGATAAATTATGCAGCTGTTCCTAATCATTGATGTTGATTAGCTAAAATGTTTTTATATCTTTCCCAGGCGCTGGTTGCACAACACATCTCTAATCCTTAAAACTGTTCTACAGAAGCAAAATCTCTTCTCTGCAATTTAGATGCATTGCACAAAAACATACAAAAAAATTGTACTGACAGGACAGAAAGTCAGACTTAAACAACTTTATCTTACTTAAAGCAGTTTTAATTTTTAAAATTCTAAAATTGTGGTGTGCACTTTAAACTGATTATCTAAAAAGATTTAAGGCCTAAAAGTGTTTAAAATAGAAATGTATTGTGCAACTGGCCCCAGGGCTGTAACAGAAAAAACTCTTCATGTGAAGTATTACTAGATACAACTGCTGTTCCAAAAAGACCAAGTTATAATAGTTCTCCATTCCTTGCTTATCAGTGGAGTATATTTAGGGGTTTTCTTTCGTGCTACATATTTTAGTAAACTACACACAACAAATGCTTAATTAAAAATCCACTTACAGCAAAGGCTGCAAGGCTGCCATACACCTGGATGTCACCGTAAGCTGAGAAAATAATAACGGAACATAAATAATCTAGGAAATCACAAAAGAAGAATAGGTCCATTCAACCCATGGGTGAAAACTTCTACAAACATCCTGGTATACTGAAATGTATAAATGCTTGTAAACACATACATAATCTCATAGGCATGCATGCACATGCACACTTATATCTGCTTCTTGCCAGACGTGTCATTTCTTTGTGTTCTCTCTTCCTTCTTAATGAACCAATGGCTATCTATACACATAATACTGTATGTCTAGCTCAGTGGATAGTTAGAGACAACTTACCAGGAGGGGTATAAAGAGGATGGTTGACAAAATAAGCCACAAAGGCAGCAAATCCCCAGTAGTATAGACTGTTCTATAACAGTAAAAGAAAAATATTTTGATCATTCACTTAGGTCACCTGCAACTTTCACCTGTGTGAACTGATTGTATATTTTTGAAGTGATAAATTGCAATATCATTAATCTGCAGCACTGAGGCACATTATTAGCAAAATGATTAGCATAGCTATGAAAGAGGAAGCTCTGCAAGCATGCATGTTTAACTCAATTATAGCATGTGGTCTTCCTCACACAATTTATAATAATGATGGGATTTATGAAGTGCATTTCCCCACATGGAGACAAGCTCAATATGCTGTATAAGATACAAGAGGCAGCAGGAAATGATTCCATATGACAGCAAAAAGCATCACAATCAGGCAAACATACAAACACACAGGCATAGTGAACTTTGCCAGGAACATCAAGGAGCACAGAGAGGTGGAGAAGGTAACAGGGTATTTCTGAGAGAGGTTTTAAGCCAGGAACAGAAAGCATCTAGCATCCTCACTGTTCAGAGAGACAAGAGGCAGGGTATTCCACACAATGAGGCTAGCAAAAGAGAATGAGCGACGGCCAAACCTTTCCAGTCTGATACAAGGTACATAAATAAAAACAGCGAGGGCAGAGTGAAATGACCTGCCAGGCTGGTAGGACGACACTTCTCAGATAGACTTGAGTTAAGCCATGAACAACATGATAGCAAAGTATAGTGATCTTGAATTCAATGCGCCACATCTGGTAGCCTGTTCAGATCCTGTATAAGTGGTGTGACATGATCAGCCTTCTACTTGCAGAATACAATGCAACCTGCATTGCTCGGTGCTCTTTACAAAGTTTTTCTTTCTTGTCTAGTATAACAGGAAAACTTTTTATGATGTGCGTGTCATGTGCTGTGAACTGCCCACATGGAGTTAATCAAAGGAGAAGAATGTGTAAATACCTTAAATATATTTTTGATGGGCATGGTGGCATGAGAGAACCGATGCACAAAGATGGTCTCAAGCAGACGCTTAGCGTAGTGTAACGTCCAGCAGCCAGCTGCAATGCTGAATTAAAAGCAATAGTAGATAAAATTAGCCAATTGATATGTCTTCAGTCAAATTATAAAATTAACTGTATTCATTGTGGATTCTCATTTTAATTACCAACACTTCTTATGTGCTAACATAAAGTCTCGAAGAGGGAAAGTGGCCAAAAAGTAGAAAAGCCCAATATACCAAAAATAAATGAATTTAAACAAACTGACATCTCTGCCTTTGGGGTTTTGTAAAATAAGTGGTAAAATAGACATACTTCACAACTTTAGCATAAGGAAGGGTAGCTGCTTCTGCTCCATAAATCAGTGCGGGCCTAGTGTAGAAGACCAGATATATAACTAGGGGGCCTGCATACTCTGTCAAAAACACCTGCACATGATTAAAGATGCAAACAAACTAGACAAACAAGAAACATGGATAAATTACTAACAGATCTAAAAAGAAACAAAAAAGGTTGTGAAACTAATGGACAGCAAACTGTGAAAATAGATATATGTAAAGACATAGGTTGGGTTATTTCCAAGAGAAATATGACTTAAGCTACATGATTCTTAGTTCCATTCTTCAAAATGCAGAATCTTTTACTGCTTGTTTACAAAGACACACCATGCCCAGCTACACGCAGGAATCATATATAAAAGCACTCACTGTAGTCCATCCTACTTGTGGTCCTAGATCTTTGAAGTAAAGTTTCCCACCATTTTTTACACCAAGAGACTCAAGTGTTTCTGTGTCCTTAATTATTTTTCCTCCTGTACAGGTTAAACAAGATTAAAACATGTGAAGGTAACTGTTCAAAAGGTAAATAAAATGAACAGGATAAAGTGAATGATTTAGAGAAAGGCCTACATCTCAAGGTTTAAGAGAGTGCAAAAAGTTCATTTTAAAATCTGTATGATGGGTAATTTGTGTTTTTTGCACTGAGCCAACAAAAAGGTCATATCACTGCAAAGCAGTCAGATTTGTAAACAGGTGCCACATGCAAAGAAAGATGTGTAGGGATTCTCCCTCCAAATTAGCAACTTTTACATGCATAGTCAGATGATGAAGACAGAGCCATAACAAACTAAAAATGGAAAAAAAGTCCACGAACAGTTCTTAATATCCCCAACGCTACTGCCTGTTCCTGTAGCCATGTGCTGTACGGGAAGGAAAATAATTAAAGTTTGCTAATGTTTTTTGTTAAAGCAGAAATTCCCTTACTTGGCTCTGTTCTGAATGACTGTCTGTCTGGGTAGTACTTGGACTCTGCAAATAGGATTTATTTATTTCAGAATCTAATCAAAATTAAATTTTAAAAAGGCAAATAACAAATAATCTTTATTTCAAATGTCCCAACCATTTTTCTATTACAAAAGTATTCAATAGCTGATTCTGACAAAGTTGATGACATTTCAGCATTTTAATGCATTTTTTTCCACCACACATGTTCAAACCAAACAAAATGATGCAAAACTGTCTGTCTGATCTTACAATTCATGAAATTTTAACCTTTTTCCTGATAAAAGAAGGGAATACTTCTTACTTTCTTTAAAGAAAGCTTTTTTGATGTCTCCAACTGTCGATTTTGCATGTAGCTGCAAAAAATATAAAAAAATATGCTTACCTGCCTAAACAAATTTTAAAGTTATTACACTAATATTTTTTTCACTAAAATAAAGAAGGTATGTATCATGAAGATCTTTTATTCATCCTTTATCACAATCATCTATTGCCCTTTACACTCAGAATTACCTTACGAATTTGCGTAGTTTGCTTTCCAAAACCTTTCAAAGGAATTAAATCATTAAATAAAAAAATAAAACCCTGAAATAATTAACTTCTTTAAAATATAATGCAAGAGAAAAACTTTGAACTCAGATAAGTGACGGGCCAGAGAGGTTGTAGATTAAGACTTAGGATGAGATACTGTTGTAAATAAGTTAACTTATCCCTAATTCTATCTCAGATCAATAAACAAAGTGTTACACATCAAGAAAAATGTGCACAGTATAATACTCATAGCAGTATAACATTATATTTACATATATGTTCTTACATCGCCAAGTGTAGTGATGATATCACCACTGCGAGAGTGAACAATCTGAATCTGAAACACAGGATAACAGATCAAAAAGTGGTACAAGTTTAAGACAAAATTTAAACATAAAAACAATTCCTTTATAAGGAAAGATCCGAGGCCTTTTATGAAGATTGGGATTTGTAGTATTCTCTAAAATCATACTGGAGAGATGCACAAACGTATGGATAGATGAGCCTTTCGAGTTAACTAGTCGGTAATTGTAGTGCGAGCAAGCTCACACGGTTGAGATGTTGAGCTATGAATGTAAATTTTATTGTGAAGCTAGCAACATATTTTGCTGTAGACTATATAAGTCTCCAATAATCGTCAGACTGATTTTGAATTATTCACTGGGGTCAGAGTGGTGTCCAATAATCGTGAAAATCATTTTGACTAATTCACTGGAGACAGACTGGTGTCTAGTGTCGGTGGCACTGGCGATAAAATTTGCACTTTGCCCTGGTCAGCTTCTAACGACACCTACAACTGAGCTAGAAACAGATTAACCAAACATCTGAAAATACAATCCTAATTTTAAATCTTAAACTTTTACTTCTATGTGGTAAATTGTTACGTTATCTGTAACGTAAGAGACTTAGTATGTAAAACAAAAATCAGAGGGCGAGCGGCGCGCTGCTTACTTCCATTGTGGAGTCGGCATGGACACCGGAAGTCACAGGCATTGCGTGAAAGTTGTCTCCCCTCAATAGGCCCTCGCCTTGGGCAGACGATGCATCAGTTATAATATTATTATATATATATTATACGTAAGCAGACATATATGACTCAGTCATGCGCCCTAGGGATAACATAAAATCACGGAACCATTTCAGCCTATGGCAAGCTGCAGGCATTTGGTATATTAATATTTTACGACAGCACACACACGTACAGAACCAAAACAAAGCGAAATAGGGGTTGGGTGGGGGGAACCCTAGAAAGTGAACATTCAGCTGTCCAAGTAAAGAAATTAAAACTATAAATCAAGCATGGAATGGACAATAATTAACAGAAAAATCAGTGTGTGGGCCACAAAAACTGAGGACCACTTTCGAGCATAGTCTACCTGCGACAGAAACAGAGAGCGCGCGCGCGCACACACACACACACACGCACGCAGGGTTAAGCTGGGTTGAATCTATGTGCCAATGTGTTAGAAAGGGGCTATAACAGTATAGTATGATTTGCATACCTTTGCCATACTTTCCCACCAAACAACCACACAGAATCAGCCGGATCATTGCTATTCGATCATATCTTGAGAAAAGGAAGATTCGAGTTTACATGTCACGGGAGAGAGAGTGAGGACAAAGAAACTTTTAGTTCACGTCCCCAGTAAGGACAGATCCTGTTAGAAAAGAGGTTGAAGCAAAAAAGCTCTATAACTCTGCTGCAGACAAAGATCTATAACGCAAGTGCAAGTGAATCCGACTTTCCTTTTCAGTTCGAAGTGTGGCACATATTATTGCTGCCATTCACTTAATAGCTGTGAAGAAATAGTCCCTACTATTCTTTTCACCTCACCTTGCTATATAGCTGAAATCACTGGTCCTAAATGTCGCCATACAACCACTCACGACTGGGGTGGTATACCATACAGCTACCCATAACGGATGCTACATCTATTATAGTTATCAATGTTATAGCAGCTCCGACAGGTTGTTCTACCAAAGAGCACTTCTCACAGTAATTAAATGTGCAGCAAGTAATTATCTTGGTAGCTTTTATGTTTATATATATATATATATAGAAGAATGATCATCTTCCTTCTTCATCCTTGCAGTTTCCTGCGATGATTCACATAATAATATAAATATACACATATTTATACACACGTACCTAAACGGGTTTTTTAAAAGTCAAAAATATATTTGTTTTCACGGAGAGAATGGGGAGAGAATGACATGAAGTTTGTTGTGGATTATCTTTTCCGTTGCAAAATTTCTCTCTCATCTGTCATGAGCTTATACTTGCCTTCAATTTACATCTAAAATTTCCAGGATTGTGCTCTGTGTGGAGAGCAAATCAGATTATACTCAACCAGCGCTGACAACAGAAAAAGTACGGTATGGTAGTGGAAGAGGCAAAGGTAGAGAAAAGTAAAGCACTGTTGTTAGTTTCGTGATCGCACACCTGACAGTCACCACTGGCTCGTCACCACCAAAGGTCGCTTGGTTACCAGGTGCGAGCAGCGGGAGACAACCAGCGAGAGTTTGTTCAATGTAAGGGGGTTAACTTCTACTCTTGGCTCCAAGGAGTAAATCAATCCTGTGTGCGAACAATAACAAGCTTGTTCTCCGACCCTCCATCGCACCGTTACTCACACACTTGTTACCTGCACAGGACGTGAACGTCAGGTAAACCTTCAGCAACACTCAGCCCACTGAAAGGTCGGTGAAAGTTATTGTCTGTAGGTGATTTATAACTTTCTCTCTCCGTTCTGAGACAAGCTATAGTCTGTATAAAAATGGGTTTTGAGGGTAAGGGAAAGAAAAAATAGTTTCCTTTTGTTTTATTGTTATTTTAATGTTATTTTTCAATTCTAATAAAAAAATGGAATTCCGTGGCAAACATGAAATAATGCAGTTTATAACCGTCAAGGAAGGAATGTGAAGAAAGTGTATTTTCTAATAATAATAATACAACGGATCTTAGATCACCGCATGTCTTGGAATGGTCACTTTTATCTGTTATCTCTTCACTGTACAATTTACCATTTTAATCAATTTAAGGCACTTAGCTCATCATCATTACCAGTTTCCTCTTACATTGCTTTTCTGTGTACTTTTCATTTTTTTTAGTCCGAAAAAATTGGGGAAAAGCAATTTTACAAGTTAGAAGTTTAAAAAAAAATTTCATACTTGGATTCTTCGGTGGTTTTGTTTTTCGTTGTTTTACTTAAACAATCTTTCCTTCAATTTTGGCAAAATTTACAGTGGTCAAAAACAATTAAAAATTTCTAAATTATATCTTTTCCAGACTGATTTATCGCCTTATTTTATCTCGTGCTCGCGGCCAGCTGATATTCTTTGTTGGTGTAAACTTTGGGAAATTCTGCCATCTTACGAAAAGAGGTCGGACATGTCCCTTCTAGCCAAAGCCCTTCCACAGAAGGACGAGACCCGCCGTCCTTCTATGGCCGTTCTGAACAAAGGACTTCAGCAGCAGGTCGAGGCTAGACGACCCTCCATGGCGCCCCTAAGCAAAGGTCTGCAGCAACAGGATGAGGCCCGCCGTCCCTCCATGGCTGTTCTAAACAAGGGTCTTCAGCAGGACGATGCCCGCCGGCCATCCATGGCTGTGAAAATGCTCTCCGTGCCAGGCGGAAGCTCCTCTCAAACGCTCCGGCGCACGAGCAGCGTGGAACTGTCCGGGCCAAAGACATCACCTGCACCCAGAAGAACCGGACCGTCGCTCATCGGCCTGTTGGCCTCCAAAAGGCTAGCCAAAAAGTTGACCTCCCGCTTCCGACATGGCAGCACCTGGGGTATGCAGCGCAACTCTCAAGCGGTGCAGATACAGAAGGAACCGACGTACAGAATGGAACCACA
Organism: Marisa cornuarietis; assembly: GCA_004794655.1. Classification (NCBI taxonomy): domain Eukaryota; kingdom Metazoa; phylum Mollusca; class Gastropoda; order Architaenioglossa; family Ampullariidae; genus Marisa; species Marisa cornuarietis. The sequence goes on along the minus strand of SMMW01000109.1, from coordinate 557,444 downwards.
CAACAAGTTCCACCCTGGAAAGGTGCGTGGCGCCAATGTATTACTCCGCTCATTTTCGTGAGTGTAAGGCGGTCTTTGGTTGTGTAATAACTGCGTAGTTCGTGCTTCGTTATCTTCAATGTCGTCATGTTTTGCTTTTGACTTATTCTCATGAACTGTGTTGTCCTCAATGCTACAGAAGCCTCCTTCTGGTTCCTCTCCAGTCTGTTAGAAAGTAGACGCCATTTTCATTAGTCCCTGTCTTTCGTTTCGTTTTCCTAGGCCTGCGTATTCCTATTGTATTCAGCCATACAAAATAAAAGAAATAAAGGGATAAAGAGTCATGGGCAACGAACAAAAGACTTTTGGAAAGCTCAGCTTTTTCACTAGGATCATTTGCACAGATTTTAGAAATAAGCATTTTGCAAATAACTAAGCCGGTTCACTGCTGTAGGCTTTGAAAATGAAAGATCTACTAAATCAAATGTAATTTCTGTCGACTTGTGTCAGCAGGTTTGTGTACAGTACTCTGTCAGTACAACTACTTTTGTTTAGTGTCTGTCAGATTTTTTTTAAAAAAAAGGATCGAGAACAATGCTCCGAAAGCCTTAGCTAATTTGCACAGCTTATTCAGCGCCAGCAAGCCTAGGAACCATTATCATTAAAGACTTCATTACTTTGGTTTTAATTTGTGTGTAACAATTTAAGCGCACTGTGGGTCGTTGAGTTGTATCCGTGTGTTTCAATTAGATCCTTGTATGTTTCGTATTCTTCTTCTTTGCCATCATCATCATCATCATCATCGTCGTCGTCATCAACAACTATTTTTCTGATGCAGGTGGAAGAAGTATTAAAAAGAATTTTGGACGAGAGAGCGGGGAAAATGAGGTACTCGGCCAAGATCTGTCCCAATATGTGCAAAATCCTCAGTGACGAGATCAAGGAGAGGGTCAAGCAGCTGAACTTTGACCGCTACAAGATCGTGTGCAGCGTGATGATTGGCCAGAGGGGGCAGCAGGGACTGCAATTCAGCTCGCGCTGCTCCTGGGATGAACGGCTGGACAACTTTGCCAGCTACACCACCAAGAACGAGCACATCATCTGCACGGCCACCGTCTTCGGCGTGTACACAGATTAGGGAGCTGTGGCATTGTTCATGAAGACACCTCGTGTGATATTACATTTGTCATATTACAGCCCAGGTCGCACACGGCCGCTTTGTAAGCGCCATGCAAGACCTCCCAATAATTTGCTTCGGTCGAGAGCAAGATTTTAAGGAGTTCCACCGTCCTTTGCTTCATCACCACGCAAAATGATAAACGGTTTCTGTACAGTCTTCTGTATTTTACTTATTACTTGTTGCCGAGAGACGGTACCTTCTTGTGGTAATGCCATAAAAAACACTTAAAACCTCAACGTTCATCTAAAATATTTTGCAACGAAAAATTGTCCAAATTTGTGGAGCGCAAAACCAGACAGTGTGATCCAGGGATTCTTTATGTTATGGCAGGTTTTTTTAACAAGTGATATGCTTCATTACATGGAGTGAGTGAGTTAATAAATACATCAGCATCAGCATAGTCGCATACTAGGGGAGATTTAAAAGTACGAAGAATTTCCACTTCATTTTTGTGCGATTTTTTTCCTGTAAATATCAAAGTAAGATATACCTTCGATTGTGTGAAGTATCAGGTAATTAAATAAACCAATAATGTCATGCTCCTCGAGGAGTAGCAAGGAATGATGAATGATGTCATCAATAATAAATAAGGAACTAAACTCAAATTTGTTTTCAATAATATTCTTGAACTTTTGACCTCCCTTCTTATTAGGTCGCCGTTAGTCTGCAAACAAGACCTGACTTGCAACAGGGTGTCTTTTCCTACTTTTCCTTTGCTAGTACAAAAGATTTACATCCCAGCAAGAGTACGAAACTCAACGGGAAAACAGTGATTAGTTTTAATTGTCTGTATCTCAGCTGAAGACGCTGAGACAAATTCACATGTTTATTTAATTTTACATTATAATTATTGCTAGATTAAAAACAAATCCTAGCTGCAACTGACATGTAACCATTAAGTTCGTCTCTAAAGCACGCGGTGAACCTTTGTGGAAATAGATACGACTGGTCTGAGAGGAACTATCTGTATGACTGTATTATGTCAGCATAAAGAAGACATTAATATGTTCACATTATATCCCATTAATGTGACAAAGTGACGGAGAAAATCGAGAGGCAAGATTCCTTTATTAAAGCACTCTGTAAGTCAGAGTTTGTGTACAGTATATTTTCTCTCATTTCCTCTCACATTTATAGAAACCACTTTTGGGTCTGCAAGTAGCGTGTACATAAATACAGGTGGGCTCAGTGGGTAGGTAGGTGGGTGGGTGTTTGTGTACATGGGCTCTCTGATCTCACGATTCCTTGGTTATATCATTGTACCTACCCACCTAAGCGAGTGATTTCATACCAAAGAATGTTTCGGAACCTGTGGCTTGCCCTCTTGTACGAAGCGATTAGCAGATGGCTCAGGAAATCTCAGCTACTAATCGATTCACTGGCCGCACGCGCGCGCGCACACACACACACACACCAGTTTTACGACAGTCATAGAAAGCAGCATGACCCCCAATGACCCCTCCACTCTTGTTTCCCACATGCACCTCCCTCATTACCTGCTCAGTGCCCGGCGCCTTTTACTGAAGCCGAATGAAACGTTTTGTCGAGTTCCCTCCTGACGAGCGAGTTGTAGAGAGAGCAAAGGGTAGATGGCATTTTTGTGTAAATGGCTCAGGACAGTTACAAGTACAATGGGAGCAGGACAGATGGAAAGGTTTTACACAGAGTTCTCAATTGACTGTGCCACATTCTTGCGGCTGCCGAGCTCGCTGTCTTGGGTGACGGCAACACAGGGTCTGTTGTCGGAAATGGGGGGATAGGGTATTTCGGGGTGCCTTCCACACCTTTGCTGTTTGGGTCTTTGTGGGAACTCGATGGAAGGTTGGTGTTGACTGTCTGGTGTCAAGCCAAGGATAGATATCCTCGAAAGAGTTTTTTTTTAATTTTTTTCTAGACTGGTTGGTGTGTACACCTGGCAGAAAAACAGTAACGGTACCATGGTAGTAAACATCAGTACCATAGCGGTCAGCAGCGGTACTGTGGTGGTACAGAAGCTTAATTCTTTTTCTGTGACAACAGAGACTGACAACAGCGTGTGTGTGTGCGTGTGTGTGTGTGTGTGTGTGTGTGTGTGTGTGTTCAGGCCTGACGAAAGGAGGGGGCAGTGGGGGAGTGTGGTGTACCCGGGTCCCCTGCCGTGGAATGGGTCCAGCGTTTTGTCAGTGGATTTTTTTTCTTCTTGTTCTCCTTTTTTTTCCCTTTTAAAGAAAGGTTGAGGTAACATTCCTTACTCTGTAAATTGTTTCTATGTAGCGGGGTGCTACAAGTTTGATCAGTTTTCCTCATTTACTAACCACTCACGTGTAAACAACTCTATGTTCAAGTAGTGTAGTAGATGCTGGTACAGTCTCTATTTCGTTACTGAATGAAATGTAGATATTGACAATCGAACTGTAAATACATTATTATATACTGGGCAAATAATTTACGATTAAAGTTACAAAGGGTCCATAGAGGTCGTCAGCCCCGGGGCCCGTACTAGCCCTCTGTACGTGTGTGTGTGTGTGTGTGTGTGTGTGTGTGTGTGTGTGTGTGTGTCGGAGTGGTAGCGGGGATGGCGGGGGTGTATGCGCGCGTCTTTGAGAGAATCTTTCTAAATGTGTAAGCGAGCGCGAGTGTAGATCGTTTGTTTTCTCTGTGTGTGTGTGTGTGTGTGGGAGTGGTAGCGGGGATGGCGGGGGTGTATGCGCGCGTCTTTGAGAGAATCTTTCTAAATGTGTAAGCGAGCGCGAGTGTAGATCGTTTGTTCTCTCTCTCTCTCTGTGTGTGTGTGTGTGTGTGTGTGTGTGTGTGTGTGTGTGTGTGTGTGTGTGTGTGTGTGTGTGTGTGTAAAAACTAGAGAAAGAAAGATATTACGCTGCATGAGTACTAAGCTGTTTAATTTTTTTTAGGTTTACCTTATTTGATTTCAATCTGAAAATTGCTAAGAAGCATTTTCAAGGAATAAAAGTGGAGTTATATTAAAAAGTATGAAAGAAAAATTGATAAAATGACAATATTTATTCATTCTATGTATTTGGGGGTTAGCTTCTGGATTATGTGACAAGAAATATCTTTCACCAGGTTTTGTACTGTTGAAGAAGCGAGTGCTGTAGAGAAGTACCTATGATCAAATGTTCCAGGTCAGTCCTGAATGCACTTTTAACTTCCAGAGAAAAAAAAGCATACTTCTAGACAAGACCCTGTCCTTCATGGCACCTTGGAGGGTGGCCGACGCCGCGGTGGTCAGAGAAAGAACTGACTTACGAACATCAAAGACTGGACTGGTTGTCATGTACAGGACCTGCTGACCATCGCCCACAATAGACAAGAGTGGCGGCCCCTGTCAGCTGCCGCGTCTATCCATGTGATCTCTCTACCCCCCCCCCCCCAACCACAGGTGCCGGTCAAGGGACGACTGACTGACTGAGACAAGACTCAAATATGGTATTTTCACGTACTTTTGCGTACGATACTGTTTATTGCATGAATGAGCGCTATCTATGGTGCAACTTGGCGTGGGAAACACACACACACACACACACAAGCACGCATGCACACACACACACACACACACACACACACACACACACACGTACGTGTGAGTTGCATTCACTCATTGTCAGATCCCTGCAAAGAACCAAGAAAGATAACTAGTACAATGAAGCTTCGAACGAAGAACGGAGGCTTTTAAGTTGCGTCCCTTAGATTGTCCAACGTTGTTTAGCCCGCCACTCTCTCTGTTGAAGAATAAACAGTGCGCAATCGCCTTTAGGTGGAAGCACGTTTCCCTCTTAAAATCCACAACAACAAAAATTAAAGAATAAATAAATTCATAATTCATTTGATAATAATTAATTAAATAAATGTAATTGAAGGCCCAAAAGATACAGTTAAAAGAGGGATAGGGAGGAGATCGAAGAGTTGGAAGAATGTGGGCAGTGCTTATGTGTTATATGTGTATGTCATGGAGTATTATCCCATGCCTGAAAGATATTAAGACAAACCCTCAACATCTCCGGAAGGATCATAAAGCAGACACCTCGTTGTTTTACTGCCTTTGGAAGAGGCACGTGATACAAAAGATTTTACGCTCATAACATTTCGTGGGCAATACCTACAGGCGAAATAAATAAAATAAATTTTATGTAAACAGAGTTTTAAACTGTTTGTAAATAAAATAAAAGAATGGTCACAAAACACCTACATAGCCCACTTAGGGATCATCCAGCTTTGAATCAATAGCCCGGCTTCGCCAGCAGTCTTAATATTCTGTTGCTGGTCTTTGTATTCGTTCAGATCTATTATAGAACATTCGCGTACGTACTTTTGTAAAAGACAGACTAATTTGTAGGAAAGCTGATACCGTTTATCTGCTAATTACCAACAACAAAGACAGAGAAAGTGTAGAAGTTGCTGGCTGACAGTGAGCGAGCTTAAATTTGTTGTTGTTTTCTTCGCCTTAACTTTCTGTGTGTGTGTGTGTGTGTGTGTGTGTGTGTGTGTGTGTGTGTGTGTGTGTGTGTGTGTGTGTGTGTGTGAGAGAGAGAGAGAGAGAGAGAGTGTGTGTGCGGAAGGAGGCAGAAGGGAGAGAAAGAAACCTGACAAAATCGTCTGACAGAAGGTTGCCCACTGCACTCAGAGCATGCACGATGACGTCATAGACAAGTTTAAATCAGTTGCACCCTGGTACCAAGAACCGTTTCACGTTGGCGACTATCCAATCTGGCTGCAGGGTCGAGAGTTAAGGATCATTCAGCTGAGCACACGAAGCGACAAACAGAAGGGTTCAGCCTGAAAGGCTCCTGACGTAAGTATGACCTCGGAGCCGGCAACCACTCCAACTTTCTCTCGCACGACGACTCAGTCGGTGGAACATTCCTTCAGCATTTCTCATCGTCTTGCATTAAAAATAACCGATGACGTCTCGAACCAGTCACGGTTGACGACTCTGACAAAGCCCGTGGCTGATCGGAAAATAAAAAAATAAAATGTTTGCGAGACAGGCCTGGGAGCGAACTTCAAAGGACCGCCAGTAGCAGTCGAACTGTTGAACTGTTGCTTTAGCCAAACAGGAAATAGAAGTGCATGCCACGTGGTAACCCTGTTGAGGCGTCAACATGTCTCACACAAAAGCTGTTACTAGTCAATGCGCGAGGAAAAAGTCCTGAACACCGTCATCCGTATTTATTTCAATCAGTTAACTTTTTTTATTCAAACAGGAAAACTGTCAACAGCTCGTGCTACAGAGAACACATCACTCGAAGTTTCTCTCAAGCGTTTACTCAACACTGAAGTCACTGGAGTGGAGCTTCACCCTCCAGAAGTCGTTGCCGAACATTTGCTGTACTTGTTGCTTACAAACAGTGGCGTGCACTACATGCAGGCTGCTATCACCGTGCTCTTACATGTCAAATGGCTTTAGTTCTAGATAGGATTTCGTTCCCAGAGAAAATGACAGTTTCTTTCACGAGGAGCAAATCGTAGAAAATCTTACTTGTCACCTGCGTTTTGGAAATAAGATTAGACCTCACTGAAAGAAAGAGATTACAAAAGAAGGTTTGTTGCTATGGTTACGTCCCATTATCGTGAGATCGACGGCTGTTGCTTTCAATGACATCAGAAGTTAGAATACAGGTCGATCCCCCCTGTACTTTCCTTACCTCGTCCCACCCCTTCCTTCTACCCCAAAACCACGAAAAAAAATCACTTTTTTGCACATTTTCGTGAAAAACAAACGACCTCGCTGTTCTATTCACGTTTAATTCGAGCTTATTCGAGCTTAACTGCATATTTACTCGGGTTTTTCTTGAAAGAAAATCGAGTAATAGTTTGAATATTATATGTTAGAATATCTATTTCTTAAAGCAAAACAGTCTGTGGTATTAAAGCGGAATTTTAAATTAAGATTTTTTTGTTCGTAGATACTGTTGCCGTTTCTTAGCTTCTTCACATCCAACGTTTCAAAAATACTTATGTCTTTTCCTATTAAAAAAAAAAAACTTGTGTCGTGGGAAATACTGACAGGAAAGGTAACCAACAAACATCGACCCACGACAACCCCCTTCCTCCAAGTTTGCTTGACCTTGTGAATGAAAGGGTAGAGAAGGGCCCGGGCCCCACAAGAGGGGCAGTGAGTGTCCCTGGGCACTCTCACGCTCAACTCCAGTCCAGGGAGCAGTCCGCCATTCAGCTTTGCACGATTCCACACACCGCTAGCTGTTTACCCACCCGACCTCGTTCCAAGCCGTAAACGGGTATAGTCAGGTGTCATGCCGGAGCACATGCTCACAGGTCTTTAAAAAAAAGAGAAGAGGGTGCGAGTCTCAGGTGTCTTCTATCCTTACCACAGCGCTTCGCGGAGCACAAGTCTTATTCACCTTGCAGACGCGTATGGTTACGGAAGGGTATAGAGTGAGAGAGATTTTGTCTGACAGCTTTTACTCGCCAGTGGTTTTTAAAAGAACAGTAAGCCGAACTGACTGCTTGCAAGTCGCTGGTGAAGGTTTGCCGGTTGCATTCGTGTGAGGAACATTTCTCCGCCTGCAGTTACTGAAGATTTGCAAGTTCCTAACATCTGCCGCGTAAGATTCCTCGCTCACCTGACGTGGACAGGTAACAGTCTGACGCCGGAATCGGGCAAAAGGCAGCTTGACAAAGGTGAGTACTACCATCAGGTGACTATACTCTCTCCGTTTGTGTGAAGAATGTTGTTGAAGTTCCGCTGACTTTTGACTCAGACATTACAGGGATAGCTGTTACACAAGGCCAGGTCTAGCATCTGGTGTGTAGGAGCACAGGGATAGCTGTTACACAAGGCGAGGTCTAGCATCTGGTGTGTAGGAGCACAGGGATAGCTGTTACACAAGGCCAGGTCTAGCATCTGGTGTGTAGGAGCACAGGGATAGCTGTTACACAAGGTGAGGTCTAGCATCTGGTGTGTAGGAGCACAGGGATAGCTGTTACACAAGGCGAGGTCTAGCATCTGGTGTGTAGGAGCACAGGGATAGCTGTTACACAAGGCCAGGTCTAGCATCTGGTGTGTAGGAGCACAGGGATAGCTGTTACACAAGGCGAGGTCTAGCATCTGGTGTGTAGGAGCACAGGGATAGCTGTTACACAAGGCCAGGTCTAGCATCTGGTGTGTAGGAGCACAGGGATAGCTGTTACACAAGGCGAGGTCTAGCATCTGGTGTGTAGGAGCACAGGGATAGCTGTTACACAAGGCCAGGTCTAGCATCTGGTGTGTGGGTACTCGTGCGTGGCATAGGTGCGGTTATTGTCAATGTATGTCATCTGAGACATGTCACGTGTAATACCTGGCATTTATGCTTGGTGATATCCTGCTTTCTTTTTCTGTCTGCCTCTCTTTCTTTCTCACATACGCACGCACACAGACACACACACACGCGCGCACGCAGGCACGTGGATCGTGTAGATTGACAAATACGTGAGGGAGGCACTTTTTATATCACCGTCAGTTAGAAACAATTTTCATCTAGTCATAAATTGGCAGTAATGTATAGGTTTAAAAAATCTGTGTGTGTGTGTGAGAGAGAGAGAGAGAGAGAGAGAGCCAGACAGAGAGAGGGGGGACAGTTGAGCAGTACATGAAACCACCTAGAGAGCCACGACCTCAAAGAGATTATGAGTTGAATCTCAGTATATCATTAAGCGCAGGAAAAGAAACCTCACTGACATGACGGGGGGGGGGATGCCTTAACAGGGGAGCCTGAGCTAGAAAAGGCCCCTATACCCTATACTCACGTTTTTATCCCTCCCCCTTACACCTCTTGTCTCCTCCTTCCTGACCCACCACCCCTTCTCCTTCCCCCGTCTAGTTCTTCAGTTAGTTCCGGATTCTTGAATGTGCTCCGTCGTCGTTATGGAACGCAACGCAGAGATTATCTGCTTTACTGACCTGTAAGTGGGGTACAGCCTCGACCTGAAATCCACCCCTGAGCCAAATACACAGTAAACGTACTGCAATTAACACAAAAATGGTGTGTGAGGCGGGGGGGGGAGGGGACAATTACCGCAGACTAAAGAGGGTGGTCAAAATCTGAATATCACTGCTGAGAGAGAAAAAGTGTGTGTGTGTGTGTGTGTGTGTGTGTGTGTGTGTGTGTGTGTGTGCGTGTGTGTGTGTGTGTGTGTGTGTGTGCGTGTGTGTGTGTGTGTGTGTGTGTGTGTGTACGACTTGAAGTGGTCTTGACAGCAGTTACTTGCTTCTAAACACAAAGGAGTAAACTGAAGCGAGAATATCAGCTTCTTGTTAAAGTTTGTCATACTCTTCCTGTGCTTAGAAGAAAAGGCTGTTACCCAGAAAAGGTTTTAGTGCAGTTAGGATTTTTTGCGCCCTTCCACCCACACCCACCCTCCCACTCACCCGTTTACTTCCATATTAAAGTTCAGTTGTCAGCGGACAAAAAAATGTTTCAAAGATTTCTTGTTTGCGATATCACGACAAAGCTAGTTGGTTAAGCCCCTTTTATGGCGAATTTCTTCTTTTTTATTTATTTCTCAAAAATGCTTTTTTACCAGAATAAGGAAAGTACACAGAACCTTATAAGTAACGGGAAATAGGCGCAAACCTCCCTTATGGGGCGCCAAGAGGGGAATTTTCCCTGATTTTCTCTCTTTAGCTAGAGAATGCTTTCTGTAGTTACAGAACTCGTTCTCTACTTATAGAATACATTCTATACTTATACAATTCAATTCTGTAGTTACAGAATACATTCCATAAGTTCTGTGACTACAGAATGCATTCTCTAGCTAGAGAGAGAGAAAAACTCGGTAAAACCAAATTATTTGATTTATATTATACTTAGAAGTTGCTAGCCAAGTATAGAATGTATTATGTGACTACAGAAGTGAAGTGTATAAGTATAGAATGTATTCCGTGACTACAGAAGTGAAGTGTATAAGTATAGAATGTATTCTGTGACTACAGAAGGCAAGTGTATAAGTATAGAATGTATTCTGTGACTACAGAAGTGAAGTGTATAAGTATAGAATGTATTCTGTGACTACAGAAGTGAAGTGTATAAGTATAGAATGTATTCTGTGACTACAGAAGTGAAGTGTATAAGTATAGAATGTATTCTGTGACTACAGAAGTGAAGTGTATAAGTATAGAATGTATTCCGTGACTACAGAAGTGAAGTGTATAAGTATAGAATGTATTCCGTGACTACAGAAGTGAAGTGTATAAGTATAGAATGTATTCCGTGACTACAGAAGTGAAGTGTATAAGTATAGAATGTATTCCGTGACTACAGAAGTGAAGTGTATAAGTATAGAATGTATTCCGTGACTACAGAAGTGAAGTGTATAAGTATAGAATGTATTCCGTGACTACAGAAGTGAAGTGTATAAGTATAGAATGTATTCTATAAGTACAGAATAAGTTCTGTAACTACAGCACGCATTCTCTAGCTAGAGAGAGAACATGAGAGAACATTCCCCCCTTGGTGCCCCATATCCCCTGCTACCCTCATTCCCGCCGCTAAAAAGAAGGAAATAATTATTCGTCCTGTCAGCATGAACGAGGGCCTGTGATAGTAACTACAAGGTGAGTCCTGTGGAGCATGCACAAATCTGTTTAAAGGGTATTAGACATGAAATGTTTTATGTGCTTCAATCATAAAGGGAAACGAAAGCCATGAAGTATTAGCAACAGCATGAATATATATTTATATATACTTTGGAGAGATTAGCTTTAAATCTCCGTTTTATGTATTTCTCGTTAGATGCTGTTGTACTAAAATATTCTGATTTTTTTATGCAAAACCCAAGTCGTCGGCTGTTCAGGAGGTTGTTGTTACATCCCTATCACCCACCCGACCTGAGGTATAGCTGAGAAGCTTTCTCAAGAAAGACTAAACTGCTTCTTTTTTCACTTTTCAAAAGTCTTACGTTTATTCTTGTTTCTTAAGTGTGCAGTCAAAAGAACCCATAGGAACATAAACTATTCAACCGGAAAAGTAGAGATGTTATCTGCTTGTCATGCTTTTCATTTGAGCATACCCCGGGTACATTTGTGCGGACTGCGCAGGGATTTTGAAACGCGAGACACTGTTTAAGCCCGAGCTTTGTTTTAGACGAGATTTTAAAAAGTAAGCAATCAAAGTAAACTATCGTCTTGCAACCCGAAAGTTGGATGTGAAATGATGGCAGTCTCTACCATTGAAGCCTGACTACCGCTGTCTTCTTCATCAAAACTTAACTGTCTGCGAAATCTCTTCACACCTCGTCAGACCCAAAGAAGATATTGACAGCGAAGTCGGTTTTTCTTGTGGCGAGTACGTAATACAAACAATATTATTCATATTTGTATTGCTTTTCGCATCATTGAGAGATCTACGCATTAATTATCGATTTATTTATTATTGGCTGCTTAACAAATACATTGTGTCAATGTTTACTTCACAGCGGCTTTATTAGTGGCTCTGTGTGTGTGTGTGTGTGTAATGCACGAGATATTGTTTGCATGTGTGTTCGTTCTCTTGACTTTAACATCAAACAAGTTCAAAGTGGTTACACGGGGGTAAAGGGAGGGAGGGAGGGTGAGAGGAGGAGTGTACTTGCTGACTGTAGCAGGTCCTAAACATTGACAAAGGAGGCTTGTTCACAAAAAAAGTGTAACTCCTTTAATAGTTCGCTCCCGCTGCGTGGCTCAAAATACCAAATAAAATACAGCGAAAGAAGTCATGCATACATTATCTTCCCACATGAGGACACCTCACTTGCCAGCAGCACCCCTCCCCCACACCCCCCCACAAGTCCGATTTACTTGTCTCGTTGTCACTTTTCACAAACAGGGGGGTGGGGGCTGCGGTTGTTAAAGTTAGTCTCTCAAGACCTCCTCGTGACCGAAGCATTCTCGAGTCCGACCCACATTTGAATAGGGCGCTAGCCTTATATGCAAAATGACTTGCTGCTTACCTTTCACTTTCTTGTCTTTTCATCCATCTTTCATCCATTCATCATGTCTTGACATAACGGGGTCTTGCAGTTGTTTGTCTGCAGTATTTTCGATCGTGCTTTAGATGATGGAGAGGAAATAAATTAGTGAATATTAACATTAACTCATGTAATATCATGAGAAAGATTAACACGACATACGTATGTTGGGCAGCCAGACATAAAACCTGCCACACTGCACGCCATGACACGTCCTGACCACCGACCTCAGTCAGGGATTAGTGCCTCCAGATCAGCAACGCTCCCATCTACCGGTAATAAACTCCATCTCCCGGGAGGGAACCGTTAAAAACATTCATTCCTTTCCGCGCAAGTCGTAAAATATGGACGCGATGATAACAATAAAAGAGTGAGCATCCAAGAGTGACGCCAACAGAACGAGTGCTCTCCCCTTGTAACTTCCTCTTTCTCTCTCTCCTCCCACAGCCTCCATCACGTCCTCTCCTCCCCTTCATCCTCCCTCGACTTCCCTCAAACATGTCCACACGTGCGGGTCTCTACAGATGCTGTATGCAGATGCCGGGGCGTCCCGACCCCTAGCGGCGACCCTCTTTATAAAGGAGAAGAATGGGGGGGAGGTCCTGTATTTTTGCTGGCGAGTGCAGGCGTTTCCTCCAGCCATGGAAGACACTATGGCCGACGATGTCCACTGGTTTGCCTTTCCTAGGTCAGTACCCTCCACAGGTCATGTTGGTGCACTCACTCACAGAAATATCCAATGTCTTAGATTGCAAGAAGGTCTTTAAATGATTTTTTTGGTCGAGACGATGTCCTTTTCTCATCATTGGTGTGTGCGTGCATCATGGTCTCCTACTTGCCGACCGGTCTAAACATTTCTCTAGACGAGTGAATTATTTAGAGTTTGAAGAGTTTGGTTTCTTCTGTTGCGAATTTCGCCTGGTTTCCCTTCTCCCTTGTTTTTTTTATCTTCCTCCTCCTTCTTAGAATTGTTTCCTCTTCCATGCTTCCCTCCACTTGTCTTCCTGTGAGTGTTATTATAGTGAGTGCGTGGACTATGATTTGTTAGAGCTTTACTCGAAATGACAGTCTCTTCCTATCACTAAATCACTTGTACAAGTGTCGCTCGTATTTTCCAGTCTCACAGTAGGTAGACAGTAACCTGTGCAATACGATACAATCTTGCTTTAGCTGTGTGAACTAAAACATTTGCTGTTACGAAACCAAACATTTATTTGATGGAAGTGAATTTCTATTATTGTTCCTCTAAATTAAATTTCTTGTTTACTCTCTCTTTCTGGTTATGATAGCAGTTACAGGAAATATGTTTTGCTGTTAACATATCGGCACCTTTCATGTCAGCCATTATGTTTTGCAACGAAAGTCCGAAACTTTTGTTTTCGCTGAAATGTTCTTCTCCGTAATTACTTTGGACAACATGTTCTCCCTGATTGTTCCTCAGTTTACCGGAAGTCCACTTCTGTGCTGCGCCGCTAATGATTCTCACGCGTTAAACTTTCCGTTGACACGTACTTTAATCAGGTGTGGTTAATTTACAAATACCTTCCCACATCTTAGCATGAAATTACACTTAGAATACGTATTCCTCATGGCACGTGTCTTACCTTTAATTGTCATTCTTACTAAAACACCTGCACAATTATTCCCATTAAAAATACGCTGATTAAAAATACCCGCGACATGTAGGCATTTCCCACGACTAGTCTTTGTCGTTCCTGCATACTTATTCCATAGGTACGTTAAAATGTCTAAAAATAGGGAGTGAGAGAGAGAGAGACGGCCAAGCTGTATTTCTGCTGATAGTTATGTGACAGTCAGAAGGTGTCAGTGCCAGGGAGAGCCAGCTGTTGATGACCTGTTGACCGCAAGGCTAGAGCCTCACAGCCCCGCAGACACAACAGAGTGTGTTTCGCCTCAAGTGGCAAACACTGTAAATTAGCTGTTGCTAGGCTGTAAAAACATTAAACCGTACTTATGAATGATTTGTTAGAAAATGTGCCATTAGTAGATACTCTTTTAAAATCTTTTGCTAAGGGCTTACGGTGGATCCCTGTTCGAAGAAAGGAATAAAACCGATCAGTATTCGTTTCAGTTTTCGGGGATCCGTAAGTCGTAGATGATCGAATGAATCAGAGAAAATGCGTATCATACATACATACATACATCACGATCAACTAAAAGGGTGGGGATGGGGAGATAACTCTCTACGCCACCCAAAGCCCTAAGGTCGCTGCATTCCTAAGTCAAGTGCAGTTTTGTCGCAGGGCGTCACCATTGTGCAGCTCCCGATAGCTTGCCAGCCAGACGAGTCCGGGTGCAAACACTGAAAGAGACTGAGCGAGTGGTTCTCACTCCTTTAGAGTAGGGACACACACACACACACACACACACACACACACACAAAACAACAACAAGTATGCACGTGCATATTGACACAGACGAAGAGTCCAAACTCACACTCACACACAAATTTGCAAGTTGACAAGAGTAGTTGGGTGCACATTTTGTTTTTCTATGATTGGGTAAAGATCAGTACAAGAGACTGTATCTTGGGTAATACCCACTTCCGTTCTCAAAAACACACCCACAAACATCAGCAGACGAGGACGACAACGCTGACGTCAGGATTGTATGTTGTGCAGGTCTCGGCTGATGGAAGACCTTTACCCAATCACTGGAAAAAAAAATTGTGCACCGTAGTAGTAACCCTGGTAACAGTTTTTTTTTAAACAGGAAACTGTATTTTGCTGGCACCTGTCCACTCTATCAAAGCTTGCGCTTCGTTCAGTCAAATTAAAAAAATGTATAAACCAAAGATAAATAAACTGTCTCGACAATCTTCCATTAGCATCCAGGTTGGATTGTAACCCTAGCGTTAGTCGCACGACCTGAAGGGTGGGGTACCCTAAGGTATGCGGAACACACATGTCAGTCAAAATCCCAATGTGTTTTTATTCAAAGACCGATTCACTCGAAAGGTGTCAGGAGAGAGAGAGAGAGAAAGAGAATGCACATGTTGACGAGAGATCTATTTTTGTCCAAGTGATTCGCAGAAACAGGTTTTGCGTCCGATGACAACATGGCAAACCGTTGCTTGTTGGGTCCCTCGGTTGTTGCTCCGCTAACGTTTCCTCCCGTTGTCACCACAGTGACCAGGATCGTCATCGTTGCCATGTCCCCTGTTGTCCACACCTTGTTGTCATGCTGTGCCACCTCTCCCACCCGTGTGTCTTGCGATGTGTGTGTGTGTGTGTGTGTGTGAGTGTGTGTGTGTGTGTGTGTGTGTGTGAGTGAGTGTGTGTGTGTGAGTGTGTGTGTGAGTGTGTGTGTGAGTGTGTGTGTGTGAGTGTGTGTGTGTGCGTGTGTGTGAGTGTGTGTGTGAGTGTGTGTGTGTGAGTGTGTGTGTGTGTGTGTGTCCCTACTCTAAAGGAGTGTTTTCGTGCGCTGTATAAAAACACTGTAGTTCTAATGACTTTGAGACTATTTGACGAATGACAAAAGACCGTTCCGTCAATAATAAATAGTTTCAAAGAAAACAAAGAGTTTTCTGATATTCTTACTGAAACAAAGCTCGAGTTTTGTCCACCCCTTGCTCCTCAGGTTTCAGATACCCCAACTGCGAAACTATTTGGAGAAATAAGCGAAGATACTAATTTTGTTTTGGTTCAATTATCAGAAAAGTCCCCAAATTGAAATCCTCGGCATAAGAATTAAATAATCGTAAATCAGGAAGAAGTGAGCCAAACTCACGTGTACAATGTTGGCTCATTTCGTCAGCACTATGACTAGTAAACAGTTATCACAATAACTGCAGGCAAGGAATTTTTATTTTCACAAAACTCGAACTAACTTGTTTCTCGACGTGGAGCGGGATAGACATTACAATATTCTATAGTCGGATCACAGTGTGGCTCATGAAATGTCCCATTATTTAAAAATAGAACCAGAGGGGCAAAGTATTTCCTGTCGCAGTAGTTTCAACCTCTTGATCGTGACATTTGGTCATTCCCTCCCTCCCTCTCCCCACCCCGCAACCTACACACATCGCCACCACCTTGTGGATTGTAAATCACATCCACAGCAGCAGCCTTCATCGAGGACGGGGAAGAGAGGGTTTGGGAGGAGGGTTATACTCTCCCCCCCCACCACCACCACCTGTAACAAAGTTTTGTTGCGGTCAGGGGGACACAACTTTAGGGATGTGACAATTTGTTCTCATACTCTGCCTCCGTCCTTCGCTCTGCTCTACAGTCTGCACACTGACTTCAGGCAGACATTTGCCACCTACTCAGCATTTTACTGTAAATCACAGGGTTTTATGTCTTCCTGTCCCCAGCTCTCTCTCTATATATATATATATATTTACTCGTTTTGTAAATTATTATCGCAAGCCCCTGTCGCTTCAGTTAGTTTATATCTTTCTTTATTTCATTTTTTTACTTTGTTTGTTGCTTTCTTTGATTCATCTTTTTGTTTGTTTGTTTTTATTTACTTTTATCTTTCTTTTTTTATTTGTTTGTTGTTGGTCTTTATTTATTTTGATCTTTCAAAACGTGTCTGTTGCTTTGTATCTTTGTGGTTTTTATTTGCTTCTTTTTGTTTGTTTCTTTTTCTCTTTTTTGTTTTTTGTTTGTTTGCTTTTAATATTTAAAGTTTTTCTGGGTTTTTTTAGTTTTTTTGTTTCTTTTGTTTGTGTTCTTTTTCTTTTTGCTGTTTCTATCTTTTTCACTTTCTAATATTATTTCATTGTGTTTGCTTTTTCTATCTTTAAGGCCAGACACTGCCCCCCCCCCCCAAATCTTAATTTTTGGCCATTTTGAGATATTAGCATGTTAGGAAATGTCAGCATGTCATTGGGAAAAAAGATCAATGTGCGTGCGTCCGCGCGCGCGCGCGCGCGTGTGTGTGTGTGTGTGTGTGTGTGTTTGAAGGGAAGGGGGTAAGTATTATTGTGGTCAATATGGTGTCTCCATCTTGTGCTCTAAACAGTGGGGTGCGGTAACATTCTAAGTAAACACACCTGCAGTTCCTCAAACTCGTGAAACAGGTTGCGGAGGAGTTTGATTTGAAGCACAAGTCGCGGTGGACGGTACGAGGCGGATACTTGCACATAATAATGGCGCTCACAGTGCAGAAAAAAGCGATTGCATCATCATCATCATCATCATCATCATCATCATCATCATCATCATCATCATCATCATCATCATCATCATCATCATCATCATCATCATCATCAAATGCTTTGACCTTTGACGGTTTCTCACTAGCCAAGGTGGGTTTTGTTTGTTTGTTTGTTTGTGGTAGCTGGACGCCATAAACTGAGAAGCCGCAAGTGTTTACTTGAGGTTGACACAAACTTTCCGGCGATTAAGTTGCCGGCGCTGTTGTTGGGTTTGCGAAAGTTTTCTTTTGAGCTCATTGTACTTCCGCCGGCAACTTACTAACTAAGAGCAGTGAGTAGGGAGATGATTGTATCAAACGAGGAGAGGTGGAATAATGGAGGAATAGAATTAGCGAGTCTTACCTACAGCTGGCGTAAAAGACACAAAGGTTTCAACGATGGACTGTTTGTGGAAAACATGTGGACGAGGATAGTCAGTGGTCTCACACGCGCCATGTTGTTTACAAGGTGGTCTCATGTTGTTTACAAGGTGGTCTCATGTTGTTTACAAGGTGTGGTGCACTGTGGGGACAGCAATGGACGAAGAAGAAACATGAAGTCCGGGGACCAAGTGTAGGCGGATGACACACCATCTCTGCTCTCACAGAATGTCCTCTCCTTATTTCCCCCCCCCCACCTCCCACAACCCCCACAAGGGTCGCTTAGGTGTGGCTACTTGTCACCACCGTGTAAAATATCGGAGTAATGTGTGTTTCTGGTCAACAGCCCCGTTACAAAAGGAAAGATAAGCAGTGATGTGCATCAAGAAGGTCCGTGATGGAGGATAAACATCCATGCACATACACATCTGCATTCGTGTTCTAGTCAACTGTCCTCTCCGGCCATATTGACTAACTTTTTGGTCCCCTGGTCCCCTGCTTTTCTACCCGGATATGTTGCTGAATGTTTGGCAAGGAACCTCTGCTTCTCCCAGACACCCACGTGGTTCTGCTGAGATCCTACTTTCTCCCTGACTAACAGACTAAGTCTCGACAAACACTACTCAGCCGAGAGAGTGATATCACTCGCGGACACATAGGTGAGTGAATCGGCTTCTTCTCTTTCTTCCTTTTATTTTTTCTGCTTCTTTTTGAAGGTATCGTATATATTATTCTATTCGTCCTGTCTTCCTTTTCACAGTCACACATTACCTTAAGCAATTTTTTTCTGCCGATTATCAGTGACTTCAGCACGCGACAGTTTCTACAATTGCCTTTGATTTAATTTTTAATTTGATCTTTGACCTTCTAGCTTGAAAATTATCTGGACCCTCGTGTGTCACTCGCTTGTGAGGCAAAAAAGCTTTGAGGGTCTGTCACAGTTTACCAGCAGCAACCGTTTCCATTAGCTTGGAGGAGATTAGGTGCCTGTGGAGGTCTGCTGGGGAGGGCAACCGCTGTAAGCCTTATAATCTGATGAGATAAGGTGATCGTCAGCTGAACATTGGTAGCTCTGTAAGTAATCTATCGTCAGCCCCGAGAAAACCTCTCTTCGTTGTTGTCAGAAGGCATTGAATGCGAACTTGCCATCAACGTCCATAAATGGTTTTAGTCATCAGCATGTTCTTGTGTTTCAAAGGCTCCCAGTGCCTGTAGCACCATTTCACAGTTTCCAACTGTCCTTTATTCCGGCTGGGAATTATGTTAATGCTGTCTTATTATTTTCATTGGTTTTGTGAATGTCTGTCCATAATGAGACACGAGATTGTTGTCCCTTGGCCTAACCCACTATTATTTATTATGTACTTGCCTGGCATTCACGATCTGCCTGCAGTTTCACAGGAACTGCTACAAACTGCTAGTGTGGGTTTTTCCCCCTCGTCTAGGGGCCAGTTGCACAACACATTTCTAATTTTAAACACTTTTAGGCCTTAAATCTATTTAGATAATTAGTTTTAAGTGCACACAATAATTTTAAAAATTTGTTTAAACTAAAACTGCTTTAAGTAAGATAAAGTTGTTTAAGTTTGACTTTCCATCCTGTCAGTACAATATTTTGTATGTTCTTGTACAATGCATCAAAATGGCTAAGAAGAGATTTTGCTTCTTTAGAACAGTTTTAAGGTTTAGAAACGTGTTGTGCAACTGGCCCCAGACTGTGTAAAGCAGAGAGTCTGGCCTCATGCTGGGGTTTGGCGCTATGTAAGCTTTATTATGATGATGATGATTATTATTATTATTATTGAATATGACAGATGGATAAAATATATTAGAATGAAGCTTTATGTGGAAGAATATGGTAAAGAGACAATAACCAGGTAACCAACGCTGGCATGCATTCCTCTCTCTCCCTCTCTCTCCCTCTCTCTCTCCTTTACATGAAAGCTCCCATAAACTGTAGACAGTAAACGGACCGTGAGGCCAGTTTTATGGAAATTTATTGCAGTTTCGTCTCACTGGAGTAGGAGGTGTCTGAAGATCATTAGGAAAAGTCGGTCTTTGGGAAATGCTAGAGCAATGTGCTTCTGCCTCACTGAGCAGACATGAAGTGAACGGTTTGTGGAACAGGATGAGCAGTTAGGTATGTTTGTATTTAGAGCGGTGGGATAAGGTTCTGTATAAATATTTATTTATTTATTTATTGAAGCGAGGGGATCGTAGCTCGGGCCACCACCTGGCTTCGAAGTCATGGCCAAGACTACGACCTCTGGTCTTCTCAGTAAGCTTTTCTATCTCTGTCCACAGCTGGGAGAAAAAGGTTTTGCTTTGTCAAACGAGTGTTTCAATACAGTTGTCGATTTTAATGGCTTTGACAAGTGCTACAGTAGCGATCTATTTGAGTGGCTTTCTGATGAGGTTCTAAGGGGTATTTTCTTTCCATTCTCCTCTCTGCTTCTAGCTATTTGAAGTCGGCTCCTATGACAGGATGCTATCATTATAAGAAGTAGAGCGAACCTTTTGTCAAGTGATAAAGAAGGATTCGCAAATATAAGCAGCCTACTTTATGACCAGCTTTTAACTACTTTTTCAGCCACACCTTCAACCCGAGGCTTTTGTCGGTGTAAGACAGCCTGTATTTCATAACCCCTTAAAAGGTCTGCAGGAAGGAAGAACCTCAAACTTCTTGTAAGTGTAGCTTACTGTTAGCGAAGACATGGGACCTTCCCACCAGTCTGCTTAGTAAGTCAAGGACTAAACACGGGTGGTTTCATGCCAGGCAAAGAGCAGTGCAAGGTGCAATGGGATGTCTGCATATTCAGATCAAGGCTCACAAACCAGGGATGCCTGCAAGGTGGAGCTATAGTGCCTTAATAGCGGACGAGAAAATGAACAAATGAAAGAACGAGGGAGCGAACTTGATTGCTATTTCTTCATTGCAAAATTATTAAATCCATGGAGACACAGTGCGATGGTCACAACTGTTGTCGGGTACGTGCACATACCCTGCGATACCCTAGTACACCTGTTGATTGCTAGTGGCCTGGCGGTTCGTTAACTTCTTGTATTGACAACCTCGACTTCCCCTGACATACCTGGTGGCTCCCTCTACCCACTGCGGCTGGCGGAACCTTCCTGTCCCATCCTCGGATTTCCGCAGACACTTAATCTTTCTTACCTTCTTGTATTGATGTTCCTGCACTAGCTTTTTCCTCTTCCTATGCAGATAGTTTTGGGTCCCGCCACCTAAGAAAGCATATCAGTATAATGATGTGTTCTGATATAATCAAACTTGTAAACAAAACCTCAAAGAAAGAGAAGCTCAGCAGTTTTTAAAGGGCGTAGAAGTTCCGTGACCTGACGGTAGTGAGGAAAGTGAGGTGCACGTGCCCAAACTTTTCTCGGTGGTGGGAGAGGGGGTCAGCTTTTTTTTTGGAGGGTGGGATGTAGCTCCTGTCCCTAGCTGTGTTACCCACCCCAGCCTTCTACCCACTCCACAGCTTCACAGGTCAGAGGGGAGCAATTTATGTCACATGGCTATGGGCCGGCCGGTGTGTGCACCTTTGGGCTCGAACCCCGTAGCCACGTACACGTACACGTACACGCACACAAGCACTGACGCACGCACACTCGTGCACACACGCGTTCAACATACAGAGATACCGACTGAGTTATCTACGAACTCGTTTGGTATCCAGTCTACCGTTCAGGTAAATGACCAAACTCTGAAAGGTGGAATGATTTGATTGGAACGAAGCTCTCGAACCATCGGCGGAAAGACTTATCGCCACAAGTACTTTGATGATCTTGGTAACAGCGCTCAACTCGGACTCTAGGAAACCAGTGTCCCGCCCTCGCCCTCTCCCCCAAACCACCACCAACTGTCTCGCCCCCTCAACACCTCCCCCCCACCCACCCTAGTGACTTATTTTGGCCTCGACTTGGGCCACTGACCTGTTCTACGTGAGAACAACCGAGTGCGGTTACCAGCTTAACAACCTTTGACCTCCACCATTATGGTCACTCAGTCATTCTATCCACCATTATGTTCACTCAGTCATTCTATCCACCATTATGTTCACTCAGTCATTCTATCCACCATTATGTTCACTCAGTCATTCTATCCACCATTATGTTCACTCAGTCATTCTATCCACCATTATGTTCACTCAGTCATTCTATCCACCATTATGTTCACTCAGTCATTCTATCCACCATTATGTTCACTCAGTCATTCTATCCACCATTATGTTCACTCAGTCATTCTATCCACCATTATGTTCACTCAGTCGTTCTATCCACCATTATGTTCACTCAGTCATTCTATCCACCATTATGTTCACTCAGTCATTCTATCCACCATTATGTTCACTCAGTCATTCTATCCACCATTATGTTCACTCAGTCATTCTATCCACCATTATGTTCACTCAGTCATTCTATCCATAGCCAAAGCCTAAAACTTTAACCCTAACGGCCTAACCCAAACCTAACCCTACTCCTAAACCTAACCCCCACACCAAAGCTATCTAAATCATACATAGTAAACTAACATACTCAAGCATGCAAGCTCTCAGAATAAATAAATAAATAAATAAATAAAACAAAGATAAAAAATCCCAAACCCTCACCGTTCGCACTGATAACCACTCGTCATGTCCTTTACAGTTTACACTATAGCAGCTTTCTGGTATTATTTTTTGTATAAAATAACTATCCCTTTTAAAATACATAAGTATTCTAGTATCACTTATTGGTTTACCTACACATTTGATGTGAATAATGGAATTTATTCAGATTGTGTTCTTGGAATTAAAGATTTACTGAATAGTTTAGGACTGTCGTGGGTTTGGGGTCAACAGAAGAATTGGAAAAATCTCCCCCGACTGGATTAAACATAAGATTAGAAAATGTTTATTTGTTCTCATCCAGATCACCAGGTAAGTTATCTGAAGTTTTGTATTTTTACTGGACAGGCGCGCGCTCGTGCGCAAAATTCAAAGAGTGTGTGTGCATGTAAACAAACAAACAAACAAACAAACAAACAAACACCCCGCCTTCTCCACACCCCACTAAATGGTGAGCCTGGTGTTGGTGTTGGTGTTGGTGGTGGGTGGAGGGGGAGGTTGTAAGGTGGCTCCTACTTGCGACACTGCACGGCACTTTGATCTCCCAAGCTTCCAACATAACACCTGAAGGAGACACCCGTCTGACATTTACCCTGAAGTATTTTTGATTGTGGGGGCTGGTCTTGCTCTACCGATAATCTCTCTCTACCGACGATGTAGTCTCGTGTAGTGCAGGAGGTAATGGTGTTAGCTACTCAATAAAATAAAATTAAGGTTATCATAATTTGCCTGTTGTATGAACTGTGTCTGTGGAGTATTCCAGGGGAAAAGGCGAGGAAAATCAAAAGATGTGGGGGAGATATGAGGGAACATAACTTAAATCCAAGAGAAATTCATGAAATAGCTATATATAGCCCATTGATCTAAGACTAAAATTCCAGGGTAATTAACTCACTTAAAAACATGTCAGTATAACTAACAAGCATTTCTAAATTACAAAATATTGTTAATCAGAACATTTTTTTTAAATTTTGTGACAGACGAAAGGCAAGTTCCGAGAGCTTGAACCACCCCTTGTCTGAACTGATGTTCTTGTTTAGGTCAGATGTGCAACCAACTCACACATAGGACATGCACGTGATTGCAGATGACCCAGAGCTCGCTCCCATTGCCAAGTGTCCTCACTCTAATACTCTGGTTATTTACCTGTTGCAGTGGCAGTATGATGATTGCAGACTTGTAATACAGGTGACAAGGAGTTAAAAGTGCCAGCGAAACGATTACAAATGGTCTTTAATGATGCTTTCTGTAAACTGATTTTCTTATGATGCTGTCTGCAAACACACATTTCCTGAAAACGATTGTTAAAGATGCATTATATTCTATCATTTCAAAACCTTCCTGTTGTTTCCCGAAATACATTAGCCACGAAACTTTTTGTCAGGTTATAATTCAGCACAAAAATACCAGTGATATTTTACAGGTAGACAGAGCAGTGTACTGGACTGCATGACATTACAGGAAATTACACGGGTGCACGAATGCATGAGCGCACGCCCCAACCTGACTCAAGCCTGGGACCGTTTAGGTACAGTCACTGCACAAACACTGAGCTCGAGACTTCGTCAACCATGTGTTAAAGAAATTTCTTTTGTAGGATTTCCTGAATGACTGTTGAATTTTAAAATAAATACCCTTTTATTCCCGTGTTTTCTAAACCACCCGCTTTCCTAGTGGCACTGGCTTTGCTTTACGAAACACTTAACACAAACCCGACGGCGTGTGGCTGACCGAGGACTGTGAAGCTCTATACGGGTGGTGGAGGAAGTACCCCTCGGCCATGCTTCACTGGGGCAGAAACTAATGGGTCGTACTCGTCAGGCCTCGCTTTTTCTTTTCTTTTTTTGGGGGTCATTGCGAGAAATGTCCGTGTGGAGAGAGCGACTTTATCCGACAATTAGTCAAAGTACTTCAGGTGTGGGTGGAGGTGACACGCGCAGAATTGTGCGTGTGTGCGTGTGTGCGTGTGTGTGGAGTCCTTCAGTCACTACTTTCTCGCGAATAGTCCTGACAGTCCACTGCTGTATCTTCCTTCTACTTGGGTTGAGTTCTTTTCTCTGCAACCCTTCCTCCCACAGACTTCTATAACATCTACTTCTTCTATGCTGGAGGTTTGTGCCCTCACCTGTAAGTGATCAGCAACTTTTTTTTTTTTTTTTGGAATTTCAACTGCAGAGACAGTCAAGGACCGCGAACCAATCATAGTTTTCCTTTAACCTCACCGCACAACCCCCCACTTCGCCCCGCAGTCGACCCTCAGTCCCCTGCTTCACAAGTCGAGTCCAGTCCAGGACCAGAGTCCATTGAGTGACATGTCACCAGACAGCACGTGCTAGTGTGTCAGAGTCCAGTCCAGGACCAGAGTCCATTGAGTGACATGTCACCAGACAGCACGTGCTAGTGTGTCAGAGTCCAGTCCAGGACCAGAGTCCATTGAGTGACATGTCACCAGACAGCACGTGCTAGTGTGTCAGAGTCCAGTCCAGGACCAGAGTCCATTGAGTGACATGTCACCAGACAGCACGTGCTAGTGTGTCAGAGTCCAGTCCAGGACCAGAGTCCATTGAGTGACATGTCACCAGACAGCACGTGCTAGTGTGTCAGAGGGCGGATTGAAGAGGTCAGACCCCAGTGTCCGTGATTGCT
Source organism: Marisa cornuarietis (assembly GCA_004794655.1). NCBI lineage: Eukaryota > Metazoa > Mollusca > Gastropoda > Architaenioglossa > Ampullariidae > Marisa > Marisa cornuarietis. Next base: position 532,526 of record SMMW01000109.1, on the reverse strand, counting down.
CTCAGTGCTGGGATTAGTGGTGCGGACAATGTGGTAGCTCCAACATACAGTCTATGTCCATGTCTACAAATGTAAGTCTCGAATTAACATTTTGTCAGGAGGAGAAATTTACATCATTTTATGGAATTTTTTTCACGGAGGATTTCTGTAAACGTGTGAATAATTTTAAGGAAGTTATAAAGATAACGAGTTCTATATCCTGTAGCATATAGTGTATATATTATATCCTATATCTCATAGCGACAGTGATTGTAACTGGCTCATCGTGTCTAGGCCCAGACATTAGCAAGGAGGAGCTCATTCTCTCCTTCCGCCGCCTTGAACTTATCTGATAAATTAGGTACCTGGGTGGAGCGGACAGTGGACATCCATTCAGGCCCGAGCAAGTCTCGAACCAGCGACGCTTTGGTTTTCACTCGAACTCACTACACTACAGGTGTATCCTCGTGGATAATTTTCAAAATTGAATGTTTTACTTCAAAATTAAATTTTAAGAAAAAAAAAGAATTTTTTGGACAGCAAAGGATTGATTCCACACAGGATTAACTCGTCGCATTTTAAGTTGTTTTGTGGCCTTGACTAGGATGTAGACTTACCTGTGTTTGGACATAATGTCACCTGTCTGTTAGCTCAATCAGGAGTCTCTGGTAATGTGTAATGTGCTCACATCTTCCTTTCAAAGCTACCTGCTGTCGTAGCTAAACCCGCGGTATAAAGAAGTTTAAAGGTGACTTGCAGTACATTTGAGCGAAAGCAGATGAAGAGAATTGGTTTTGTCAGAAAAAACTCGCAAGTACCTAAGAGTGGAGGCAGGTAACAGCCCTTAAATTGTTAAATCCCTGTTTTACCTGCAAGAAATCAAAGCTTTGAGGAGGTGAGCGCAAGGTAACAGGATTAATTTAAAAGTGACTGACAGGATACTTTCACAGCTGCCACTTCTCCTTGAGTTAGTGGCTCGTTTCTTTGGATGGCGAGTACAACTTGAAGACTCATAAAGGTTTTCTTTGGATTCATGCTCTGGGTACTTCGACTGCTAACACAGTTTAAATTTGTTCTGGGAGATTTCTTTTCAGCGTGAAAAACGTGCAAATAAATCCCATAATATGCCCTCAGAAGCATTTAGCTACAAACTTACGACTGCGCCTGCTCGCTCAGAGAAGAAAAAGATAAGTTGGCTTGGCAGCGGATAGAAGTTTATGTTTATAGTAAAACATTCTTTCCCTTCTGCTACCTTGGTGCCCATGTTCTCCCACCCGGGGTGCTGTATGTGCGAATGAACGCCATAGTCTGGTGCATATGAAAAAAGAGACACTGTTGTGCTTTTTATTTATGCACAGCACACTCGGCGACTGGGGGCCCCCCTGTACACCTAAGTACTAAGTCCTTGCTACGGCCCCACGTGGGCCCACAGCTCGCAGACAATCACGTAGCCTCACGCGCGGCAGGTGGAGTGTGGGGAGGGTGCCAGAGGGAGGAGGAATGGAGGAGATGTGAATCTTGTATTGGGAGGAACTCTAGCGTTTCCCTCTTAGCACTGGCAGTGGCCTCCCGCTCCCCCTCCCCAAGTGACGACGCTGGGGATCAGAAGACAAGACAGAATGGACACACGCTATGTCGCTCTCTAGCCCCTCCACAGAGCTCGAGGTCTCTAGGTCCCGCTGTTTGGAATGTCCTCCCTCTGCTGCTGCTGGTGAGTTTGTGTGCATGAGGAGGAGGGATGGAGAGAGAATATTGTGTTCAGTGCTGTGTGTGTGTGTGCTTCTGTGTTGGTATGGATCAATTTTATGAAGTTATTACTACTTACAAATATATTTAATAACTATATATATAAGTTTTGTTCATAAAATCGTAATTAACACAATTTTGTAGCACATACGTATGATTCCTTCTAGCTACAGTTAATTTACCTAATTTCACATTAAACATTTCACAAACACTTCCAAATATCTGAAGCATAGTAACAATAACAGTAATAACAATGTAACAAACTAGTTCCTCTTTTATTACTACGAACTGTGTGCCTGTTACTTGGACATGTAAGTTAAATGGCCTTGTGACAGGCTGGTGTGTACGGATGTCTGTAACTCAGACTTTTGTAAACTGCGAGCCGCCTGTACCAGTGTTTTGTCTGTTTAGCCCTGTGTGTCTTTCTGTCTTTCTGTCTGTCTGTCTTCTTGTTCCTCTTATCTCTTGTTATTGTGGCTGTGGTGCGACAGCCACAGTTTGGCGGATCGCTGATTTGTTAGAGAGTTTTCCTAACTGACCGTGCCAGAATGAATGAAATTGTAGTCTCTGGTGTCGAGACCCCAGAAAGTTGTTCTTGTGTCACGCAACATAGTCGTTAACAGACACGCAACAGTACGATAAAGGGGGTTGTGCACTCGTACCGCGTGGAACAAATTCCTTCTGTCGTATCTCAGGGTTGTCATCCGACTGAGCGCACAGTCACGTTTATGGTGCTTCTCCCAACATCCGGGCATGCGTGCGGACACCCGACCAAGCTCGCACACCCTCGCCCAAGCCTCCGCTACCAACCCTACAGATACACTCACCGGTATCGCAAATTTACACACACACACACACACACACACACACACGGGCGTGCACGTGCTCGCGGTTTATTACTACACCTGAATGACGCACTTACTTCTGCTGCGTCAGCCCTGCACCTGCCCTCAGGTAGAAGCCGTAGTCACCAAAGTACCTGCTGCCCCCACCACCCTGTGGCCTCTGTACCCATATGTTTGGACCGTACTCGAAACAAGGGGCCTCTAGATTATTACCCGATTTCTGATGTCAGCACCTAGCCCCTATTACAGGGGCCCGCAACACGTATGGGCTCGTGACACGATTTGGGTGGGCCGACCCCTATAACCGATGTACCCAGCTCGGGTAACAGGCTGGTTAAAGGTGCTTCATGAATGTGAGCACTGGTCAGTAGCTAATCCTTCACTACTGCGGTGCCAGGTGTGTCAGGTGTGTCAGGTGTGTAGCAGTAGGTCAGTGGACCGTCCAGACAGAGCTGAGCAGATGTATTTCAGTGTTTTACCTGCAGTAGCTCAGTGTAAGTGGTTCACCGTCTCGCCGCTTTCATAGCGAGGCCCTCCTTGACCCACGTGGGAACGGTTTTCCTTCAAACTTTTACCTCCACGGGTCACTTGACGGGGACCTTTGGTGATTGTGCGGACATCTCCGCCAGTCCCCATTTGTTTATCCTCTTCTCTATGTTTCTTTTTTACCCGCTCCTTTCGCACCCGTACAAACAACTCTCTTCTTGAAGTCTGTGTACCCTCTCCTTGAAGTCTGCACGAAGGTGTGTGTATCTCTCATGGCCGGTTTATTGTCTGATAAGAAAAAAAGGTAGAGAGCATAGGAGACATTTTATGGCTGAGTTTTATGGTTGTTACCGTTCAACATTCAACAGTCGTTGGAGTTTATTTTTCTATCCTAGTAAAGGAGGTACATTTACACTGCGACAAAATTAAAGGCGGTATAAGGGAAAATATATTAACTTGGGAGTTTAAGAAAAGTCAGTTTGGGTGGCAGAGCTTAACCAAGGCTTTCATTGAAGGATAACGGTCCTGGGAGAGAGAAAAGTAGACACCCTGGAAATTCTAGCCAAGAGACTGTGAAGATGATTGTTGTATGCATGAGGGTGAATGTTTCTCACCAGGGATGGAGTCCAGTCCGTGGCTTCAGTCTTTATATTTGTTGTAGTTCTTGGTCTTTTTGTAACTGACCATCTTCTCTCCCTCTCTCTCCTCCTTTCTCTATTTTGTTTTTTTTTAAACTGATCATCTTTGTCCTTCTCTCTTTTTCTCTCTCTCTTTCTTTCTCTCTGTCTGATAACGACTGTTTACAAAATGTTGCCAGATTTATATACTACGGGGTAAGACTGCAGTCGATGTAATATTATTATGTATGAGTATATGAGTTGATGTTAAATTATTAATATGTCAGCTTGTTTATTGTTTACTATAATATTGTAACAATGGAATGGCGTGGTTACCCTGGTGTTAGGCCATTTACTCAGTTGTATGGCTGAATGGACTAACAATAAAGGATTTGAGGTTTGAGTCTTTCTCTTTCTCGTCGTTTCCGCTCCACCCGTCCTTCTTTCTTTTTTTTATTTGTGTCCAACTGTTGGTTCAGTGAGTCATACCATGTAAACACTTCTTGTTTGCTGATCATGTTTTGCTGATCTCTATCATTTATTTCTCATGACATGTACGAGTCTACGATGTCTGTGTGTAAGTATCGTGGGTTTGCTGTCAACTCTGTGTGAATCCGTGATAAACATCCTTTAGATGACAGACCGAAGTAGCCTTGTAATAACATGGGTCAGCGTGCCATGGAATGTGGCTACGCCTCTCACGACCAACCAGTTATTAGCAAGTATTCGAGTTAAAACTTTATTTTAAGAATATCTTTAATTAGTTTTATTCAAATTTCTAACTTAAAAAAGCTTGATCTTGCATGATATATACGTGTGTGTGTGTGTGTGTGTGTGTGTGTGTGTGTGTGTGTGTGTGTCACGTTATGATAACACTAGCATGGACTAAAGTATTTCTATTACAATACCTGTACTTGTGATTACAATACTTATCGCTTACTTATCTTTCAAACATGACGCGTATTATTTTCAGGACCCACGCCTGTCGATACTGACTCACAGTCAATATTTATTTATCACTACATGTATCTCCTCAAACTTGTCTGATCCTGTCACGACATGTGTATCTTAACAATGACCCCACCCACAGCTTGCCATGGGTGGAAGAGCAAATTACAGACCCACCTGGAAACACCAGCGAATGATCCGTGTGTGAATGATTCGTGTGTGAATGATCTGTGAGTGAATGATTCGTATGTGAATGATCCGTGTGTGAATGATCCGTGTGTGAATGATCTGTGAGTGAATGATCTGTGTGTGAATGATCCGTGTGTGAATGATTCGTGTGTGAATGATTCGTGTGTGAATGATCTGCGTGTGAATGATTCGTGTGTGAATGATCTGTGCGTGAATGATTCGTATGTAAATGATCCGTGTGTGAATGATTCGTATGTGAACGATTCGTGTGTGAATAATCTGTGTGTGAATGATCCGTGTGTGAATGATCCGTGTGTGAATGATTCGTATGTGAACGATCCGTGTGTGAATGATCCGTGTGTGAACGATTCGTATGTGAATGATCCGTGTGTGAATGATCCGTGTGTGAATAATCTGTGTGTGAATGATCCGTGTGTGAATAATCTGTGCGGGAATGATTCGTGTGTGAATGATATGTGAGTGAATGATTCGTGTGTTAATGATCCGTGTGTGAATGCCCAACTGCCGAGTGTTTAGCGAAATTTCCGGGTGATGACGCTGCTGTCACGTGGAGCTGTACACAGACAGACATACAAAGTACAGTCACGTGGCCATGTCTGTAAAAGACACGAGTTAAAGCCTCACGTGGGTCAAACATGAAATTCATTTTAAAAAAAGCCGGTAACATTCCTCCATCCTTACTTTCCTGCAAACAATTCGTTGTGAACTTTGTCTCGCCCTCTTTCCAAAACTGAGACGGGAAATGTGATGTTGAAAAGCTTGTACCCTGCAGTCTTACACTCAACAAAACCCATTCTATTATTTGGAAAAAAAATTTGCACAAGAGTCTGGCTTTATTCTGTTTTCTGTTTCACGAGGTCCTAAGAACATTATGCTATTTTTTCATTTGCTAGAAAGCGATTTAAATAAACTTTTTTGTAAACTATCGATGTTTTCCTCCGCGAAGAGGACCGCTCACACAGAACTAAGGCACACGGTTTGGTCTGCTTTCTTCTCTTAAGGCTCATTTTATCTGGACATAGTTTTCACCAACTTTTGCAGAGTTTTTACATTCTGGTTAGATACAAACTTTGCCAAAGTTACTGGAAATTTCGCACATATTTCTCCGCTTAACAACACCCCCCAAAATTCGTTCATTAGACCCTAAAGACATCCTTCGCGAAGTGACCAGCAGAGAAGCAGGACAACTAGTTTGTAACCGCTTGTAAACTGCGCCAGTCAGTCCTGGGGATATGTTGCAAGTGTGACTACCACAGACTTCTATGATCTGTGGTTACCCTAGTCTGCCTTCTCTGGTTTCCTTGTCAGAAGAGCAACACTGGCGTTCAGTCAAGTAGCAGCCATTATGTCTCGGGTACACAAGTTTTCTCTTACCGTCTGGTGCTGTCATATATTTTTTTTCGTTTTTGTTCCCTCAGTCTCTCACCCCAAAGAATTTTACAAATCGTAACTACCCTTTATACTTTCTTATCTCTCATCCACCCGACCTTTCTCGACCCCTTCTTTTGCCGCTTTGTTGGCGGAACACATTCCTCCCTTGTGACTTACCTGGGTCTTTGATTGTGAACAAAACCAACAGGTGAAGCTGCTACCAGAGACCACTGGCTGGTCTGTCGTCTGGCGTTCAGAAAGGTCACGTGGCCTGTTTGTCGTATCCCCCGCCTCTGCTGGAGGGGCCTAACAGTGCGTGTGAAAAAGGGCTTCAACAACCCCCCACCCCCCACCCCGTCCGGTCCTGGTTAGGCACCCGTCGTGTTTATTTGCGTTCTTCGGTCAAACAGGGATTTTCTCTAATCCTTCGTTCAGTGCAGCGAACCTGTGCGAGCCCCCGAGTTCCCTCCCCCCAAGGATTATACTCAGAGGGGTAGAGGGAACTGAGGAGGGAGTAAAGAGTAATTCACGTAAAGCATATCAGATTACAGACACAGTATGACGGACAGACAGACAGACAAAAGAGAAGGACCAGATGGCATGCTAACACGCATATTCTGCTACCCTGGTGGACCTTTAGTGGAGCATTAAGCTACACACAGCAAAGAGTGACGGGTACGACGCGTGAGGGTATCTCTTAATTAAATAGTTATTCAAAGATTTGCCTGTTTGTTTCCTTGCATGCTTCAACGAATTTTTTCGTCCCTGAGCCTTTTCCACGTTCATGCTTTGGAAATAATTGTCTCGGAATCTGCGGAATAATAGTTCATATTGGTTTGCCTGAAAGTTATCCATCCATACATACATACAATTAGATACATTACATATGTACACAAACATGCACCCATCGCCCCCGAGAAAGAAAGAAGATCGAAGATAATCAAGACAGGGTGTGTTTCAAGGATGAGTGTCAAATACACGGTGGTTCCTCGACCACAGTCTCATGAGGACCACTGCCCCTTGTGTCGCCATTGCTGCAGACAAAGTAGTTGATGAGAGGAGGCGAAGGTGTGAAGCGAAGATCCACAACAATGACAAAAAAGAGGAATGAAGTACGAGGTCTAACTGGACAGCTGTTAATATCCAAGAACTAGTCTGTAGTAACACTGACACCAGACACAAGCCGCTTTGGTCCGCCAGTCAAGACAAACACCCTGTGAAGAAATTAAGGAAATAGATCATTGATAAGCGAGCAGCCCAAGCTACCCCAGCAACCATCAGAAAAACATCAGCTAGGCTCATTGGAGTCACCCGGCGATAACTGTGTCGACGATAACATTGCAAATGTACAATAGTCCAGTAGGGCACGTGCGGAATAAAACGTGGATTAGATGAAGCAGAGAACAAAATCAGATTGAAAATACAGAGTAAACAGATCCCTGTATATAAACACAATAATGTAAACAAACACAACTGAGTCAAACCGCAAGGTGTTAGCTAAGGTACATCACTTTCATACCCAAGAGGACAGCACTAACATCAAGAAACACGTGGACAGCACTAACATCAAGAAACACGTGGACAGCACTAACATCAAGAAACACATGGACAGCACTAACATCAAGAAACACGTGGACAGCACTAACATCACGAAACACGTGGACATCACTAACATCACGAAACACGTGGACAGCACTAACATCAAGAAACACGTGGACAGCACTAACATTAAGAAACACGTGCACAGCACTAACATCAAGAAACACGTGCACAGCACTAACATCAAGAAACACGTGGATACATGGACAGCACTAACATCAAGAAACACGTGGACAGCACTAACATCAAGAAACACGTGCATACATGGACAGCACTAACATCGAGAAACACGTGCATACATGGACAGCACTAACATCGAGAAACACGTGCATACATGTACAGCACTAACATCGAGAAACACGTGCATACATGGACAGCACTAACATCAAGAAACACGTGCATACATGTACAGCACTAACATCGAGAAACACGTGCATACATGGACAGCACTAACATCAAGAAACACGTGCATACATGGACAGCACTAACATCGAGAAACACGTGCATACATGGACAGCACTAACATCGAGAAACACGTGCATACATGGACAGCACTAACATCAAGAAACACGTGCATACATGTACAGCACTAACAAACACGTGCACACATGACAGCACTAACAAACACGTGCACACATGGACAGCACCAGTAGGTCAAGAATTATGTGCGTGTACACGACAGCCATGGCGCTCTAACATTCAAGCTTGGTTATATATATATATATACCACTATGCCCTTTTTGTCCCTAAAGGGGTGTGAATTGATGTCCCTGCGCACAAGACCATCTTTGTAAGCAGGTGTGTGTGTGTGTGTGTGTGTGTGTGTGTGTGTGTGTGTGTGTGTGTCAGGTGTCACGCTTGGGCCATCAAGCCACACGTTTCCGTGATCCGTACATTGAAAATCGGACTTTTCTAATGCCTGCCGTGGGCTATGAATAAGCTATTGCCTTACCCTGCCTACCCGCCACTCACTATCTGCCATCCACTGATATATGCTGTGGTCTGATAGTCTACCCGCATGTATCTATATTGTCCTGTGACATGTGCTTATGTGAAAAAGCAAAAGAAATGAGACAGAATGCCAACTTAACTGAAACCATCACAGTTGATAACAAAAGAGCGAAGAAAGTCCAAGAATGTACATACCTTGGCAGACTAGTAACAACAGATGAAGATACAGAAAAGGATGTGAAGAACAGACTCATCAAAGTCTATCAAGCCTTTGCCATGCATAAAGAAATCTTTCTGTCCTAAGCTCTAAGGAGAAACACAAAATTAAGAATCTTCAGAAGCAATGTCCTTTCTGTCTAACTCTGTGGAAGTAAGTGCTGGAAGACACAGCAAAAAAAAAAAAACGCAGAAACTAGAGACTTTACAAACAAAATGTCTGAGAAAACTCTTCAAGCTGTTCTGGCCCAACACAATTACTATTAAAGAAATCCTTACAAGAACCAGCTGCACAAATATGACAACCATAAACCAAAAAAGAAGATGGAAATGACTAGTGCAATGTGTGCAGAATGAAACCAGAGGCATCACTCAAAATAGCCTTCCTATGGACAGCTGATGGCAAGAGGAATCGTGGTCGGCCAAGAGACACATGATGAAGTCAGTAGAGAGAGAAGTAAAGGACCACAAACAGTGACACCATGGCTAAACTTGCTGCTGATAGACAAAAATGGAGGTCTCTAGTGGAGGCCTTATTACCACCTTAGGTACGAAGAGGACTCAGTAAAAGTAAGTAAGTAATATTTATCTCAAGTCGACTTTTACAAGTAGTCTATCAGTTAACGTGAAGAAGTATCATAGAAGTCTGTGTATCTTCTAATCAATGGTGTTGCTCTTGAAGCCCAGTGTTGGCAGGACCTACAACAGCTAACCTCCATATGTCCTTATAGGGAGAAAAGTAATGGCAACAGCACGCAAAAGGCACAAAGTATCTACCAATCAATGGGAGAAAGATAGTCGCATAGAGGTGCCACCCTAACAATCTTTATCTCTCGCTCACAGTCTCGTGGCCCAGTGGCCCACCCTGAGCTTTCAACCTGTAGCGGTGTAGCCTGTCAGCCTAGAGAAGGGACATCAAGCGTTTGTCTGTTGAGTATTGCCTTACACTGACACCGCACATGAATAAATAAAATGATACAAGATCAGATGGTGACAGTAAACTCAGAGCTGCAAGAGTTGGCGGCAAGACATTAAGCCGGGGGGGGGAGGGAGGGAGTCGATTGGTGTTTTAGGCCGAGCCAGCAGGTAAGGCTATAGACACAGCAGTCAGCCCTGTAAACAGGTGCTACATGCACACAACCAACAGTGTGCTCGAGACGAGAACTGTCCCTAAATACCCGTCTTAACCGGACAACACCTGACAAATACGTCGGAATGTTTGAGCAAGTTTGACAGAGTTTTCACTTGTATGGTTATATTATAACAACTTTGCTTCTGGTTTCGCCAGCTTTGCTGACCGCATTCACGTCTGTTTCTCCAGACCTGCCTCAGACTAGTTGAAGTCAATAGTGGATAGTATGTTCTCTCGCTATAACCTAGTGATTAGAGCAACAGAATCTGAATCTGAAGGTTCACACACTTCCAGGTTCGATACCCATGGGACGCAGCGTAGCTGAACCAGTTATGTAGAAGGTGGCTGACTGGGAAAGGTAAGTCAGAGATGGGCTCAATCCTCGCAAAAACCTTGTCCCGAGATAAGCAGAAGATATATAGCCTCCTATTCCTAGATGTCTACGTGTCCACGTGCAGTGCTACGACTTACTTTGATTAAACCGCCTTCTACAAGGATATGGTGTCAAGGATTAGTCAGGCAGTGTAACATCAGAGAGCGACCACTCCGCCCCCTCCCCCCTGAAAGTCACGACGACGAAAAGCGACGACCCATGACACGTGATCTCTGACTTAAAAGCCCTCTATTTTTAAAATATATTTTCACACCACGGATCGACGCCTTGTGGACAGTTCAAGGAGTGGCTTGGGAAGTCCCAGCATGCCACGGAGAGGGAGAGCTGCCAACAGTGCGAGACACCTTCCAACGGAATCAAGAGTTTCAAGTGAATAAGCATTTATTTATATACATATACATGTATTTATGGAGGGAGAGTTTGTTTGTTTGTAGTAGCTGGGAGAGGACTTCCATACATCTGACTGTGGTCGCTAAATGTGACGAAACCGAGGTGAGGACTGAATTAAATCTTTCAGTTTAAATACTTGCTTAAAAGTTCAACAGAATTTTTGGTAAAATCTGGTCTTTCTTTGAGTGAATAAACGGAGGAAGTTGTAGAAAGTGAGCTAGAATGTGTGTTTATTGCCCAGCACCGACAGACCAAGAAATGGTGTCTCACTCTTTCTTTATGTGCCCATGTTTGTTTGCATTAGCCGCTGGGCCAGTGCTGTCGCTGGGGTAGGGTAGGGGCTCATGAAAGGAGGTACAAGAAGACCATAATAGTTTTTGTTGCAGTTTATATCGCGTGAACCTTTAAGAACATTTCCGAATGTACAATTTTAGACTTTGCTCCCTTCCCTTCCCTTTCCCCTGCGGATCACCAGGATCCAAAGACAGTGAAAGGGAGGTATAAAAGCCAAGTCTGGTCGCGTTTGTGGCCTTTGCCATTAGGATGGCGCTGAACCCCATCAATGAAACGTGTGGGCAAAGCGTGACTGTCGCAGCCAAGACGCCGCCATCACCGCAAAATATGACAGACCACTCCCACCACAAACCTCTACCCCTCCCTGTGGTGGAGGGCGAAACCCTCGGTCCTAAAGACTGCACATTCAGAGCTTTTTTTGATCGCGCATTCAGATCTTCTAAAGGACTAAGGTGGGTTTTATTTTCGAAAACTGGTATTGCGTCACAGAGGTGTGGCTCGCGGAAAGCCAAAGGTAAAGAAAGTAGGTAGAGTTCTGTAGGCAACCCTGGCATTTAGCAATTCACAGAGCTAGAGAGTCTTAGGAGAAGCCATGCAGTGCTCAGTGAGTAAGTGCTCAAGTCAGTGTGTGCATACTTTTGAATATGTTTGTTCGTCTGACAGATTAATTAACCGACCCTCCCCTTCAGTCCCTGCCTCCCCTGCTGTCTGATTCTTTGCGTTTCTTTTTCTCCACCCCTTACACCTATTACAACCACTTATACCCTCTACGCTTGCTACGCACAAAATATTATCGAAACGGAGTAAACTGTTTGAGTATTAGCCTCGATCCTATCCCACCTTCGTCACACATCGGGAATGTAACTTTGTTCGCTGTAAACTTGCTGAATTGGGTTTTCATTGCGCAGACCGTATGCACAGTCTGCAATGAGTCTTAAGGGACTAGTGGGTTTACACATTTTTTTTTTTTTTGGTAATATTTGGGTAAATTTCCCACCACCCACCGCTTCCGATCTCGAGATGCACGCTTACAAACATCACGACCCACAAAAAGAGGTCAACACCACTGACGTCAGGTTTGTACATGGGTTAGTTTGCCTTGTCAAGGCTACAGCCAATGGAGGAGCTAAAGCCACGTGTTAATCGGGTATTTCTGTGTACGCAGCCTCTTTCTGGGCATTGTGATGTGTGTAGGCATGTATTTCTAGGAAGGGTGTCTTCACCCACATTTAGAGAAACAGTATCCTGCACTGAGATTTTCCCAGCCATTAGAAAACAATTTTGCATCCCACCAGTCCTTTAACAGCTGACTCGCTTGGTACAGTTACGAGACTAGGGAGGGGAGGGGTGGTGTTGTGAAGGAATTTTCTCATCGAATCACCGGGAGATTTATCAAATGCTTTTGCTGTCAGAATAGTTCCGGCAAAAGCAATCCCCGGCGGCTCACACACCAGACTGCATTTGGGCCACATGACGAAGGCAGGGCTTGGCGTTCTGCGCATATTTCCATTCATTATATATTCGGACATGTCTTAGCTGCAGAACCATCGTGATTACCTCCACAGCTGCTGCCTCATAAGTGACAGAGAGCCCGGGTACACTTTCTCCCACCTGATTCCTCCAAAGCAGTAGCGAGATGGCACAGAAAGATCATCAACACCGACAACCCGACATTCTGACATTTTAAACAAACCTTGCGTGAACTGACGGTTTAGTGAGTTCCTTCATCCTTTTTTTTATTTCGTTCCTTCATTTGGCACATATTGTTCGTATCATCGCGTGTAGCACCTGTCCACTGTTTGCAGGTCAGAGGTGAGGGTGCTTAGTGAACTTTGTGATTTGATGTCACTGCTTGAAGACGTCAGGTAGGAGATGGAATTATCGTATCTAATCCTGTGTTTATCACATCTAATGCTAAGTGGGAGGAAAACGATTATCCCTTCATGGTGATGATGAAACGATTACGCTCAAAACAAAGAAAAACAACAACAACAAACAAACAAAGACGCAATATATATATATATATCACTCATATAGCTACTCACACACACACACACACACACACACACACACACACACACACACACACACACACACACACACACACACACACACACACACACACACACACACACACACACACACACACACACACACACACACGTGTCTTGCTTTTTTCCTTCCAATTATTCTGCGCAGTGCGATTACACCTATTCTGTCTTCTTACATTTTTGAGATAGCAAACTCTTCAAACTCTAAACTCGGGAGAGCTCCGCTCCTGATTGCTCTCCGCGACCTCTTTGAGCCCGCTGCCCAACGCTCCAACATCGCGTCGGTGACGTCAGATGGAGGGACAGGTGTGCCGCGGACACACCCACCTTGTAAAGCCTTACCTTGTTGCCCAACGTTGGGGGCAGGGTGTGAACAAAACGTGACAGTCTGAGGGTGGCGGGTGGTTGCAATGAGTCCCAAGTTTTCCTAACAGTACTTTACAGCACAATGTTTACTTTTGACGAGAGGAGCTGCTATCTCGTCGTTTAGGAGCAAGAGAGATAAGATGCTGCCTTCGTTCTTTTCTTTTTTTTTTTTCTTTCAGATGATATTGGTTTCGCATAAATATTCACTTCTGATGCCTTAATCTGTTTCGACAAATGTGTACATCGTGTCACGTGTTTGCACAACGGCCTCTCGCTAGATGAATGGACCGCTGGCCTAAGTTTCTTGGTGTTCGTTTTATTATTCGTTCGTTAGGTCGTGTGTATGTTCGTCCTTTCGCTTTCTCTTTCTCCCTCCTCTTTCTTTCTTTCTTTCTTTCTTTCTTTCTTTCTTTCTTTCTTTCTTTCTTTCTTTCTTTCTTTCTTTCTTTCTTTCGCAGTAACAGAGTTAATTTTATGGTATTGAATAATTATTTAATTACGGAGTACAGACAGACATGCACGCGCACGCACAGACATACACACACGCACACAGTACGTGACGTACATAAAAAAGTAATAAATTTAATGTCTTAAAGACAGATAGGCACTCGTCAGTAAAAGTTAATGATATAGATCGTTAACAGCCATATCATACCGATATCCACAACGAAGCCGTTAAAAAAAAAGTAAATCGTCTATTGTCTCTTATCTCCAGGGCAACCAGAGCCATGAAGTCCGAGACGAGCGAAAGGGAGGAGAAGATCCGGTGGGACAAGTCCCGCCTGCACAACGAAAAGCTTCGCAACGGACGCCCACCCGCCTCGTCGCCTAGCAACCGCAAGGTCAGCGGCTTTTCCGCCTCCGCACGACCCAAGTCCTCGGCGGGAGGTCATAGGTCGTCCCACAGCGGAGGTCAAAGGTCACACGAACGGGAGCTGCGGACGTCGTTCGACCCGATGAAGGACCTGCACATGTGGACGATGTGGCGGACTGCCGTCAACGGCCGCATCATGGACGAAGTGCGCAAGAAGAGCGAGCATCCGAGTCACCAGTACCCGCACCTGCAGCAGCAGGCGGACTCCACCCCTTACGGCAGCGCGCTGGTCCGGACCCCACTCAACCGCTTCATCCGCATGGGCGACAGCTCGCAGAACCTGGCCACCATGATGATGGACCCCCACAAGCAAGGCAACGGGCACTTGCAGACGACCCAGTTCGTCTTTTACGGGGTTCCACGGGTGGTGTTAAAGAAACCCAAACGTCCCTGATGAATGAAAGGGAAGAGGACGAGTAAGGGGGTGGGGGGTGGACATCTGTCTGCTGTAAATTCCGGTAGTCACATGGCACTGCACCCCTGTGTAGGTGTGTGCTGTGTAATTCGTGAACACGTGACTATGCTGTATCTTGCTTGACTGTTCCTGGCACGAACATGTGACTAAGAAAGGCAATGAGAAACTTTTGTCCTCTTCTTTCGCCCTTTCGGGTTGCGATTCTGTTTTTTAACATTCTGTCCATTGGTGCTATTAATAACTTTCCACGAATCAGACATCGAGACCCCCTTCCCTTTTCCATTTCTCCGAGAAAACATGCCATTTGATTCAGCCATCCCATTTCTTCAATACCTCATAATGAATGTCGCACTTCTACCTAATTAACCTTATAAAGAAGTTCTTTCTCTTTGGACACTTCTTATAAAAAAAAACATATAAAAGTTGTACCTGCCCTTTCCCCTACAGCCCCCATCCTTCCACAACAGGAAACATCTCCGCGATTCTGTCTTAAATTTCTAGACATGGGTATGGACGAGCTGTGAACATTGTGCAACTCTTGTAGACTGGAGGCCATGTGAGGACTGAGCTGTGGCTGCTGCTGTTCATCAGTTTAATTAAATTATGTAATTTAAGGATGGCTTTGATGTCACTTTGACTACCAGTGTTCTAATAACTGGAAACATGCATTTCCAAATGGGATTTCATTCAGAAAAAAGTGTACTGCAGGTGTCGCACTGTGAAGGGCTGATCATTATGACACATAAGAAAACTGACAAAGAAATTGAAAATAAAACTTTCAGTAAAATTTCGCCGACGGAACCAGCGATAACGCCATTATCGAATCAGTTATTATATTGGAGATACCATCGAAAAAATAGTTTTGAGCTGATAGCTGTGCTGATATATGTGTTGCCATATCAGACAATTTCAGAGGCGAAAGAAATCTGTATGTACATATATTTTGTGGGAAAACAATGTCAGACTAGCGGAAATTTCCACAACAGACGTTTGATGCTTGTACACCTAATGTTACTTTGCATTAAGGAACAAGCCTCCTGTCTTCTGTAGGAAGATGGTCAAGAAATCTGGGTGCCTCTGCTGTAATTATTAAAATTTAGCTTTTGAAGCATATGATATTTATTCTGGAACTGTACGCATGTATTTTTCAGTTCCTGATTGCGCAAAGATGTAAATTGCTTTTAACAGTCCCACTGTATGCTCACAACCAGATCCTATCTTGTTCTTTATCTTCTATTTTCTTCTGTTAGTCATTCAACGGGACACGACTCTCTGTAATTCAATAGATGTTTGACATCTGGCAAATTGACCAGTCGAAAGGAAGGTGGTAAATGGTTGGTGGATAATTGTTAATTGTAGATAACATGAAGAATAGCTTAGTTCTCTTCAATAAATATTTATATTGAGTGTTTTCCTAGCTCTTTAAGTTTAGGTCTTTTTCGGTTTGCCAGTCAGTTGAACGTACAGAAGCTCTGCTGTTTCGGTTTATCAAGGGTTTGGTAAGAGTTCTTGTGTACACAGATACGGAACATCAAGCTAATTATAATTACCAGCTGGATGTAGCGAGTGTCTCGTGTAAAACAAAGACTTTGCCACTATGTCACAATGACCAAAGACTTCCAAGTCGTTCTGAGAAGTAAAGACTTGTTACTGATGTCACAAAGACTCAAGTCTCAAGGGCTGCACACACGGCTGTTCACACTTTGCTCAAAATTTCCGAAGTAAACACCACCGAAGTTTTCCCCAGAATTTTTTTTTTTTTTAAATTGAACTTCAAGTCATTTGAGTAGGATGAAATTTGTGATGCTTTGGCTTTTGTTACTTGTACAGTGTAAGATGGTAGTTCAGGGAACAGAAGTGACAGACGAGTTTAAGATGTGCATGGGCTCTCCACGTGTAGCTAAATAATCATCCCATATGCATGCACATGCATTCAAAAGGTGAAACTTGTAAATACATAGAATAAACTGCGCTCATGTTCTTCTAGGAGTGGTTTGTAAGACTGACAAGCTGGAAATATCCTGTGCGTCCATTCGGAATCAGTGGGTTCAGTTCTCGTTAGAGGAAACGTGACGCTGACAAAACATTATTCAATAAAGAATATACAAAATTAAGGGATATAAGTATGTATCATACTGCATGTTATCCTCGTGTTAAGTCATGTAGTAGTTTCATTTTAAAATTGACAACCTCGTTATATTCCACTTCTCAAATTGATCATGGTAGATGTGTCTGAGGGTTGTTGTACTGGTGCTGTTCCCATGTCTGCTCTGGCAAAATGATAGGATTCCATACTAAAGTATTTCACGTGAATTTCGTATTTGTTTGTGTGTGTGTGTGTGTGTGTGTGTGTGTGTGTGTGTGTGTGTGTGTGTGTCCGTGCGTTCACGTGAACGTGTGTGTAGACGAAGTAGAGAAAGCAGAAATGAGT
This sequence comes from Marisa cornuarietis, assembly GCA_004794655.1. NCBI lineage: Eukaryota > Metazoa > Mollusca > Gastropoda > Architaenioglossa > Ampullariidae > Marisa > Marisa cornuarietis. The sequence continues at coordinate 515,211 of SMMW01000109.1, read as the reverse complement.
TTGCTTTAGCTGTTAAAAATGTTTACTATCATTAATTAAAAATAATATGTAGACTGTGCAATGTCTTTGAAAAGCTCCCCGAAAAACATTTTCGAATGAGGTTATAAGTCTGTGAAGTGGTATACTGTATTAGTGTTAGTTCTCTTCTTATCTTTTACTGAGTATTCCTTTCTGTTTCTGTTTGTTTCCCACCTCCAGTGATGCCTCAAGAGTTTCGACAAACTACTGCACGCTGTCCTTGGGAAAATAACATTTTTCTTATTGCTGATTATTAAACGTATTACGGGATGATTTCTTTCAACATGTTACCAACATACTAGTTTATCGTATGGTTCTGATAGAAAAACTACATATACAAGAATTATTATTGTTATTATTAAAACTCATCACGAGATCTTGTCTTTCTGCATGTTACCGACAGGTTAGTTGTCTTATGGTCCATGTTTGTCATGGGACAGATTAAGGCGGTGATGCTGTGTGCATAACTTCGCAATAAGATCTTTCTGAACTCGAAAAACTTAAAATACAGTGTGGGTTTTTAATTTGGTGTGAAGTAACATCATAAGTACTCTATAAAAGCATGCCAAGCAAACGCTTAAAGCTCTCTTTATTTTAAACTAAAAGATCCATTTTACATGTTGCAAAGTAGATATTACGGCATGTTTACGACTTGCATAAACTATGAAAAAAATTGAAAATCTGATCTGTAGACTATTTATTATTCCACGAGTCATTAAATATGCAATAAGCTATATATATACATATGCTAAAAGGTGTGGGATTTGTTCTCTTTCCTGTCATCATTTGTAAGCATTTTTAAAAATGAAAGTATTGAAAGACTTTCTTCTTAATTTAGCTTTTTTATATAACATTTATGAATCCCCCTTCTCTCTCTCTCTCTCTTTACTCGCCCGCGCGTGCTTGTGTATGTATGTGCGTCCGCGCGCCCTTAAAGTGAATTAGTACTTTATTCATTTACTTCGTCTTTTCAATGAGCTAATGGTGGCATGTTATGTACAAATAAATATACTGTACCTATAAACAGTACTTTTTATCTTATGATCGCATGCTTTGGGCAAATAAGCATAAAGGGACTTTAAACAATCTTTACTTTTCTGTCGCAGCTGCGGCTGACAACGATGGGCCCATAGTCAGTGTCTTTATGTTGTGAACTATTTTAGTTTGCTTGCACATTTGGTAGAGCTTTTAGGGCACACCATCATCATGCCATTTAAAAAGGGTGAACCTTTCAATATTCAACAGTACCCCTCAAACGACCAATCTTTTTTCTGTATGTGCATTAACGACTTTCTGTCGTATGGCTGTCATGTAGTCCATCCTTCCACGCTATAACTATTTTGCTCTGGAGGGGGGTTGGCAGAGGTGGTGGCCGATATTATTCAATTCACAAACATAATCTTCTTTTAATATTCATCTCTAATCTTGTGTCTAGTTGTGAAGTAAGTTAGTCTGTCACTAGAAGGCAATGTTTCTAGACTTCCTTCGAGGTGCTATTTATACTCTTATTGTGTGTAACAAAGTAACTTATGTGTGTAACAGACAGGAAGCAGGTGTGAGGAAAGGGTGTGAAACAAGAGGAAACACATATATTATATATATATATATAACTCAAAGAATGGAAGGGGGAGAAACATATGGAGAGATACAGAAATTTAAACTTAAAACATACTTTAAACTTTTTTTTGATACCCAGTAGTTGGCATGCGTAGCATTCCAGATAACATCGTCATCAACAATTCTTCTTATTGATTCATAAATGTATCGCAATTGTTTTATATAAATCAAATAATGAAAGTAAATCTTCAGCACTACTGAACTCTCTCTCTCTCTCTCTCTGACACACACACACACACACACAAACAAATTTACACATAGCCCAGAGTACATCGCACCCAATCCCACCCCACTCCCAGTGGAAAAAATATGTTTTTCAATTTACATACACCTGCAGGACAACATGAAATCACACTTTTCTAGCCCTAGACTAGCAACGAAATCACCACGGCCGTAGCTTTGAAACGCGCTACGTAAAGGAAAACAGGAGAAGACGAGTATGCTCTTATACTGTTCACTAAATACTATCCCTGAATTACTATCCTTTTGCAATGTTTTCTGTCATGTGAACCATTATGTTACTACTTCACCTCTACACTGTTTATAGTACCTGTATCCCTTCATTACTTTATCCATTGCATTACGTTCTACTCTTGTACTTCGATCGTCTTTATGTTGTTTAGAGTGCCTACACGTACCTCACTGTCCATTGTGTACTACCTAATGTTCATTTATCATTGCTGGTCAGCGAAGAGATTGGGACCTATCTAGCTTGGTCGTGATGCTGTGCGATAAAAATACACATATTATAAATGCATTGGAACGTGCATATTTATGTGTATAGTTTGTTTGTTTTTTTTGTACACGCATACGCACAGAGTCGATTTAACTAGTCTTCTTTTTAATTGGATAATGCTGAATACAGTCCTATGATTTTGTATAATGACGACTTTGATTAGATTTTCACGCATTATTGGAGCTCAGCTCTTGTAGCAACAAGAATATCACTGGGAGCTGTGAAAGCGACGCAACTCAGCGCTCCAGGATCTAAGGGAAATCACCAAGTTCATCCCTGCATCATTTATTTCAGTTCCCTCCCTTCCTTGTGGCATCGCCGACTCGTAACCACGTACGCGTAGCACAAGAAATCTGAAACAAGAAAATGACATGGGGACAAGAACAACTTGCACTTAAAATTTGAACGTTTCTACAATCCTTGGATTCTTCACTGGGTATTCATTACACATAAACTGCAAAATTTTTCTCATAACGCCAATTCAGCCGCGTGCTGAGACACGCTCGAAATTCACGAACAAAATAGAAACAGTGTACATACAGATCAAGCATCTCCCTTTCTCAATAAATAAAGATGTATTCATATATTTCTACTCTTTCACACACAACACCAGAGACGCGCGTTTGCTTGCCCCTGTAGAAGGGAGGTTATTGAGCATCACGTGACTTTAGCTTCCGCAACATGGCGGGACTCTCATAGCTTCCTGAATTACCCAAGGCAACTTTTTATCTGCCGATCGACGCCTGTCGTTTTGATGTGCAGAGCTGCATCTTTTCAGTTTCAGTCAAAAAGAAGCTTGGAAGAGGGTGAGTATCTTTTCGTCTGCGTTACATCGTGTATAATTAGTTTTGTGCGTCAGCATCATCAGTTGCTGTGACACTGACTGAAAGCTACTTGTGAGACAGTGATGATGATGATGATGTAAGAGTATTGGTTCTGTGTAAAAATCAGGTGAACTTAAATAGATACACATTTTTTCGTATATCGTAGCTTTTTGAGAAATTTCGTAGTTTACAAAATTATGTAAACATGGTAGAAAGCACTCGGTGACCTAAGGGAAAGGAGTAGATAAGCCATTCTACAGAGGACATAAAATATAAACAAATACATAAATATTCTTAAGAACCGAAACATGTTAGCAAAATATCTCCTTCTGAATTGAGCGAATGGATTTATATTTTATTGTTTGATTTATGTATGAATTTGAAGAGAGGGATTATAAACAGAAGTACATGGAAACATGCACAGAATTACAAAGGAAGAAGATTCCTATATATTTTATGAACTAAATGCAAAGTGACTTTATTTATTAAATAATTTATGTATTGTGTTATCTTTATGTACACTGATCAAATTACAGTAATTGGTTTTATGATGTAATTTTTAAAAAAGCATAATGAAAATGAACATATGATCATCATCGTCAGAATCAGTAGTGTTAATGTATCCAGACACTCGTTCTAAATATTTTTTAATGTATTCAATTGTCTCATAATAATAGATAAAGTGCCCTAGTAATAACAAGCATGAACATTGGAGCTGACCCTCTTTCTGTCTCACACACACTGTTTTTATGAATGATGCATACTTTCTGCTGAAATGGACCTGATGTACCAGTGGGTTTAGGAGGAGGCTGTATATTCAAAGCTGTTTTTATAAATGATGCATACTTTCTGCTTAAATGGACCTGATGTACCAGCGGGTTTAGGAGGAGGCTGTATATTCAAAGCTGTTTTTATACTTGCACCTGTCAAACTACCTACTAATTATGTATTCAGTAAAAAAAAATTGCCTAGCATTTTTTTTTTATAGAATGCAAAGACTACTGATTGCATTTGGGATGCACAGTAGACACTGGTCAGGTTGAAATGCTGTTGCAGCAGTCGTACTGTAGAAGTCAACAAACTTAATTATTTATTACATAGAGTGTATAGCTGGGTTCAGGCCCTTAAAATCTAGTGCAATATAATAACACTGCTGCCTTAATAGATTGGCGAAAAAACACTTAATTGACGACATAAGGTATTGTCTAGTGCCTCACATATCAATTAACTATTGGGTAAAAACCATAAAAAGCAATAAAAAAAATTTTGCTTATTATCTGAAGTGTTTGTTATCTCTGTTAGGCAGAATGCTTAATGCTATTTTTTATTATTGTGTTCTTTGGTTTACATTTCCCTTCCCTCTCAGTCTTCCTGTAGGGCTCAGTAGTAAACTTTGTATTTTTGTTATAATTAGTATTACCTAAATTAAGACTCTGCACCTATGGTATTCAGTGTATGTTACTGACTATTACTACACCAAGAAGCAGTGACCAACTGTAATTTATGGCTACAGCCAACGTATTAAGGACAAAAGTGGATGATGAGCTAGCATTTAATTGTGTGACTGTTTATTCAACAAGGTAGCGTCTGGTATCTTTATATCAGTAAAAGTTTCTTAAGTAGGCATAAATGTGCTTTACAGCTTTTCAATTTTGTGCACCACCCTCTAATATCAAAATGCATTAGTGATGGAGAGGAGGAGAGTCTAAACCCTTAACTATTAAGTCTGTTGTTAACCACAACAGAGAATGTCATTGTTTGCACCTAACTCCACCTGCAACAGACTGCTAACCTTTTGTACATTGTTCTAGAACTCACTAATGCATCAAGTCTTTTTCAGTACTCACAAAATGCAGTCTTTTGTTAAGTGTTTTGGATTAAGAAAAAAATCATAAATCTTAATTACACTGGATTCATGAGTATGAGATGGAACTTGAGTTAGTGTGGATATAAAGCTTTCTGTGTGCATTTGTTTAACCATTTGCAACTCACTGGGATGCGTAGATTTAGAGGGGTTCTGATTCTATAACACATTAAAGATGCTTATGTGCGATGTCCACATTTAAAGCATGTGAACTGATTGTGACTGGATGAGAAGTGCTTCCATGCACTTGTCACAATCTCATAGTAGTTTAATAGGTTTTCATTATTTTATATGGGATAGCTGAGTTGCTAGAGCGATGACATACAAAGTTGACTGTGTGCTTTTTTAACCAGTTCTCAACCTTTTTTTTTAATTATTTTTTTATGTCAAACAATACAGAACTTTTTTTTTCAATTTCTTTATTTGGTACAGTTTCACAGAACACAATTGTTGAATGTCCATACTTAAAAGAAAGAAAAGTGAGAGGGAGAGAGAGACAAGAAGAAAGTGTCCACATGTACCATTACATAAAGCTTTACAATGTACAACTGTTCTTGGTTTACAGAGTTCTCAACCTTTTGGTGTAGTTAACCCAACTGTTAAATGAGTACCTGACCTCAGAGAGGTTTTAGGGAGAAAATCAGTGAAGGAGAGGAGAGAGGGCATCGCTATCATTAAACATACCTCAATTGCCAACCACCCAAAAATTTTGGGGATCATTTATTTATTCGTCCCTTGATTGGTACCAGTCGTTAGCAGGGAGCACATGGATAGATGTTGCAGCTGACAAGGCCCACCGCTTATGGGACTATCTTTTATGAGGAGGGTGCATGCTTGCTTTTTATTCATTCGTGTTTTGCATGTGCATGTTTGCTTGTATGTGAAATAATTTTGTGTGCACAAATAAATTGTTGCTTTAAACAGTTGTCGATCATTCTGTCATGCAGATAGGGTGCAGGTTACTATACCCTTTCATATAGTGTGCTTTAGTCATATGCTATCTCTGTTAGGTTTGCATTCACTTTTTGTTTATCCTATGCTGAATGATAAGAAAATAATACGAAGTGAAGTCAACGAGTCTTAATGTTTGTAAACACCTGTGGCCTTGGTTCAGTTCTTGGCATATCCCTTGTTCCCCATGACAGAGCTCCATGGTATAAAGGTGCCATGTATGTATCCTGTTTGAGCTCAGGCTGAAGGGGAAGAGCATCTTATTTTATGCTGTGTCAGGAACTGCCAGCTGTGTGATACCAGTGCTCGAGAGGGCAGTTCCGGAAGCATCCAGTTTGCTGGCTGGCTGTCCATATGCTGCAGGCAACTTCCTGTTTGTGTGGTGCGTGCGCCACATCCACGGCCCTCTGCATGTGAACTTTAACTGGCGCATCGAGTGTATGTGTGTGTGTGTGTGGGGGGGGGGACCCAGATTGAAGAAGCTTGCCCTCGCAGCTGGTGGCAAGCTTTAGGGTGAGTGTGTGTGTGAGTGTGTGTGGATGCAGCAGGAAAGGTGGGGGTGTGGGAGAAGATCAAAGAGAACGCACAAAGACACAAACAAAGGTCGCTCACAACTGCTCTGGATATCACAACTGCTTCATTCCGGCCGGCAGTTATCGAAAAGCCTTGACCTTTTTGCTGATGAATCTACTTCCACATAGGCAACTGATCTTTGGATTTGAGTTTCCGTCTTCTCACAGCCATGTTTACTTAAGTGGGTGAGGTACAGAAGGAGGTGAAGGAAGCAGAGATCGGGTGTCCAAATAATAATACAAAATTCTTCTTCTTTATTTTTAGAGATGCTTAATTTGTAAAACAAATTTCTATTCTGTAATATTTAATTAATTTTAAAGTTTTATAAACACTAATTATTGGTTTAGTCCTTTAAAGCCACCATTGATTTTACAAAAAAAGTGAGTATTTTTGATGGTGACCAAGGACTCAAACAATAGAAATTCGCTGCACATTATCTGTGACTAAGCAAGATGAATGACAAAAAGACAAAAACAATACACCATAATCTGAAAGCTGGGGATCAATACAAAGAGGAGAGAACCTGGAGGGGTGGGAACATAATAATTACTTGTTTTTATAATAATGATGGTGATATAGTATTAACATTATTAATGCTAATTGGTTTTCCTCCTGTTTTAGTGAAGATAATTGTGTGTAAGTTGTGTTTCTTCTTATTATTATGTGATGTCTAAAGTGAATGCTCCATTTTTACACAGTGAATCTACTGATCAAAGACAAATTCAAACACATACAAATGCAGGTTCTGTCACATCGCACAGTATTTCATAGAAGTGCTGAGAGATGCAAGGAAAATGTTTTCATAATTTTTTTTCTTACAGGCTGCCCTCTGGGGTCAAAACAAGGTGACAGTTTGGTGGCAGTAATACAAACATGGATAAATATTTATATGAGGGTCTTTACCGTTACAACCCTGTGGAACACCAGCATGATGATGACTATATTCCTGTAGACCCTGGGGATCACATGGAGGTTGAGACGCCACTTGAGTTTCCTGTTGAAGGCCCAATGGAGCAGCCCAAGGTAATGTTTGAACACATTTCTCACCATTAGAAAAAAAAGATAGATGAATTTTAAGGTGTTTTAAAATGAAATCTCTGTTGCCACTAAGGATCTTTTACCTGCATAAGCATCAGTTTCTTCTCAAAAGGGAATGAAATTGATATGACCAAGTACATTATTGTTTGCACTTTGATTAAGTTTGTGTTTCGGATAAAACAGGACAATATTTAACATTTCCATACTTGCCCTACAAAGAAAGTTAGCAATTTGAACTTTAGACTAAAATATCCAAACCTGAACATCAGTCTTTGGTCATAGGGAATGTCTTGTGTAGTGCAGTGCATTTAATTTGTTTTATGCTAGCATTAGCAGTTTGACATGCAAAGTGATGAACTGTAGTTCCATACCTAAGTTATTAATTCTGGGACTATAATGGTGGTCGGAAAAATAAAAACGATTGAGTACTTTAGGATTTTTTTCCTTGGTATGTAAGTTAAGGGACTTAATTTCTCACGCCATTGATGTCCACTCTAAACTAATAATTACCTCCCTTATATTGCTTTGCTCTCTTGCTGGTTGCTTCGTTATTCAGATTTATTTCTATTTGCAGTATCGTGATAATTTCCCCAATATTACTAAACGCTTCCTCAGTTTCTTGCATCTATTTATTCCCATATATCTCACCTTTTGTAAGAAGTTGACTGGCCTACTGGTGATTGAAACTGACAGGAAGTAAAAGAAGGAAAATGAATATTTTTTTAACACATTCAAGAGAAGCAACATTTAATTCTGTGATTGCATAATGATATTTATTTATTAGTGTTCCATCATACTCCTCTTAACCATAATGGCAAATCTGATTTGTTTTATATGAAATAACATTTGCTTAATAACCACTCCTGAATAGCATTGCATAATAACTTGTAGGTGCTGCACTTTAGCCCGTAGCTTAGCTTTGAGTCTGAAAAGGCAGTTATACATATTTTTAATAATTTGTTCTACAGGGATGGTTGAAGGGAAGAAATTTAACAAAGGGTGTCACAGGCCTTTTTCCAGGTCATCCCTATATACAGTTCATTCGCAAAGAAAGCCTTTCCAATTCCTTAACGCACAATCGCCCTAACGAAGTTCCATCACCACCACCAATAGATGGTGAGTACATTATATATTTCAATATTGCAGTTTGTTGGCATTTTCATGCTGGTCTGGTCTTTGCATGTGTTCTCAGTAAGTTCTTTTAGCACTTTGAGTAGGTCTGGTGGAAGCTGGACATTATTTTTTTTTTTTAAGACTTAATGCTTACCTAATTCTTATTAAGTGTGTGTGTGTGCACAGGCATGCACACATATGCTTACGTTCTGCATGTTTAAAAGTCACAATTGAGTAATTGATCTATCACGAATATTCACTTGATGTTTTGGGCTGTTTATTCTCTAAACATATTTTTGTGCATAAAAGGTTTGGACCAGTCAAAAAATGCTATAAAAAAGAAGAAATACAGTCATTCAGCAGAAGGTATTTGCATATTCGGTGCTTCTGGCACACTACACACATTGATGTTTCTCACGTGAGTCAAAGTGATACTTACCCCGCATGCATCTTAGTGTTCAGATAACTTGAAGTACATCACATCATGAAGTTGTTGCAATCAAGAGCTTGTCAGCAGGCAAGAGTGGCAGTCTATCCAGCTCAACATGTTCACCATACTTAATGTAATACTGCAGGCTTTCTTCCATCAAAGGGATTTGAATAGTACCGTTACAGTTGATACTCACCCATTATTGTGAGAAAAAGAAATGCATGTTTACCTTCTGATTCTTCCATTTTTTTTAGACACCAGCATTCTTGTTTTATTTGAGGTTTCTTTCTCTCTCCCTTTAAGGGGCTGGCAAGGGGGTGGGGCAGGAGGGGAGAAGTGAATGAACATCACATTAGTATCAGTCCAAGGACATAGATTGTAAACAAGGTCCCTCAAAATAAGCAGTCCTAAATTGGACTTGTAGCTAATTACAAGGCTAAAAGACTTAAAGTCCTGGCTGTTTGTTTTGTTTAAAAGTTTTGTGATGATCAGTCTCTTGACAAATAGGTTTCGGTGTGCAATTGTCAAAATGTTAATTCCTCTCACAGTGTGAGGTGAGCCTAGCAGTAAGCAAGTTGAGTGAGGTTTGTCAACCTACCTTTTTACTATAAAAGTGAAATTAAAATTTCTTTCACATGTGTAGCACAACTACCAGCTACCAGGTCTGAATAATAAATGGAAGAAAAAAGTACATTGCAGAGAATATGCCTTACCCAGTAGTGATATATGACACGTTCACGTGTTCACACTTGCCAAATAAGTGCAAGGACTATAATGATAATTCCATATTTGTAACATAAAACCTTCATTCAGTATTCAATCCTCTGTCACCAAAACGGCATGGTGCGTGAACATAATACAAATTTCAAAAGCTTGTTGAGGGCATAATTGATGGTGTCACTGATTTAAATGGCCCTTACATTCACTGGAGTGTTAATTTATGCTAAACAAATATTGAATTGCTATGTCATGTATTTTATCAGATTGGTCTAACCCTGTTGGAATATAAAAAGTACTACATATCTGCAGGTAATGCATTGGGAGCTTTGTGAATTGTTTGTGCAGTAAAGCATGTAGTGTGTTTTCACCTGGATGTAATAACAAACGTGTGATATATATATATATATAGTACATGATAACAGTCATGAAGGAGCATGTTCTCAATGCTTGAGACAAGAACAAGACATGGACAGCATACAAAGAACGGAAGAATAAACAACAGTACTGATCGGTACGAACAGACAAAACATAGAAAATGTAAAGAGGAATCGGGTAACAAACAGCAAGGTTTGAGAGTTTCATGAATCTGCAGAGGAAGAGGAGCAGGCAGTCTAGTCAATAGATGAGAAAATAAAAAAAGGAAAGGATTATATTGCTGCTGTATACCCTGGCAGGAATTAAACAAATTATTTATCCTTTGTACTCTATTAAATTAGCTGCCTGTGTGCAAAATTATTCTTTTCTGCTTTTTTCAATAGCATACAAAGACAGACATATTGGTTTGTTGCTTTTTAATTGTGGCAGTTTAGAAAGAGTTCCTGTAAGCATATAATGTCACCACACCCTAGTCAAGCCTTTTGTGTTTGGCCAGGTCATGCATCATTATCAATGCAGTGGTTAGACTACTTATCTTTGAAAACAGAACCAGGAATTTTTAATAGCAATAATAAGGTGGGAATAATTTGGTAAGGGAAAATTGAAAGCAGATTTATTAGATCCTAAAGTGAAATGAGGGCACAAACTTTTTTGTGACTCTTGATCTCATTCAGTTCTGAGTGTAAAATGCTTTTCTTTTGATGATGTAAACAAAACAAGCTCTTGCAAAGGAGACAAGTGGTCATTGGCTGGCAGGAACTTGCTAAACCACTTTGGAGGTGTTATAGTGGAACTGGTGTGCATGAATGGATCTCTCCTCGCAGCAGTTTGAGAAGACTGGGTCGGGGTGTTCAGGGACTTAACACTTTTGATGATCATTTTTGGATAAGTTGATATCAAGACTAGAGGTGACTTCATCTTTTTGAGATTTTTTATTGTTATGTCTGGTGCAATACAATGTATTTTTAAGAGGGCTCTACAGTCTACAGCACCAGTTTGCAGTAGCTTTACCTGTCATAAATTGTATTGATTATGAATTTTGACACAGATTGGTACATTTTAGAGATGTTACACTTGACTAGCTTATCTTCACTGCTTTAAGGCTGGTTCTACACTAAGCAGATAGGAGAAACAAATTATACTTGATCTGCATGTGGCACCTGTTTACATAGGCAGCTTTGCATAAATATAACATTGCTGGATCTGTGTAAAAACACCATTAGCCCATGCCTTCAGCTAAATTTTTGCATATTGTCTAGTGGTCAGGCCTTTTAACAGCATAAGAGAATTGATGCATGTTTCTTATTACACAGAAAAGATGTCTGACATTATTTCCCTTTGAACGAAACAAGGTCAGTATTGCACCGACTTTATGGGTCAGAGTACCCTGTCAAGAACAACCACATAATGTTTAAGAGAGATACCATATGCTAAAGTAGTCTTCAGATGTGGGTAACTCCTGTGGCATTCTGTGGCTACTAAAAAGTCAGCTCCTTTGAGGTCAGCACTGAAATCTTTGCAACAAAAAGAGAGAGAGAAAAAAAATCTGATTAAAAATAAACCAGCAGATGCTTGACCTTGGCAGCTTCACTGTAGGAGCTGTGCACAATGCTGAATTAACCCATATTCTGCTTAATAGGTCTTCGTGTTGCGTCAGGGACAAACACTATCTCTATAGATAAATTTCAGGTTCAGGGACATATGTTTGTGCGGAGACAAAGGCAATGTTTTTTTTTTATTTGCACCAAAAGCTTCAAACAAGTTAAATGTTTTCCACTAAATTGTTTATGACTCCAATGTCTGCGTTTAGCCTGTGTTGTTAGGTTACCAGCAAATATGTTTTGTATCCACCTTTGTTATAGCTTAGTCGATACATATTTTCAAAAGGTACTTACATAGGGGAGGTACCACAGTGTGGGCAACATTAGTGTGTTTGGGAGCAGAAAGTTGCTGGTTCGATGCCGTCTCTGGCATGTGGCTGGCAAACACTCCCCGCACGCCCAGCAGCTAACAGAAACGGGTACATGATTTATCAGGGAAGGTAAATATGTCGGAAAGAGAGCAGGCAAGCACGCTCGCGCGCGCACACACACACACAAACACACAGGCACGCACGTGCTTATTCTCACATACCTGTTTATTGCATATCAGAAAGGTAACGGTCAGTTATTTTTAGAAATCCACGGCAATGCACAAGAGAGAGGGATTGTCTATAGGCTGTCGGGTCGCTTAATGGTGATGTACTGGAGGCGGAGACGGGCAGACTAATGATGCTTGGGAAAGACGAAAGTCATTATGTTTTCCTCTAGATTAATGAGGAAGACATATAAAGCCAGTTTAAAAAGGTCGTGAGCATACCGTCGTCACCGAAGTAAGTCAACTAAACAATCTCAACAAGCTGACGATAACTGTCGTGGCCGCATCGAGTAACCCCCATCCACACACACACACATACACTCTCCCCACACTGGTGCGTGGCAGCTGCTTGCTCAGTACAGCCAGGTTAGTTCGAGGACTGCGCAGTTCTCCAACCCCTTTCCCCCATAATCCCACCGGTTCCAGAGATGGCTGATGATGACACATGGCAGAGGACGGCATGTTTTTAGAACGCATTCCTCGCCCACCAGGGAACAGGAAGAACCCAAGAGCCAGTAGTTTTCTCTTCTTTTTTATATAACCATTATGTGCGTGCGCGAGTAGGTGACCTATTGACTGACTGGCCTGGCAGTCGGACACGTTTGCCTTGAGAAATAAAAAGAAGTGGAGTTGCCTCATCATAAAGGGGACTAACTCTCTCACCTCGCCCGTCATCTGCAGGTGGGGAACACATGAAGGCTACAATAGATGGACGGCACGTGCGCGCAGGAGGGCCGAGAGTGACATTATCGGGGATGTTGGGGCTTGAATGCGAGTGCAGGACGGACACGTTTGTAATCGTCGTCGTCGTCACCGCGATTGCAGTTTCTTGGCTGTGTACCCGGCACCGTTTTCCCCTATACACTGCCTTCCTGACATAGACGTCGTAGAAGCGCTTGTGGTGTTGGGGATTGTGTGTGTATGTGGGAAGGGGGCGGGTGTACATGTTGACGAAGCTGTGTAACAAGCCTGTCGTGCATAGTGTGTATGGTACGACGGGACAATAAGTCCTTATTGTTCCGCACTGTTCTATTCCACACCAGTTCAATCACACAGTAGGAGCGCGTGTTTCACGTGCAGTCTATATAGTCCATGACGACTTTAAGACCTTTGCTGTCAGCCAGCCTCTGGCAAGCTTACTTTTGTTTTGTCGTACGAAGGACAGCTTCCCCATCTAGCTTTCCCAACAGTAATGGAGGATATTGGAAGGTACCTTCTGTTCACAAAGCTGACACTGATGCAGCATAAAGTCTCGACGACCCTGATGGAAGCAACCGGCATGGCGTGTCGCCGGGAGTGGTTTGCTGTACTAGAGGTAACACGGAACGCGACAGGGCGATGGGCTGCCTGAACACAGCTCGCCTAGGCTGTCAGAAGCATTTGTTAGGGTGTGATGCAGATTACTATGCCCACCTCCTGTCCATGACGTTTGCCACAAGCGTGTGTCGCATCTCCTTTTTCACCTCTTGCCGAGTATTTACGTGACGGTAGGAATAACTTACTGTCCACACAATGCGACAGTTAGGCGAGGGTGTGTCAGCCGGTTTTTTCCTACAGTTTGTGCGAGAAAAATATGTAAGGGTAATGAGTACTGGTGAGGACTAAAACCTGCCTGTAGCCAAATGGGTTTAGCTTAAAAAAAACAAACTTCTGCTCAACATCAGAACCTGTTGCTGATCCGTTCATGAGATACAACCTCAAAATATCGCAAGTTTCCCGTGCGTTTTCTTAGAACAGAGGTCAAGACCTTAGATCCTACGAGGTCACAAAAAGTGGGTTTATTCTTACAGCAAAGCCTTTGCGTGGCATCGAAGCTTTTGCATTGGCTGCGTCCTTTTGGATCACCTTTGAAAGTTAGAACGTAGCTTGTCTTTTTAAAAAAAAGGAAATCACATCTAGATTTGTGACGAGCTAATAGTAATGAGCACGGATTATGTGGATTAGTGAAAAAGCGAACAAGAAAACGCAACTATGGCGCAAATGGCTAACACTTTTTATGGTTGCGAAAATCCAAAACTGGTGACAGAGAACCCGCTCAAACAGTGGCAAACTGTGGCTGCTGCATTGGCTACGTCTCCAAGACTGTATGGTCTAGTAGTATGTGCTGCCAAAGAATGTGTCTATGCGTGTAGTTGTCTTCAAGACTGGCAGGAAGTTCAATCAACGCCTACGTTGAGAGATAAACGATTAGAGGCTTTCACATTTACACATCTCTTCACCATATTGTGAACAATTAAACCGTGATGACAGAACAAAACACTTCAAAAACTGGAAGACAATAGCGAGTCCTGCTAAATTTGGACAAAGTATATCTGGGGTAAAATCTAGACAAATGCAATTAAGCCGGTCTTTAGATGACTGGTGGAGTAAGCCCGGTTACGGATAATAGAGTCGACCCGCCCTACTGACGTCACCGTCAAGGGGAGGGAAGCGACTTTTTTGACAAATGCATTCTACTAAGTAAAGTCTGCCAGCGCATTTTTTTAAGGTAAATCCGGCTGTAACAATTATCAATTAATATTGTTGCTGATAAATGTTTAAAATATGTGGGGAACAGGTGACGCGAGTTTTGACGCACTCTTAAAAAGTAAAGTCACCACGCTTCAGGTGGCTTGTGCTACACCACTTTGAAAAAGAAAATTTTAAACAGGCAAATCTTTTGCTGACAGCGAGAATGTTAATGTGTCGCATTAATAGTCTGTCAGTAGAGCAAACGCGTGTAGGTTGTAGCAATAAAAATGAAATTGAAAATGTTAGAAATAAGACTGCTGTAACCTTAAATCGCCTGTGGCATTAAAAGAAGTGTCCTTTGAAAAGATTGAATATTCGAGCTTTGCCGCGATAGCACGCTTTGAAAACACACTTCGTCTGTACGGCTGTTTGGCTGGCTGGGCCTGGTTGGACAAACCTAACGCAGGAGTTGGACTCTAAAGTGACGGAATGGCTAAACTAGTTTGCCAGGTAAGTGCAAAATCCCAGACACTAACTTTTACCTCCTACAAGAAATGTAGAAATGCATGACAGGAACAGTCGGTTAGGCCATCTTCAATAGCCCTATCTGCAAGATACACTTTTGGTAGAAGGATATCCCGAACCTCCCGGTCTCGGATTCTAGGAAGGGTTGGGGAGGAGGGGGGGGGTCGCAATTCCGGCAGCCCGAAGCATACAATGAGGGTACTTGGGATTGCTGATGCTCCGTGGGTTATCGGGTTTGGGACAAGCAGTATTTTAAGGCAGATGGCCGTGAGAGATCAAGGAGTGTCTGAAAAGATCTCAGTTGTCTTTTCTTGTCCCAGCGAAGAGTTGTCCATTGTCTCTTATTCCGGCTAGAGATGTGTTCCGGCGAACGAGGCGCAATTGTTTGTGCGAGGCTGCCAGTGACAGCATCCTCATTGCTCCTGTGTGCATGTGCCTGGTGCGTTGGTGGTGGTGGTAGTGGTAGGGGGCGGTGATGACAGGGGATGGGGAGTGGATTGTAGGTGGACTGAACAGGTGAAGTCAGGCTGGAAGACCTGGTCCGCGAATGGAGTTTGTATTCCGTTTTTTTAATTGTCAGTTGAAAAATAAAAAAGTAGAAACTATGTACCTATCGCCTCCCGCTAAAAAGTTTTACAGATTTAGGAAATGGTCGGAAGTCCTACCTCCATGTAGTTTGAAAGAGATAGGGTTGGAGTGGGTGGGCAGAAAACTTGACCGAGAATCAGGACGATTTGACCGCGTCATAAAGACGACTCGACCACTGTCAAGACCAAATCGGCCGAAAAAAGAACGGTCTTTGTCCACGTCAGCCATCAACAAGCGAGGCACAGCACAAAAACGCAGCTGCCTGACGAACAGTACCATATGCGAGAGATGCTGGGTTCATTCTATATTTAACCTATTATTATCATACCCCGGTCTTCAGAACACCAGCATTCGTCCATGTTCCATTGCAGAGTTGAAGTCTCTCGGTTTCGAGAGAGCTTGTCAAACTTTCTTCCGTGTTGCGCAGTAGAAACCTGGTCTCTTGCCTTTTTCGTGCGGCCCTTGTGACACCCCCTTGAAAGAAAAGAGCGAAGCGAGCGGAAAGTAGGGGCTAGGGTAAGGCAGTGGAGCAGGCGCCAGACAGGGCGAGAAGTACCCAAAGCTGGCGTCACTGGCACTTCTGATGGCAGGAGGTGTTATATGCTGACAGGGTTGGGGGGGGGATGGAAGTGGATTGGTGCGATGGTCAAAAGGTTGTTGACAACACCTTACTGCCCTCATGCACAGGGCTGCATTTTTGAATCTAACACCGCAAAAATAAAATAAAAAATTCAATGGAACCTGAGGAGTCTCTTTACAGGGGACGACTCTCGCGTTGCTCTAATGCATGCGCACCGCACGAGGGTCGTCCATCTCGCGAGAAGCTGTGAGACTGCTTATCTCTGTTCTGAAATTCTCCAGTTCCGGTAGCGTTATCCCCAGGAGTGTATTTGGCAAGTAACGAGTGTATGCGGTATAACCAACATAGCCTGCTAGAGGTCTGGACTAAGCTTAAAGAGCGTTCATCATTTCTGTTGCGAGTGTTGGCCAAATAAAGGGGAAGGGTGGGGGTGATCCTCGCGGTAATGTAAGCCTCCTCGCCCACTCCCCGCTAGACTTGATTCTTACTTTGGTATTTTACGAGAGCACGGGCTATCTTTGGTGTGGTGTCGGGGTAACAGCCTGCTGAAGAGATCTACCGGTCCTTCCGGTCACGTGTTTCGCCACCGACCGGGCTCACCCTTCGACCAGCTTCATGCCAAAATCTGGTGCTAATGTCGTAAAGGCTGACTGAATACAAAATCATTTTGAAATGAATGGATTTAGTCCACTTAAGAGATATTTATTTACAAAATCTAAACGAATAATAAAAAAAACCTATGCACCGCTCACGAGGGACAAGTGTTTGAGCATGGCAGCTTTCATCCGGGTTTTTGAAAACCAAATTTCCTGCTACGTCTCAAGTAAATGCCCGCTGATTGAACAACCGCCTTGTAGGCGTTTGCTGCAAGATCACGCACTGTCTGCAGTTTTATTTGATGTTAGAAGTATGATCAGTTCACGTGTGCTTTACTGCCTACCCCTTTTCTCCCTCTCCCCGCCTCTCCTAAATAAAATACTCATTTTCTCAATCAGCTGTATGAGGCCTGTAAAGTTGACGTCATCACCTGCGAGTGACTTCCCTTACTTGGGGTAAACAAAGCCGCCCACGAAGCCGCCAGCTTCGTGAGATTCGAAAACTATAAGACCAAGCAAGACATTATTGAGCTAGTGTTTAAAAATCTGAATGCGCCATATGCTATATGTGGAAATAAAGTAGTAAGTCGATCGCATTTTTTTCATTGTTAAAAGTCCATGTGTGCTAGTTCTGTTACTCATCCAAGTACACAACTATGTCAGTTATGTTTACAACAGCTGGTGACAGATGAGTCGCCTATACCGAAATCACTGTATCAATTCTTTAACAACGCCTTTGCACCATGGGTCCTCGTTAAGCTCATATTCATATTAGTCTAACTCTGTGGTTATAAAGATGATAATATTGTGTACTATGATATAAATATCGTACTTAAAAGATTATATTATCCATCCTGTTTTGTAGAAAATATGTAGTAAAAATCGGATGAACTGAATTTTAGATGTAAGGTAAGGTCTATACCTTTGTGTGTTCTTGTTTTGTATTTATAACAAACATTGATGATCAATATAAATTTAATATAGCATTATTAATAGTTCATCACAGTTTAGATTGTCATATATAAGCATACAAATCAAGATATATATATATATATATATACAGGGAGACACTTAGACAGAACCCTGACTTTTAACCTACTGTAATTAAAACTGACCCATGGATTTCAGAAGTTTTTAAGGGTGGATGAACATTCAATTAGAATATTCTAATCTTAAAATTAATAGTAAAAAATGTTATGATATAAGACAGGAGTACAATTTTTCTATAAAAATAACTGATGATTTTAATAGTCCTCCTAAAGCTTAACTTTAAAGAAGAAAAATTCATAAGCCTTATCAAAACCAAAAACAAAATGGTTAGTTTATCCTAACTGCAGGATTCAAACAGATGGGAACTAAGTTCCAGGCTTCTTTCCAAACATCTTTTAACATTTCCTAGACAGCTACTTTTACAATAAAACATAAAAACAGTACATTGATGATATATGATTTAAACAAGAGATCTGTAGCATCAGAGATGCTGCTCTTTCTGTCAAACAATACAAGTGACAATTGAAAAAAAACTGACAAACATCTATACGTGTAAATGAATATCTTGATGAAGATCTTTGTGTTTCTATCAACCAGTGTGTGTGTGTGTGTGTGTGTGTTGCGCTGAGTGTTGTGTGTGTGTGTTGCGCTGAGTGTTGTGTGTGTGTGTGTGTTGCACTGAGTGATATGTGTGTGTGTGTGTGCATACGCAAAAGTAAGAGACAAATAAGCAGCATAAAAGTGCTAAGTAAAAAACAAGCTAAAATATCTTTTCAGAAGTAACCATAAATTTAAATTTGCAGATAGTTTGCAGATAAGCATTGAACCTGTGCACTGCAAATTGTCCAAGTTTATGACCTTTTAAGATTTAACAAAACTCTCCTTGAATCTTGCGTTAGTTATCTCTTTGCCTTGATTCATTTTCAAAAGTCACCAAAGTGTTTTATTTAACAATAGTGATTTAACATTCTTAAAATAATTGACTATCACACGATTCGTACCCAAACAGACAAAAAGAAACTAAGCTTATGACTTTAAGGATAAATGTAGGTTTTTGTAACTTTAGAGAAGTAGTGTGAATGAAAGGACCACCTATCAAAATTAATTAAACTGATATGTTAGTATTTTATATTACCAGTTTTTACTAGATCTTGCAGTCAGAAAAATGACTAAATTTGGGGTACTGCATGATGCAGTCTGTAATTAGTTCTTTTTTTCTATTTTGTTTTTCTATTTCCTTTCTATGAAATATTTTATGCTTGTTTTGAACAAAGCGTACAAAATGAACAGCCTTTCCATGAAATAAAATATTCATAGAATAAGATAAGTATTTTTTCGACTGTTATTGCTATTAAATAACAGGCACATACAGCTGGTGTGGCCAATATTTTGACTAACCTACATAAAAGTCTTGAAGGCAATGAGACGGTGTTCTTTGAGTTGGTGCCACTTACTATCAGTAATTATGTAAGCGAATTACAACTGTGACAGTATAGGGACTTTTAGTAAGTAGTGTTGATTTATTAGTCAGCTAAAAAAAAAAAAATCAAATGAAT
The DNA here is from genome assembly GCA_004794655.1 of Marisa cornuarietis. Taxonomy (NCBI): domain Eukaryota; kingdom Metazoa; phylum Mollusca; class Gastropoda; order Architaenioglossa; family Ampullariidae; genus Marisa; species Marisa cornuarietis. The sequence goes on along the minus strand of SMMW01000109.1, from coordinate 495,530 downwards.
GTAGATTATTCCACATAATATGACCATGTATTTTTCACAGAAAAAAATCGTGTGAAAACGGCTTTTAAATGCTTAAAAATGCGATGCTGTCTCATTGACAGCACACAGCCGCTTAGTCTTGATCGTGTTTGTTTACCTCAAGTAAGGGCAAGTAACTCTCGCTCACATCAAACCTTAGAGGCCTAATACTCTGTTGACTTGCTTTGAGTCCAGTTTCACGTCCTGTCTCGGATGACCATCTAAGGTGTACTTAATAACAATAACAATAATATTAATTATAGCATCATCATTTATTATCATCGTTCCATACTGAGATTCACTAGCGGGTTTCTAGCATCAGCAAGATGGTGTTTCGCTGGTGGTTAAGTTGCCTGCTGTGGACTTGGTGCTGCAGGACGTGATGAGCCAGTGATTTCAGTGATTTGTCCAGACCATGCTGTGTCACCATGCCCTGTCGCCGTGTGCTCTCTCCTCGATGCCTTTAGCGCCAGCGTGGGTCATGCGTACTGAGTCTTTTCAATCTTTCTTTGGTCCCCCCCCCTCACCATCTCTCCCCAACAACCACCGTCCATCTCGCTCTCTTTCTTCTTCAAAAATGGCATCCAACAAACCGTAATGATGTAAGCTAATACTCTTCACCCACCCACCCCCACCAGCAACCACACACACTCCCCCGCTACCTTCCCCTGTAAAGGCATTTGAACAAGTGGGGTGCAGTAGCACACTTTTGTCTGCTCCTGGCTTCTCAAAGGCATGGCGCGTCAAGAGCGGGTCACTAGTGGAGCAAGGTGACTCTGACATGATGGTCTTGATGATTGCTAATTGGTGGCCGCGCTGTAGGGTGAGGCCATCACATTGCGCTACATTAAAACAATATGTATTGGTGCGGTAACGGATGTCGTCTGGTCTGATGTGCAGTTTCTTAGTTTGTTGTTCGTTTTTCCCTCCCCATCTCCCCTCCCCTCCTGCTTCCACCAACAGCCATCTCCGTTCCTGAAGTTATATTTCCACCCCGCTGCAAGAGCCGTTTGGACGCTTTGAAATTCAGGTCTAAAGTTTTACAGTCGAGTGCAGAAATATAAATGCAGCCTGTGTTTCGCCAGTTAATGCATAATTAATGGTATGGTCGGGTTCGGCCATGTCGCCCGGCGCGACACTCGGTGTCAGACCGTCCTGCGGGCAGGGCAGGTGCTAAACTGTGTTGTGCCCTCGGCCAATGAAAAGTGCTGCGCCATCTTTTTCCCTCCTCACTACCCCTACCGGATGGTAGACCCAGGTCTACTCTCTGGGTACCCTTATGTTGTGGCGGAAGCCGATGTGAAAGTAAAAAACTCGCTGGAAAATGTGTGGACTGGTTCTTCTTCACCATCGCTCAAAACAAGGCCGAGGTAGCGAGACTCAGCAACGGTGTCTGACTAGGTTTTTCCTCCACCCCACCCATCAGGGCGGTCCGATGGTTGGCTGTCCTGGGTTCAGCTCTCGTCTCTGGCACGCTGTTCTTTCTCTGTATGTGGCATCTGTTTACAGGGCTTGCTGCCTTGCCGTGATGTAACTTTAGTTGCTGGCTCGGGGTAAAACACCAATTCTCCCCCTCCTCCACCCCCACCCCCCCATCCATACACCTCTCCGACGGCTTCTTACATTATAATTTTTCCTTATGTTGGTTTACATTGTTAATAGTGTTCTTGTATAACTTTTGAGTGATAGTTTTCACCTGTTAATGTAACCACTCGCGCATGCATCAGACGTCAACGTGTTCCTTCAACACAAAACAAGACAGCTTTGCCTCTAAGGGCCCTGTCAAAATTTAATATGGGATATGTACTACTTTATATGGCAAAAACACACAAACCATTTGGGGGGAAAAATATACACTAACAGTTCACACCCCATATACGATTACATGCAGGTACCACTATCTTAGTCTTATAGACAGTCCTTAAGACCCAGTCGTTCGCCTCTGGGTACTCACGTGCGCTGTCTCATACACAAGTCCTCCAGTGGTTATCAGTACATCCGTATCACCCCCACGAGGTTTTTCAGCTTTCTGAAGTCCTGGAATGAACTTATTCCATTTTCTGCAAGTATTTCATGTCATCCGGTCAGCACACAATCACAAGAGCTACGCTGGCTGCTCATCGTCTCTCGAAGGGTTGGCGAAAGGTCCAACGGTCCTTCCTGTCTAGGCGAGTGCGGACCTTCCGGCTCGCCTTTCCCCCAACACTGTCTAGATTATAAAATGTGATTGCAACAGAGGCCAAAAACCGCAGTACACCAGGGTTGCAGAAAAACATGCAGTTACCAACAGCGAAGTTTGGAAAAAAGATTAAAGTTTGACACATTTAAAATGTCTTACCGGGCTCTGCAGGCACAGTCGTGGGGCGCAACATGTCTCGACATCGAACGTGTTTCCTTGGGGGAAGTAAACGACTGGCCACCCGTTTACAAGATATAGTCTTCACTCGTCCTTACGGAAAATTCCAAGCACTGACGCTGGCCCCAAGAAAGCTGGCCCCGAGAAAAGTGGGGTCTCTAACACCTCACTCCCCAACGACCTGAAATGGTTATGGGATGACCTTTACCTTTTACAACTGCGCACTCATTCCTGTTGTCACGTGCCGCACATCTTGTTCACGGTCTCAGGCTGAGGCAGCTAATGTCTCCACAAGGTCCACCTTGACAACCTTTTAGCTCTGGACCTCAGTTTCAGACCACAGAGAACTGACCATAAGCGATCATAAAAAGATATACCAGAGAGGAAATTCGCAGTTACTGCTTGCAAAAGTTATTAACACGCCAGGACATAGATTGTTGTAATCAAGAGAACTTGTAGAGCTGTTGTATCTAGAAAGATGTTTTGTTACTTCACTATTTTACATTTGTCGAGGGTGAACATTCTTAAATGTTACTTTCTTCAGTTAATCAATTAAGTTAGCTTTTACAATTATCATCATCGTTGTTGTCATCACCCATGTCAACCATTTTTTGTTGTTGTTGACTAAACCTTTAAAAAAATTGGGGGGAATGTGCGACTTCCAGTAGTTCCTGAAAGACGTCGGTGGGTTCTTGAAACTGCGACTTAAAGCGAATCGACGTGTAACGGAGGGAACTTTAGCATGATTTAATTGTGCTCATGTAAACAAGTATTTTCTGTGGTGTATTTCACGTCATATAATCAATACCAAACTTCTAAATAAAGACCAAAACGTGGGAGGAAATCGGAGTACCCGGAGGGATTAGTGAGTGGGTAGTAGCGATCACCCTCCCCCACCCCCGTTCTCGACGACATCCGTTACCGCTTCGTCACACGACACTCCTCCCTTGATAATGGTCAGGCACGGCTACAGCAGTATGGCACCACCCTTGTCGGTCTGCTCGACTGCCTTCCAGATGACGCCAGGAATTTAAGAAACTTATTACATTTTACGGGAGAGGTCAGTAGGCCATGAAGCATACAAACGTGAACAGAGCTTTCTTCTCCGCCACCGGCAATCCTCCCCCTCTCTCCCCCTCCCCTCCAACATCAAACTCATGTTTGGCTTTCTTTTTCTGAAAAGCGTGCGGCTGAGGTGCACACCTCGGGGTCATCTGCAGGTCAGGAGGTCAGGGGCTCGCGGATTGTGCAGACTTGGTAGTAGCACTTTGTTATGGTCGTCCGCCGTCTGCTAGACCCCTTCCCCCCCCCCCCCAGATGTCGCCAGGGATTTAAGGGGAAGTGTGTAAAGGGGTGTGAGTAGCGGAGGAGAGTTCAGTGAGCCATAAACACAGAAGTGTCTTCTTCATCCCCTCCACCTTAGGGCTGTGTGCAGGTCGGGGGATTTTGACTGCCGGCCATTGCATGCAACACGCATGGGTTCTGTGGACTTGCAGCAAGATAGAAGGGAAGGAAGTCTTCCGGCTAACTAACAGCCATTTTCATCGGCACCCCAACCCAACCCACTACCCCCACCCACTAGCGTCGATCACGCCTACCTGTATCCTTGCACGGCAGAGGGCAGGGTGGCTTCATTCCTGGGCTGTTCGCCCCCTTCTCACCTCTTTCTCAGCACCCGACTAGTTTGTCCTTGTCCTCGTGATGTAATGACGAACATGTCTTGTGGGTAAGGAGGGTAGGATGGGGGCAGAGAGAGGGCAACGTGGATAGATGACCTCGTATGATGAGGACAACACAAATCCTTGCAGCTTGTTCCCGTAACTCACGACAGATGCTCCTGACAGGTAGACATCAAACCTGCGGCAGGTAATGAGCAAAGTAATTTGAGGTGGCGGTGGGGGGAAGGGGGTAGGTCATGGCTATGGAGACCGTAGGAAGCAATGACATGAAAAGATGAGTCGCGGAGCACGATGACCGAATCACCGATATATTCTAGCACCTCTCACTCCCCTCCCATGTCTTTCCTGAAACACCGTTTTTGTGTCTTCAGCCATTTTGTAGAGACAGACGTGTGTGTATGTGTGTTTCTGTGTGTTTGAGCTATTTTTGTAAATGTCTTCACGAGTGTTTTTTAGGGGATGTATCGGTTTGGGGCAGTTTTTTTAAAATCTTTGTAGAGAGGATATATGGATCTTCTTCCATGTTTGTAAAGGATGCGTATGTCCAGTCATGTTTGTCGAGAATTTTGTGTCTTTAGTCTTGTTTGGTGTGGGTATCAAGCGTGTTTTTATTTGTTTGGTGTGGATTATCAGTCATGTTTGTGTATGATGGGGCAGGGTGCACGGTACGCTGGTATACTTTTAGCTGACTGCTGCGCATTAAGCATGCAGCTAGTGGCTAGTGTGCGCCAAGTCTCATGTAGTAGCCAGTGCATGTTAGTCACTGATACTTTTGATGTGCCTCATGATGCTGGAACAGCATAGCCACCAGACGGTTCTCTGAATGCATTTTATCGGACATATCACTTGAAATGCAGCGAACGCGACTCCTTTAATCGCCTCGCGTTGTCGTCGCTCTGACGCGAAGAGCGCCGGCAGCTTCTCGTTTGTTTAATCATTGGCTTCGACGGTCCCTCGGTCTTCTTTTTTTTTTTTTGTGAGGTAGTCCTAGTGTTGCTCTGTGCCCAGGTTCGCCTTTTGGCCCTTCGACTTCAAAAGCTGCTGTGATCTTTGAAGGAAACCTTTTCTTGTCTATCGCAAACTGCTTCAAAGTGTCCAGGAGTGATTTCTGACTGCTGCTGAGAGCAGCGAGGGTTGAGATTAGTTACGGGAGACCGAGGAAGAGAAAACAAACGAGAAGCGTTCGGTGCCGGGAGAGGAGAGACACCAACGAGTGGATATTTTTGGCGAAGGAGTGAAAGTAGAAATGAAGTGAATAGGCCAGTTGTGCGGGTTTCACGCGGAGTCAGCAAATCAGGCGACCCCCGTAGTTAGCCTTGTAAACAAATGGCATGAGGTGTGTTACAGAGATGAACTGCATGTGCTGGAGGCGAGACCTAAAACCCACCGCCTACTATTTTCGGTGACAGACGCCTCCGTGTTGCTTCACTTGACCGTCTTGTACACAAGTAAATAAAAGTAGCATCAACTGGAACTTATAGCTGGAAGAGAATACAAGTGGTAGGTCCATGTGATGTGACATGACATGTCACAAACCTTAACAACTAAACTCTTCGGCACCAAGGTGCACGGTTTTGTTTAGCAGGACCTCTTCTATTACGAAGCACACGATGGGAATTGCAGAAGTCATCGCGTGCACACGCGCACACAGAGAAAACACAGAGAGAGAGAGAAACTGGGAAATGCAGAAAAGTCATGGCACACAAAGACACGACAGAGAAAGAGGGGGGGGGGGAGTGGGAATTTCTGTAAAGTCATTCGAATATTCCAGTACTTCGTGCTGCTAGACTCGTTCACATTTGCTGTTGTCGATGGCAGCAAGAACTCTGTACCTTCAGTCTTCTTTGTGCGACAGAATTCAAACAGCGTGGGTTGGTGGTAGGTGGGGAGGTTGGGGTAGTAGGCTTGACATTTAAAAAAAATGTATTATGTCATGTTAACTTCCTATACAGACACAACAATAGGGGTTTAAGTCGTCCCTCCTACCCACCACACCAGTCAAAAATGCTCTGTGTGTGTGTGTGTTGAGAGGGAAAGGGTGAGTGGGAATGGAGGACCGTCACAAAGAAAGTGAGCACTCCCTGCGATTAATGCAGAGCATCAAGTGAGCATGCGCTCGAGCAAAAGCTATGCTCCTCCCCGCACTCCCTGTACAAACACCTACCTGACCGGATATTGAACTCACGCAGTGGGGCCACGTGGGGCCGTGCTGGGCGGTTCATCAGCACGCGCTTAGCACAGAGACCCCATCACTCGGGGCTCCTCATGTCTTGTAAGGCTGCTTGCACGCGCATTCGCTTGCCAGTGCAATTTGGAGGGGGAGGGGGATCCATTCCTGTACGATGAAAGGAGGGAAGAGAAAGTGGAGCGCGTATCAGAGTGGTGGTGGGGGGAATGCTAAATTTATTTAAGAGTTTTGTATTGACTCTGGGGGAGTTTTAAGGGGTGGTAGTGAGATAGATGTATTGGGTCGAGTCGGCACACTCCTGCTGCGCGGCCGGGTGATCAGATGCTGCGCGGCCATCCAGCTGTTATTCGCTGTCAGCAGTTTGGGTGGACAAAGGAACGCTGCTGTCGACGCGGCACTAAGTTGAGATCTTCATGAAGCCATCTTCGTTTTGACATCCACCGCAGCTGTACACTAATCCTTTTAGCTTTCTTTCGATATTACAGACTATTTTGTTTTAAATCGTTTTACAGTCAGTCACAAGCGCACGTAGAGAGATTTTGCCTGCATGTGACACCCCCCCCCCCGCACACACACACTTTCTCATGTGCCAGCTGCCGTTGCAGAATCGTTGAAACATTTGAACTAGCTGGGTTTTTTTTTTTACTTTGCCAGCAGCTGTAGAAGTGAGGAAGGAGAACTGTTGACCTAGTGTACGGTAACCGCCGTGTATCAGTGCACAAAGGACACGAACACTCTTGATCATACACGTCACCTCCACACTGTTTCAGGTCAATGCCATTGTCATTATGGACTGTGCATGAAAGTGTACGTGTGTTTGTGTGTGAAAAATTGAAAGAGCGAGCGCGCAGTAAGGAGGGGTGTGAAGATGTAGAACAAGGAATACTGTTTGTAAGTACTTAAAGTACGACAGTTAGTGATGTCACAGAAGTGCTTAGAAACGGCACGTGCTTGTGCCTGGCAGTCATCAAAACTTCACTAGAAGTCTTGAATCTCGACACTCGCTCACTCCGGTTCTCATCCCTCTCGCCATCTTGGAGTGCTCGTTGGTGAGAGAAGGAAGGAGACAGCGGGAAGGGTGGGAACTAGCTGTGAAAGCACGATAAGCAAGTAGAGAAAGACTTCCGACTGCTGTTACTGAGATGATGATGAGGATGATAATGGTGGTGGTGGTGTCATAAAATGTAATGTAATGCCTGATGTTGCAAATTCAGTTCCATGCACGGGTAAGAACGCGTGCACCAAACGATAACCAGGAGGGTTTTGCGCCAGTTTCAGTGCACGTGCGTGGCCGGCCCGATGCTCTAGCGAGAGAACTGTTACCTGGCTGTGAAGCCAAGCATGAGGTGGGCGGCACGATCTAGGCTGCAGTAGTGGCCATGCTTGCTAGGTGACCCAGGTCTTTTATTATGATTATATATTGGTTGAACACCACAAATGGGGTCACGGCTGTGACCCACTTCAGTCCGCTGCCTGCGCACTAGGATGCCACACGATTTGCCCTGCGTGACAAACTCCTTCGGCGGTGAGGGAACGAAAAGGTTAAATCAGGGGCGGGCAACATTTTTTTTCTGCTACAGGCCATTTGAATATTTATCGCATCCTTCGCTTGACGTACAAAACTGCGAACTTAAAAATGAGCCTACTTTATTCCGTGTATCCATAGTTTCGCCACAGTGTGTTAACATTTCTGCAACTTGTACACTCCCAGCACGGACATTGGTCCCAGCCTGCCCCTAGATTTATTGAATTTCCATTCCCGCCCTCGGTTGCCCTGGCAGGACCAGACCAAATGATTTCGCAGGCTCGCAGACCAGACTCTCCTATTCCTGGGTTAAAGGATAGGTTACAAAAGAGGTGATGTGTGTTTGGACTCTCTCTGTCTCCCTTTCACTCGTGTTTGAAGAGTAGGGCTAGAAGTTCAGTTGAAAAGCCAAATCAGATTTTTAGAGAGAGACAGAGAGAGAGAATTGATGGTTCCAGACTGTGAGCGAAGGAAAAAAACGAGTGAACACCAAAAACGATTGAATATTAAAAGCTCATGGACTGATCAGTAAACCTTGAATAGCTTAGGACTGTTGATAACAGTTTGAGAGAAGTAAAGGTACATACTCCCATACCCTTGTGGCCGTAGGGCGTAGGGGTCTAATAAGTGGTTGAGCATGTGTAGGTTATAGCCTACATCTTTTCTTCCGCCGCCTTTTAGTACAGGAGAAGTCTGACCGCCAGACTACCAACTACCAACCCTCTTCTTCGTAAAACAAACCATCAGAACTGTAAGACGTGGTAACATAGACTTTAATATGATTTTTTTTGTAATACAGCCCTCGTATATACACTGTATTTACCAGTTACGTTCTGTTTGACTGCCACTTATATTTAAATCACACACACACACACACACACACACACACACACACACACACACACACAGAGGCACACACGCGCGCTTGAGAGAGGACGAAGACATTAGTCGTGTGGAAGCAAATCCGCCGTGAACGACGTGTGCGACTTTCCGCAAAGTGTACATTGGCATGGCAACGTGTCATGTCCCTTATATTACGTTGCGCGCGCGCGCGCGTGTGTGTGGTGCGTGCTGGCAGTGCAGACGTCATTTGCATCATCGGTGAACTATTGTCTGTCCTGGCGGACGTCATTCACAGCACGTCGTCACGCGCAGACCAATCGTCGCCCTCGTCTGTACAGTGACCGACTGACTTCCCGAAAGGTTTCTCTTTCTGCTGGATTGGGACTTCAAATGTCTATTGATTCGCGCAAAAGGTAGACCAATCGATGACATAATGAAATGACGTGCGAGAAAAGAAACGAACAGATAGGGGTGTGTACGTGCGCGCACGTGTGTGTGTGTGTGTGTGTGTGTGTGTGTGTACGTGAGAGAGAGAGATGTTCTGTAGCGGATATATAATGGTGTTTGTAGAAACAGTTGTGTAAGCACCTCGGAAATTTGCTTCTGAATATCTGCTGCGTCTAAGAATGCATAATGGAACGAGAGCGTGTATGTGTGTGCGAATAGTCGTAACGCTTAGACTTAGGGTAGAAGAACAAAGCATCACGAATCTTGTGACGAGGGCTGTCGCGATGTGATATACGTCGTGACGAACAGCACTACGGCATATTCACGTTGTACGTTCCGAGCTGCTGCCGTACGGGCTCCCGTGTACGTCATGTCCGCTTGATGAACACCGTGACAGCTGGATGGTCCTGGACAGGCGATTTAACACCCGATCAGCAGGCATTTGCAGGTTAGCGGGGCTTTGAGGACAGTTAGTCTCATGACTTAACGGCCTGCCGCTGGCCAGCTGTGGGACAAACCTGCTGCTGTTTGACATCAGTTAATGTCACGATATTATAGAAATCGTTTAAATCATTGATATGTATACTTAGAAAAAAAACAAGGAAAAAATCAATACTCGAAAAATTATTTATTGATGTGCCTCGTCTACTCAAAATATTACTGGGACAGATGTTTTGTCAGTGTTATTGCTATTTTTATGTGCATGCTGAGTATTTATAATTGTGCCTGTGTACGTTTTTAATATTGTTTAATATTTAATATTTAGAGCACATGCCTAATTGAGATTGTAAACGCTTCTTACATGGATTTTCTTGTTCCCTGCTGCTTCTACTTCCACAGATTTAGAAAACGTTTACTTCAGCTGTTGGAAGACACTGCATTGGAAGGAAACGAATATAAATACCATCGCACGTTTCGACTCTGAATTTTCGTTAAGGATCTCTTCCATCTTCTGGCCATCTCTCCTCTTCTTCCTTTATGTGCTTCTACACAAGCCGGTCCTAGTGCTAGCTAAGAATTCTTCCAGTCTCTACTCGCCTTTTTATTATATCTTATCTCTATTCCCTGTTTGGCCAATCGAAATTTTTTCCAGAAGCCGAGCAATCAACTTCTAGAAAATGCCAGAATAATCAGGTTAATGATAGCAAGCTTTAATTACGGGGTAATTTGAAATCTGGTGAAAGACACCCCTCCCAGCCTTTCTTTATGGCGAGTATAGTGTTTAATCGGTCAGGACTGTGGCCGACTTACCTAGATGCAGATGTATAAATCTTTCTGTAAGACATCATTCTAATCGATTTGTGGTTGGTTAAACAGTAATCATCTCCATGGCGCCGTCAGGCTTGATGTTACTGGTGTGTAATACTGCCTTTCAGTATGTCGATGGGAAGAATATTGAAGGTTTGCAGAAACGTCATCCACCTCCGAGGTCTCGCCTTTCCCCTTCTCTTTCTATCTTTTACACACACACACACACACACACACACACACGCACGCACACACACGCCCTGTCACACTACCAGTACTATCTTTCGTACGCTGCGGGGAGTGAATGTTCTCCTGGAAACCTCACTTTGTCGTCCCGAGCCAGGTTGTTTGGGGTCAGCCGTATTGCATGGCTGACTACAGAGTTGGCGTAGTCGCGGCAGACAGACGTCAGTGGCACTCATATTAAGGCCTTTTCTCACGCTGCAATGTTTTCAAGGTTTGCACGTGCAAGATTTTACCTGCTAGGCAGCGTTGCAGCACCGTTCTACTCTCACGTAGCAAGAACACTCGCTAGTGTCCTACGAGGTGACGTCATCAGCGCAGCGCATTGTGGGTAGTCGACAAAATGGCAGACGATCAGATACTTTCGGAAGCTACTGCTGCTACGTTAATAATATTGTCTGATGAAGTAGGGAGAGAGAAAAGAAAATAAAGATGTGGGTGAGGGGTGGGTAGCGCGAAGGAGTCGCTTAGGTGCCTTATTTTCATGTCCTGTAAAAGAAATATCTTCGGAAGACTCGAGAGAATGCAGACGCTTTTTGCGAATGTCGTCTGCAACGTTTGAAGAACTGTTATATTTGATCGAGGCTGCCCAGAGCACGAGCAATTTCAATTCAGGCATTCTTGGAATTATTTCAGTTGAGATACTCTGGATTGGCAGTGTCGAACAGTCACGGGTAGTTTTCCCACATACAAATCATACTCGTACACCTTTCCTCTGACCACACCGCCATTTTCTAATTTGGAGGTAAAAGGGAGGCGACTGTGTTCAAGCATTCCGATTGGCTACAGCCATGTAATGTAGGTCAGGCTCTGCAAGAAAATAGAATCGCGTCCTATCCGTGAAAACCTCGATGTAAAGCCCCCGTGTGCAAAACTCGGAAAGGTCCCAGCATGGCCTAGAAACCCTGCAAAGTGCGGTAAATTGCAGCGTGAGAATAGGCCTTTATGGTAGCCTGATAATCCGACACTTTGCGTGAACATGTCAAGTGGGGTCTCAGCCGACTTGGTACGAGATCAGTGGAGATATCTAATTACCTGGTATGAGATTCCAGATGGGATCTCTGAATGCCAGTTAAAATCTGATAACTTGGAGTAAAATACCAAATGGGATCGCTAATAACTTGTGGCGAGATTCCAAATAAGATGGCTGGTAACTTGGTACTGTGTGCCACCTGTCTGATAATTAAGTGGAATCTACTGTGTTTCGTTGCATCAGATAGGGTCTTCGATACTTGGAGCTAGATAACAAATACGATCTCTAAGTTACTAGAACGAAGATATTTTTGCGTCTTCGTACTGTTTATAAGATCGTCGGTACTTTTTTTTCGTGTATATTGCCTTGAGATCGCGGATAACAGGATACTTTATGCACACTTACTTTGTACAGTTTTTATGCCGCCTGCTGATGGCTTCGTATTCTAACTCAAATGAGACCCACTGATTTTTTTTTTTTGACATGTAGGGTAAAAAAAATGGTTCGACACATTCAACTTGGTGAGTTTTCAGAGAAACTTAGCAGCGACCCACTGGAAACAGGAGAACCCCATTATGCTGTCCTTTTGCGACGCCTGCCAGTCGGCCATTTTTATATGTTTTCGGCGCTGAGTCCTTCACCAAGAGCCTTGTACTCTGAGGTGACAAAGCCCTTCGACAAGCGGCTCTTAAGCTCCTGTTTCCTTACGGGAACTGTAGTTCAAGACATTTCGGATGTGGGGTCGATGTTGTTGGCACATGTGATGCTCGTACTGGGTCCTTCGTAACACTAGGTGTGGCCAGTCCAGTCTACTCACACATGGGACTCATTGCACTGACAAATGTTTACTCAAACACCTCCGTGCACGTGGATATAAATATACTAATTCAAGTACAAGTCTTCACATAATGTCGTTTCTTTGTAACGACCATGAAAGAAAGAAAAAATGGAATCGCACTTGAGTGGACTGTGTGTTGTGAAGTTTGCACGGTCTCTCCATGTCCAGTATAACGGCTATGATCTGCTTCGCTTTGCTTAAAATAGTTTTGAAGAACCTAAGGACATTGAGATTTTCTGTATGTGCTATCAGTAACTGTTTTTTTTTTTACCTATCATAATTTTCCCTACAGTATTTCATTACAAATTCTCGTTACATTAATGTACTGAAGTCTTTCGAACATTCCTCTGTATTTTTTTTAATTTTTTGCTTCAGGAGTAAATCCTAACGAGAAGTCAAAATAACCTATGTTTAAAATTGCAAGCATCTGCTTACAGATAGCTTCACATATTTATTTGTTGTGAAATATTATATACTATTTGAGTTACACATTTTGTCTACTTCTCTCACACTCTTTGTTATTCTTGAAAGTGCGACAGGCGTAAATCAGGGGATGGCAAGAATTAAAGATAACTAATTAAGTAAATGAAGTTAAAACAAACCCCAGTAGGAAAGCACGTGAGGTCATGGAGGGTGGCTGTTTTGCATAGCACCAGTATGGACCACAAGTGGTTGTTGAAGGGCCATTTTTGCTGCCTCATCAGCTTTAGTGTTTCCTGGAATATTTGCATGGCCAGGAACCCAAATAAAGATAATGTCAAAATTGTTATTCTGTAGTAATGATAGAAGTTCAAAGAATTTAACCAGTAGTGGGTGATCTAAACATTGAGAGTGAAGTGCAAGTAGGGATGACAAAGAGTCTGAAATAACTAAAAAGTTTTTCTCTTTAGATGTATGGATGTACTGCAGCGCAAGTAGAAGGGCTTTTAACTCGGCAGAAAAAATGGAGCTATGACCTTCCAAGCGAGCTGTCAGCGGTGGTGTGGAAATGTCCATCGGCACTGCTGCAGCTGCTACAGTTTCTTTTTCAGTATTTTTGGATCCATCAGTGTATATGGGACAAAAGTCAGGATAGTCTGTGATTATTTCTCTGAAAAGTTGCTGATAGACCATGTCAGGAGTTTCACCTTTTTTTTTTGTTAGAGAGGTCAAAACGAATTTCAGGTGTGGGAAGTAGCCATGGTGGTGTTCTAGTCAGTGTAATTGGTGCTGTTTTTTGGGGGTCCATTCCCAATTTCTGAAGATGGGGATAAGCTCGTATGAGTAGAGGGTTTTGTTCATGTTCACGTGCCCTGTATTTCTCCAGAAACTGAACGGATAAAACTGAGTGGAAAGCAGGGTTTTGGGGCAGAGCTCGAAGTTTCGAGACATAGGACAACATTAGTTTTAGTCGGCGTAACTCTAGAGGGGGTTCACCTGCCTCTGCATATAGACTGTGTATTGGAGTAGTTCTGAAAACTCCAAGACAAATTCTCAGGCCGTGATGGTGTACAGTGTCTAGCCTTTTGAGGTATGATGTCCTGGCTGATCCATAGACTATGCATCCATAATCCAATTTTGAACGCACTAGGGGAACGATACAAACGGAGTAAAGTGATTTGGTCTGCACCCCAGTTTGTGTTACTTATCACTCTCAAGATATCTAGAACCTTCAGGCAAGAAGCCTGAAGATGACGGATGTGGTTTTGAAAAGAGAGTTTACGATCAAAAATAACACCCAAGAAATGGACCTCTTCCACTACCTTGAGTGCTGTTCCATTTACATGAATAGAAGGTTCAGGAAAAGGACCTCTTAGTTTTGTAAAGTGAATGCACACAGATTTTGAGGGAGAAAATTTGAAACCGTTTTCTAATACCCGTTTTGAGATGTGGTTTACACATAACTGTAATTGTCTCTCCAGACCTGGTAGAAACTTTCCTCGTATACAAAGTGCAAAATCATCAACATATAGCGAGGCAGCCATATTTGTGGGAATAGACTTCAGGATGCCATCTATTTTAATACAGAACAATATAGGTGACAGGATACTTCCTTGAGGGACTCCCACCTGTTGTTCATGGGTGTCTGAAAAGGTATTTTGTATACGGATTTTAAACACACGACATGTTAGAAAGTTTTTGATGAAAATTGGTAGTCGGCCTCGAAAGCCTAGAGAAAATAGATCCAACAAAATACCTTGCCTCCACACTGTGTCATAGGCTCTTTCTAGGTCAAAGAATACTCCTATGACATGCTCTTTGTTAATAAAGGCGTCCCTTATAAACGTTTCAAATCTGACCATTTGATCTGTGGTACTACAATGTTTCCGAAAACCACACTGAATGCTGGAAAGAAGATTCTGGGACTCTAACACCCAAATCAATCGTGAATTTACCATCTTTTCTAGTACCTTACAGAAACAGTTTGTTAAAGCAATTGGACGATAACTGTTTGGATCTGAGGGATCTTTTCCTGGTTTTGGTATAGGAACTATTATAGCCTCATGCAAAGCGGAAAGAAGGTTTCCTGTATTCCAAATATGGTTGAAAATCTGCAATAATGTCCTCAAAGATGATTCTGGGAGTTTGGTTATGATTTGGTATGAGATACTGTCTGGTCCTGGGGCCGAGTGTGAGCACTTTGAAAGTGCTTGTTTAAGTTCAGACATAGAGAAATTGGTGTTGTAGGATTCCAAGTTGATTGAAAGTTACATTTTGTTAGTTCTTTGCCTACCTTCACTTTCTGAAAAGCTGTGGAATATTGTGAAGCCGAGGTTGTCATTTCAAAAGTGGAGCCCAGTTGGTTTGCAGTTTCTCGATGATCAGTAAGCAAATTTTGTTCGGCTCTCAGGTGTCCAACTGCTCTATTGATATTTTTTCCTTTTAGTTTTTTGATAGCTGACCATACCTGTCGGGATGGAGTACGGTTTGTCAGTGAGGAAACAAAATGTTGCCAAGAGAGCCAAGAGGGCAAATGATGGGAACAATCACGTGACTCACAGTGAGACTGCGTGGCATCACGTTGAAATATCAATGCCTTCATTGTGCTTACAATATGAAGCTTGTTACGTGGGGCCAGTCTACTCAGATTAAAGTATTTTGTTTTTTGACTGGCTGAACTTGGTGTCAGATGTACAGTGAACAACAAGCCTTCGTGGGGTCATTTCAAAAACCAGCTGCTCAACCATATCTTCTTTATCTCAGGGTCCAGACAGTTTATTTTGGGATTTGAAAACAATAATTATTATATAGATGCATGTCACACCGTATACTCTTGACATTTGACATAATCTAAGATATCCGCAAGGCTGCTTGCTACATTTTTTTTTTTTTTACCTGGGCTGTCAATTTATGGTACCACTGCTGTGAAACAAGGACGGTGCCCGCTATCTCAAGTGGACGCGCGCAGAGAGAGAGAGAAGGCAGTTCGCAAACAGTCACTCGCTCTGTGTGTGTGTGTGTGAGAGAGAGAGAGAGAGAGAGCAGTTCGCAAACAGTCACTCTCTCTGTGTGTGTGTAAGAGAGAGAGAGAGAGAGAGAAGGCAGCTCGCAAAGTCACTCCCTCTGTGTGTGTGTGTGTGTGTAAGAGAGAGAGCAGCTCGCAGTCACTCGCTCTGTGTGTGTGTGTGTGTGTGTGTGAGTGTGTGTAAGAGAGAGAGCAGCTCGCAGTCACTCGCTCTGTGTGTGTGTGAAAGAGAGAGAGAAAGGCAGATCGCAAACAGTCACTCGCTCTGTGTGAGTGTGTGTGACAGAGAGAGAGAGACGGCGGTGGGCTGCGTGACCTAGTGGCTCATTCAATGGGGCACTGGGCTAAGCTATTTTTAGCGCTGCGCCTAAGCTCCTGGCGAACGCCGCGCGACGCCGATGGCGAGGCAGGTAAGCCACGCCCAGGTCACAGAAGGTCAGCAGATGCGTACTGACATGATACGCTAGAAACCTGATTTCCCCCTCTCCCCCCGCCCCCCAATCACAATCGCTGGGCCTCGTTCCCGTCAGATTGTTGCTGGCGTGCCAACGCTATCGGCTTGCATCTCTTTCCTGAGACAATTTCTAGCCCGTCAGCCATGACAGACTAACGCGCGGATCTGCTTACCAGGTGCTGCTATAGGTTCCTTTCTGCAACAGGGCTTTCAAGTAGTTCTGCATTAGCTAGCTCTGCCGATACGATGTAAATGGGGTGGTGGTGGTGGTGGTGGTGGTTTATGACTAACACGGAACTGAACGGCAATGAGGGGGGGGGGAGGGGAGGATGTGAAAGGAAATGAGTTGTCTCGGGGTCTGTGGAACCGCAGGGTATATCTTGCTGGTGCTCTTCTTGTTTGCTTGGATTTTTGCTTTTCGCGCTGCAAAATGTTGTCTGCAATGAAATGTTTTGTGCTGGATAAAGGTTTATCCCTCTGTTACATGTTTCCCACGCTCTAGACTAGTTCGTTGGATTTATTTTTATGATTTTTTAAAGTTAATAAATGTAAATATGTACCATGGGATTTACTTTTACACTACCGTACTTAAAGTATTAGCCACTGTGGAATTATTAGCAATATGTCGTTGAAAGGTCCTTGCTTTTTATACGGTACCAAAAAAGAAATCAAGATTTACAGGGCCCCATAACTTTTGATCAATCGGAGTTATTTCTGGGGCTTTCAAGACATAGAGGTCGCGCTTTATCAATGGTTTTAGAAAGCAAAAGTTTCCTATTCCGCATGACATACCAACATAGTTAACTAATGATTTTAACTTCCTTAAAATGCGCCGAACCGATTTACCTTTTCATGCAAAGCTTTATTTCTCATTAGCATTTCTCAGACATTGGCGTCTTCTGACACTGGGGCATTTGTGGGGAATGAAATCATCTCAGTGCTATTCCGGGTGCTTTGGCCGCGTGGCACCGCGATGGACGGGTAGCGAGAGTAATGTATCGCAGGGCGGTCTTTTCTCGGGGTGTATCGTTGGGTCGGGAGCGGGGCATGTGATGATATGCAGCCTGCAGGTGACGACTGTGCACAGAAATAGCCTTGATGAACTCGTGCCGCGACCCCAGAGACCTGCCTGCAGCTAGAGGTGGTCGTACCACAAGTATGACGTGCACGAACAGGCCCACAGGAGGGGGAGGATTCACCCCACCACCACCACCACCACCCATGTATAACGACGATCCAAAACCTGACATTTAAACAAGAAGCTCTGAAGTCTTACGCAAGGGTTTGAAAAGCACCCCTTTAATAAACAACCGTAGTATCTTGTTTTTGTTTGTTTGTTTATTTGTTTTCGAAAATAATATTGTGTCGAGAAACGGAGAAAAATAATGTCGGGCTTTTTTTTTCTTTATTCGAGAGGGGACATGAAGTATAAAGCCCACTTGGCACTTGTAGCATTGCATAGTAAACAGATGGAGTTGAAACGCCGGGCCCTGGGGCCATTCATTCTTCGTGCGTTTCTTTTTTTTTTTTTCTTTTTTTTTTTTTTTGGTGGCGGATTGGGTCTGGGGGACAGAGGCTAGCGAGATTCCAAGTCGAGGCGTCGTCATCATTATCATCATCATCATCATCGTCGTCGTCGTCGTCGGACCGCTTTATTTTTCCATTTTATGATGACAGCTGTCTGATCACCTGGAAGCGTGTTTTCTACATATTCACTGCACTGACCAGGACGGTTTTCTCCCTGTAACTTAAGTCAGAGGAAGAGGTTTAATACTTCCTATTTGCTTCTCTTTCTCTTCTTCCTTCTTCCCTCCTGCCGTGCAGGCCTCGCTTCCGTACTCTTGGTCATGCACTGCGTGACATGGAGCGTGTAAAGCAGTTACTGAGTACTGCTCACAACTGTAAAATGTCTTTGCAGGGAAATCGTTTTAAATATCGAAGTTACTGCCTCTGAGGATTTGTAATGAAAGCGCAGGTGGAAAGTTCACTGTTTCAGCTCACGAGCGCTGAAGTAAGCTTGTATGTGAGGTCAGACGGGTGTGCTTTCAGTGTCACACAATCTGCTGCAGCTGCTTTGTGTCTTAGGGTCACCCTGCAAGTAGGCTTTTACTTCTTATTTCAAGCTGTGCCTCTTGTTCGATAGTCCCCGCCCCGCCCGCCCCTCCCCCCACGTCATTAGCCCGAACCGCAGGCATCTTTACTGAAATAAATTATTGATTTTGTTAGTTTTTTTATTTTTAAAAAAGCTAACATATTTTTGGTTTGATGAATGCCGGTGAAAAGAGTGGAAAACGTCGATGAATTTCATCATGAGTGGGATGAAGACAGTTTTCAGTGTCGGCGGTGTCGTTGCTTCCTTGAACTCGCCTTTACAATCTTCCTGATGTGTTTTTAATTATGATGTGCCCTTTAACTTGCCCAGAATTTAAGGTGCAACGGTGGGTGACCAAAGCATTGAAACACGTTGACAAGGCAGTCGAGAGGGAGGCTGCACGTAAAGACCTTCAGGGCCCAGATGCATAGAGTGGCTGTGAGGCCATGGCCGGATGGCGAACATCTGACAGTCCGTGTAGACTGATCAGGCATTGTATCTGACTACCGGGTACCTGGCCTCAGAAGTCTGGGCGCTCAAGAATCCTCTTCTTGTCGTTACGAAGATTGGCGCGAGTTGCGCACGAGCAACTGATGGATTTAGTCACATGGTGCCTAATTACGTCTATGATAAAATTGACAAAAGTTTAAAGAAGTATAGGGATCGTAATTGGGGATTTCTAGCTACCTCGGAGGTAGTCGTTTAGGCCGCAGTTGTAAGCTGGAGAAATCAGGCTTACACCCAGAGTTCGCTTTAGCTCGGCTTCATCCCCGTGAACTTCTCAGAGGCAGTAGCTATGTTCCAAACATGGAGCATAGGAAAGTGGAACACAGGACTGACACCGAGGTCTGCACCAGACCGCTTTCCACCGCTTAAGGTCTGAAACTGCTCTTTCTCTTACAACCCCGAGGCAGTTCTTCGTCCAGTTTATCTCAAGGGCCCCGGGATTTTTGAAGCGCCCGCAGCTGGATTATCCGCAGGTCTCACGCGGTTGTGGATGCCGTCTGCAAACACCAGCTGACTGTTAGGGAATCTCCAGATCTCAGATGGCTGCTATGGAGTTTCCAGATCACAGATGACTGCGCCTAGAGATGGCCGCTGTCCGTCTGGGTGCCTCTGCTGTCTTGCTTCTTAACCTACGAGGTATCTCCACCTCCCCCCTTGGTAACTGCGGACCCCGTAAAGTCGGTGTGTCATTAAAGACATTCCAGTTTGCAGGAAAGGCAGCATTTGGTGTGCACGCGGGGTTTGACTGTTTACAACAAAGATTAGTAATGAGCACGTGCGGCACTAGATAGGCATACAGTATCACGCACATTTGTACATGTACCTGTCACTGCCATGCCAGGACTCGAGGAGAGGCTCTCGTATTTGTTGGTGGAGACATCTCTAGCTCTTTTCCGTTAGAAGCGCCCAACTCTTTTCCCACCAACAACAAACGGTTCTCAGTTTTTATTAAGTAAACATCACAGCGAATCTTTCTCATCAAGTAATCACAATCGGCTAATTTAGTTAGTGAGACCACAAATCGCTTGTTCACTTGCCGGCAACTAAGTTATCATACAGCTGTAGGAATATTCTGAAGGCCTTTGTATCCAGGTAGGGAATTTCTTGTGAACCAGCGGCAGGGTTAGCACAATCTGACTGGTCTTCACTGGAAGTCCTCGCTTCTTCATTCCCCCCAACTTATCTTCTTTAATCCTTCTGTCTTTTCAACTAGCGGCATCTCCCCCCCCCCTCAGAAACAGGAATTAGGAGATCGAAAATACAAACCAGTCAGTCAGTCAGTCAGTCAGTCAGTCAGTCAGTCAGTCAGTCAGTCAGTCAGTCATAACCTGTAACAGTGATAACAGTTGGTCGATGTTGGTGAAGTGCTGTAATGCAGCGATCACACCGCGGCTTTGTGTGCTAAAGATTTGTGTTCGATTTTTGTTACAGATTCATTTTTCTTTTAATAAATTTAATTTACTTTTTTTTCCTGGAAATATTTTTTCATTTTGTTTTGTTGCATTCTATCCTGTTAGCTGTCTAGCTCCAGAAGTGTGCGTTGAGTGTTGTTGAATGGGTTCTGAAATTGTATAAGGATTGGGGTTGGAGTAGGTTTACAGTTGGAATATTTGTTTCTGTAAAATACACGAGATGTCTGTACACAGGTATGCGCTCTCTTACACAAGCTCACACACCTGTGTGAATAAAAATTGTTGTTTCTTTGCGTGCTAGCGTGAACCTAGAGAGATGTGTGCACACAGGCACGCACGCCCTGAATAAAAGTGTTCTTTGCTTGCTATAGAAGACCGACTATCGGTCGCTGACCTCTCTCGGCGATAGGTAACATAATTTCTTTTTATTTGGTTTACATTTCTTCTTATAAAACGTGAATACAGTTTTCGTCCGCTTCGGCTGGGAAAAAAATTCCGCGTCCGACTGTCAGTTCGCTTTCCCTCTTCCCCTTTCTTTCCCTCCTCTTTCTGTCTCTCGCTTCATCCTTCTTCTGCCTTCCACTTTCTGCATGTTGCAGCGTTTTTCTTTTCACGAGAACGCGAGTGTTCTACTTACAAACGCCCCCAGCGAAATCGTACAGAGCGTGCAGGTGTGCACCAACCTTTTCCCCTTGTGTGACCCCCCACTTCCTCACAAATACTTCATTTTCATGTTAGGTCTTTTAATCACGATTCTTTCGCACGAGCTGCACGTGCCAGATAAGGCCGTACATCCCTTCCTCGCTCTGTGTGTGTGTGTGTGTGTACGGACAGAATTTCACATAGTGACATGTGTAAAACCTTTGTTATACTATCCGGATTTAAATAATTTTTCTCATAAAGAGGTACCAGCGACGAGTACAGTTGTATGAACGCCGTCCATCTTTTTATACGGTTAGTTTTACAGGGGAATTAAAACTGAAGCTTATGGAGTGTACTGACATTGTCATTCAATTGTGCACTAGTCATCAGTTTGATAATAAACTGGTAATGTAAATTTGCTTGGGAAAGCATTTTATCTCTGAGATCCAGTTTGTGCTCCCACTTTGTCCTTGTTTGTTATCAAGACTAAAAATAGCACAGTAGTGAACCTATTTTCCACTTTCAAACGAAATGACGGGTTATACCAACTAGAGAAGGTCTGGCTTGTGTAGCACAGCCCCTAGCTTGACTAGACTTTAACCTACTCCTCACAAAATGTCAAACCCTGGTGGCGACAGTTTCTAGTAGGGACTACTGTCAGTGCGAAAGACAATCAATAGAAGCTGTAAGTTTGGCGGCCGTCGGTAGAAGTGCAAAGAGACAGTCAGCTGCTCGCATCTTGTTAACGGTTTGAGATGTGGTTACATGTGAGAATAATTATAGCTGACTAGACATACAGACCACACAAAGCCTGCACGTGCTGTTACCAAAAAGATGAGGAGGAGTGGCAGGGGGGGAATAGTTGTATAACTGACTAAACAGCAACCAGAGATCGTACGCGCGCACATACATGTATGTATGTGTGTGTGTGTGTGCACGCGCACGGTTTCGAAGGTCGCCCATTAGAAGCTTGTCCTTGTCGTGTACGCGAGTTACCTCCCCTGTCGTACTGCCGCCCCCAGCCTCCACCCCCCTCCCGCGCTCGCTTCGGTGTAGAGTGAGTGCCTTTGTCACCTGCCGTCCTGTTTTATCCCTTACACCATCAGTCACGCTAGTTATTCGTGCTTCTCCGTGTGTGCGTGTGTGTGTGTGTGCGCGCGCGCGCGCTCGCAGCGGGTTTATCTTCACGACGACGGAGTATAAGAAGGGG
Organism: Marisa cornuarietis; assembly: GCA_004794655.1. NCBI lineage: Eukaryota > Metazoa > Mollusca > Gastropoda > Architaenioglossa > Ampullariidae > Marisa > Marisa cornuarietis. The sequence continues at coordinate 473,410 of SMMW01000109.1, read as the reverse complement.
GGGGGGTGTCCTTAAGACACCTTGCTGCCTTCCTTAGGCCCTCCACGCACACACCCCCCCCCCAAACACACCTCGCCACCTTGTGAGGCGAGACTAAAATAAACCCACGAGCACACAGTAAGGGTATTTGAGGAAAGAGGGTTCACAGAGACGCGAGGGGAGGCGAGGAACAGTTGACAGATCGGCACTGGGAATCAGTGCAGTAAGGTACTCGTTACGTCACTGCTACAAACACAAAATGGTGGAGTCGGCAGGACTGCCTCTCTGCTCGCTGCACGCCTGCCGCAAGCCGTCGCGCCCACGGTGTGCGTGTGTCTCTCTGTGTGTGTGTGCGTGTGCAGCACGCAGTCAGGCAACGTGAGGTTGCCGCGCAGCGCAGCATTGGCCCAGCAGCACAGCACAGCCCACCCCACTCCTCTCCTCCCCAATCTCGGAGCGGCCCCTGCGACTTATAAAGAGAAAATATTGACCCGCTCTCAAGCACGAATGTAGGCCACTGGGGCACTAGTGACAGCGCTGGCCCTGGCCTTGCCACCTACGGCAGCCCGCCTCGATCATGATTCCTAAAATGCCGACGGTGCCTGCGGAGTGTTGTTGCTCGCCGGTTGGCGGGATGTTAACCTGGTAGGTGAGCGTGCGAGGCTGGAAAAGTGGCTTTTGGAAGATCGGTTTTTTTTTTGGGGGGGGGGGGGCAGGAGGGGAACTTGGTGGCTTGTTGGCTGACTGACGTTCTGCGTGAGGTATTGGCTTATGTTGCTAGCCAGTAGCTGCCTACAAGCTTTAGCTGCTCTAAGAATATTCTGACAAAAGCGGGCGCGAGGCTGACAGACCTTCAAATCTTTATGGCGTAATCAACTTAGCCCCCTTTTACATGAGAGAGGCGAGTCTAAACTTAACCGCCGGGCGTGGAAAAGTCAGGCCCGCCTTCTCAATCTCCAGCCCTCGCTAGAAAAGCTGATGGAAACTGCGGGAGTATTTGATAGTTTTGGAAGGGCTACACGCCATCACGGCCACCAACCCTTCGGGGGACGCGAGACAAAATTACAACTGATATCCGTTCACCACCGCTTCACACTTTGAAATAAACCAAGGTATGTACGCCTTAACAGCAGCACTGTTATTAACCGCAAATGAAAGTTCGATGTGTAACTAGGGGAGGACAGCCGGGTGTTCTCGTCTCGGAGGAAACCTTTTCAGTCTTTGGCTCCTGAGTCTGTCGGTTCTTGACAGCAGTTGCCAAATCACTTTAGGGTATGTTCACGCCACCCTGTTCACACCATGATGTCCATCAGCAGATTGTCGATACCATTGTGTTTTTCACAAATGCTGTGCGAATTTCTGTTCAAAGTTTAATTTTACAACAGTTACTCATGACATGAAGTTATTGACATCAAGAATCATTGATGCGTTCGAATCATAAATTAAAGGGATGGTCGCAAGTAATAAAATGTCTTATATGATCGTATAATCCTGAACATAGAGATGGGTTGCAAGGGAAGCGGGGTAGGAAGGGATGTGCCGATTTCCGTTTAGGTGATCGATTAATAATTATAATTCTTTCTCCCCTTCCCCCGCTTAAGCAAGATCTATAGCCCTTATTTCCCAAGATACGGCCTGCTGAGAATTTCAATTTCTTTAGAAATGTCTTTCAATGTTTCTTTAGCTTTTGATATTTTTTCAATTATTTCCTTTCGCTCCACCTCCTCCCAATTCTTTCGTATCTCTCTCACTGCTGTCTTGTATTTTTAGAGGATAAGGCTTAGTGGCATTAGAAGAATACGGAGAGTACATTGAGAAATCTTAAGAGTATTAAGAAATATCATCATGAAACTTAAAAAAGTTGCTCGTCACTTCAGTTTATTCACTGCAATTCCAGGTCCCTGCGGAAGCGTGTGAAGCATGGCGGAGTGAAATCCAGCCAATAGATTCAAACAGTTCGCACTTCAAAATAACTTTATATACAGTCCAGCCACAAAACAGAAGAGAGAAAACCGAGCAGAATTACATGTTAACATGAGGGTCCAACACTTTTGTCCAAATTGAAACATAACCACAACACAAACAAAATCAAGGAGAGCTGATCCCCTTCGCCGGTAACCAAGGGTCAGAACTCTCAATGATAAGAAAAATAAAACCAACCAAACAAGGCGAACAGCAACATAATAAGAACAGAAGATCACCATCAGTCCTACCTTAAAGATATAGCGATGTGCATAGTTTAAATTATAAGATTCAGCTCTCTCGTTTTCTCTAGATAGCGAGATTTGTATCTTGAGAACGGAAGGATCTTATTCGCGTAGACTCGAGGGAATGCCTATTTTGTTGCAAATTCATTTTTTTCAAATTAAAAAGTTAAGCGTAAGAGAAGTAGAGAGGGTAATAGTTGACGCGTGTTTGTTTCTGAGCGGTATCCTGCCGTATTTATTTTTATTTTTGCATCTACTATGCTTCACACCTAAACAAAGTATAAATGAAAAAAACCACTCCGGTCGAAACTATTGCAAAAGAAAAAAACACTTATAAATAGCTCTGACGCTTATCTAAACAGCTACTGAAGACATCATGTGAGGAGGAAGTGGAGGGGACAAGCCACCAGATGGGAGACCTGCTGAAAGGGGCGCAGAAGAGGCCCTACTACTCTGCGTCTCATCATCTTCCCTCTCACCGCCCTGCGAGAGAGATAGAAAGACTACAATAAATTAACAGATAAATTATCGTCGTTGTTGTCGTCACCATCAACACCATCGCGTGAATGACGATGCTACCTTGGAGGGAGCACAAAGACAAGCCAGAACATGAAGTGTTGATGGTGTAGGTGGCGGGTGGACCATACTTTCGTTTTACTTTTTTTTCCGGGCAGATTTAATAAAATCATAGACTGCCGAGGCACGGACTTGTAGCAAGGTATGGGCGTGCGGCGTGTTGATGGCGACAGACCAGTGACCTTGCACATGTAAACTATCAACGAGCAAACCATAGATCTTTCCGTTAGTTCCGTGAGGTCATCACACAGCGTGACGCAACGTTCGCCGAGGGACGGACACCTGGCCATGCGGCTTCTCACCAATGGCTTGGCTCGGTAAAGTCACGAGGGAGAAGGTTATGAGCATGCACTCGCCTTTCTTATCCTCCCTCCCTCCCTTCTCCCTCTTGTCACAACGCCCTCTACCGTCGCCGTCACCAGCAGTTAGTGTGTGTGTGGTAGTGGGGTGTGTGTGTGTGTGTGGTAGTGGGGGGGGGGGTGAAGTTAACGGTCCTGGAAAAGTGGCATGGCACTCCGCCTGATGGTTGTCTGCTTATCGCCTACATGCATGTCGACAACATGGGGAGGTAGTAAGGAGGGGTGGCAAATTGGCGTTTCACACTCGAACGAGCGAAGGTAGCCGCTTTACTTGCCATTGGTCACATTGCGATGGGCTGATGGAGGGGGTTTTTTTTAGTGTGTGGCATGCCGGGAAGTCAGTGGCGTTCTGTTGCATATTTTAGCTGAGGGTGGAGCTGCAACGCAAATATCGTGGCCACAGCAATGTGCTCTCTTACATATCTTGCCAACGAAAAATATTTAGTCGCTACAGAGAGAGAAAGGGGGGGATGGGAGGAATATGCTGCATGATGTAAGCTCCAGATGAGCGGGGAAAGTGTTGTCGTTTACCTTAAGGTCTGTACATGATACATTGATATTAAACTAGGTTCATGACTATAAATCTAAGGATTTATTTTAGTATTTCCGTTGGTTTGTTTGCGTTGTTCTTTTGTGTTAATTAGTTGGGGTGTTTTGGGTAAAGAGAGTCAGAGAGACATTTCTAAAAGACTTGTGTACATAGCTGGTGTTGAATCTATGCAGGGGGATGTCGTTCACTTGCCACTTTCATTTGAGATACAATGTAATACGCTTTGCAATATTTATTTTCCAAAAAGTATGTCTTTGTTTATTTTTGTTTTTACTTAAAGCGGTTGTTGACGTGTAGAGTACCTCATTATCGAGACTAGAGACAGTCACAGTGAAGGAGCTGTGACTGCGGGAGACTTACCAGCAAGTTGTCTGCATTGTGAGCGGTAATGGTAGTGTATCTGTACCATTTGGACAGGACTGACACGTCTGTTTCTTGTATATGACTGTGTGTGTGAGTGAGTGAGTAGTGAGTGAGTGAGTGAGTGACGCCACGTGCTCGTTACATAGTTGTCTTTGCAAACCTTGGCACAAGCTTTGGCTTGAGCTGTGCGCCAGACACCAGGTGTGCTGCAGCAAGCTTTGCCAGCAAAAGAGTAACAGCTGCTCGTTGTGGAGGAATGCTGAACAGTGCTCACTCTTCACGAGAGAGGGTTAGTGAAGACGGACTTGTAGAAACAGAGTGCATGTCCATTGTGTGGTCCGCAGCCCACCTTCATTAGAGTGGCAGCTGTGAGATTAGCTTAATAAGAAGAGGGGGTGGAAGGTGAAGGGCAAGCAAAAGTGCTAGCTGCTTCTTTGCACCTACAGTCGACTGGTGTTGAATTGCTCAGGGTCGGCAGTTGCTTCAGCAACTATAGAAATCGAAACTTGAGACTTTTGTAAGTCTGCGGCGTGCATTTACAATGAGCAGAAGATATTTCACGCGTTATTTCTGAATGCGTCTTACATGTGTGTTCTTTTGTGATATGACATCTTCTGCGCGTGTTTTTTGAATGTATGTATTTATTTATTTTAAACATTTACTGGGGTCGGCCATCTGCATGTGCGCAGTTGTTGGCTGCCTTTGTGACCTCTCCCACGCTATTGCACACAAGGAAGTATCAGCGACAGACTTCTCGTAAAACACACACCTTACCACCTCACCTCTCCCCCCCCCTACCCCCCAGCTCTCACTCAACATTTTATTGATCGTTCGATCGAGCGAAGCGCTCACGTGACACAGTTACTCAGGTACCTGTTTAAAAATACACTGGGTCACCTGCCTCCAACTGCTGACAGTCCAACAAGAACATGCTGACGCACACGCTTCTCGGAACACCCGGAGCTATCAACCGTGTGAGTCACCTCACCTACTGACCACTGTAGGTCACAGAGAGAGATGGAGGGAGAGAGAGAGAGAGAGAAGAGACTAACAGGGGAAATACCCAGTCATGCAGCAAGTCAGTTTCCTCTCTCACCCCATCTTTTGGCGGTTGCTTACTTCTCTTCATCTAGCCGTGCGTAGCCACCATTGTCGTCCACAGGCCAGTCCCACAACACGATTAGGCTTTACATCAGTTTAGACATTCCATTTTATAGAAACACGGTCCACAACACAATTTTATAAATTTTTAAAACTAAAATTGTTGTAAATAAGATAAAATCTATTCAAGGCAGACGTGCGTTATCGTCAGCACAATTTTTCGTTTGCGCCTGGGCATCGCATCTAACTGATGTGGGAGCGATTTTTGAAAAAGGTGGATAGATTTGCTTCCTTGGAAAACTTTTATGTTTTAGAAATATGTAGGCCAAGACCCCAGCCTTACAAGCCAACCAGACCTGGGCTATGTAGACAGTTTGGGAGGTAGGGTCGAGGAAGAGCTGGCTTTTGTTGGTCACATGGTTAAAGGCCAAACTGCGGAGCAAAGAGCCGAGACTTGTTGACACAAGCTGAGAAAAGACACGAGCGGATTTGCACGCGTTGTCCGGTTTCCAGGACGGTCTGCACATGTGTTATTGCGGAGGTTATTTTTTTTAAAAAAGAGGAAACGCCGAAAAAACATCTTTTTCCTGTTTTTCTATGAGAGCGAGCGGGGAAAGGATTTGGGGGTCAACGTTTTGGGTACTCCAGGGTGGACTTCTTTGCGGACACTTGACAAACTTCTGTGTTGTTGGGCACGAGATGTGTGACGGGGCAGAACACAGACAGCGGCTACCTTGTTGAGGGGATATCCGCTCTGCAATAGGAGACAAACACTTCGTTGGTGTACAAAGATTTCCTTCTTCGCACAATAGCTGTTTTCACAGCTAGACAATGTCTGGTGATCTCTCTCCTGCCATCTCTCTTTCTCTTTCGTGTTGAACATGCAGTCAACCCCTCAGCGCTGCGCATTGTGTATTGAAGTAAAGTGCGATTCCAATTCGATTGTGAGAAGTCCACCAGCAGTAGCCTTCTGTTTTGTGATGTATATTCTGTCTTAATTGTGATTTGGTGGCAAGAAATGTTCAAGTGGACGCAGTCACGGTATTCCTTTATCTCTCCCCTCCCCAATTCTCCCGAAATAGTTTTGCCTGAACATGGAAATCCATCTTGCGGTTAGACCCTTTGACAATTGGGGGTCATGGTGGAAGATGCAGACTGGCCGTCAGTACGACTGCAAGGTGTGGTGGTGGGTGTGGGGATGGGGTAGGTGCGGGGTGCACCAGCGGCTCAGGGTAGAGTATCTTCATTATTTATCGCCTACCCTCGTCAGTTCTCATTAACCCCAGTGTAACATGAAACCCACGCAAGTGGCATGCCGCCAGTGCCTCCTGGAACTGTGGCTCTGTGGGAATGACATAGTCGTACACAACATTCGACGCGTTCGGCGTTGAGCGCTTCGTGGACTGCAGCAACCCTCCTCCGCAGAGGCCGGTAGCCCGAGCGGATTTGTAAATACATGGCCATTCAAGGGCCGTTGTTATGAAGCAACAGTAAGTAGTTTTCCCCGAGGGCAACACCGGGAACTCAGGGGAAAGAGTCTTTTTTTTTTTTTTCGTAGTCACAGTCAGTCAGTCGTCTCTTGACCGGCACCTGTCGTTGGGGGATCACATGTATAGACGCGGCAGCTGACAGGCCGCCCCTCTTGTCTATTGTGGGCGATAGTCAGCAGGTCCTGTACAGGACGACCAGTCCAGTCTTTGATGTTCGTAAGTCAGTTCTTTCTCTGACCACCGCGGCGTCAGCCACCCTCCAAGGTGCCTTGAAGGATAGTCTTCGACCAGGTGTCGTTTCGGGTCACGTGACCAAAGAAGACCAGCATACGTCTCTTGACTGTTAGTAGTAGAGGTTCCTGGTGTCCTGCGAGTGTGGCAATCTTGTTTCTTACAATGTCGTTGGTTTTATGTTCTTGGTATGAGATCCGGAGCAGCCTCCTCAGGCACTTGTTCTCAAATGCCTGGATTCTCCTTTCCGTTTGGGCGAGCAGAGTCCACGTGTGACATCCGTAGAGCAGGACCGGCACTACCAGGTATTTGTACAGTTTGTACTTGGTAGTGAACCTATGGTTATACCAGATCCTATCTAGCCTAGCAATTGCCACTGTTGCTGTTGCGATCCTGATGTAGATATCTGGCGTGGAGCTGCCGTGCTTGGAGAGGGTGGCTCCCAAGTACTTGAAGCTGCTTACCTCTTGGAACTGTACCCCGTTCATATAGATCTCTGCTTTTCCATTACCGTTGATCATAACTTTGCTCTTTTCAGTGCTGGGTTCCATTCCATATGCATTTGAGCTGTCTGTCAGTCTGTTGGTGAGGTCTTGCAGTTCTTTTTTTAGTACCTGCTAACAGGTCTATGTCATCTGCAAAGCGTAGGTTGCAGATTGGTCTTGAAATGGAAGTATGATGGTCGTGAAGAGCTTCGAGCATGGATACGGGTGTACACCTGATGACGGCCCCGGCCACCTTCCTGTGCACAAGGAAGCCCACTCCGTATTCATGTCTGGTGTTCTCCCCACTGTACCACAGTGTGTGGTCATCGTCCGTTGTTGTTTCCCCGAATCCTGTCCATCTGACCTCAGTCCCACAATGTCCCACCGGTACTTTTTTTTTATCCCGTGTGTGAGTTGCTGCACTTTGCCGCACTGGTGTAACGTGCTTACGTTCCACGTGCCAATGGATGTTCCCTCTCTTAACTTGATTTCTGCTTTGGTTTCTGCTTAGTCACAGTGCGATTGAAATACACCGCGGACACTTCTTCGTGTACCCCAGGGCATCTTTGCCACCACTTTATAACTACGGCCCCATGGGTAAAACAATATAAGTGGAGTCTGGACATTTTGACTTCGTTAACGCTCGTCCTTGAGTTCCCCATGTTGTCCCAGGGCAGAGACTTACCCTCGCTTCGTGAGGCCCTGTTTTGAGGGCTCTGATTGGTTGATCTTTCACCTTCTTGTCCCATATGCAAATGAGCCAGCCTCGTTCGGTACAGACATCATCCTGTCGCTAGAGAAATCTCTGTACCTAGAGAAATCTCTCTGTAGTTAGAGAAAGCTTTCTCTAACTACAGAGAGATTTCTCTAAGTACAGAAAGCTTTCTCTAAGTACAGAAAGCTTTCTTTAACTACAGAATGGAATTGTATATTAAAATGAATTGGCTAGCAACTTCTAAATATAATATAAATGAAATAGTTTGTTTCTTACCGAGTTTTTTTTTTCTCTTTCTCTCTCTAGCTAGAGAATGCAGTTACAGAATGACGCTGTGATTACGGCAGTGACGATATTATTTTGTCTTTGAACCAAAGATTGTACGGCTTTCTCCATTTTATCACGTTTGTGTTTTTTAATTCTCCAGTTAGCTCAAAGTCTCTAATCTTCAGTTATCTAATAAACCCCTTTTTAAGAAAATGCTCAGTTTTGGTCTCCGGAAGAATTTCGCTGTCATACGATGGTTACAAGCCTCTGTGGCATATCTTTTATTTTTAATTTGAGGTTTGCTCTTTATGACACTAGAACATGATGTAACTCTATGAGCCCTTAGCAAGCCCGGCCAGTCTGGTGGTGTGAGGACTTAGCACAACTTGGTTTATGCATCGTTTTGAATATGTTGCATAGTAGTTTTAGTAAACGATAATTCGGCGGGAAAATGTTGTTGAGGAAAAATATAAAGAGAAAAGCAAGAAAGGAAACAGAAAAAGAAATTTGTATAGAAGCAACATGACAGAAGTTTAGATTGTATAGGAGGAAGGTTTTACTTGTTTGCCATCCACACGCAAACGCACGCGCCATATTCCTTTGATGTATTGTGGTTTAGAAGCCGAGAATCCCTTTTGTGTGGCAGGCATTGTGTGAGTTAAAAGGTGAGCTTTTAAGATTTGGCACAGTCTTCTCACACCCAGACACGAGAATCCACAATAAGGTCTAATTTCCTTATGAGAAATGCCGGCAGGTTATGTTTGTATAAAGAGAGAGTAAAACTAAGTGAACCTGTTTTGCATCCTTTTTTCACGTTTGCGTTTGGACGGAGGAATAAAAGATTTATTGAGTTTGTTGTTTCTCTTGTTGTTTCGGCATTCGTTAGTCGCCCTTCGCCGGTGTGCTTGTCGACATTCTGACCAAGAAATGATTCTACCAACATCTCACAGATAATTGTGAGCCTCCGTGATCCCATCAACTTTTGGAACAGAGTGAGATAACTAAAGCTGGCGTTTTCACATTAATCTAATCCAGCTTTACTTTGGGGGCCCACGCGCTTCAGGTCACACGAGGTAAAGGGTATCAGCAACCCTGTCTTATCGCGACAGTCTTAACATCGGACACGGTCAGCTGTGACAAAACATCATTCACAAAACATACAACCACCACCACCACCACCCAAGAAAATTGGAGATTGTATGAAGCTTTTGTTAAAAGGCTGCTTTATAATACCAGGGAGAACGAGCACATGTTTTGTGTTTTGAGTTCATGCACATTATGTAAGTGTCGTGCCAGAAATACAAGGGAGTGTGTGGCTCCAACGAAAGGATGAGAATGCTTCAAATCTCAGTCTCGCCAGTAAGAAAAAATGCTGTGAGCGAGTGGAGGTTCAGTTCGACTCAGGCTAGCTATTTCCAAGAGATAGTTATCCTTATTTTTTCTTCCACGTCTTTTTCTAGCAGACACCATTGTGACTGGCAGACAATAGGTAGGCATTACTTGTGTCGTCTGGAAAAAGAGTTGGAGAGGAAAAGGAAAAAGAATGGGGGAAGGGGAAAGAGAGACAGAATGAAAAATGGTGAGCAAAGGTTCGTTTCACCAGTGCCGGATATGAAAACGAGAGACTAAATCCTTGTCCTAATTAAATGACGCTTGTGATTTCACGGCCCAGGCGCGAGCGACCGATCTCCTGGGAAACTGGTGGGTGGCGATGTGTGTCAAACAATACTCTGCTTCATGCCCAGACAGACCCGTGAACGCGGTAACACCCGGGGAGGAAGAGGAGGAGTGAAAGGTCAACCTTGTAAAATATTCCAGTGCACTCATTAAGTTGTAACTCCCCTCCCAACCATCACCCTAAGTTTGGTGGGAGGGGAGACAATCGATTGGCGTTGTTCCATTGATAGCTCCCCTTTCTTTCCGTTCTTTTTTTTCTGGTTTACTCGTCCAGACGTGTGTGTTGCGTATCGAGACGAGTTTCTGGAAAGTTCGTGCTTGTCCCCCATTATCCTGGATGCATGTCACGCAAGTCGTCGGCTTCTTTGCGCGGTTGTCCTTTCCTGCAGTTGCCCTATATTGGAAGTAAGGGGAGGTAAGCAGATGCTGCTGCTTCGTTTTCCCTTCAAGTCCTCAACACTCGAATCTCTTTGGCTTTGCACGCTCGCATTTTGCCTTCGCTGGCAGGCTACCACCACCACTACCACTCCGTCGCCTCGACAGCGCACAAACATAACAATATCGCGTGACTGACAGTTTTTTCCCTCAAAGAAAGAAATAACAGAGTCGTTCGATCGTGAGCCGGATACGAACAGGACATGGTAAATCCTGTCCTTAATCACTTCACGTCTTCCATTTCACTCTGACAACTTGGCTGGCAGGATCAGCTCGAGAGCATTTTTCTTAACAGATGTAAATAGTAAAGCATCAGCTTCTCAGAAAACTTAGAATCCAACGAATGATAAGAGACAGAGAGAATGCGTGCATAGGTAAGTCAGAGTGAGAATAATTAGTATCTCTTACATGAGATATCGTATCCCTATAATTTTTCTCGAAGATTTTTTTAAAACTTTGATAACTGGTTCACATTTCATTTCAGCTTACCAAATTAACCCTTTACACTGCCCCTCCAGTGACAGCGTCCATTGCTGAATCAGCTTAACAAACACAAAGCAAAGGAAACAAGATATTCAAACGCTTAATCAGTTACATAACTTAAAAGGAATGATCAAAAATAAGGAAAATATGAAGGAATACAATTCCCGATTTGAAATAGCATACGGCTAATGTTTATTAACCTGGTCAAACTACCAAAGAAAAGAGATCTCTCCCAATGCAACAACTAGCGAGGGATCATGCTGCTGTCCATCCCTAGCAAAGTCCTGACAAGGATAATACTAGAGAGACTGAAGAAGGCACTAGACAAGAGACTGAGACCAGAGCAAACAGGGTTTCGCCAGGATAGGTCATGCACTGACTACATTGCAACCCTCTGTATCATCATAGAACAGTCCATCGAATGGCAATCCTCCCCTTATATAACTTTTGTGGATTTCGAGAAGGCCTTCGACATTGTAGACAGGGACGTCATCTAGAGGCTGATGAATCACTATGGTATTCCGCCCAAATTCATAAACATCATCCAGGGATTGTATGACGACTTCCTGCCAAGTTATCCATAATGGCAAACTCACTAAACCTTTTGTAATGAAGACTGGCGTAAGGCAGGGTTGCATATTATCACCGACAATCTTCCTGATGGTCATAGACTGGATTATGCGTAAAACAACCCAAGACAACAACACCGGTATCCAATGGACCTTCACCAAACAGCTAGAGGACCTGGACTTTGCAGATGACATTAGTCTCCTATCTCATCGGCAGCAGCATGAACAAACCAAACTGTCAAGCTAGCAGAGGAAGCAGAGAAGACTGGCTTAAAGACCAACAGAAAGAAGACCGAAGTGACGAAATTCAACAACAAGCAGGAACTCCCAATCCATCTTCAAGGAGAGAAGATCCTAGAAACAGACCGCTTCACATATCTGGGAAGCATCGTCAACAAGGATGGTGGAGCGGACGACGACATCACAAGCGGCATAAACAAGGCCAGGCATGCTGTCAACACCCTACGCCCCATCTGGAACTCCCGAGCATTATCCCTTCGCAGTAAGACCCGCATCTTCAACACCAATGTGAAGGCAGTCCTACTGTATGGCTCTGAAACCTGGAGAGGGACAAATACGATCAACAACAAGCGCCAGACCTTTACCAACCGATGCCTTCGCCATATTTTGGGAATAAGATGGCCTGAAAAGATCTCCAATAGCAGCCTGTGGAAAAGAACTAACCAGAATGCCACTAGTCAAGACATCAAAAAGCGCGTGGGGCTGGATAGGACACACCCTGCGCAAACCAGCTGACACCATTACCAGGCAGGCACTTGACTGGAACCCTCAGGGGAAGAGGAGAGTTGGGAGGCCAAAACAGACTTGGAAAAGATCAGTAGAGAGCGAGGCAAACGATGGCGGAACCACATGGACCCAACTGAGGGGGGCTGCCCTAAACCAGGTCCGCTGTTTATTAAATGTGTGATACGGCTATTGCTTATTTTAGCGATGTGTACTGCACAGACTAATGTTTATTAGATGTAACACCTAAGATGACGTATTGTACCGCATTCCCGAGGGCGTTGTTGTGGTGTTGGCGGGACGGACCGTGAACATAAAATCGTAAGACATAAAAGCGGCCAGCACCGCCCTCTCCTGTCTGAAGTCCGAGAGTTGAGAAAACGCCACGACGCCTGCTTCAGGCTGAATGGTTTGTCGTCAGTGCCGCGATTTTCTGAGTTTTATTTTTATTTTATTTTCCGGATTTCAGCCATTGGCTTACTACAAGTTCTACAAGTATTTTAGTCTCATGAAAACTTGTCACATGACCTCTTCTTCTTCTCATCCGTTAACTGGTACTGGAGGGGAAACACGGTGGGACGCAGCATGAGTGAACTCACGCCAGCAGGCCGATCAGAGAAGGTCCCCCAGTGGACAACGGGTCCACTCCTTCACGTTAGTGACCCAGCTGTTCGGCTGCTTGCCTCGGCGTCGATCGCCTTCAACATAACCCTGTAGTCTTTGGTAAGGTGTCATGTCGGACAGCTAACCCAACCACATCAGCTTCTCTCGCTTGACGGTGGCGAGCAGAGGCTCCTGGGGACCCAGGCGATTAGGCTGCAGACGAAGTCGTTCGTCTTGTGCTCCCTGTAGGAGCTCCAAAGGGGTCTCCTAAAGCATTTCATTTCCAACGTTTGAATTCATGGCTCCGATTCTGTGAGCAAGGTTCACATCTCTTGGCCGTACAGCATGCTGGGCACAACAAGCCTCAATTGTGTGTGAAGGCTGACACAAATTTGGTGAGCCTGGCCATCGCCACTGTCGCTGCCGTGATCCGGAGACGTACCTGCGCAGCAACTGTCCTTGGAACTGGTCGGGCCCAGGTACTTTAAGAACTGAACCTCCTCTAGCTGTACTCTATTCACTAGGATCTCCGCTTTTCTTGATCCAGTGGTGTTCACCATAACTTTGCTTTTGTCCTCGCTGATGATCTCCATGCTGTGCGCACTCGTATTGGGGGCGAGGGTGTCATTGAGGGTCCGTACTCGCGATTGCTGACTGCCATCAAATGTGACCTCAGACACCCCTTATTCCACATCTCATTTATTGGGTATGGGGATGGAGGGGAGTGGGAGAAAAGGATGTAAATGGTGGGGGAAGGAAAGCTGTAGACAGGAGAAGCACAGGTCACGAAGGGTTATGAAAATCTGGACAAAGCTTCAGGTGACAAAGGGCTCTAGAACTAGGACAGGTAACAAGAAAAATGGTGGGGATGAGGCTAGTGTACGTGTCTGTGCGTACATACGTGTGCACGTGCGTGCGTGAGAGCGATTTTTCACAGGGAGGGGATGTTGGTGGAGGGACGAGATGCTCTGCCATGTCCGTACGGTTCGAATTAACGTGCCGAGGCGGGTCGAGTCATCAAATGTAGGGCATGCGCGTCATAAGCTAGCCACATCGATACCCCAGAAAGAGAATATCTCCCTTCTCTCCACACACACACACACTTTTTCTTTTTGTCTTTCTCCATCCCTTTTATCCACGTTCTTTCCCTCGCTTCCTTCACCTGCCTGTAATTCTGTCTTCTCTTAGTGTGTTCTATAGAGCTAATCTCACGATGTATAAAATCTCCGACACTGACGTCTGCTTTCACCTCAATCTCTGCTTGTGGGCAAAAATTATCTTTGATTGCGTCAACCAACAGTCTCTCTCAGTTCCTCCCTTTCTCTCTCCGACGCACATCAGTCAAATAAATCAATCTTTTACATACTTGCAAGCATACATTATTCTTAGTAATAGGTGGGGGACGCTGGGGATAAGTGTGTGTGTGTGTGGGGGGGGAATACTTAGATGCTTGTGCGTTTTGTATGTTGGTGCCATGGGGATATACATATATATACAATCACTTCCGTGGGCAGAACTTTGCCATTCATGTGTCGTGTTCGTTGTGTGGGTAAAACTGGACCGTGTGGTGAATTTGTTGGTCCATTTGTGTAAACAAACTTGGTCATTAACAGTCAGTTTGTTGTCTTAGTTACATTTGTAAAACTTGGCCATTGACATTCAGTTGCGTGGGTGGAATTCCCATCACTTACCTCTACTTCTCTCGTGTCAGTTACGTGAGTAACACTCGTGTCACTCACAGACACTATTCTCACATCGATGAAGATCAATGGAAAGAGTCTTCTGTAGTGCGATCTACTGTTGCCTGCTGTAAAAGTTGGCGAAACTGTATTTTTAGAGGAATAGGGTTGACAATTTCCTAGGTGGCGTAAGCAGTTCTTTTTCTTCAAAATTCAACATTCTTTATTCATTCTACTACCTTCTATAATTGTGTTAAGAATACAATGAATTCCATCAGCAGTACAGTAAAAGTCTAGGGTGGCTTGAAGAGGTGACTTACGTCCTTTACGTACGTAAACTTAACCATAACTTTCTGACTTACGGACACTTGTATGTACAGGAGAAAGTCATAAAACGCTTACACATCCTGGTCCTCGCTTATGATGCCGTGCTGTACAGTAGAATGTAAGTATATTATGTGGGTATGCTGGTCTCATTACCTCCGTCGTGTGTAGTCAGACAGGTGAGGGGGGATACATGCCACATTCGCGGGGAGCTTAGTACAGAGGTTCGCGGGTTCCGGCAGGTGCGCACGCATACCGGAAGAATGGATAGAAGGTCATTGTACAGCACATTGACTCTTTGTGAAAGTGAAGAATAGTCATATGTTTTGTTTGTTTGTGTTGTTTGTTTTTGGGGGGCGGTTTTTGTTTGTTTGTTTTACTGGAAGCGCTTGCCGCTCGACGATTACTCCCCCTTCCTTCCTTCCTTTCTTCATTTCTTTTTCCCGTTTTTTTTTTTTTGTGCTCCATCTGGTTCAGCGTATAGTATGTGTGAAGAAGCCCTGCTAGTGGTGACGGTACCCATCAGCCATAAAAGGCTTCTGCTGGTTCGGCAGGACTTTGCGTGTCCGTCAGCTCCCAGAATAGGCTGAGAATCGATAGCAGGACCGCCAGGCCCAGGGAGCTGGGTCCTCGGGGCGTCGTGAAGGGCGGCCAGTTTGCTGGTTTGACATTTTCCTACCGGCACTGTCACAGGCCAAGCTTGCATGGAGCTCCCCCCACCTCCCCCAAAAAAGTCGCTTAATCTTTCAGGAGCGTCCACGGCGGTGAGGCTGTGTGCTGGAGAAGGTCAACAGGTGGCTTGCTGCAATGGAAAAGGAACAGGATGGTAACCGCGAAGTCACCACCACATCCTTATGCAGGAAGAGAAACTTTAGGAGAGAGAGAAAAAGAAAGAGTCTGACTGCTCACCTTAAAAATATGAACGTGTTTGGCGCCATTGAATTTCTAATCAGACTGTACCATATTCGACTAAGGACCAAGTCGTGTATACATGTCGATGTCAGTGTAGATATATACATAGCAGCAGCTTAATTAAAATTGTAAGACGTGGCTCACTTAAAAAAACTGCAACGCGTATAACGTTGGGTACCGATGATAAAAATTAATGTAGAAATTTTGTATCACATCTTGCAATGAAACGCTCACTTATATGCGAATGTAAATAATGGCATGCTGAAACACATTTATCGCCACAAACTGAAGCATACTAGTGCTTCCTCGAGGGTTTCGTTTTCATTCTGATTTTGACTAAATGCTTTCTTCGTGAGGAAATCATTCATTACTTTTTATTTTCATTTTGTTTTTTTCTCTATCTCTCCTAGGCGTTGCGTCGTGATAGAAATGACAGTTATTCTTTCTTTCTTATCCATGCTTTCTCAAAACACATTTTCCGGAACTGTTTTAGGTTCGCCGGTGATACTAGTATTGTCTTGAGGATGAAAATGATTTTAAATGACTAGATTTTGGCGAATTCCTCACAACAATAATAATAATAATAATAATTCCCCAAATCCAAGCCAAGAGCTAAGTTCCCCTTATTCCCCACGTCGTCTTAAAGGTAGGCTTGTCGTCATGGCAACAGCTCATTAGTATCTGCTCGAAACAGCGGGCTTAAAGTCGTTAGGATTTATTCTTTTTACTGAAAACTAATTAATCTTTAGAACGCGATTTTATACAAAGCAAGGACAAAGCAATATTGTATCTATTTTCCGCCACATGACAGGACTACTGGCGGTGCAAATGTTATAAATTGATGCAGCTCAGTGCGATACGGTTTCGCCAAATCTGGGTGAGTACCCGCCTTATTTCCTTACGGTACTGGTCGACACGTCTGTGCACACAAAGAGGTCGACTTCGGGACATCACACAGTTGAACATGTTTCCACCTCCTTCATTGGCTGTTGCCTGCGCAACGTTCACGTATCTGTGCGGTGTCCTGACATCTGACCTTTTTCTGTGGAAGATGAAGCTTGTAGGCGTACATTTCGAGATCGGAAGGGTGTATTATCCCAGAGTTTAGAAAAAGTATCTGTCACTGAACTTTCTTCGCAATTATTAGAAAGATATTTCACCTCTACTGGCCCTTTAAATCTTTGACTGGGTCTGTCCTAAATTTACACTGGGGGGTAATTCGCTTTTGTGTCGTTATTCTCTCGTAACTACCCTCTCTCTCTCTCTCTCACACACACACACACACACAACTTCTATTGATGTCACAGATCGCCAGCACATTTTAATCTTCATGCACTAATACATGTATTCTAGCGTCGTATCTGAAGGTACAGGGTCAATGATAAAGGAACAGTCTAGAGATTGTCAGGACAGTGAACTGTAAGTGGTTCAGCGTGTCAGCACGCGGAAGGTGGGGTCCAACCGTTTTGCAATGCCTGATAAATCAGATGGGCAGGGTCTTGGCAGCCACAGGGCCGGGCGAGCATCGAACCGGCGACTTATCTGCCCCGAAGCCATTGGCATTCACTGCCAGGTTTGTTCTCTTGCTCCCAACACAGTGAATGACTTTTTCCGTGCTAACGATGCACAGCCACACAAACAATTGAGTTTCTGTGAGAAGAAAGGAGTTGGCAAAGCCGTCAGTCATCTCACTTTAAACGAGGGATTTGTTTCCTCGCAACCTTGCACTCACCTTGTATCCAGTATGATTTTTATACACTTTTCATTTTTCTAATTTATTTATCCATTTTTAAGGGGATTGGTTAGAAACACAGGAGAGCTTGATTGATTAGTCCATGCACAGCCGATAGCACACACACACACACACACACACACACACTCACAGAGGAGGTACTTGCAGACAGAGAGAGAGAGAGAAGGGAGAGAGGGGTGGAATGGGAGGAGGGCGAAGGGAGTGACGCCCATCCACGGCGCCAGGAAAGACGAGTTCACTTGGCGATACGTCGGCGATGAAGTGAGATCAATGGAAGACAGGGTCACGAAAAACTGTGCATCTCAGTCCCACGCTCATAGTGCCTGCCTGGCTAGACAGCTGCCAAGCGCTGCGCCACCTCCTCCTCCTCCTCCTTTCTTTCTCTCTCTCTCCCCGCTCTCCCCTGACGTCAGCCGATGGTTCCAAGCTGCTGCCAATGGGTAACTCTTCCACGCGATGGCTGATGCTGAGTAGACCGTTTACCGGAAGTAGCTGGCCCGAAAACCTAGTGTGAGTATTGCTTGGATGCCTAATGTGAGTGGCTTGTCTCTCCCAATTTGTGTTAACACGGTCTGTGAGTCATT
Source organism: Marisa cornuarietis (assembly GCA_004794655.1). NCBI lineage: Eukaryota > Metazoa > Mollusca > Gastropoda > Architaenioglossa > Ampullariidae > Marisa > Marisa cornuarietis. The sequence goes on along the minus strand of SMMW01000109.1, from coordinate 455,324 downwards.
TATGTACTCATGTGTGCAGACAGGATGACACGGGTCTCGATGGCGGCTAGTTTAGAAGGGACCAGGCCCACCTTAAATTATTGTCTGCGTACGTGTAGTTATTTATATCAAGATGATGTTCTGTGAAAAGCGATTGTCCAAAGAAGACAAGATTTCTCCACTGACAACTGCTGACGGTGTATCGGCGTCTGGAACTTGTGTGACACCGCTGCTGGCTATTGGATGCTTTACCTTAAAGGGAAAGGCAAGGAGAATGAACTTAAACGATTGATACTGATGTTTTGAATTGTTTGCGCGCAGAGTTTCAGTCCCACTCGTGACTACTTTCAGCTTCTTCGGACATACCGATGTCCACAGTAACACTTTCCTTTCACTCGTGAGCTGCACGCTGTCCCAGAGAAACATGAGATACGGTCAGTCCTTGGGAGCAGGATCATGCTTGCTCTCACAGTTTGAGAACTAACATCTCTCAACGAACTTTGTGTAGCAACAAAGACTATGCGGTGGCTAAGTAGCCGATCCTGAAAACACGATGATGATGATGATGATGATGATGATGATGATGATGATGATGATGATGATGATGATGATTCGTCGCATTATCTGGTCGAATTAGGATCGCTAATGGGGTATCTTCGTTTGGTGATCGCTGCAGATCAACTATCTTTATTTTGGAGACTGTGGATCGGGTGGCGACACTTTTGGTCTTAAAATCCACCTTCGTGATTCCAGAAAGTTGCCATAACCAACATCCACTTTTGCTGACACCGGCACCATTCGATGCCAGTTAGAGGGGTAGGAGAAACAAGAGCACCCTAACCCTCCCACAGGCGATTCGCATGGAAGTGTGAGACTGCCCCTTGCCTTCTCCACCCACCTCCTGCCGCTAATGGTCGGACATCCTGTTCGCACAAACGTCACCCCACGGCCCCGACGAAGAGTCTGCGTGAGGTTTGAAGACGATTGCATGGTGTGCACAATCGGTTCAGGCATCTGTCTCTTTTTCTATCCCCACCCCACTCCTACTTTCACCCCAACCTTTTCGTCGCTAGGCTGACTTTTGAGTCAGACGACAATGGCATGGTAGGTGGGTGACCGAGAGCAAGCGACCACCCACATCGCACAGAGTGATCACCGCCCTCTGACGGCGACTGGTTGTCGACGAGATGCTTGATGTCCTTGGCATTGCGCGTACTTGGGGGTCTGGGCGGGCAGGGGGAAGTGTCCACGACGAAAACTTCTTTGTTTCTCAACAACACAAAGTTTTTTATTTGCCATCGTCTGTCCTTACTTTCCTTTCGTGGACACAGACCTAGATGGTCAGTTCGTTAACCTCATGAACTATAGATAATCAGGCTGTTTTTTGTTTGTTTGTTTTTTTTACTGTAGAGCCCCATCGCATGTTGACCAGTGTAGAAAAAAAAGTAAAGGTAAAAGTCGTCCCCAAACCTTTTCAGATCGTTTGAGGGGTTGGTGTTAGAGATCTCACTTTTCTCAGGGCCAGCTTTACGTGAGGGCAGTGCCCAACTCCTCTCCCTCGCTGCCTTACCTTCCCCAATCCTCTATGGAGTCAGGTTCCTATTCCCGCCAGTGGGGTCAACTGGGGGAAGTTTGCTGAGCTTCTGGGGTATCGAACCAGCGCGCCTCTTAATTCGGATTCCAGTGCCACCAGTGTGGCCAAAGCAGAGCCCATGTCTTGTTGGTACTGGGGGACAGTCGTTGTTGTGGACTCACCGGACCTGTCCTTCAGACACTGATGTGTGTGACTGACCACCAAAGTGGTGCAATGTATCAGTGGTCAGCGTCGTGCACACGCGCTAACTGCAAGGCCCTCAGCTGAAGTGTTTATCAAATATTAGTGATTTGGCCGGTGTGGTACACGTCAGCATTCAACATGCGACAATGCACCCGGCCCCTTAGTTAATAATTTAGAAGTCGTATCAGTAGGAGGGGTAGAAGAATTATCAGCCAAGTGAAAGGAGGAGTCGTGTGTTAGTGACTTTTGTCGGCAGAAAAGAGGCACGGATCCATAAATTTATTCTCCGCCAGGTGGATGGAGGGCGGGAAAAGATGAAAGGGTTATCTCATGCGCTGATAGTTTGGGGAAACCGAACACGAAAGTCAACGATGGAGAGAGTTGCGGTAAGACTGCAATCAGTGAACTTTCTGTCAGAAACCCCTCCTACCCCCCCCCCATCACCAGCCCCCCACCCGATCCTCCAACTAGAAATACTGTCCCCGCCTGTGTAGCAGAGCGAAATATGGTGGCAGACGGCATTTGCCTGGAGCTTCCTTTCTCTGTCTCTCTTTCTCTGTCTCTCTCCCCCCCCCCCCAACTCTCCCTGCAGCAAAGAGCGAAAAAAAGCAGCGGGGGTGGGGGGGGGAACAGCTATAGTTCAGTCTGTCGCATTTCGGGGGCGTGCGTGGTACCAGCCCTCCCTCTCCTGCACCACCCATTTCGGTCCTCCAGATAAAAAGGCGTGCGACTGGCAGCGAAGAGAGCGTGTGTCAGAACTTGTACCTCAGACACTTGCCGCCACAGTGTTCTCAGGTACGCTCATCGACCTCCGACCTCCAGTCACTTGCGCGCCAACAAGCGCCCGATTTTTGTTTTTAATTTTGGTGGGGTTTTTTTTTTTTTTTTTTTTTTTCGTTGGCGGCAGGCGGCGCCGCTGCTGCAGCTGCAGTCGGCAGTGGGCTCGGGTGTATAAAGGGTGTGGTGACTCCCGGCGCGCGGCGCATCCAGCGAGTGTTTGTTACCTGGCAGTACGCCAGTGCCTGCACAGCAAACCTCCACTTGCCACTGGGGAGTCGGATGATGCGAGCGTGGTGTCGAGCAGCTTACAGGTGAAACCTGTTGCTTCAGGTAAAAAAAGAAAAAAAAAAAGACTGGTCGTGAGACTAGGGTGATGGTGCTCGTTAGACGACAGGTGCCACAGTTGTCGTTCAGTGCTGATGTGACGATTCATAGTTTTAAACTTTCTGTTTACCTTCAGTGCCATCATCATCATCATCTTCTTCTTCATCATCATCATCAGGCTTGCGGCAACTTAAAATCTTTTTTGGAGGATTTTTCGTAAAGCGTTCAAACATGAATGACATGTGCGTTTATCTTTAGTGACCTATGTCCGATGAGTAGTTTGTTCTCTGTTAGTATACTTTTATTTTGGTGAATGTTTGTTGTTGTTTGTCCCGGTCGAAAGATAAAATTCAGAGACAAGCCTCTACTTTGTAACCAGGCCACATGGAGAAAAAGAAGAAAGCTTTCCCTAATAGGTTGTTGACATTTTTTTGCTTAAAATCTTGTTGCAAAATACGGTGAGTTCACTTTATAAACTTTCTGCTTGTATAAATGTGATGTTATTTTTATTGTGGACAATGCAGTTGATGTCCGTCCGCATTTGTTCATTCTGAATTCCACTGATGGATGTATTTCTTTGGTTTTCATCGCCGTAAATGAATTGTTTATTTCCTCCGTCAATTCTTCTACGGATTGTTTGTATTGTTCTCAGGTGATAAGGTGTTTTTTTTTTAACTGAAGTTTTGTAAGTTTCATCGAAGAGTTTTAATAACCATTCTGTGTGTGTGTGTGTGTGTGTGTGTGTGTGTGTGTGTGTGTGTGTGTGTGTGTGAAAATTTCGCTTCTTGAATACATGTAAAAACAATAATAATAATAACTTCATGTGACCAAAAGATCAACAAGCCGAAAAGTGAGTTTAAAGTTTGCTTGAGTACTTTAACTGTTTATTATGTATTTGTGGCGGTGGCACTAAGGTAAGAGTGTAAGGTGGTATGTTAGCAAACTTACAACGGTAGCCATTGCTTACAACCAATTTTTTGAAATGTCAAAAAGTACAAATAAAAGTTTTTTAACAAAAGAAAAGAGCTGTTTTATATGAAAATAAAAGTAGTTTTCTATTACAGAACAATAAACTAGATTTAAATGTTCGTCTCAAAATATTGAATTACAGCAAAGTTAAAAATTGCCAGGCTATTTCACAGCAAATCATTGCGTTTAAAAAAAAAGGTCAAATGTATTGGATACCAGCCTGCACACAAACAGTAATAAAGCAGGATATGTAATGAACGGAGTAAGAATCCCACTGTGGGTTTCTGATAGTCAGGAGGAAAGACGTGAACAACAAAATGTAAAATGTATTGTGACAGTCATGTTGCTTAAGACCTCTTTCTTTCGGATCTCAGGTATTTTGACGGTCATGTTTCTAAAGACTTATTTCGGACTTTGTATACCTTGATGGCAAGGCTGGCATGAGGATTCCACATCAACCGATTGAAACTTTAAAGAAATGGATGGCTGTAACTTATATTTGATAGGAATCAAACTATTCGAATGGACTTGTATTCCATGCACCTCTCTCTCTCTCTCTCTGTTCCTTCCCCCCCCCCCAATTTCTCTCTGCTTTTCTATCACGGCGTAGGAGTTCACACTTTCGATTTTATCCATTCATCAGAGGTTAGAGAGAGAGAGAAAAAAGTGTTGTTAAGGGGGAACTAATGGCAAGCAGATTAGGACAGGCCGCCTGTGTTATCTAAAGACGACCTCGTGTGCCTACGGACGTTCTGGTGACTGGGGTTGTTGGTGGCTGAGGGTCAAAGCCTAAAATAATGTTCAGTTTACAGGGTCAAGAAACGTAGGAGTAAGCTCCTTGCCTTGCATGTGGGGTTGTCGGATGTCACAATCAAGTTGTGAAGGGGAAGTAGGAGAATGAGTGAGATGGCGAGAAGAATCTGAAAGCTGACATTGTTCTTGTAGAAACTATTTTGGGTTACAACATGAGCGTATATGGTGAGACGATTTTGAAACAAAACTGATTTTCTCCCACTTCACAGTGTTCACCCTTCCACATCCTGACATCCGCTTGCCTGTTCTCTCTGTGTGTGTGTGTGTGTGTGAAAGAGCGGGGGGGGGGGAGATGTTCTAATCCGAGAGCAATTACGATGGCCAGTCTTGGCAGGGCTAATTGGGCTATCGGCATCATGCGACGCGCTCTCGACGATCTACGACGGGGGAGATTGGGGTGGGGGGAGACAACCCGTAAGAGGGAGGCATGAGTAGCCTACCCCTAGCAGGGAACACACCCCCGCGGCTTGACGACTGCTGATCCTGATCTCTCGGAGGTGCAAGTCTGGCAAGGAAACGGGTCGTGCGATCAGGCGTGGAACCACTTGCATGTGGTCACAGACCTGCATGGCTGCCCCAGAGTAGACCATCCGCCATTCGTGTTATCACGTGGATGCGTCATCCGTTGACTTGTCAGCACCGGCTAGTGTCACCCTCAGGTGTGTCATCAACCGGATACGTTACCCTCAGGCCTGGCATCAGCTGGATGCGTCATCCGATGCAGCTTAGGGGGTAAACAGACCCTAGATGTGCCGGAACATTCCACATACTTTGAGAGACGTTGACTCAGTTGTCTCCCCACCCCGCTTGTTACCAATGAAATGTTTTAGTGGGTCTAGGTCCGTCCTAGCGAGCGCGTGAGCGAGTGTGAATGACGTAAATCTGGATGAATGACGCAAGCTGTGATGTCAAAAATGTTCGAGCAAGAGAGCGCATGCGTAACGTTTTGAGTGGTCATTAAGAGAGAAGAAGCAAGTAGGATATAATATTGTAGGCGTGTGTCGCCGCTAGTTGTAGGGTTAGTGTAGGCGTGTGTCGCCGCTAGTTGTAGGGTTAGTGTAGACGTGTGTCGCCACTAGTTGTAGGGTTAGTGTAGGCGTGTGTCGCCGCTAGTTGTAGGGTTAGTGTAGACGTGTGTCGCCACTAGTTGTAGGGTTAATGTAGGCGTGTGTCGCCCCTAGTTGTAGTGTTAGTGTAGGCGTGTGTCGCCGCTAGTTGTAGGGTTAGTGTAGGCGTGTGTCGCCCCTAGTTGTAGGGTAAGTGTAGGCGTGTGTCGCCACTAGTTGTAGGGTTAATGTAGGCGTGTGTCGCCCCTAGTTGTAGGGTTAGTGTAGGCGTGTGTCGCCACTAGTTGTAGGGTTAGTGTAGGCGTGTGTCGCCACTAGTTGTAGGGTTAGTGTAGGCGTGTGTCGCCACTAGTTTTAGGGTTAGTGTAGGCGTGTGTCGCCACTAGTTGTAGGGTTAGTGTAGGCGTGTGTCGCCACTAGTTTTAGGGTTAGTGTAGGCGTGTGTCGCCGCTAGTTGTAGGGTTAGTGTAGGCGTGTGTCGCCCCTAGTTGTAGGGTAAGTGTAGGCGTGTGTCGCCACTAGTTGTAGGGTTAATGTAGGCGTGTGTCGCCCCTAGTTGTAGGGTTAGTGTAGGCGTGTGTCGCCGCTAGTTGTAGGGTTAGTGTAGGCGTGTGTCGCCGCTAGTTGTAGGGTTAGTGTAGACGTGTGTCGCCACTAGTTGTAGGGTTAATGTAGGCGTGTGTCGCCCCTAGTTGTAGTGTTAGTGTAGGCGTGTGTCGCCGCTAGTTGTAGGGTTAGTGTAGGCGTGTGTCGCCCCTAGTTGTAGGGTAAGTGTAGGCGTGTGTCGCCACTAGTTGTAGGGTTAATGTAGGCGTGTGTCGCCCCTAGTTGTAGGGTTAGTGTAGGCGTGTGTCGCCACTAGTTGTAGGGTTAGTGTAGGCGTGTGTCGCCACTAGTTGTAGGGTTAGTGTAGGCGTGTGTCGCCACTAGTTGTAGGGTTAGTGTAGGCGTGTGTCGCCACTAGTTTTAGGGTTAGTGTAGGCGTGTGTCGCCACTAGTTGTAGGGTTAGTGTAGGCGTGTGTCGCCACTAGTTTTAGGGTTAGTGTAGGCGTGTGTCGCCGCTAGTTGTAGGGTTAGTGTAGGCGTGTGTCGCCCCTAGTTGTAGGGTAAGTGTAGGCGTGTGTCGCCACTAGTTGTAGGGTTAATGTAGGCGTGTGTCGCCCCTAGTTGTAGGGTTAGTGTAGGCGTGTGTCGCCACTAGTTGTAGGGTTAGTGTAGGCGTGTGTCGCCACTAGTTGTAGGGTTAGTGTAGGCGTGTGTCGCCACTAGTTGTAGGGTTAGTGTAGGCGTGTGTCGCCACTAGTTGTAGGTTTAGTGCAGGCGTGTGTCGCCACTAGTTGTAGGGTTAGTGTAGGCGTGTGTCGCCACTAGTTGAAGGGTTAATGTAGGCGTGTGTCACCACTAGTTTTAGGGTTAGTGTAGGCGTGTGTCGCCACTAGTTGTAGGGTTAGTGTAGGCGTGTGTCGCCCCTAGTTGTAGGGTAAGTGTAGGCGTGTGTCGCCACTAGTTGTAGGGTTAATGTAGGCGTGTGTCGCCCCTAGTTGTAGGGTTAGTGTAGGCGTGTGTCGCCACTAGTTGTAGGGTTAGTGTAGGCGTGTGTCGCCACTAGTTGTAGGGTTAGTGTAGGCGTGTGTCGCCACTAGTTGTAGGGTTAGTGTAGGCGTGTGTCGCCACTAGTTGTAGGGTTAGTGTAGGCGTGTGTCGCCACTAGTTGTAGGGTTAGTGTAGGCGTGTGTCGCCACTAGTTGTAGGGTTAATGTAGGCGTGTGTCGCCACTAGTTGTAGGGTTAGTGTAGGCGTGTGTCGCCACTAGTTGTAGGGTTAGTGTAGGCGTGTGTCGCCACTAGTTGTAGGGTTAGTGTAGGCGTGTGTCGCCACTAGTTGTAGGGTTAGTGTAGGCGTGTGTCGCCACTAGTTGTAGGGTTGGTGTAGGCGTGTGTCGCCCCTAGTTGTAGGGTTAGTGTAGACGTGTGTCGCCACTAGTTGTAGGGTTAGTGTAGGCGTGTGTCGTCCCTAGTTGTAGGGTTAGTGTAGGCGTGTGTCGTCCCTAGTTGTAGGGTTAGTGTAGGCGTGTGTCGCCACTAGTTGTAGGGTTAATGTAGGCGTGTGTCGCCACTAGTTGTAGGGTTAGTGTAGGCGTGTGTCGTCCCTAGTTGTAGGTTTAGTGTAGGCGTGTGTCGCCCCTAGTTGTAGAATTAGTGCGTGCGTGTGTCGCCACTAGTTGTAGGGTTAATGTAGGCGTGTGTCGCCACTAGTTGTAAGGTTAGTGTAGGCGTGTGTCGCCCCTAGTTGTAGGGTTAGTGTAGGCGTGTGTCGCCACTAGTTGTAGGGTTAGTGTAGGCGTGTGTCGCCACTAGTTGTAGGGTTAGTGTAGGCGTGTGTCGCCCCTAGTTGTAGGGTTCGTGTAGGCGTGTGTCGCCCCTAGTTGTAGGGTTAGTGTAGGCGTGTGTCGCCCCTAGTTGTAGGGTTAGTGTAGACGTGTGTCGCCACTAGTTGTAGGGTTAGTGTAGGCGTGTGTCGCCACTAGTTGTAGGGTTAGTGTAGGCGTGTGTCGCCCCTAGTTGTAGGGTTAGTGTAGACGTGTGTCGCCACTAGTTGTAGGGTTAGTGTAGGCGTGTGTCGCCACTAGTTGTAGGGTTAATGTAGGCGTGTGTCGCCACTAGTTGTAGGGTTAGTGTAGACGTTTGTCGCCACTAGTTGTAGGGTTAGTGGGGGCGTGTGTCGCCATTAAGTTTTAAGTGAAGCGGGCGTGTGTCGCCGCTGGTAGAGTTAGATTTAGTGCAGGAGTGTGTGTGGTTGGATTTTGCATCAACCTGAAAGTAAAGACTTGTTTACCGTTTTAGACTCTTTCTTGAGAAGTTGACACCGCCAGATTTTCTGGACCCGAACGAGCTAATAACGGTCAGTCAAGTAGGACCAGTTAGTTAACACCGCTCATCCCCTCCCTTTCTCCCTTTTTTTATATCTTTAGTCATCTCCGCTCTCCTCCGTGTGACGTGTTATGTGTAATACATGGCGTCTGTTGAAGGCGTGTAGATGAAGCGTTGGTTTGGTGGTGGATGAGAACATGAACGAGTTATCTTGCAGTATTCTAACACCAGTGTATTTTCTGGAGGGAGGGGGTTCTGGAATGAGTGGGGTTTCAGGTGGGCTTGATAGGTTGCTATTTTGAGCCGACTGTCGCTAATTATTCCGCTCAAAGAAAAGTTATCGTGAATACAGTGAAAGAAGTTGAATTGAGCTGCGGACATCACGCGACTGCACTACACGAGTGGTTGTTGGACATCTGCCGACAGTCAGTTTACTGGCTGACTTCATCTCCGCCCGCCAAATCGTCGTCTGCGGTGTCCGCTCAGCCCTCTTCCCGACTGTGTCTTGATTAGATTTTTCAGCGGGCTTAGGGTGAACAGAACGGGGTGTGGGGGGTGTCACAGTAATTTTCTGGGCCTTTATACCTGAGTGTGGAAACGTTGCCGGAACTGGTGGCGTTAAAAACGGCAAATGTAACGAGGTAGAGAGACAATGCCGTTCGGGTTTCTTTGGGGTTTTTTTTTTTCAACACGGAAGTGTTGTCGCCACGCCGTTTGTTTTCAATATGTATCTGTTGAAACATTTAAACATATCTCACTATTTCTGGAACAGAAATCGTCGTAATGCGTGCGCACACGCACACGCACACTCCGACGCAGGTCATCAAGAACAAGCTGCACGAGTAATGTTTTCTCTTTCGTTAGAATCGAACGTAACTCTTTGATTTGCTTCATTCTTTTAACGTGTTCTTTACATTGATGCAAATACCCGTCGTCTGTCCATGTAGGGAAGTATCTACACCTTCGTGCATTCTAATCTGTGTAGTGTCCCGCGTCTGCCTGTTGTTTAAAGGACTACTGGGGCGCACAACATTCTTTTAATGATTAAGCGCAGTGCACGATGCTGTTTCCCCAAATCTGGGTAAACACCCTTGTTCCCCTCTCGGGATATACGTCCTCAAACACCACCATGCACAGAACCACGCAGTCATTAGAACACAAATGTACATATCCACAAGTTCTTTCATCTGTGGAGGCTGAACTTTTTCATCATTTCTTTCTTCGCCTCCTCTTTATCAACATCCAAACAACCGTGAACTTACTTAAATACGACTTTTGAAAATGGAATCTAGTATAAATTTGTTTTTGCAGTTCAAAATGTTTCAATTTATTTATTTATTATTTCGCCATAAAGATGTATTTCGTTGTTGATGTCGACACGCTAGCGCCTGGTCAGAAGGAGTGTTGCTGGTTGAATCCGTATTGTGTGATACTCGGCTTACAGTGGTCTGTGCAGGTCTGTGTAGGTCTGTGTGCTGAGGGCTTCAAGTTCAGAAAATGCTTTTTTTTTTTTTTTTTTTGTCTGTGAGACTAGCCTCGGCTTCCCTTGTCTGTTGCAGGCCCACCAAAGATACCTCATCGGTTTGGCTCTGATGTCTACTTTCTACGTCCGGCACCGTGCATGCACTGTAAGTAGACACTACAGTATCTGTGTGATCTGCCACTCTCAATATTTTGTCTCTTTTACTGAATGTCTCTCTTCCACCTGCACGGTCCTGCGCGCGGCACGTACACGTCTGTCGGATATTCTTCCTTCTTAATGCTCTACCTCCCTCGTTACCTTTTCCGCTCTTTTGCTCTCTCATTCTGGTCTCTCCTCCCCTCTCTCTTTCTCTCTTCCTGCCTTTCTTTTTCCTCCTCTCTTAAAACACGTAGATCAGCATCCGTTGTCTTCGAAATGTTTCTAATTTCATGTCCTGCTGTTGAAGAATTCAACAAGCTGAATGGGTTGATTTTTGGTCGTTAATCTGACATTTCGTCTTTGTCTTCCGTATGTTTAACAGGGAAAAAAAAAGAAAGAAAAGGCGAGACCTCTTGGCATGCACATGGAGTTCATAAAACCGAAGTGCTTCTCGCCTTATCTCAGTTTACATCCTAATTTCCTTTTTCGTTTAAAAGCGACTGACTTTATACGTGAATCTTAAAGTAAAAGAGAAAGAAAACGGATGAGGACAATGCTAAATAGTTCTGATGACACGCTTACAACGAAGTGGATGCGCGCACGCACACACTCACACTCACAGAGAGTGGAAGATAATGAGAGAGCGAGAGACCCTGGCTGTGATTGACGCTTGAAAAGAGTTAAAATGTCGAAAGTATTTAGAAGCCAGAAAGGAGATGGTATGTGAAGACCTGAAGGATATTTGCGGCACGCCGTCTGACAGCCTGTGGGCCATGCAGATGGGTGTGATGGAAGGTCCGGGTGAGAGAGACTGGGTGAAGTTCACTTTAGCCTGGGCCTGACGTCATCCTTCGGGTTACCGTTCCTTCTTTTTCTACATTTTTCCTCAGACCCTTCCCCCTTCACTACCCGTCCTCCTCTACCCACCTACCTCCAGACCAGACAAGGGAGTTGTGCACATGGCTTGAGTTCTGTCACAGTGTCTCTCAGACCAGGGCATGGAATGGATCTGGTTTGAAGGTGAAACGGAAGTAGGTCTGCAAGTGGCTGACTTGCCCCGCAGGTTATCCTGTCTTTCACGTCACTGCTTCGGGTGGGGTTTTGCTCTTGCCTCCACCATGCGTGTGTACATTTCGTGTGCCACCCGTGTGAAGTGATAAGGGGTTCTACGGCCGCCATGGATTCTCGTTCTGGGACTCGCACTGCAAAAGTAACATCAGTCTTTGACAGACGGTCAATCTCGTGTTGGTCAAACTGAGACTGACATGCAAGGAGCAATAGCCTCTCCCATTTCCCCTCCTTCTTTCTGCAACCCATGCTATTATAACGGCAGCGCTCTGTGGTACTGGGGTTGGCTAACACCTACCCCGTGATACCATATTGGAATGTGTTTGAGAATTGCTTGGCTTAGGATTGTCAGTACACATGCTTTTAAACTTATGATGGGCAGTTACATTCCGACAAAACCATCTTTGATTGAAAATATAGAAAGTAGAAAAGATATTTTAATACACCTAACAAATAATATAGCTTAGCCTAGTCTAGCCTTCCTTAAACGTGCTTTAGCTACAATGCAGTTTTTAGTGTTGCCTGCAGTTGATTGGAGCAAAGATGATTAGCGCCACTTGGCGTTTTAAGCCAGTACTCACAGCAAGTGGGTCTTTCAGAGTAGCAGCAGCAATCTTTGCAAAACTCCTCTAGTCGTGAGCAAGAGATACGACTGTGTAGCAGAAACCAAGGGCGGGACTGAAATGGTGCATGTCGTCCCACCCGGATATAGTCGTCTGGCATCGAATGTGCTAATTGTGGCTTCTCTCTTCACCATCTCCTCCTCCCGGCCCCCAACCACTCCGACACCACCATCTCCACTGGTTTTGCGTTGCTGCCTTCTTATCTTGTCTTATGGTCTGGCTGCTTGCACGCACTGCATTCCCCCTCCTCCCTCCTTTCTTTCCTTCGTGTTTCCTTCGTATTCTGTGCGGGAGAACCAGCCCAAGCACCGGCCGCCTCGCATTGACTTCGACCTTGACCCACAACCGAGCTCGCTACTTGTCTTCATCCTCCCGTGGCATGACTATTAAAGTTGCTGACGAGACAAAAGAACTGGCGCCGGCGTGTATGATGCATCCGTGCGTACGTGCGTGCTTCTTATATACGTCACAGCTTCCACATTGATATTCCTCAGCCGGTCTCTCTCTCTCTCTCCTGTCTGGCTGCTGTCGGATCCGACTGACGTAGACAAGTGCACTAGCGCCTCCTATCGACCGCTTCCTCTCCTTTGAAAGTGCATATCATATTAAAGCTCGGTGTTTACAAACACTTCGCCTACTTAATCCCCTTGGCCAGCTCCTTGCTGGGTCGCAGCTTCCTTGTCTCGAAAGTCGCAGACACTTCTTGTTCCTCTACCACTGACACCTCTCCTCTACCTCACACCTCTTGTATCTCTACCACATCTTTGTAACACTGTCACTTATTGTCCCTGCACCACTGACACCTGTTGTCCCTCTACCACTGACATCTGTTGTCGCTCTACCAGACACCTGTTGTCCCTGTACTACTGACATATGTTGTCCCTCTATCAGACACCTTCTGTCCCTCTACCACTGACATCTGTTGTCTCTCTACCAGACACCTCTTGTCACTGTACCACTGACATCTTTTGTCGCCGTACCACTGACACCTCTTGTACCTGTACCTCGACATCCGTTGCGATCCACCGGCAGGGTGAGATTACAAGTGTGTCGCAACCTCCTGTGGTGGAACTGAGCTACAAAATGGGATGATTGCAGGAAAATCTGCTTCCTTGCTGGAGCAGTTGTCTCTCAAGCCTCCGTTTGCCAAATTTCTTTCTATTTATTTTCTTTATTTCTTCCTCTTAGTTTCCTTTTATTCTTTATTTTGTGAGGGTTTTCTTAATATTTCTTTAGTTTCCTTTTTTCTCTCTATTCTTTCTTCCCTATTTTTTGTTAATAATATTATGTGTACTTGTATCGCGCACCATCATAACCAAGATAGGTTGCACTGTGTGCGCTGACCTGTGATGATAAACATGAGATAAGAGACAGTGGACAGTGAGATATCTACAGACACACTGAACAACATAAAGATGAGGTACAAGAGTAGAACAGAAAGCAGTGTATGAAGGTATGAAGGGATATAGGTACTGTGAACTGTGTGAGATACATTAGTTACACAATGATTCACATGACAGACAACATTGCAAAAGGAGTTCAGGATAGTATTTCAGTGTTAGTACTTGATGATGATGATGATGATGATGATGATGATGATGATGATGATGATGATGATGATGATGATGTCCATTTGTAATGCGCAGGTATCCATTCGTAAGAATGCTCATTGCGCAGCAAAAACAAAACAAAACAAAAAACAAAAAAACTTAGTGAAGGGATATGTTTTCAGAGAGCGTTTGAATGTGTGGACAGACAAGATTTCAGTAAAGTAGTGGGGTGGGGAAGGAGCCTTCAAAGAATCCACAGCACAGAGTTGAGAGCTTGTAGTCTATTGTAGTTTTAATTGGTAGCCAATGAAGAGAGTGAAGAAGTGGTGAGACATGTTCACATTCGCGAGTCCGGAAAAGGAGACAAGCAGCTGAGTTGTGGACTGTGAAGCTTATCAATGAGGTCCTGAGGACAGCCAGAGAGAAGAGAGTTACTGTTGCTGTTTCCCTTTAATCGTTCTTTCTTATTTTCTGTTCTCTTCTCTGCAGTGATTGACTATGACGGGATCATCTTATTCAGCAAACAGTGATATCAGCACCGTAGAGATGTCTTTGGTTTGCCTGTTATCTCTCAGCTGCAGTCCCTTGGAGGCTGATGTCATGTGGATTTGGGTGACATTTCTCCCTCCACACTTCCCTCTTTCTCAGAACTAACCCCTGAGAATATGCGTGGCCCCGGCCTACTGTCAGGGTCAGTGCTGCAGTCGATTGTTTGTCGAATTCTAAAGAAACAACATGGGAAGGGGGATATCTTATGTGCGGTTGACGTTTGTTATTTGTCTTTGTGGGGGGGGTGGGGCGATTGAGAAGGGTCTGCTGGGAAAGTCTGGTGTCACGAGGCCAGGTTCCGGCGGCACAAAACCCGTTAAGGCTGTTCAAACGGTTTTTGTCAAGGTTGGAAGAAGCAGTCGGATTTAAAATATATCTGTAATATTTTCGGTGGAATAAATATGGTTTACTCAGGTCTGTCGATGAAATGGATGCTGTAACTATGATCACGCAATAATGGTGGAAATAGGACGAATAGTGACCAACGTTATTTGTCCCATATTCAAATCGCCCACTGGGACAAATAAAGATGGTCATTGTCGTTGTCATTGTCATCATCGTGCAGAAGAAAGAGAAGACACAGAAAACATCCCGCGGACGTACATCAATAAAAATTAGATCAGTAGGAAAAGAGACTAATTGCAAAATATTTTCATCTTGGTCCCTTTCACGTTTATGGGCTGCACACTCAAACACCGGACTGAGAAACTGAAGAGAAATTCTAGTGACAACATCTCACCACATCAAGAACTTCTTATGTGACTTACAGTGGAGGAGGGGAGGGATGCTGGGTGATGGAGGGGTTAATTGTCAGTTAGAAAGTCACAACACTATGTTACAACACATTGCTAACATCACAACAACATACTGGCAGCTGCACGGAATACTGAACGAAGGGATTATCTCACATGCACGATATTACAAAGTGTTGTATCAACTCAGATATTGATGCTTGGGCACGGAGGTCAGTCACATAAAGTGAACACTGTTTTGTCGTAGACATACCTCGACATGTTTTGATGCTCAACACGGGGGATGGGTACAGAAAAGAGAGATTCACAAACTTTCTCTTGTGATGTGCATCAGGCATGTCCGCTGTTAGACTGGAGTGAACGTGAGTTGTAACACACAGTGACCCGTGAGATGAACAAGTTGAGACATTTTGTGTCTATACTTGTGGGGAGTTTCTCTTTAATCATGTCATATAAAGAAAGGGGGGTGTTGGGGGGATGGGGAGGGGAGGTGGGAATACTAATTGTGTCAGTCGATCATAATCTTTCTGTGGTGCCCTCCTTCTCCGCTCAGATGGTTAGTTGGTGTCGTCTTGTCCTCTCTGTCTCTGTAAGTCTGTGTTATTACATAATGAGAGCTGCGGGTGGTGGGAGTGGCGGCGACTAGTGCAACCATTGAGTTGGCTGAGTCACCGCCTCTTGCCTTCCCCCTCTTTCCCCTTGCTAACTTTTTGTTATTTCTTGACACACTTCTTATTGACAGTTATTTTGCTTGCTTGACTTTTTTTTTACTTGTTGGGGAGGAAGGGTGGTTGTTTTGGGGGTCTTGATAGAAGATTTCTTTCGACGGTTGATTTGTTTTATAGTTTTGTTTGTGCGGTTTCCTTTTTTCTTTTTCTTTAACGCGTTCGTTCTTTCATTTCGGGAGGGAGGGAGGGAGGGAGAGTTGTGATTTGTGGCTCTAATGACTAAAGTGAAAGCACAGCAGTGTGTTAGTCACTCGCTGCTATTCCCAACACAGCGAAAACAGCGATGACAACTGGCGGACCCTGTCTGGTCGCTGGCCTAATCTCCGCCGCCGTGACATCGACAAAAGGAAAAAGTCCGCCGCGCATGTGGCTGTGTGCGTGTGTGTCCCACTAACCCTGCACCTTTGACCTTTACCCTCACCAGTACGGTGCGCGAGTTCGGACAATCTTTCAAAACCGTCTCCCACATTCTCCTCACACCTCCCGTTCTCTGTCAACAGAGAGAGAGAGAGAGAGAGTCGTGGGGGGGGTGGGGAAGGGTTGGGGTGCAGAGAAGAGAAGCTTAATTAAATAAGCTTGTTCAGCCTTTTTTTTTTTTTTTTTTTGCCCGCGGAGCTTACAGGATGCAAGTAGGGCTCACTCTCAATGTCCAGGACTTTTTCAGAAATAGCTGCGCTGCTTTATCATGGTTGTTCTTACTTACACTGCACTGTGTTGCCTGTTAGTCTTCACTAAGACACACTAAACCACATCTTGCTGGTGAGGTTATTTGTTTTAGCATTCACTAAACCTTTACAACTTGCTGGTAAACACTTTACAGCAAGTTCGCTGTCTGAAATGCAATGGCAATACGCTGGTCACAAAGGGTGTCTGGGTTCAGATCTTGCTTCCCGCGGATTTATGTTTTTTTTTTTAAAGTAATAGATGTTTACAGAGCTGAAGTAGTTCCTTCGAGTTGCTGAACCGGTGTAAAATACCAGCCAGTCAACCAGCAGCTATAGTGTCTTCTGTTGTCTTGTCCAAAAGGTTTACTACGCGTGGTCGTCACCACCCTTGGTTATAGAAATTCCTTATGCTGTAATTTTTCGGTTAGTTTTGCTGTTTCCAGATGTGAAGCAGAGTTCTTCCTGCCTAATCCTGCTGAGATCAGCGGCTGTCTGTCTCACCCTTTCAAAACTTCTGCCACTGAAGACTGGGTTGAATGAGCTGTTGTCTTTTTTTCATACATATAAGTGCCCGCTAGATAATATCACCTGCTGTTTCTTTAGTTTATTTGACAGTAAAGTGTTTCCAGTCATATTGATTTCGCACTTGAGGTTGGTGGGGGGAGGGGAGGAAGGGAGGTAAAGATGACAAAGTGCGAGGACACGGAAGCTTCCAGAGAACTTGCCTGACGACTGAATGGATGTTTCGTCACGATAATGCTCCCTTCGTTTTTCCGAGACGAGATCTGAACCCAGGGCCCGCATTGTCGACCCGATTTTGTCTCCCACCCTCCCACACACTGGTATCTCTTCCAGCCCACCTTCCCCCCCCCCCACTCGCCTCTGAATCGCCCCCCGTGCAAAAAGATGGGCACGTGTATGGCAATGCGGAACCTTCAGGCCCAGTCCTAATTCCGGGGACTGGGGGGTGAGGGAAAGGAGTGGGGTAAAAGCGCGTGCGTTTTGGACACGTGTGCTGCCGTCAGCACGTCAAATGCAGGCCTCATCCCCTCTCTCTTTCTCACCCTCCCTATCATTGACTTTTGTTACATCGAGATGAGTGGAAGTCATACCCGCTTACAACAAACGATGTTCGCTGATGTTGCTGTCCGGCGGCGATGGTGGAGGCGGTGGTGGGTGGGTGGGGGAATGAATGGGAAGATAACTGTCGATGCTGCTGGCTCGCACACTTGGCAGGCCCCACATATCAACCAGATTAGGCGGGGGGGTGGGAAGGTGAGGGGGGGTGCGCTTCGTGGCCAACTGACCCACTTGCGGTGCTCTCGCCTCGCCTCACCTTTACTGCTCTTTCCTCACATCCACCCAGCCATTCCCCCTCCCGTCTTCCCCCACTACCCTCCCTCGCCAACATCACCAGGCCCCCGCGGCTGCTCCTTCTGCTACTCGATCCCTGCCCCGCCACCATTCTTCGCCACTCTCCCCACCGCCATCAAGAAGAGGTTTTCGATACACCTCTTGGCGGCTTGTTGGCTACCTTCCTGCTGTCAAGTGCTTCAATGGGGCTCCACTTTAGGCTCCCGTTAGCCCGCGTCCTTAGTTTTCATGAAGAAAAAACAAGTCGAGCCGAGATGCTATTTATAGTAACTAAGCACCGCTGACGACACTTCCTCCAGTAAAGATCAATGGCTTTTGATTTTTTTTTTTTACCCTTTTAGAGCGCGTCGTATTCTTTTATATATATACCTGTTTGTTCTTCACCTCACCTTAATATATATATATATGTGTGTGTGTGTGCGCGCACGGGATTCGTTTTTGACAAAGAGGGAAGGAAAGAGAGACTAGGAAGTTTTGGTTTGTGATTTGAGACTACATTTTCCCCCAATTATGAATGCATTTATTTATTTGCTGTCTTGGTAAACCCATTCTTACTGTGCAAGTAGTGCAGGGAGCGGTTATACTCGGGTATCAAATCCGGAAGAGATCCACTTTTGCGCATCTCTTCGTTACTTCCGCCCCGACGTGACGTGGCGACCTGCCGGGGACGTTACAAGAGTCGTGCCGTGACGTCGATTGTGTGACGTGCGTTGCTGTCTTGGTGACCACGAGGTGTCGACGGGCCTCCCTCCCACCTCACCTCATCCGGTTGTCGAGATGCCAGAATGTCACGGCTTATATTTTTGGTCGTGTCAAGCTTGTTTCCTCTTGAAGAGCCCTTAGCCGGTCAAATATGGACAAACATGGCGGCTGTAGAAAAACTTTGTCTGACTTGCTCAAATGTTCCTCCACACTTCTCTCACTGAGTTAAGAAAGGCCTTTTCACCAACGGCTGTTGCGCGCCAAATTTTGTGTATATATATATATATGTGTGTGTGTGCGTTCACAAGTGTACCTTTTGGAAGTTGTTATGCAGTTGGCGTAATGGATATGTGATGGACCAGATTTGTCAAACCTCCGTGTGTCTGTGTGAACTATGTGGCGTAGGTTTGCGATAAAACCTCTCTCATCCTCCCAACCGTACGTACATGTTCATGCTTTTGGTGTTTCACGTGATTTCATTGCATTATTTAGGGTTAGTGTTCCTTTTTTTATTGCTGTGGTGGCTCTTGATGATCAGGATGATAGAACTGGACTCCGAATATTCTCGTTTGAAAGAATAGGATTGGCTTTCCTGGAAGGACGCTGACTTGTTTTCTCTGCAATCCCTCCGCTCACTCCCACCCCCTTCCCCAGGTCAGAAGAGAGTGGTGGGGGGGATCACTCAGTCCTCCTGATCTTTCTCCCCTCTCGCCCTCCTCTCCTGTGGCACTTGTCCGATTAGGTGTGTGAGTGTAGTCTCGTCCACAGAAGCATTCGGTTTTGTCTTGGTGGCATTGGAATAGTGAGGGGATGGGAGGGGGCACATTGTTATCATCTCAAGTCTACACAGTATGAACCAAAGCGCACTGCTTTTAGAGAGAGACCTTGGTGGGGCAGAATGGGGCGAGACCTTGGGCTGAACGATATCTGGAGTCAGGACTCGCAGTTCTTCAACAGATTTATGACTGCAGAGCGGCGGGGCCTTTTCATCTTTGTGTAGGCCCAGAACTTCTTATTCTACCTTCCCGTTTTCTCCCACGGCAACCCTCCTACTCGCTTTTATGCACCGTATGGATGTATGCGTGGGAAACCAGAGTCCTGTCCACTTCCAGCCATTTATCATGTTGACCTACTACCTCACATTTTATGATTTCTGTTCGACCACAGTATCCCAGATTTGGCGCGATCTCGCAAATTAAAGTGGGTTTGCAGCCATCCTGGATGTATCTGCTTCTCACCTCTCGAGAACCATCAACCCTACTCATTAAGTTCATTCCTCCTAGTGACACAAGCAGCCCTCGATGCCAAGCCATCTACTAGTTTGCGGGGTCCTCTTCTCATCCTCCTGCTGGTTGAGTGTTTGACCAACTTGTTCGTGCTTTCTCCAACATCATTATAACAATCTACAATGCGACTTACTTACACCACCAGTGAAGTCTACAGTAAAGCCACTCATCGGACTTTCTAAGATTTCGGAGAGGAAAGAGAAACTCGATGCCTGGCGATACTTTTTGAGGTTGTTTTGATTAAGAATTATCGTCTGGTATTGAACCTCTGTTTCCTCTCCTCAATCTTACAAAAGATTAAAAGATTGTCTTCGAGCAGCTCTTTTTCTACTTGAATGATTACTCGTTGCTGTCATCTGAATAGTCATCATCCCCTCCATCGCACAACACTGAGACTGATGGTGGAGCGCTGTGTGTCTTGATACTGTTTGAGCTCAGTGCAGCACGTGACACTGTTGATCACATACATCTTGATTCCCTCGTGATTCCCTTCGCTTTAGAAATTATCTGACAGTTCGCTCTCCCTCGTTTGTTATTAGTAATTCATCTGATCTACCTGTTGCTTTATTTGGCGCTCCACAGGGACCAGTCCTTGTACATCAAACTACTAGTGTTCCTTTATTAATAGTCGCTGTTTCCAACTAATTTACTGATGACACACAGCTGTTTGCCTCATGAGGCAGCTCTGATGTTGATAGCAGTATCGAAAGGCTGGAATACTTTATCACAGTTGTGAAGTCTCGAATAGCCAGTAGTAAACTGAAATTGAATGAAAACAGGACGGAAGCTCTGCTTTTTCATCTTTATTCTGCCATCACCCGTACCAGTCTCCATACACATCACCATCACATCTTCTAGGCGCAGTTTTGGCCACGTCATCTCAAGTGTCATAGTACCACCTTGTAACTCATACTTGGGCCACGTCATCTCAAGTTTCATAGTACCACCTTGTAACTCATACTTGGGCCACGTCATCTCAAGTGTCATAGTACCACCTTGTAACTCATACTTGGGCCACGTCATCTCAAGTGTCATAGTACCACCTTGTAACTCATACTTGGGCCACGTCATCTCAAGTGTACCACCGCGTAATTCACTCTTGTCATTCGCCTTATGCAGCTGTTCGCGTGTGATTTGTCATAGCTGCAGGTATGGCTAAGACATTCTTGTTTTTGGAAATACCTTTTGCATTGAACTCTGTACTCGCTGGAGTCCTGTATTGTCCATGGTACAACACACAGTACGTACTCTGTGTGTGTGTGTGTGTGTGTGGAGAGAGAGAGAGAAAAGTAGTTTACATCATTCCCCTATCAATTGTATTACTTATTCATGACCCAGTAATGTGAAGCGCAGAGAGCTGTGATGGTATTATTACACCGGAGTTTGCGAGTTGTCCTGGCCACGAATGACGGATATGTGGCACCATGACACCGAGACACCAAGACACACTTTCTGCTTCTTGATCAACACCGCGACATGAGTGTCGGCCTGGCCTGGCCCGGGGCCAGCAGTAAATATAGTCAGCGGAGTGGCACAGGCACCTAGGGCTTGCCGGCATGTTGCATTGGCCTTGGCCCTTGATCCCGGACAACACGAATTAATACGGAGTTGAGGAAAGGTGAAGGGTTGGGAAGGTCAGTCGAGAAGCTAAACAGGATCAAAGTTCAAGGCCGAACAAGGGGATGGTGTGTATCTGCCTCCTGACTTCCTTTCGCAAACATGTCTGTTAGAGAGTGTGTGCGTGCGTGCGTGCGGCGTGCATCCCAGTGCCTGAAGGATGACAGGGAAGGAGGGATTTCAGTGACCTGCATGCGTATCATGCATTCTGGACCGGTTGACCTACTTCAGAGTACTACAAAATCGCTTTACTATTGTTGTATTGGAGTTGTGATGATGTTTGTAGTCCAGATGTGATGTGTGTGTTTTACACAGGCCTAACAAAACTAAACGACCGGGAAATGCACCGCCTTCACAAACCTACAGATTGTCATTTCAACTAATCCCATAGGAATAGACACTGGTTAATTTGCCAATGAGCGCGATGCATTCAACATCTACAACAGCTACATCAATAATAATAATAATAATTAAGTGATTATTAATTCATTCAAGTTGTTCAGCAGCTTCCGTTTGTGTGGCATTAGCGTTGGAAACAGTTATTTCATTTCTATGTACGTTCAGAACATGGTCAGCTTAGTGGACTTGAACAAAGAAATTAGGCGAGATGTGTGTGTGTGTGTGTGTGTGTGTGTGTGTGTGTGTGTGTGTGTTAAGGGTATAGTTAAAGGAAAAAAGAGAGGAAGTGTGAAATTTCAGGGTTGAAATAGGAACATTTGTCCTTTACCTACATTGACCGCCACTCCACCCCTCTTCTTTCACACCTCCCGACAAGATACGACTGTAGATTACATCTTATAACAATTATTTCTGTGGATTACATCATATGATATTTGTTTACCGAGGCTGTATTGTAATAGTGTAAAACTGTCCTAGACACCTGTACTAGTTAGTACTGTTAATTCCAAACAGCGAGAACTAAGGTCACCCAAGCTGCGTGCCAAGGCCTCTCCCCTACGACTGCTACCTCCGGTAACAGGTAAGGGATACAAAGAAGAAGCTGTAGATATACTCGCCGAGAAAGGAGCAGACGATAATGTTGGCGGTGACCTGCAGAAGAGGATGGTAAGAAATGAGACTCGTGTTGTTATCAGTGGCCATGATTGCCACCTTGACCTCCCAGTGCCTACCCGATATCAGTGGCTGCGACCTCGACCACGAACGTGTGCCTAGACTACTCGATAAGCTTCGATGTGCACAGGGCTAGTCTTGACTCCATCTCACCAGTTGAGGAGACGTGCGCCGGTGGATGTCCGCAGGAGTGCGCTGTGGCTGCAACCTGCTTGGTGAACATCGAGGTGTTGTGCACTACGATGATGATGATGTTGTTGTTGTTGTTGTTGTTGTCTTGCATCACGTGGTGCGTCCCATCGTCTTTCGGCGGAAATGCAAGGCTTTCAGAAGAGTGGACGAGACGCGCGTTTAGTCTTGCGTGAAGGTGAACTACGGGCTTAGAGACTTGACTGTGTACAGTAGAGCCCTAGAGACGGCGAACCACTTGCAGTTCACTGCACACACTGCACCCCTTGACATGATACCTTTCTAATGGTTTCCACCAACAACCGTATCATGATGACGAGGAAGGTGTGTGGCTGTTTCTGCCCCAGGTGTGGCCAGCTTTCACCTGTAACTTCACTGTTTGTAGAGGACCGTGTGGCTGCCATAGACTGCACCTGTCATCATGCTGGTAGTCGGGCGACTCACCTGGCTTGGTTGCCACGGGCCATGTTTTCTTTAATAAGAAAATACCGCCAGGACTTTGTTTGAGTTGACGCTGTCCCCCAACCCTTGTCCCACTCTGTGGACTCTTTGAAGAATTTTTTAAAGCACTGTCAGCATGTTATTTGCCATTGTTCGAAAATTCTGTGTTGAGGAGGAAAGGAGGGTCTTTGGAAAAGTTCATTGACTCCGTAACAGTCACTACTTGTATGTCAGGGTTCTTCTGTTCGTCCAGAAGATCCGAGTGAGCGGGAAGGGGGAGGAGGGAGAGATGAGATGTGGCATCTGAGTCTTAAATTTGCATAAAAGTCTAGCTGTACATTGGACTACATCCCGACTTTCACTTCCTTATCAGTAGCCTCTAGGTGCTGTTTAAAACTCCTGTAGGTGTCTGCGTTTCCTTGTACAGTCGGCAGCTCGAACCCCGTCCTTTATAATGATCAGTGTATTTGATGATTTGTATAAGGCCTGAGGTGCAAGAATAACAAACACGAGAGGCAGGCACGAGTGCGCACACACACACACACACACTCGCACACAGACTGACGCCTTCTTCCCCGTCTGTAATGTCGGAGATGGCGGTAGGTGTAAGGTGGTTGTTCACACAAACTATTCAGTCTCTCACATTTCAGTCACATTGGAAAACACAGGTTTCACCATTAGTATGCGCGCACTTTCTGTACTCGTCTGCTCTTCCCACCCCACCCCAGCCCACCCGTCCCTATGCCACAGTTTGGTGTTGTTTTTTAATATTTGTGCATCACACTGGGGATCGCGAGATTTACCGTGCAAAGTAATTGCACCACCTGCGTTCTAGATGTTTTGATTTGCGGTTGTGAGGCCGAGGAGCGCTGCCATCTCAGCTGATAGCACCCTGCAGGCAGAAAGATGGCTGTGCACTGATGAAACAGTAAGGGGCCTGTGCCTTGCAGGGGCTGGAAACTGATAACATTGCACCGCTGCCTTCAGCCTGCAACCACAGTATACAGTACTCTGTGTCTGTCTGTGTGTGTGTGTGCATGCGTGTCCGTGTATGTGTGGTGTGTTGGGGGTGTCCTCACGACTATCTCCCTATTACCCTCCGCTATCGCAAGGAGAAAATTTGAAGATGAAAAAAAACAAATTAAAATGTGTGCTTAAATACCACGTGACGTAAGCAGACCGGCATCGTTCCCTGCGGTCGTTAACTCGTTTAATTGTTTTTTGGATTTTTTTTTATCTTTGTAACATGGGTCCTGATATATAAAGACAGTTCTTCTTTAACACAAGCTGACATTTAAGTATGTCCCGTCACACTTCAAAGACAGAGAGACAGGTCGTCGACCTCGGGGGTCGTTGTTGTGTGCAAGTCGCCCACGTGTCGTGTCTTGGGCTCGTCGTCAGCATCGGACGTCCCTGTCGGCAGATCAAGAGTTGCACTTACTCGACTCATGAGGGATTGTTTCCGGCTCTTCGGACTCGCCTGCTCAAGGATCCTGAGTCGTGCCAGTCATTTGTAACATTGTTAGTCAGGACCTGCCCTGCGCGTCCGAGGCAGGGATGCTGGTGTTGAGATTGTATGGGTAGCATTTTCAAGCCCTGAACACCCCCCTCCTTTGTGTAAATATACAGACTAAGGTGCTGGCCTCCCGCTCATGGTGGTGACGAATCCAGTCGGAAATGTGCGCGCGTAACATCTGGCCTGCGGACCAGAAGGACCCTTTGGTCCACAAGAGTAATAATGCCGGTTAGAACACTTAATAATGCAGATGAGAACAATGGGGAAGATAACAGTCACGAGAACAACGCAGGCATAAAGGACAAAGGGGAAGTGTGGCAGAGGGGTGGGAGGGGTGGGGAAGGACCTACAGCTGCAACACACAACAGCACAGAATGCTGCACTCGCTTCCAAGGTCAGTAGACAGAAGACATTTGAATCCGTATAGGTCATAGGTCGCTGCTATTTGCAGTCATTAAAAACAGGGCTAGAGTCACTCGTGCAGCGAACCGCGGGGTTGGGGGTTGGTAAAGGAAGGAGGCGCGCGCAAACTTCACAAGCTGCCGCCGTTGCTGTCTGTGACGTCATCTTGCCGTTTTGCCAACGAGTACGTTACTCTCGTGCGAAAAGGTCGTCGGTTCTGTGGGAAGGAGGAAAAAAACCCAGTCTAATCGAACATCAGTCGCCGTGCGGTCACGGCACTGAGCTCCACCTCCAAGCTCTCTCTCTCTCTCTCACACACACACACACACACACACACACACACACGCGCGTTCACACGCACGCACCCGACAACTGGCTTTAATTCGATACACGACATCTGCTTGTCTTCTTGGACGCTCAGCGATATCATCGTCACACGTGATGTCGTCTGTACAGGTTTCCGTCTGTCCGATGCAAATGTTAGCGAGATGGTGTTGTGTGTGCGGGGGGGGGGAGAGGGGGGAGTGTGGTGGTGTGCTCGCCCGTCAGGAATTGCGCAAGAGGATTTCACTCCCTGGGTTCTCATCAGAATGCGCGCTCGTCCAGTTCCCCCTCTCCTCATCCCCCCTCTTTTATTTTATTAATCTTTAAGAGACCTTTTCGTGTTCACAAAATAATACTCGATACTTGAAACGTCGTCGTAAAGACCAGATAGAAGGTGGAAACTGAGAGGCGACAGGCTTAAAATAATCGTCGTCTGCACTTCATAGCCTAGCCATCTGCTGCTTCAGCAGTTCCCTTAAAAAAAACTTGGACAATTTCTTTATACAATGTCCCAGGCCTCTGAACATAACACAATCTTTTAAAAAACCCTTAGCTTATTATTATTATTATTATTGATTACTTCGCGATGTTCTTAAGAAGGCTTTATGTCACGAGAGAATGAATACGTAACAACTGTGTGTGTGCGGGTGGGTGAGTGGGTGGGAGGGTAGGTGGAGGCTGGGGGTGGATGGTTTGTCAAAGATAGTGCAGACACCCGCGGAGCATTTTAAAAAGGAGCGGAAAATGTTCAGCGGGAACAAATACTAGAATGTGTCAAGCGGAGGAGGTGAAGCCTGGTCTTGGACTTCACTCACACACGTCTTTTAGCTTGTGACTAGCGTCGGGTGGCTACTTCCGGTCTCCAGCCCACCCACTATCACTGTCGCTCTGCCATGTTTTCAAAGCGTTCCTCTTCTTTTGTTGTTGTTTCATTTTTTTTATTACCGAATCTCCTCCAACTGTTTGCTTTGCTGTAGACACCCGTGCCACACACATACACAACCAAACGTTGTCTTTCAATGTCAGGATCTTGAAATTCCTTGACCCGTTAAACCATGTCCCTAAAAAAATTACAGTCAGAGCATGGGAACTGTACAGATGAAAAGTAAAATTATTCCAACCCATATCTCATTCTTCTTGGTTTGCCTGGAATTGGTGTCTCTGAAGTTTGGGGGTTGGGGGAAAGACTCGAAAAAGCAACAAATAAAATTAAATGCTTATTTCAAACAGCAATCATCATCATCATCATCATCATCATCATCATCATCATCATCATCATCATCACACTTGATCCTTACGTGTTGCCGCCTTTGAAGGCTGACGAGTGTGCGAATCTGTTTTTGGAAGTTTGGACTGATTGTCTTGTACCAGACATAATGGCACCTGGTTACAGTCCTGCCTTTAAACATTATCTCAAAGGAATCCGGTCACAGTCGACTTCGTCATCAACTCCCTGGACGGTTAATGATCGGTCCTTTCTGTAGGGTTCCCCGCCCCCACTTTCTTGTTTTTGTTGTTATTGTTTGTTTTTTTAACCCACCACTTCATCGTTGCAGAATCAGTATTCTTGAGGTTGTTTGGGGTCCTCTAACATTTTACAGTACTTACTTCTTTTTTGTCGGCGTTCCAAAGAGCGTGCTTATCAGGCTCCAGCTTTGTTGTGACTGTGAAGTGAACGGTCTTTACCATGTTTACTATTGTGTCCCAGAATTTTTCTTTCAGTGCTTTGAATCCCGTTTGTCAAAAGTGAGGTGCGCTGAAGTAGTCGTGAAAGCTCGTGACTGTGAACGGTGATGGCTTTACAGTGACCGTTTGTTCACACACCACCTACATTGCTAATCCTGTTTGTTCAGAGGTGTAGGCGCGCGCGCATGTGTGTGTGTGTGTGTGTGTCCGTGTCCGGAGTTTGAGTTTTGCTTACTTCAGAACGGACGTTCAAATGGCTTCTTGTCGCGAGAGCTGTGGTATGGAGCCTGACTCAAAGTTGAACTCGGGGGTTTTTTTAATGAGAATTTTTGTCTTAAGCTCCACGTTTACTGCACATGTTCACCAGCTCCCTGTTTCAATTCAAGCGAATAAAAAGACTAATTGTCCGTACCTCAAGTCAGCGTTTATGGCGAACTTTTTAATACCATTCCCTTTGAAAACTTTTGCACTTTAAAACGCATTCATAGTGATTGTTAATATTCGCCTTGTATTCACGAAACATCTTGACGGAAATAATAACTAATCTCTTAGCATTTTTCATGCTGGTGCTGTTGTCAAACTGTACCATCAAAACAGTTTCTATGGTCGCGATTGTTGTTGTGACTGGTTGTCATTATCAACTTGAGAAAGTCGTCAAATGGATGAAGTCCGTAACTCTCCAATTTCAGTTCGTGGAACCTAGAGAAGGAGGAAAATGTCTGGGAAAACTGGGGTGAGGTAGAAATGGTGTAAGTTGTCTTAGTGCAGTTATGATTAACACTTGATGGGTTAAAGGACGAGATTCATGATTTGGCTGCTCACTTCCTTGACTTTGTTCTTGGTTGACTGGCTATAGCTACAGCAGCAACAGCAACGACTATGTGGCGGCAAGACAAGTGTTAGCTAAAACCCTATTTTTTTGGCGTTAAAATCTGCGGATGTGTGGTGTCAAAATAAGCTAAATAAAAAGTAATAAGACAAAATGAAAATCAAAGTATGTAAGAACAACCAACAAAGACGAAATGTCGCAACAGAAGTATCCTCGTCAAATCATTGATTAAAATGACACAAAACAGATACAAATTGATTTATTTTTGTAAAGGTTACAACTGTAAGTCTAGGATCAGTATTTACTAGCAAGTAACTGCATCTTCTGGTCGTTGGTGGTCTCTAAGTAAACCTCTAGGATGAGTCCTCGACATATAAGCAGACGAAATCGCTAGTATTAAAGTAGAATATTAGCAGATCGGAGGAGGTGCCAGCAGAGAGAGATGCCGGCAATTAAGACATTCAACTTCCCCCATCTTCACCACTCGCCTGGCCAAGCAGCCCTCCTGCAGACTTCGTGCATGATGCTCGTGCCTTTCACACGGCGGGCAAGTTGAGGCTGGCGCGAGATATCTTACCACCACATCATCACTCCAAGAACATATCACCCGCTGTGTGGAGGTCTTTCATCCCTTGTCCTCCGCTTTCTCAGCGACTCCTGTCTGTGAAAACCGGGGAGCTGACG
Organism: Marisa cornuarietis; assembly: GCA_004794655.1. Classification (NCBI taxonomy): domain Eukaryota; kingdom Metazoa; phylum Mollusca; class Gastropoda; order Architaenioglossa; family Ampullariidae; genus Marisa; species Marisa cornuarietis. The sequence goes on along the minus strand of SMMW01000109.1, from coordinate 427,067 downwards.
AGACTGGTTCTCTTGTGGGTCGACTTTGGTCCTAGGGGATCAAGTGTGGTGTGTATTGATGGTTTCTTTTTCAAAAGTTGGTCATTTCCCCCCCACCCCCAACAGGTCGCAAACGGCTCACTGTTCTCCAGCAGACCGCTCGTCGGGAATCTGTTGAGGGCCAAGTACCCGCTGACCTCAAATCCAAATCGAGGCTTTCTAGGGCAGCTAATAGTCCGGGATTCAAAGTAGTCATGTTTGGTTTCCGCTAACTCTCTCTCTCTCTCTTGTTGAGAGTGAGATGCGGAAGGAATGGGTATTGACACAGCAAGATTATGTGTATAAGTAGAACACAAAAAAAATATTTTTTCTGCGTAACTCTACCTGCCACAGTTAAATGCTGAACTCTACCCACCATTTAGCTAGGGTATCTTGACGCTGACTATGAGCTGTCAAACAATCGTTATGAGATTAATTTCTTCACCAAGTAATAAAGCCTTCTTGGTGTCCATATCTACAGTAGCTTGCCAACTGGGCCACAGTATTGTCTGTCATTAGTTGACTGCCTACAAGATTACGAAATCCAGGTGACCGCATTCAGTAAATCATTACACTTTGGTCTCCTGCCACCAGATCGCATAAACAAGTTGATTCATTCTGCAGGTTGTTGTGTGCTTTTTCTGCATTTTCGACATTATTATATTTTTGTTCTTGGGCTTTATTAGTATGTTTTAAAGTATTTTCGCAGTTTTCTTCTCCGTCGTGTTATGTGTGTTAAGGAAGGTGGCCTGCTGATGTTATGATCTAAATTATTACAATATCGCAGAGTTACGGCCCTTGTCATGGTGTTACCCTCGTACACGGCATGTTTTGATTGGTTGCTGCGTGTGCTGGTATGTTTATGTTACCTAGGTTACCACGTTCCAAGCACCTACCTTTCCGCGCACTCTGCCATGACATGTTGGATGCTGGTGTCGAGAATGTTCTGGTGCCGTCTGCCACTTCTCTTCGTCGCTCTCCCCTTCATCCTGTTTTGTCTTTCTCCTCCTCCCCCAACCACCAGTCCACAGACACCTGCCTGCAGCAAGGTGCACAGGCGGCAGCTAACCACTGTTACTCGAATCCACATCTGCACCTGTTTCTAATCATTAATTTCTGTTGTTCCATATCGGCCATAGTTAACATTGAGGTAAACTTACCTTTGCATCATGACTACAGCCTGATGTGGGGCGGGGCGGAAAGTCATGATCTGGGAAAGATTGTCTTATTGTCTTTAAGTGGGGATTGTCCCGCCATTGGTACCTACAGTCGATGCTGCTGGGCTCAGCAACCGGGTTAGATTTGTAGAAAGCTCGTAGGTATTGGCGAGGGTATGGGTACCACGTGAAATTTTTGACATGCAGACAAAATGTTTGGGGTGTGGTCCGGTTTCGCAGTCAGGAATGCGCATCGAACAGTGCAAACCCTAGGCTCTTCTCTTTCTCTATGTCCTGATCGTTCGGGTCCAACGGCTTAAACAATAAAATGAGTTAACGACTGCAGGGAAAGGCACCATTCTGATTGCGACAACATCAACTTTATGCGTTCATTATTTTATATTTTATTTTTAATTTCCTAATTTTCTGGCTGAACACGACAGAGCATAGTAATTTACTAATTAGAAGACAGTCGTGGGGATTCCCCCTCACTCTCTCTCTCTCTCTCACCGTGTATACATGAGCACGCATGAGCGCAAACACACACACACACACCGTGTATACATGAGCACGCATGAGCACACACACACACACACACACAGATCTTAACAGGTGTGCTACGCGCGCAACCTTTCTGCACCGCGAGTCCCGTTTTTTTTTTTTTTTCCTTACTGCTTTCCATTATCTGGCGGATCGCCTCCCTGGAAAAAAAATCGAACTGCCCGCAAAACATCCTTGCTTCGTTTTCTCCGAGGTCGAGCGAGAACATAAAAGGAAGAATGATTGCTTTTCCAGGCGGAGAAAATGGACATAGATATATAATAGAACGTAGCTGACTTGCGGACTATTTATGCGACCTGCTTTTCTCCAGCAGTCAGGGGAGTTGGGAGAGAGCCCGGCAATTAATAGAGATGGGGCGTAGGAAACTTTTTTCCCATACACAGAACGAATTGTTATAAAACACTAGCTCGCGAACCTTACTTAATTTTTGTCGTGGATGTGTTTTCATTTTGGCGGACAACTCGAGGTAGCTGAGTTCGAAGCTGAGTTCGAAGCTGCCATTAGCACAATCTTCCTGAGTGCCGCTTTTGATTTGAGGGTGTGTTTTTTTTTTTTTTTTGCACCTTGCAATAAAAGAATATCTGTATAATAAATTATTTGCATAATTGTAATCCAGCTGCAGTAGGAATTTTGTTTGATCCACGAAGCGAGACCGGTGCGCATTATCGTGCGCGGTTGGCTACAGATGAATGAGGTGGAGTATGGCGCCACCTGGACCGCTTTGCCAGGCGAACTGAGTACCTGCAACCCTCCCCACTCCTCTGATGTCTCCCTCCCGCCCCGCTGTCTTGCAGGACCGTTTCCACCCTCCACCTCCTGACGGAAACACTGCAGAAACGAGTGAAGAATGCTTTCCTATTCTGGAGCCAGTGGGAGGAGACCGGAACGTCAGTTGGGAGGTAGCTGAGGGGGTCTAACCGTGCTGAATGCACACTGGCAACATGCAAGTCGCTTTCTTGTGCTGCCGGACAGATTTACGATCGAGGAAACTCACCTCCGCTCGAAACGACTTGTCAAAGAGTTGGATTTTTTTTCTTTTTCTTTTGGTCTTTCATTCATGTTGAAAACAGCTCTGGCTCGGTTTGAAATTGGTGAGAGTCGGTCTCCTGTGTATCGCTGGTGGAATCTATTTTCTTTCTTGTTTTCTTTTTTTGCCTGTCCATGAACTGTCACGAATATGTTTTTTTATCTTCTGGGTTTTTATTTAATCCTAGTCTGTTGAGTGTGGCTGGGAGTACGTGAAGGGTAACAGCTAATGACGCGAAACTGCACTGACATGCACCCGTCTCACCAGTTTGTTGTCTAATATAGTTCTCTGCTCACATATTCTAGTACAGCTACATACAAAGTCTCATATAGTTGTCTGCTCACATATTCAACTACAGCTACAGACAAAGTCTCATATAGTTGTCTGCTCACATGTACAGCTACATACAAAGTCTCATATAGTTGTCTGCTCACATGTACAGCTACAGACAAAGTCTCATATAGTTGTCTGCTCACATGTACAGATACATACAAAGTCTCATATAGTTGTATGCTCACAAGTACAGCTACATACAAAGTCTCATATAGTTGTCTGCTCACATGTACAGCTACATACAAAGTCTCATATAGTTGTCTGCTCACAAGTACAGCTACATACAAAGTCTCATATAGTTGTCTGCTCACATGTACAGCTACATACAAAGTCTCATATAGTTGTCTGCTCACATGTACAGCTACATACAAAGTCTCATATAGTTGTCTGGTCACATGTACAGCTACATTCAAAGTCTCATAAAGTTGTCTGCTCACATGTTGAACTACAGCTACAGACAAAGTCTCATATAGTTGTCTGGTCACATGTACAGATACATACAAAGTCTCATATAGTTGTCTGCTCACATGTACAGCTACATACAAAGTCTCATATAGTTGTCTGCTCACATATTCAACTACATACAAAGTCTCATATAGTTGTCTGCTCACATATTCAAGTACAGCTACATACAAAGTCTCATATAGTTGTCTGCTCACATGTACAACTACATACAAAGTCTCATATAGTTGTCTGCTCATATATTCAAGTACAGCTACATACATGTTTAAATACAACTACATACAAAGTCTCATATAGTTGTCTGCTCACATGTACAGATACATACAAAGTCTCATATAGTTGTCTGCTCACATGTACCACTACATACAAAGTCTCATATAGTTGTCTGCTCACATGTACAGATACATACAAAGTCTCATATAGTTGTCTGCTCACATGTACAGATACATACAAAGTCTCATATAGTTGTCTGCTCACATGTACAGCTACATACAAAGTCTCATATAGTTGTCTGCTCACATATTCAACTACATACAAAGTCTTATATAGTTGTCTGCTCACATGTACAGCTACATACAAAGTCTCATATAGTTGTCTGCTCACATGTACAGCTACATACAAAGTCTCATATAGTTGTCTGCTCACATGTACAGATACATACAAAGTCTCATATAGTTGTCTGCTCACAAGTACAACTACATACAAAGTCTCATATAGTTGTCTGCTCACATGTACAGATACATACAAAGTCTCATATAGTTGTCTGCTCACATATTCTAGTACAGCTACATACAAAGTCTCATATAGTTGTCTGCTCACATGTACAGCTACATACAAAGTCTCATATAGTTGTCTGCTCACATGTACAGCTACATACAAAGTCTCATATAGTTGTCTGCTCACATGTACAGCTACATACAAAGTCTCATATAGTTGTCTGCTCACATGTACAGCTACATACAAAGTCTCATATAGTTATCTGCTCACATGTACAGCTACATACAAAGTCTCATATAGTTGTCTGCTCACATGTACAGCTACATAGAAAGTCTCATATAGTTGTCTGCTCACATGTACAGCTACATACAAAGTCTCATATAGTTGTCTGCTCACATATTCAACTACATACAAAGTCTCATATAGTTGTCTGCTCACATGTTCAAGTACAGCTACATACAAAGTCTCATATAGTTGTCTGCTCACATGTTCAAGTACAGCTACATACAAAGTCTCATATAGTTGTCTGCTCACATGTACAGCTACATACAAAATCTCATATAGTTGTCTGCTCACATATTCAACTACATACAAAGTCTCATATAGTTGTCTGCTCACATGTTCAAGTACAGCTACATACAAAGTCTCATATAGTTGTCTGCTCACATGTTCAAGTACAGCTACATACAAAGTCTCATATAGTTGTCTGCTCACATGTACAGCTACATACAAAGTCTCATATAGTTGTCTGCTCACATGTACAGATACATACAAAGTCTCATATAGTTGTCTGCTCACATATTCAACTACATACAAAGTCTCATATAGTTGTCTGCTCACATATTCAACTACATACAAAGTCTCATATAGTTGTCTGCTCACATATTCAACTACATACAAAGTCTTATATAGTTGTCTGCTCACATGTACAGCTACATACAAAGTCTCATATAGTTGTCTGCTCACATATTCAACTACATATAAAGTCTCATATAGTTGTCTGCTCACATGTACAGCTACATACAAAGTCTCATATAGTTGTCTGCTCACATATTCAACTACATACAAAGTCTCATATAGTTGTCTGCTCACATGTACAGCTACATACAAAGTCTCATATAGTTGTCTGCTCACATGTACAGCTACATACAAAGTCTCATATAGTTGTCTGCTCACATATTCAACTACATACAAAGTCTCATATAGTTGTCTGCTCACATGTACAGCTACATACAAAGTCTCATATAGTTGTCTGCTCACATGTTCAAGTACAGCTACATACAAAGTCTCATATAGTTGTCTGCTCACATGTTCAACTACAGCTACATACAAAGTCTCATATAGTTGTCTGCTCACATGTTCAAGTACAGCTACATACAAAGTCTCATATAGTTGTCTGCTCACATGTTCAAGTACAGCTACATACAAAGTCTCATATAGTTGTCTGCTCACATATTCAACTACATATAAAGTCTCATATAGTTGTCTGCTCACATGTACAGCTACATACAAAGTCTCATATAGTTGTCTGCTCACATATTCAACTACATACAAAGTCTCATATAGTTGTCTGCTCACATATTCAACTACATACAAAGTCTCATATAGTTGTCTGCTCACATATTCAACTACATACAAAGTCTTATATAGTTGTTTGCTCACATGTTTAAATACAACTACATACAAAGTCTCATCTGCTTATATATTCAAGTACAACTACATACAAAGTCAAGAGATTAAATGTGTCGAAGGCCACTTTAAAGGGCTTTATTATATTGTCCAATGTTACTGACTTTGCTTACCTACAGTCAATGTTGCCTCCTTTTGTGGGTGGGATTGACATGTACACAGGCGGGATTTTGAGCATGTCCTAGACTGTTTGAAGACTGTGTTGTTGAGATGTTTGATGTTCACGTAAAGATTGTGTAACTTTTGTTGAGATGAACATTAAGCACGGGGTGTTAATCTGGCCTCTCGTGATCCTTTATCTGTCTCGGGTCATCATTTGTTCTTGCATGCCTGTGTGGGTGTATGTCCTGGTGTGCATGGGAGAGAACTAAAGACAAGAATCGAGAGGGAAACATGTACATTGTGCTAAGATTCATTTGGTGGGGTGAGAAAGCTAATAATGTTTTTATGTTTGTTTAAGATCTTTCTGAGTTCTTTTTCTAGGCTGTTTTCATTACACTCTAAAAGCACGTTTAAAATGCAAAGTCTGTCTTCACAACTGCTTTTAAGAGGATCCTTGTACATTGTAATTTTTGCCATTTAGTTTCATTCTGCCTGCTTTGGAATGATTAGCACTGTTTGAATTTTAAAAAAAAGGTAAAACAGAGAGAGGCTGCTGGTCAGTGCCTGTTTAATGGCTCTATTTCTGTCTGCTGGGCAAAAAGGAATGTTGAGGTTGATAATGCTTAGAGTTTTGTTCATCGCAAATCCAGCTAGTGTATCTGCTTTTTTGCTTCCTTTTATTCCCATATTATAAGGAACCACAGAAACTTAATTTTACAATGTAAGGATCTTATTTATGAGAGTTGATATTTCATACATCGTGTTTTTTCCATAAGAAGTCTGACTTTATTGGTGCTGGAGTGCTGCCAGTGAGTCACTTACTACAAGATACTGTCGGTCTGTCATGTTAAATCCTTTTTTATTATTTGTGTTTTTAGCAGCTTCAGTTATCTTATCTACGTAAAGTGACCACTTTTTTCCCCGAGAATATTACTCTGAGGAATTGAATCAAAGAAGTAATTTATGGTCCCTTGGTTTAATGTTAGGTTAGGATATTTCATTTGTTTTGTTTTAGATACTTTTTTTAAGAATATTGCATGTGCTTTGGTATTATGTATATAATCATTCAACGCTATTGCTTTTATTAGTGCTTGTGCAGGTGCACTAACCCAGACTAGCGAGATGCCACTTTGCTGGTTAACTTTAAGCATTTACTGTTCTACATACACAGATCATTCTTCATCTCTAGGGGCTGGAGGCAGCAGGGTTTGGGCAATCATGAAAGTCAGTAGTAAGTTCACTTCAAGGTTAGTGGCGTTGTCTTGGCTAAGTGGGCCTCCCAAAATAGCATGTGATGAGGCTAGGACTCTCATAATACCCGTGCTACAAGAAGGTAGTTGAAAGATTTGTAATTTTGTTTCCATAGCTCTCTCTCTCATTCACCCGTGGCCACGACGATATAGCTCAAGATTGTAGTTCACAGGTGGGTGGGTGAACGGCTGACGGGTGGGGGAGGGGTGCGTAGCCTACTGACGTACCTGGGGTTACTGGGCGCCAGTTGCAGGAACGTAAGCCCTTATGCTTTTCTTTTCTTTGGGGGTTTTGTTTTCGGTGGCTCCGCGGTACCAGCTGGCCTGCAGCCACGACTAGTAACACGGTAACCTTGACCTCTTGTAACATCCGCCCCCAGAACCAACCAACCACACACACACACACACGTGCATGCACATCTTTGACAAAGACATAAACAAATAAACACGCGCGCACACACACACACACACGTCAGTCCGTGTCCCACAAACATTCAGTTCATTGTGTTCCCTCCCTTTGCCGAAACAGACGGTTCCATGGCCTGCAGGCAGCCGGCGGTGTGAACGTACCAAGGTGCACACCTGTTCACCTGCAGCCTTGTGTGAATGCAGGGTGTGTGTGTGTGTGTGGGAGAGGGGGGTCAGTGGGTAGACGCTTTCACACAATTTCAACTGTGACGATGACCTCTCGGGCAACGAGTTGGAGGGGTTAGTCATTGGGTGAGGTTGCCACGCGACCGTTCGTGATATGGACCATAGTAAGACGTCTGTAAGTCTGCCAGGTTGACTCGTGTGCACATTGTTTATTTTTTTCAGCATCTTCTGTCTGTCGTTTCAAAGAGTCGGTTCGCTATGCATCGGCACGACTTGACCGAGCAGCGGCCAGTATTTTTATAATCGGACATTTTAAAGTGGAAAGTGGTCAGAATTGTTTCATGATATGGTGTGTACTTCGGGGCACTTGGGGACACACGCATGCGCGCACAGAGAGTGCTGCATACATACAAATCTCGCAATGAGAGCAAAAGAGGGAGAAGCAATGCGTGTGTCGTCTGCGTCACGTGATACACCCGGTAGACCTGGCAATGGGACCGGATTGTCGGGTGGGAGAGTGGAGGGAAGCTCTGTCTCGCCCACAAGTGCAAATCTCTGTCCATGTACATTTGCGATGTTGAAACCGCAGCAAGCGAGGCGTGTCGGACATCTGTGAAATTACGACCGCTTCCACTCCTGACGTGTGTCGTCTGTCATCTGCGTCCTCAACAGCTACTTGCTGATAACGACGGTCGTCTGGCTTCTGATTTTGTTTTTGTTTGCCGAGACCTGCGCGAGAGATTGTCACTAGAGATAAAGCAGGTAGCGTAGTCTTAACCTGACTCCCGTTTCTTCCAGTCTGCGTTGTTGTTGTCGTTGTTGCTGCTGTACACACATCGCTGTCGTCTCTTGACAACTTATCAGAAAAGGGAGGCAAGTACGTTACTCGCGTTATACGAGCCGCGCTACTGGTTCAGAGAGAGAAAAAATAACGCGTGCATGCACGTCAGCTTCTTTTCACGTTTTTATTTTAAATTGTTTTCTTTTTTTACTCTTTTTTCTTTTTTTTTTTTTTTTTTTTTTTGCCGTGATATAGCCTCAGTTGCTTGCACGGCTTAAAAATAACCACCCAGCCATGATTCTCTCTCTCTTTCTCTAAGAAAAGATAGGATATGGTGCACGGCACGAGAATAACACGTTTAAGCGCGTTTCATGGAATCGGTTGAAACGGTCGTCAGCTTGTGAGGCTCGTGCCCAGTGGTGAGCAGGAAGCTCAGTGTGCTAACGATGCCCTCGCTAGCCGTTCCAGACGGGTTGCTGCTGCCAGCGGAGTTGTCTGCCCCTTGTTGCTGCCATGATGGATACGTTTCATGCAGCAAAACAATCGTCAGACTCGTTGTTTCTTCGTCTTACCCTCCTTGTGCATCCAGACACTGCAGCTTTCAAGGACCTGATGTTTTATCTTCATGATATACAGTGTACACAGCTAATTACGTCCCAGGTGGCACAGGAGTTATGAAGATTTTCAAGAAGAAGTTTTTTCCCGATCTTTAATCTTGTTTATTAGCTGTGTTGGTCTCTAGAAATCTGATTTTGATTTTCTGGCATCGTCATTAAATTTTGTTCTTCCTGTCACTCAGAGTGTACAAACATGTGTGTGTGTGTGTGCGTGCGTGCGCGCGATTTGTGTTCACACAGGCCTACAATTTTAAACAGATTGGTTGTCTGTTCATTGCAGGTCATGACTACATCTGGGGGCAGAAAACGTCTGGCAAGCGATGTGAAGGTAAGTACATAGGAACTTCCTACCCGCTGCTCTCATTTTCTCTTCCCTCCGTCCCTACTCATCAATTCTGCAGGTGCACCAGGTGCAGATAAATGCAGACTCATCTACTCTGCCCACCCCCTTTACCTCCCTCTAAGCAAATCACCGGTGCTTGCATCCAAACCTGTCGTAAAACTCGTTGTTCTTCTCCTATCATCCAGGGCGGTCCGGTGGTGCAGCGGTTAATCCTTGTCACCAATACAGTGAGGGTTGGCTGTCCTGGGTTCAGCTCTCGTCTTAGGCTCTTTTTCTGCATGTAGTCTATGTTTACAGGGCTGGCTGCCTTGTTGTGATGTAGCCTTAGTTGCTGGCTCGGCGTAAAACACCAGGTTCCCCACTTCCACACCTTTCATGCTGTCGTAAGCCCCAATGACATTACCTTCCCTGAACAAACCATCACGGCGCACGTGAGAGAGGCCGAGACTGCACTGCACAGGTCACAGGCGGCACGGTGCAATGCTGCTGGGGAAGGAGGAGGCAGGGAATACAGCAGGAGGAGCATATGATATGGTGTATCTACCTCATTAACGAGGTCCTCCATGACCCAACAGTGTGACCAGTGCACGCCTGTCCCACTTTTTTTCGTGCTCTCGAGGAGATCCGTCACATGACGTGCTGGCATACCCCTTAACCCCATTGCGATTTTCCTGGCAAGATACTGAAGATGCTGGCAAATCTCACCTGAGCCCCCTCCCCACACACACACACCCTTTGTGGTGACGTCAGTGGGCGAGGGCTGGAAGCGGAGGTGACTTGAGGTTATCGCCCTTTACCGAACTGCCCCGATTACCTGGCGACAGGTCTGTCAGCCACCTGGCGGGCTCCCACCTACGTTCTTCACCACCCTACTTCCACCAGATGCACCCTGGGATTTCCCATTGGCGCGGCCGCTTTGAAGTACCACAAGCACATTTTCAGCTGTGCTAAGTTGGTTGGGGAGGAAGCGGGGTGGGAGAAGAGAAAAGGATAAGGAGTTGGTAACCAAACTCTTTGGTGGAAGAAGAGAGCATAAGGTCTTCAACTGTACGTTGCGAACATTTCGGATTACTTCCTATCCCATGGACTCCATAGTACAAAATAAAATTGTGCCGTAGAACACCTTACCTCTGCTGACATAATTGTATCTTTGTTAATTTTTTTCTTACTACACGGATGTAACAGAGAGTGTGTTTTTGTCCTGCGTGCTGGCTGCATCTGTGCAGAGTTGGTTGAATATGAATTAGGATCAAGACATGGTCGTCAGAGCAGTGGACAAAGTGACCACTGCGGTCACTGGGTGAGTAGAGTTTTGTGGTCTACTTCCGACTCCTTCGTGACTCCAGCTGTAGCAGCTGGACATAAGACGAGCAAGCCACCACCGCCCGACACTTTCTTTTTGGATGCCCTCGACTTTTAATCGACATAGAAGGAAGAAAAAGGGAGATAAGTAGGTTCTGCAGAAATACCCTTACTGTGTTCAGTAAACATATATCAGAAAGCATGTGAGGTGTGTTTCTTGTCTTTAGCGACCTAGTTCCCCCCTCCCCGCCGCTAACTTTTCCCTGTATCGCCGGTATGGCGCGCAGCGAGCTTCAGCTCACCCCTAAAAAACTAAGGAGTGCTTCGGGTGGATAGAGGCAGAGGAAGGAAGAAATGAGGGGCAGAGAGAAAGGGACGAGCGTTGCGATGACAGATAAGGTGGAGTAGTGGTAGGAAGACTTCCCAGCTTGTGTCAGTGCGGGTCACATGTTTCTCGCGCACGGTATGAGATGGGGTGGAGCGGAGAGAAAGATGAAAACGATCCGACAGACCAAAGGAAGAGGACTCAACCCACAATACAGCTGCTTGTCTCCCCTGTCGTCCCAGAGCTTGCGTTCCATCCACACTCCAGTCCCTACCCCCGCCCCATCCCGAGGACGTGCACGTGGTGCAAGGTTTGTGTCCGCCCAGCTGACGGGGGTCACGGGGGGAAAAGCGCGCAGTCAGGCAGCAACAGGGCGCATACAGACATGACAGATACCCTCCCTGTCTGTTGACCAGCTAAGACACTTCCTTCCACTTCCCTACTCCACTGGCCACCATTCCTCCCTTCCACATTCTTCCTCGTTGTCAGATCATATTCGACTTGTCATCGTGGTCATCATCGCCACCATCGTTTGCACACAGTAGTTGTTGCTTGACTAGATGATCATGTCAGTAGAGTTATCGTCCGTGTAACGTGTCACCCTTCCAAGCCCCTACCTTCTTTACCCCCGATGGTAAGGTAACAGTCACTTTCCATCTTTTTCTTCCGCATCTCTTGGTGTCTTTTCTCCAGCAGCAAGAAGCGGTTCACTATACCAAGGCACTTTGATCGAGTTAATGATTAGGTCAGAGATAACGAGAAGTAAGTAACGTAAATTGTGGACGTGAATGAATCACAATAGTAAGTTTCTGTCTTCTTCTTCTTCTTTATGTGTGTGTGTGTGCGTTCTTTTTTCTTTCCTTTACTATCCTACCATCCATCCGTCGTTCTTTCTGTTAGTTTCTGATCCTTCGATCTTTTTTCTTCTTTCTTTCGTATTACACATTCTTTCATTTTCTCTCTCTCTCTCTCTCTCTCTGCATAATTTCCTTGGCTACAAGAGCTGTACCGCATATAGTGCGAGGTGTTCTCTGCGTGTGCCTGTGCGTGCACGCACCGCTCATTGACGTTCCTTGTGTAACCGTGGTAACCTGATACCCGATCTGACGATCACGGGGTAGGTTAGTCAACGTGCACTAGGGTACGTGCCGATACTCACACAAGGCGTGCACAGGACCCTACTGTACTTAGCGAGCAACCACTGGGTGTGTGAGAGCGAGTGGTTGACACATGCATGTGTGTGCACGCGCACGCTTCGTCGGGTTGCCCATGTCACGGCTGCTGCAGTCTGCAGGAGCGGGGGATGGGGGGGGAGGGGAAGAGAGTGACGGCTGAACGTAGGTGGTGGGTGGGGGGATGAAGTGTTGTAAGAACGAACAGAAAGTATCCCCTTTCCCCTCCCCCCCCCACCCCGCCGTCGCTCAGCTGTGTAGGGTCTCGCACTCTCCCCTGTCCCACCCCCACCCCTCGACAAAATCAACTCAGCTGCTAACGGCATTGGCGATGGTCGTCCTGAGAAGCTCCGGCCCGTTCTGTCTCCGTTGTTCGTCCAGAGAGAGAGAGAAATGGGAGGGGGAGCCAGAACGCGTGTTTGCCCTGGCACTTGCCCTCACGAGGTCAGCGGGTCAGGAGGGGAGTTATCGCCTTTCGTAAGCTTATGCCCTCGATTCCTCCTCCCCTCTCGCCCCGTCCCCTTATCGGCGACAAGTGCTGTGCACAGGTGGAGAGAGGGGGGGGGAGATAAGGGTGGATCTTTACAAAGTGTTATCGCCAGCAGCTTAGGGAGTCAGACTTGCAGCGGGTCACACTCACACCACCGACCACTTCTCGCTCACTCGCCTGTCTAATGTCAAGGCCGCGTGTGGTGTATGGGGATGGGGAGGGAATGCACTGTGTGCGTGTGTGTGCGTGCGTGAACGAGAAGATTAGAGAGGGTGTTCATTACTCTTTATTAGGTTTATTTTCTGGCTGTTCCTGGTTGGAATTGCTGCCACCCGCTCTCAGATTGTGGTAATAGGAGAGCGGGGCTGCATGTTGAGGCGACTTCAGAGGACAGCCTGTGGCGCCATGAGACACCATCTTGCTAGACCAGCTCACGAAAATGTGTCATTACTACTCCAGCTGAACGTGTTTATGCGTAGACTTTCTTTTTAAGTATTTCAACCCATTTCTGGCTTCAGTTAGTAGAAATAATAGCAGGAGGGCGACTTCATTATAGGAAAGTTATATGCTGAGGTCGGCGTCATTAGCCAACATGGCGTCTCGGTCTTGGCTACAGCATACTCCTAGGTCTCCAGTATCAAACACTCTATTAATTATCCTAGGTCTCCATTATCAAACACTGTACGGATTATCCTAGGTCTCCAGTATCAAAACACTGTACGAATTATCCTAGGTCTCTATTATCAAACACTGTACGAATTATCCTAGGTCTCCAGTATCAAACACTGTATGAATTATCCTAGGTCTCAGTATCAAACACTACGAATTATCCTAGGTCTCCATTATCAAACACTGTATGAATTATCCTAGGTCTCAGTATCAAACACTACGAATTATCCTAGGTCTCCAGTATCAAACACTGTATGAATTATCCTAGGTCTCAGTATCAAACACTACGAATTATCCTAGGTCTCCATTATCAAACACTGTATGAATTATCCTAGGTCTCAGTATCAAACACTACGAATTATCCTAGGTCTCCAGTATCAAACACTGTATGAATTATCCTAGGTCTCAGTATCAAACACTACGAATTATCCTAGGTCTCCATTATCAAACATTGCGAATTATCCTAGGTCTCTATTATCAAACACTGTATTAATTATCCTAAGTCTCCATTATCAAACACTGTGCGAATTATCCTAGGTCTCTATTGTCAACCACTGTACGGATTATCGAAACTCTTTTTCATTCCTTCGTAGATTGCCAGAGCAATGGGCAAGGCTTGGGGAGAGTTGGGGGGGGGGGTCCTAGTGCAGTGGAGGGCACTTTGAAACCCATATGGTCAGCATGGCAAGATCCTTATCGTTTGGCAATTCTGCGCCATTGATTGGCCAAAACACAACTTTACAACGATCTGGGAGTGGTCCACTGTCACCAGATTTGCTTTTTGTATTTTGTGGGAAGACGCCTTGTGAGGCTTGTGCCTGTGTGTCATGCAAATGCAGAGGGATGCTGCTGCCATCTATTTACAACAGTTTATCTCCATCACTTAATCTACTTCCAACAGTTTATTGATTGTTGGCGGTGTATCTATTTCGTTTGGGGAAGATGAAGGGTGACACTGGGGAAACGGTGTATGTGTGTGTGTGTATATATATATATATTGTGTGTGTGAATGTGTTTTGTGCTCACAGAAATCGATTTTCAAAGACAGGGTATGTTCCTTGCTCTTAATAACGCACCGTATGGTCAAAAAGTGCACGCGCTGTCTGTGATGTCGCCTGTGGCTTGTTGCACAACATGTTCCTACACCTTAAAGCTGTTTTAAGGACGGAAATCTAGAAACTGTTTATTTTTCAAAAATCGCTCATATACCATTTAAACGCGCTGCACAAAAAAATGTGCTGACGGAAACGAAAATCTGGTTTAAAAAGCGTTTTCTTATTTTTTTAAGTTCTGAAAATGTGTTGTGCCTTTCTAAACAGAGTTAAAGCCTAAAAGTGTTTAAAATTAGAAATGGGTCATGCAATTCTCTCCTGGATTGATTCATTCGCCCAAGTGAATACATACTTGTAATGTGTATTTATTGTGTGGTCCGTTCCAAACACTGTCCTGTGAGCTCCATGCTAAATATACCGATGTCGGGGAAGAGGATTGGAATCTCAGAAGCGGCCGTTGCCGTTTGTAAGGATGTGCCGCCGCTGTGCCGTACGTTGCGAGGCTGCGAGCTGACACAGCACACGGCCCATACGAGCTGAACTGGAGCGAGTTAAACTCACCCCCTTTTCTCGCTGACCTGGAATCTGGCAAAGCTCCAGCTGACCCAGCAGCTCGGCGAAGACTGCGAGGGCAAAGAAGACAAGCGAGAGAGAGAGAGAGGAGGGGAGGGGTGAATGAGGTTGAGACCACAGCCCCCCCCCTACCCCCCTGTGCAGCGTAACCTTGGGTGGGGGGGGAGCCGAGAGCCCCACTTCTCGCTGCTCTCCACTCTCTCGTTCTGATTGGTCGGGCAGGGCGGGGCTTGCCCTGCTGACACCCTGCCTGTCAAAGCCTTGCGCTTCTCCCATTGGCTGAGGTCGTGACACACTTTGGTGGAGCGCTGGCTGGGTAGGCATTGCTGAGAGGTTCTTACTCCGTGCTGAGAGAGAGAGGTAGAGAGAGAACGTGGCGCCGAGGCTCTGTGCGAGTGCATGAAGGTTTCCTAGCGGAGCGGATTTTTTTTTTAAATTCTGCAGCTGGGCTAGATTCTGTCTTCGCAAGACGTTACAGCCCTCGTTTGTTGGATTTTTGTGTGGAATACCTCCGGATCGAAGGCTTCTGGGGGAAAAATGGATTGGACTTGCGGGTTCCTTTCGTGAGAGAGACGAGCCTGAAGTCCGGGATCCAGTGAGTCGTGCAGTGGGCTTCGCTGGCACGTGACTTCTGTGAGCCAGCGTGCTCATCTTTGGCTCATAACGACTGTGCTTTCTGGGCCCTCAAAGGGGGTGACTTGCTTGCGTGTCGTCACTGGGAGAAAATCCCGTGCTGTTCGATTTCTGAGGAGTTATATGGTGGACTATTGTATGTGTGCGTGTGTGTGTGTGTGTGTGTGTCACTTTATTTGAACCCGTGAAATCCTGGATTGAATTAAAGGATTAGACACAGAGGCAAGACACATGTTGTGGAGTGTACTAGGTCCAGAAAGATGGACTATGGATACCTAGGTAAGTCTCCCCTTCCTTCACCTTGGGGAAGTCTTTTTTATTGTTTTATCTGTAACTGTATCTTATAGTTCTCGAAGTTGTCCGGTTCAGAATATTGAAAAGATAACTTTTGATTGACTGTTATCTTTATTATCTATAGGGTTTTGGAGACTACACTTGTAGGCCAGCACTGGCGATAAAGCCGAACACTGGCCTGTACACTGGGCTGTACATGTTGAGAATATGTTTGCATGCAGCTTAGACATTTTCTTTATTAGGACTTTGTGAATAAGGCAGCTTCCCCTGTTGGTGCATCGTAAGCAGGTTGTGGCCGCCGTCCACTCAGGCCAAAAGTACGATGTATTATGACCAGATGCCCATCATCATCTCTCTTTTTTGTTGGGGGGGGGTGGTTGCTGTTCGTATGAGTTTTCATATTTACTTGAATGTTCTACGATTTGAAAAGTATCACTTAATTTTACCTTTTTCAGTTTTTTGTTTGGTGTTCTCCCGGTGCTTTGGTTTGCTTGCTGTACGGCTTAGTCCCGTAGTGGCTTAGTCCCTTAGTGGCTTAGTCCCGTAGTGGCTTAGTCCCTTAGTGGCTTAGTCCTGTACCCGCCTGGTGTTTGTGAGGTCAGCGGGTCACAGAAATGTGTGACTGTGGAGGCAAGGAACAGGGACCAAAGACAAGTATAAAAATCTGGAATTTACAGCTGTTGAGTGGGGATATTGTGTAAGACCGCTTCACATCGTATTAGAAGCAGAATGCACATAATTTGACCGGTCTCTGCATGACACGGGCTACAATCTTCACAAAATGTTCAGTCAAGACCTTTTTGCACTGACACGGTACTTCGGAATCTCGCCCTCAAAACCTGGTCTGAAACGTCAGTTGAATTTTTTTTTTATTAATGGGATCTTTCTTGTGTGGGGCTGGCATCAAGCGCTGAACGCTTCTTTGATGATGAATCATGAAGTAGCGCTTAGCGCACGAGTTGACTACGCGCTCGTGCGTGTGTGTGTGTGTGTGTGTTTGCGCGTGTGTTCAAGATCATCTTCCGACGCCAAGTACATGTACCATCAAGACTATCTGCTGTCATGTCGGCCATGCATAATCAGCAGGCCGGCGTTAAGACTTTCTCTTTGAAGGAAGAGACAGCTGGGGGAAGATGTCTCATGCCCTTCACTAGCCTGAGGTGATGACGTCAGCTCTCCAACGATCCTGCCGTCCGATGGCGGTTACAACAGCCTTTGGGGCTGCTTGGTGAAACGCATATTTGTGGCGGGGCAGTATGAACAAGTTCTTTTTATTATTATTGCTAAGTTGCAACCCAACGCACATTTTAACCCCCCCCCCCTCTTCCGCCCGCCCTTTTTTTTTACGTGCATCATTTGCATGTTTTTACACATACACAGGAGTAGAAATGGAGGCGAATTCATGCAGTAGAACATTCGGCGCAGTGAATGGATCTCTAGTGACCGGTTCAATTCTGACCTAAACCGTTTTAATTTTCAGTGCTGTCTATACTGAATTGCCAGGTTTCTGTTGTTGCGAAGATGTATAATTGCTAGATAGCGCGTGGGGAGGATGGGGGTTTTACGGCGGGGAGCTGCATCACATTTAAGAAAAACGTGGAAGTAAAAATTGTTTCTTAGTTAAGTAGCTTTCAGGAAGGCATGTTGGTGTATGCGTGTGATCTAAAGTGCCATGCGCCCAACTTGATGGTGGAAGAGGGTGGTGGACCATACCTTTTCTTGCGCCATCCAGGGACGAGAAACCTTTGGCAAAAAAAAAGTAAGGACAGAGTTGTTACACATGGCGGCACGTGCTGACACAAGCCACGTTTTCGTTTGAAGAAAAGCATTTGGATTAGAAGCGGTGGAGGAGGAAGAACATGGTGTCACCGGCTGGCTCCTCTGACCCGGCTTGCTGCAGTCGGCGAAGGAAGTTCCCTAGAGTAGACTTCAACAGGATGGCTGCTGCAATGCGTGCGCGTGTGTTGCACGTTTGTGTGTTTGTGTGTGCGTGAGCGTGCCGAGCGGTAGTAATCAGGGATGGAGGAAGGTTTGAGCCCAAAAATAAGCTGGTTGCGCAGCGGAGAATGTGTGTCAGTGGGTTTGTAGCGGCCGCCCAGCCCACTGCCGTGCGTTGCGGGAAGGAAGGGGGGGGAGGGGGGTGCGGCGTTAGTTGACTCGGCCCGGGGTCAAAGGACGAGAGAAAATTGATCTTCCTACCAAACCGGCTTTTGGGCCAGGACAGGGTCAGACACACTGCTGGCAGCGCCAGCGGACCTTTCGAGGGAGAAGAGGAAAAGAGGGAGGGGGACAGCTAAGGGTGTCGGGAGGTATCTTGATCTGACAGCTTTTGTGCCTTAACGTACGATGATCAAACGTCGGTGTGACCTTTGGGGGTCAGGAGTGGGGGGGGGGCCCGGGCGCGTGTGAGTCAACCGCCATACTCAGGTCAGTCCAGGCCACGTCCTTGTGTAGGACCATGGTCTGCCGCCACCTCCCCGCTTCTGCCACCTGCGCATGTGAGGAATAAGTGGGGGTTTTTATCAGTATTCGTTCGTGCGTCTGGCTGATTCTGTATTCTGCTCGCAGGATTCATGGAGACAGAACATGTTTCAGTCAGGCGATGGGAAGGTGTATCGAAGGACTCGTGTAGGATGGGGTGTAGTGAGAGAGAGAGAGAGTGACCAAGTCGAACTTACCTTATGTTGGTTTAGCAACAACCGGCATTGATAGAATCACATGGTCCCATCACATTTAAGAGAGAAAAATTGTTGGTGGGGGGGGGTGGTGGAAGCCAAGCTGTGTTCTATGTGACCCTACCATAGGTGATGGTCTTGGTCTGGGAACCGTTGGATGACATTTAACCCAAGAGATCATAATCTTTGAGGCACTGCTCATATTTCACTGGTCAGATTCAGTGGTGAATTTTAAAACCCAAAACTTTCATGATACTAAATTAAATTCAGAATTTTGTTTCATATATTATTACTCATTGCTGTTGCCTAAATGTCTGTTCATGTGAGGGTGGTGTTCATGACAGTAGTTCATTTTCCAAATTTTCCGTTTATTTTTTCTCCTGATCAGCACTGTAGCATGTGCAATGAGTACAGTCTTGTAAGAGTACAGTGTACAACTTCATCATCATTACTGGCACTGGTAACCCTTGCTTATTTTCATTGATGATCTTGTGTCCTGTCTAAAATATGTTTTGGTTATATGCTTTCTGATGATCATATTATATTTTTCATCGTATTCTCTTTTACTTGGTCATGCTTACTGAGTCTGCCATCGTTGCACCTGAGTGACTATTTCTAGGGGAACTCACTCTCCAGGAAGGAGCAATCAGTCAATACATGTGCATCTTGGTAAATCAAGATACTCTCTTAAAATGCACTATTTATATTTTTGAATGTGGTTTCTGCAAAAAAGTCACAGTAAAGTACAGTTGGTCACAAGATTCTTATTTTTGTAAACATGACTTCTGCAAAAAGGTCGCACATTCAACGTGTGCTGGTGCTTAGACAGTAGTGAACAGGGCTGTGGGGACTGGTCATTTTGACCAGAAACCATGTCGCTCTGGCTATATCTACCTTCTGTGTGAGTCAAATTGACCCCACCATGACACTATCCTCTCACATAACACATCGTCCCAACACTAAAGTCAATTTGACCCAGGCCCGGCTAAATAAATGCCCCAAGCAGTGAAGCATGTTTCAAGTCATCCAAACGTCTGCATATAAATTAAAAACGCTCAAACTGAAGAGTGATGATGAAAAAAGCATTATTAAAAACTGATTTAAGAAAAAAAAAATTTCTGCACCATTGTGTGATTTGTTCTCTGTTTATTGCCAAGCAGTCATAGCAGGGATGCATTGACTCATGCAGGTAGTAGATACTACAGGAATGATATGAAGAAGTAATCTTTTTCAAAATGTACTTAATTTATTTTACTTAATTTCTGCAGAGAGTTGTAACATAGGGTAAACAGTTGGCCAGAAGCAGTCTACTTTGAAAAGTGTTTACTATGTTTCAACACATGACTTCTGCGAAAAGATTAATTACACAGCACAGACTTGTCAGTTGTAGGTCACATTGAGGAAGTAGTCATAACAGAGATGATGTTTAGATAATGAAATATGTCCTTTAAAAGTATTTGGGTTGTATCTAAGAGGGGGGTCGCAATATGGGTTAGTGTTAGGGAAGCTCTTAGTGAGGTTTTACTGCATCATGAAAATATTTCCACATAAGAGTATGTACAGTGCATGCTTCTGTATGTACCTTGTGCATGGAGGTATGAGTGCACATGCATGTTTGCTTGCATGGACATAAGTGAGAACTGTAACCTGTATGTCTCTATCATGTGTGTTGCAGCTTGTGGGAAGTGTTGCCATACACTCTGTGCACCCTTCATCGTCAACTCCCACTGCAACCGTGACCGTGCAGCAGCAGCCAAGCTTGAATCCCACATCTCGGACCATATTGTGGTGAGACCACAGTCCTTGTTTCTCTTTCTTCTGCCTCCTTCCTCACTGGGTCGTTGCTGGTCATTGACACAATGCTTTTTCCATGCCTTGTTTTTTAACATCAGCACCCATAGACCCTTCACCCACTTTGCCTTTTGCTGTGTATTGTTCGAGAATGAAATGCAGGCTGAACTGATGAAGGCACAGGCTGTGGTTGGTTGAAATTTGTTGTTTCCCTAATTTTTTATCAGGAGAACACCAGTCCGTAAATAGAAAGATGAAGAAACAATCATGAGAAAATATCATTTAGGCCCCTTTCAGAATGTGAAAGTTCTTCTTGTATTTTTTTTAAATTATTATTCACAAGTTGAGTGTCAGATGTGAATTTTTTGGAAATCTCAAATGAGGGATATCAGTGTCTCTTGAAACAAGTGCAGCATCAGCTTGCATATTTAAAGTTTACAAATCTGTTTGTGACTGAGAAAAGGGTGGAGTGTTTGAGGTTCCTTAGAAATAACCATGTGGTTCCTTGGGCAACGCTCATAAACATTAAACATGAGCTGAAAGTCAGCACATTTAACACATCCAGCTGCCCCCAACTCCTGTAGCTAAGGTATACACAAGTTTAAGTGGAAAAGCCTGATCTTTCCTTTTCTTTAAATATGCTAAAATACCACTTTTACTCCAGTTCTGATCATTATGTTTGGTAGTTATATTTCTTAAATCACCACCCCTTTACACAATTTTCCAGACAAACAATTGAGCTGATAATGATCTTAGAAGTAAATGCCAAGGTTTTCTTCCGGTTTTCAAAGATGATTTTGTCAAGATGGCCAGATAGTCACAGTAATCTGGTGAGTTGTGTTGAACAGAGCGCCCTTGGGTGATTCAGTATGATTCTTGCCCTTTGACCCTCATGAATGAAGTTGGTAGACCTGGTGACGTTGACTGCACTTTTCATTCTAGTAGAGATGGTCGACCCTGGGGCTGGAGTAGAATGGAAATGGTTTAGGGAAGCAGGGAGGGAAGAGAAAGCAGGTGCTCAAGCCAGTGAGACTGGGTGACTGCCAAGGAACTATGCTCCCACTCTACTGAAATTAACCCACATGTTCCTGGTATTTGAGTCTCCCGACCCAGAAGCCTCATCCCAGTGTTTCCCATTTACCCAATTCTCTGATTACACTCTTGGTACACTTTAATAGCAACACTCTCACCCCCCCCCCCACTCCTTTCAGTTTTTTTTTTAAAGGGCAGGTTGCGGTTCTTGCATCCCTTTTAGACTCATTAACATTCTCCTTCCCTCTCCCTCCACTACCATTCAGCCATGTGCAGGCGCACACACACATTACAGGTAGCAGGTAGCGTTATAGAGCACTGTGTAGGTTTGGAATCATGCCATCGTTGCCACTTTTCTGTACTTATCTCTGACCCAGTTCCCCTCCCTGCCCCCAACCGCCACAGCATTCCAAGAAAGCCTGTTTCATGGCTGCATAGGATATAGTCAGGCCAGGAAATTACTAATGATTTTTCTTTTTGAGAACCGGGGAGTGGAGGAAGTTTAGTGCTGCAGTTCTCACCATGAATTTTTTTTCCATTGCTTTTTTAAAAATCCATTTATGATATTAATTGTTGACCCACTTTCAGTTACTCTCCCTCTCTGCTGTGTTCATTCACATTTCTTTTGAAATCCAGACCTGGTGTTTGTTGCAGGCTGGACTGAGTCTAGAGTTGATGTTTATTGTTTTAGGGAACTGTATGTTCATTCCTTCCTACTGCTTAGAAATCTCCAAAGTTCTGCATCTTTAAGTTTGTCTGTCTGTTCTTGTCACGAGAGTGGGCAGGTCACGGCGAGCAGAATGAAAACATGGTCTTATAAGCTGATAGACACTCTGTCATGTGTGTGTGTGTGTGTGTGAAAGTATGTTGGTGTAAGTTGATAACGGCTGTATACTTAAGTGACTTCTTTGCTTCGTTTGCATCAATATAGTTGCTAATGTACTCTCTTATAGTACTGTCCACCAAATCAAATTTTTAAAATTGATTTTTATGAATGTTTGTTTAATTAGCAAGATTTTTTTTCTTTCTTCCTCTTCGATCAGCCGCTGGAAAGCTGGACCGTGAACAATGTGATCGAATGGATGGCAGCATTGAAATTGTACCGCTTTGCAGAGCTTTTCCGAGAAAAACAAGTGACTGGTGAAGACCTGAAAGTGATGGATGCTGACAAATTACATGTAAGTAGTATTGTTTGCCATCATATTCCAGCGTCTTGTCTGGCCTTTCATATTTTGCTTTAGTTATGGTGAAAATCAGATGAGAAATGTGTTCTAAAAAGCAGAGCTTCCCAACAGAAAGATGAGGGCAAATCTGCCCTTTAGGAAGGTCATTTTTTCCATTCAAAACATTTGTTCATGCTTGAAGAAGTCTTTCAGTGCATTAATTGAAAACAAAATGTGTTGGTACTTAAAGAAATTGGAAACTAGATGTTGAGTGTCTACAAGCACTTGTGTTCAAACATGTCTAGGGTGGGGTGGGGGCTTTAAAGATGGTCTTCCGTGCAAGGTGCAAGTGTGGTGAAGGTATTATGAGTGGAGGGGAAATATAAGTTTTAGAGCGAGTTGCTGGCATGACCCAGTGTCCTCTTGAGCAGCCAGAGAGAGGGAGATCACTCTCTTACCCTATAATTCCAACACTCTTGGCTGTCGCTGATGGTGGCAGTGGCTAGGGCAGTGCCAGAAGAGTATCAGGTGTGGATGGACTTAAAACCAGAATTCTGCAGGCTGGAAGGATGTGCCTGGCAACAGGTATTTTACAGGCCGCATACCTTCCCCACCCCCATCAAGCTCCAGCTTTAAAAGATAACCAGCGCAGCTTCATTTCCACAAAAAGCACACAATGTGGTTACTTGTAGTGGGAGGCTTCTACTTTCCACCCTTTTAAACTCTGCAAATTGAGGTGTTCTAAATCAGGTAGACACCTGCTGATGGGGCATGGCTGAGGTGCCAAAGAAAGATTGAAAAATAGGGGTGGGGGGTAGGCAGATTTGAAGCTGTGGGGAGGTAAGGAAGACCAAAGTATGCGGTCATTCAGGAATCCTGTCTCCTCTTGGTCAGTTCATTCCAAAGAAAATGGGAGGTTTTGCTCCCTGTAGGTCTGATAGGCTGTGTATGCTTCATCAGATCTGGCATACGAGGCATGTCTCTGCACGGCCTAGATCTAGGAATGCTCTGTGCATTGCCAAGATAGTGAGGCACGTGGGTGCTAGGCAGAGCATTAGCAAGCCAGTCAGTCCAAGACCACCATATTTCATTCCAGGGGAAAAAAGCCTGTGCTTATACTGGTAAATCTTGTGTGCTTACATTGGTACATCTTGTGTGCTTTGCTACTATTTACACGAAGACCAAAGAATGTACATGAAGTACAATGGAATAACAGCACAGTGACACTTGTACTGGAAATCTGGAACAAGGGCTTCAAGCAAAGATGGCAGCCATCTTCTAGGCTCGGATTGCCATCAGCTGATGGTTTTCTTGCGATGCAGCATTTTAGATTGGGGAAGTCAGTTGTGGCATGGACAGAGCGTTTCTTTACTTGCAGGTAATGTCAGACAGGGGGGACCTGCCTGGTGCTGGGTCTTGGTGAGCTTCACCACTCTCCCTCCATCATCCACCTTTGCCATCGTCGACCTGGTCAGTTTCCCAAATTGTTGCCGAGCAAACCAGCAGCCTTAGCCTGGACCATCAACATTAAGACAGTCCCATCTGTCCCTCCCTGCCTGTTCTTCTCCTCAAGAACAATGCCCTGTATCAGAATTTTATTAAATTTTGTAGCCTTCCCATTTGTTGTTTGGAATAGTGCATGTTGTTGCCCCTTTCAGCATGTTGAGGTTGTTGAGTTTCCGCCGCCATCAGCAGTAGCCCTGGAGAGCTGGGAGACAATGCATCTGCCGGCTTGTGTCAGACTAAAGAACTTGCTGTAATGATGTCTGGCGCAGACCTTGCTGGCCGCCAGAGGGCACAAGAAGACTGAGAGATAGCAAGGAGATGCATGCCAAGTTCACTGCAAGGTCTGCCAAAGGCAGGCGGGTATATAACTGAAATGCAGACGCCGAAAAATACAGTCCTGAAAAGTTAACTTATTAGAAAAAGATATGTCTGCCAGGCAGGAGACTGGCATGAGTACTGCGGTCACAGAAGGAAGAAGTGGGGGCCAAAAGGGAGGAAAAAAAAAAAGATTGCCACCTCACCTTCGTCCATATCTGACTGCATCCTTAAATATTTGTCTAGACATTAGTGTCAGCATTGGAATAAAAGTATGTTCATTCTTAGTTTTTATAAGTGCCACTGGAAATGGTTTTTTTGTTCTATGAAATAATTCTTAAAGACATTTTAGTTTAAATTGTCTAGATTCAGATGGAGATTTTCAGTTATTCAAGCTAGGCTTGAAGATCTGAAGTGCATTGGAGGGTTGATTTTAAATAAAAATGGGAAGAAAAAAACTATTCTCAGTTGAGCACAGGTGTAAGAACTCTCTACAACAGCGTTTCTCAACCTTTTACTTGTGACGCCCCCCCAGACGAATAAAGGTACGTCCGCGCGCCCCCCTTAGCCACTAATACCTATATGAGATATGAGAAAATGACCGCCTTTGCGGCCCCCTTTTCAGCAGCTTGCGCCCCCCTTGGGGGGCGCGCCCCCCAGGTTGAGAACCGCGGCTCTACAAGAAAGGAGTTGAGTGCTTCTGCTAGGAAGAGAGCCAAGCAGTCTTGTAGTCCAAGATGAATACGAGTGTTATTAAAGCAAGAGAGATTCTTGCTAATTGGTGGCGCCACCTCAGCAATTGGGGAACATGCACACTAAGAAAACCAGACGGTGAACTAGAACAGGTGCCAGTCAGGACACACACATGTATGTTTGGGTTGATATAGTTTCTTGGTCAAGGCATGCTGGAGGCCATTTTAATCACTAATGCTTGTCACTGAAATGAGACAGGTCTCTTTAAAAACTTTTATGAGAATTGGAGGTTTATAACACTTATTAGTGACACTTACTGTTTAGTAGACAGACTTTCAAAATCAAACTTGGGATTAGATCAGAATGGAATTACTGTTCTGTTTCTGTTCTAATTGCTACGTAAGTTGATCACCTTTTTCATCTGCTAACTTTTTGGGCCTGGTTTCTGTCTCCAGAAAGCTTGGAGCGGGAAGTTTATTTTTATTTTTTTAATACATGCACCTGACTATCTTCTGCACACATGTTCCCGCCATTTTTTACCTATTTCAGATTATTGGGGTAAAATTTCCCATTGTATAAGTTTTTCATGGGGATTTGCTGGGCCAGAATATCTGCAAGTTAATGTTTTAGCAGACTTTATTTCGGAAGAATTTTAGTTTCACTGTCAGAAAAGGACTGCATCCTCTTTACACCCCCTTTCTCTGTTTAGATATACCTGCTCAGATATCTCCTGTGTTTAAATCTACTTGCACAGATATCCCCCTACGTACCAGAATTTGATTGCAGGTCCAAATCCACATATAATCCTCATACTAGCCACTGATAATTCTTTGATTTTAAAACTGAGGAGGTAGATGTCAACCTGTTAGTGTTACATATGGCAGCCGCATCATGTGTAGCAAGATGGCTGGCGCGGTGGTTTCAGCAAGTTGTGTGCAGCATGTGAGGTGGGTCTATTCAGCAGGTTTAAATCACTCCACATGCCACTGAGGATGGTGTCAGAAATTCCCTGTTGCATTTACTGCTCTCAGTAGGGGTTCTGTCGAGTGGCTGCAGCCAGAGAAGGCTTGTTAGCAACTAGAACTAGCGGTGAAGTGCACATTTAAGCCATTTTACCGCTGTCCCCCACCCCTGTAGTGGCTTAGCAGGCGCCGGCGACTGTAACCGACAGAAAAAAATCCAGGACAACATTTTGAGAGCTTGGTTCGCGAGCACTTTGGTTTTGATGGGGTAGATGTTTTTTTTCTAATCTTGTGATTTTGTGCTTGAAAACAGTTCAGTTTGCTGCAATACTTCTCTGCAACATATAAGCAGGCTTTTAAGCCTTGCGTCAGCAGCAAGCACGCTTTGCAGGAAGGTAGTTGATGGGAGGTCACTAGAGGTTGGCGATCTTTGCGGGAAAGTGTGGCTACTTCCCCTCTGCTTTCGTCTCACGGTACCATTTTTTGGTTGGTTGGTTGGTTGGTTGGTTGGTTTTTTTAAAGGGGGAAGACGGGGGCTGCTTGGTTTTCTCAGAAGCTTGTCCATACTCCCAGAGGTCAGCGAGGTAAGAATCCTACAAACGATGTCACCAACGGCACATTCAGCTCCCCCCTCCATCAGCCCTCACAAATGATCGTCCTCGTCATGCGCTATCCACCAGCGGCCGGAGCTGGGGGCGGGGGAGGGAGAGGGAAATAATAGTTGTAGTCTCTTCATTGCCTTTCCCACACTCATCCAAATCGTCTTTCAGCTGTAATGTTGGTACTGGTAGAAGCGACAGGTTTTTTGGGTTTGTTTGTTTTTTTTTTTTTTTGGATGAATGTGGTGCTGTCTTCACCGTTGCAGTCTGGCACCTCACAGCCAGGTCGATCGGTCGGTCTAGGCCAGCGTTTGAGTTGCAGCCCTTGGCTGTCGGAGGGTGACGTGTGCGCTCGTGTGCACGAGACATGCTGGCCGCTGCTTTCTCCTCCCTGTTAGCGCCTTTCCCTCCTCTCGCTTTCTCTCCTTCTATTTCTCGCGTACCTTCGTGCTTACCACGCCCCAACCTCTCTGTCGTCGTCGCTGCCGCTGCTGCTGTGTGTGTCTACAGTCGCTGAAGTGGGGGCGAGAAAGAGTGAACTATCCGCTGCCAGCCGGACCGTTGGGTCGGTAGCAAATGCGCACGTGAGTTTTGTTTTTTGGTTTTGGGGGGGAGGGGGAGGGTGTTGCATGCGCTTTGTTCTCGGACAAGAAAGGCTGGAATTTTCAGGACTTGGTCGTGCGAGAAGGTGAGTGATATTCTCTCTCTGGGGAATGGGGAGCTAAAGTGCCGACGACCTCTGGGAAGTTCTGATGTCAGATACCTCCTGGAGTATCGACAAGCTCTTGAAAGGCGTGGGACAGGAATGCAAAGAAATATTTGTGGAGGAAGTTGGGAGGGGTGGCTTCAGTCAGCGGGTGGTGCAGGCCGTTTGAGCCAACTCCCGCACGTCACAAGTGTCACGACCACCCAGCAGCCGACAGGCGAAAGTGCAGCCGAGTATCTGAGACCCTAACGTTAAACCGCCAGCCTGGACAAAGCTGACGTCACGACACCTTTCACTTACATGCACTTGCCTGTGTAAGCCTGTCTCTTGGCTCACATCTCCCACACCTGCTGACCGCCATGCTGCTGTGTGTGTGTGTGTGTATATATATATACAGTCGCTGAAGTGGGGGCGGGAAAGAGTGAACTATCCGCTGCCAGCCGGACCGTTGGGTCGGTAGCAACTGCTGGAGGGGAGGGCAGCTCAGCTGTTTGACGGCAACTGAAAGGCCGTGCATACCACAGTAGTGCCTGACTAGTACATACGTACGCAAGGGGTTGGGATGGAATCGGGGAGGTGGGTGGATTGCTTGGTATCAGGGTTTGTGTGTGTGTGTGTGTGTGTGTGTGCTTCATTAGTCGCGTACGTACACTTACTCGCTGTCTGGTTAACCTCGATGCTCTTATGCAACACTTTTGTTTGTTTCTTGTTCTCCCCAGTTCATCTCCGTTGATCTGTGGGGTTAAAAGTGTCTGCAGACTACTTTCTATAACTTGAGGTGTCAGCGACGACCTTGCCTCTTCTAAACGAATGAATCATCCTCTTTCTTACCTTCTGTTCACTCTCCAAATAGATAGCAATCTGCAGCCAACACTTTAGGCACCACTGACGACTTGATAGGGAAACCCTGTACCAAGCGAGGCAGAGAGTCTGTGATTGTAACAGAACGGGGCAGTGGTGGTGATTGTGTCAACATTGCACCTGCCTCGTAACACTAGTCCCTGACCCTCCCCCCCCCCACAACCACGCCTGCTGCACACAAGGTGGCGCTGTCTTGATGCAGACCGCGCAGGGTGCGGTGTACGAGATGTTCCTTGTCTCCGCCAGCCGGTAACGACGACCACAGCATCACATCGCTCACTCTTGCCTCCTGGCCGCAGCCTGACAGGACCAGGTGGAAGGGGGTTCGTGGGGTTCTTGGTGGGGGGGGGGAAGGACCTTGTGGTTGTGGCCCCTGTGAGTGTTAAAGGAGCTTGAGGGAATCCCTGGGCGGCACGCTGTTGTTGTGCACGCATGCCCAAGGACTTACACAAGGTGAGGCGTGCGTGTGTGTGTGTGTTCTCTTATCAGTTCACTCAATTACTTTGTTCTTCTTACATGGTTAACATGCGTGGGGTCGACGGACAGTGACAGAAAGCTCTCTCGCAGCTAGTTTGACCAGGGTTTACTTCCGGTTAAGGTTAAGCAATAGCGTAGACGTCGGACCCTAAGATAGGCCTGCACAGCATTTTACCAATTTGGCTCTTTGTGCGGTGTAACTGTGCTATTCCATCACTATCAAGAAATAAGCTGCATATTTGATACTTGATTTCCCACGTTGCGAAATGGTCGCGGTTAAGTGAAGAGTCTGAGGCTGGGCAGGAAGGGTTTGCACAGCTAAACGTTGAGTGACACAACATGGTGCGCGTGGTTTGCAGAAGGGCAACAACTCTTACTCCGCCCTTTCACAGCTGAGCTTTGTTCCTGTTTTTCCCTCTTCTCATTCTCAACCATCCTCCGTTGGATGCCGCCACCATTACGCTTCCAACGACACGCGAGATTCGAATGAGGCGAGACGAAGGCGCGTTCATCTTGAGCATTTCACGTGGGAGTACAGCTTGGTGATGTCTCGTGATGGTCCTGGACTTCTATAAAAAGATTTTGGGGTGGAGAAAGTTGTCAGAAGGTGGGTACAGAGTGAAAATATATATATAAAGATGTCGGAAGATGTAGGGTAGGTGTGTAGAGCTACAATTGCACACAAGGAAACGATGATGTCCACGCGACCTGGTGACCTGGCGACGCGATTAAATCTCCTTCCCCCGTTTCTCCCTTTTCCCCAACCCCAAACTCTCGTTCTTCATCACACGGTAAGGACTGGGGTAGTTTTGCAGTCATAGTATGTGACTCGACCACCACCAACCTCGTCCTCAATCCGTGTATCCTAAGCCGTCCTTACTGCCCTCGGCATGCTGTCGTTTTCATCGAGAGATGCATGAGGAGACCCTGGCCTGATGCAGTGCAGTCCGCCCACTTGTCTTCCGCCGAGCAGAACTATTGCTGGTCAGGCCAGAGTTGAGCGCGTGATGTGAGAGACACGAGGAAGCCCAGTGGGCCTTCCACAACATACGGCTTCGCTGTTTTCGATGATGGCCAAAAAAAAAGGTAAATAAACAGGCTCTCCCACAGAAGTGTGTGTATGTGAGAGAGAGAGAGAGAGAGATCTAACAGGCAGAATGTGTGTGAGAGAGAATAATAACAAGCAGAAAGTCAGAACCTTGTGTAGGTGCTGCCGTGTGGGGCTCGAACACTTCACTACCTGCTGTTTTGCCCGTTACTGGAGATTGGCAGTAGTGTGGGTTTGGGGTTTGTGGGCGTGAGGAGGAGGAGGCGAAAACGAGGTCGACACCGAAACTGTAAGTGGACTTTCGCCCTCCTCCATTCAAACCAAGCGGCCTGTCCGTTCTTTGCTGTGAGGTGGCTACACATCCTCTCCGCCAGTTTCCACTTCCTGTGTCCTTGATGCTCGACAAACTTGACGGGTTGCAGTGAGCCAGTCGGGTACTCGACGCTAACAGTCGCTGCGTCTGTCTTCTTACAACCCTGACCCAGGGTGGATTGACAAGTATCTGCTGCTGCACCATGCAGACTTTTTTTGTAACGAGTCGTAGTAGCGAAAGTTTGTGAACCACAAGGCCCTTGGATATACGAGGACGCTAGTAGTAGTAGTTTGGGGGGCGGGGGACATTTTCCATATCGGAGAGAAGTGATTAGGTCCCTCCTCGGGATCATCTGGTGCAAGCTGAGGTCGGATGTTCACCGAGAAAAGAAAAAAAAAACGAGGCAGTAAAGGATTGAGAGGCTAGTAAGACGACTCTCGCTGTAGACGCGGGATTCCGCGAGACTTGCGTCGCACAGGCGTAGAGAGAGGTTGGGGGGGGGGAGCTGACCCATTGGAGGTTATTTATACAGACCGAAGGAGAGTTTGCTGGAAATGGATCTGCAGAACTGGGGCGGACGCTTGTCGGCGGTACGCAGCGAGCTGGCCGGATAGATGCTGTGATCGATTGTGGCGGCGGCGGAGGTAGTGGTGGTGGTTAGTGTCCGTGGTGGTGTCGTCCGCACTGCTTCTTTTGGACCGCCGTCTCGTTTGGCATCGGTGGAGCAGCGTGGACCGGTGTAGGTGAGTAGCCTGGGTGTGAGGAGCGGGTAGGCGCTGCAGACCGTGCTTAAAGAGGATGGGGGCTAAACATATGGAGTGTTGAAGGCTGCCGGAGGATTCCTCAGGGGAACACCACCAAACTTTAAACAGACTTGTCACTGCTGTACCTCAAGGCCAGCGTTAGGGGAGAGGGTTGGGTGAGGACGAGATGTTTGGAAAATGGTGAATTGACAGGGGCCCACCGGAATTTGAACGGGAAACAACTGGCTGGGATATTTTTGGACACAACGAAGATGATGTCAACCATCTGGCGCGAGATCTCAGTCCCTCTGGGATGGTAGTTAGGAAGCGAGGGTAAGTCTTTGTACTGGGGCAGCATGGGAATCCAAGGACAAACGTCTTGTTTTCAAAATTATAAAGCAGTGTGCAGACCCTGAAGATGTAGTTTTACCCATGGAACTGTAGTTAAAGCGGTGACAAGTGGGTTCTGGGACCAAGAACAAGAAGTGGGGTCTGGACACTGCTTTATAATTTATAACAGATTTATAACAGAAACAAGAGGCTTTTCTTGAATTCCCGACGGGAGTGACTTACTCTCGCTTCAGAACTACGACCCCTGTAGTCTCTCGGTTTCGCTTTCTCTCTCTCTCTTTGTACAGTGTTTCATTGTGCTTGCGTGTGTGTGTGGTTATTGTTGCGGAAGTCAATGAGCGACGTGTCTTGTCCAGGTAGCGGGATGTTTTATTCAAATCTTTCTCTCCCGTGTACTAAAACTGTCAGTGTCACGTGAGCCGTTTACATCCTTCTTTCAGTTCTTAAACTACTTTTTTTTAACGAGGACTTCCCCGACACATCTTGTATTTTCACTTCCCATCCTGCCTAATTGCCACGGCTGTCTGTGACAGCATTACAGTGTGGTGTATAAAATGTGGTGTCTACCCCATTACTGGAAGCACCTACCTGTCGGAAAGATGTCATTCCCGCGCAAGTTCGTCGCAGCTTGTCAACATCATTGTCACCCTCTACCTGTTGAGGCCAGCTGCTAAAGTTGAAGACACATCCTCTCTGTGTGTGTGTGTGTGTGGACACTTTAGGACCAGTGCACGGGGAGGCGAGGTGTAGTGGAGACATTACCAGTAGCATGGAAAGTGTA
Source organism: Marisa cornuarietis (assembly GCA_004794655.1). Lineage (NCBI taxonomy): Eukaryota > Metazoa > Mollusca > Gastropoda > Architaenioglossa > Ampullariidae > Marisa > Marisa cornuarietis. The sequence continues at coordinate 394,890 of SMMW01000109.1, read as the reverse complement.
GACACAACGGCTGCTGTCTGATACGTGGATACGTGAGGGGTGAGAGGTCAGACATGTTGGCGTTGGCGCCGGCTGGGTGCCTCATCAGTCAGTCAGTCGTCTCTTGACTGGTAGCCGTCGTTGGTGGCAGTTCATGGATAGACGTGGCAGCTGACAGGGCCCGCCACTCACCCCTGTCTTGGGCAGGTTTTGCACAGGACCACTTGTCTACTTCTGCACGTTCGTAAGGCAGTTCTTTCTCTGCCCACCATGGCATTGACCACCCTCCAGGGTACCTTAAAGGACAAGTCTTTGACGACTTTCAGAAAGTGTGGTGCCGGGTCACGTGGGCAGACCAGAGCAGCTTACGTCGCTTGACTTGTTACAGGTAGGTCTCTCTGGTGTACGAGTGTGGTACCCGTACTTCGTACAAAGTCATTGGTTTTATGTTCTGTGTAGACGATCCTCGGGCACTTGTAGTCCAATGCCTAGATTCTCCTGTCCGTATCGGCAAGCAGAGTCCATACATCCATAAAGCAGCGGTACTACGAGACACATGTACAGATGATATTTCATAGTAAACCTGAGGTTACGGCTGCTACAAGCGGAATCAGGTCACTAGCGCCGCAGTAGGGTGGGTGGGTGTAGGAGGAGTAGTCGGCGATGTGCTGTGGTGTTCACGTAAGCGATGAGATGGAAAAGCTCGGTTTTATGTGGGAGAGGATGGGGAAGGAAGTTTAAGAAGAGGGGGAAAAATACATGACTCTACTATCAAGGTCATCAGCGTCATCGAAATCGCCTTTCGTCTTTCCCCCTCTAAGCCCGTCTCTCTTACAAACCAGCCACCCCCCCTCCCTCCTCTTGACAGTTCCGACCCGACCCGAAAGTAGGCCAGGTCACGTGACCTCGCGTGCTCCGCGTGTCTCTCTGTGTCGCCGTAAGCTCCTTTCCCTCCCTCCATTACCTCCCCAGTTCCTCCTTCCACCCGCTTCTCTGCTATCATCATCTGTTAATAAGACACTCGGATCATCGGCATGTAACTAATCGGGCTCCTGTGTTTAGATAACCCTGTAGATGAAAGATGCGCGGTTTTGGAAGGCCTAGCACAAAGTGAGGTGTGTGTGTGGGGGGGGGGGGTAAGAAATAGGATTGCACCCCACCACCAGCCCCCCTTACCCCCCGCGGAATGGCGTCAGGAAGTGCTGCTGGCATCCAGTGGCGCCTATTGACGAGGTGCACAGTCCCCACCCAACATGCACACGCGCACCTACCCAGCAGCTAGCGATCAGGTCATTAGAGATTCTCACTTCACTCATCTCTGGAGCAGCCTCCGTGTTACCTGAGCCTTGCGGAACCGGCGCCGAACGCCTTCCTCCCGACCTACCCCACGCGCCTTCCCACGCACTAGTCCACATCGCAGAACTCAACTGCACTCCCCGAAAGCCAGTGAACGAGAGAGATGGTGAGGTGAGTTTATGGGGGGGGGGGTCGCAGTGCTGTCTTTATTGCACGTGTCGCCAATTCCGGGTACTGATTGTTTTCCGGTCTTGTCAGTCCGCTCCGGATCAGCTCAGAAAAACATCTCCTTCCCTCCATCCTCCGAACCCTCCTGCTAGAGCTGACGTCACAGACCTCGCTGGCCGTTGACATCCCACTTCCTGTGTTGAAGGGGAGGGGGGCTGATTTTTATCGCATCCCCCTACTACTCTCCCCTTGAAGGCGACACCAGCTGGCGCTGCGCATGCTCAAGACCTGCTGTGACGTGGCAGTGGAGGTGAGAAACCTTTAGTATCTCCATCGTCCGCCATACAGTCTGTCAACTAGTGATCTTTAGATTTTGAAAACGGTTTTGTTTGAAATGATATTTTTGGAGGCGAAACAATTCAAGGTGGAAATAAAACAGCAGCTCTCTGTTTCTCTCTCTCTCACACTCACACACACACACACACAAGCGCGCGCGCATTCAGCAAACTTCCCAGCATTTTGCATCATGACAAGAAAAGGACTAACAGTTTTCCGCCCTCCTGCGGTAGCAAAAGAAGTGGATGCAAGAAGTATGCGAGCTGTTAACTGACTGGCAAGAATTTTCATGAAGTTCTCACTTTTCTTCCTCCTGTACACCCGTGTACAGCGCCTTGTCACTGCCACGCTCTACCAGGTGAAGCCTGTGGAAGTCGATGGCAGAGGGCTTTGGGAGAGAGAGAGAGCTGGGCTAGCCCGGTACAGTTGGTACCTCCCTCTGCACGCAGCACAAGGAATGGAGAAGGATGAGTCCCGTCATAACCACGCAGATCACCAGCCCCTCCTCGTCCTTCACCATCTCCACCGCTGTGCGCACCTTTCCTCTTACTCGCATCCCCCCACCAACCTCCAGATCGTGCTGCATTTCGTCTTTCTCTCTATCCTTCGCCCCGCCCACCCCCACATTCACAGCATATTTCATCCTTCGCTCAGACCGCCTCCACTTCTCCCCTTCACCCCAACGGTCTAGGAGCTCTTATGGAAAAGAATGGAAAGAACTGGAGGTGACATCACCTGTCTTTTTGTTTGGTGAGAGGGAGGGGGAGTAGAGGGTTGTAGCAGCATGGACTTGAACAGTGTTGGACAGGTGAAAGTGGATTTTTTGTGTTTTTTTCTGAGAAATCATAAAGGTTTCTAAGAACTGAAACACGCTTTCCTTTTATTATAATAAAAGATGGTACGTGGCTGTTGTGCAGTGACATGGTGTGGGACGAGTGAGAACTGAGTTAATCCAGTTTGTTGTAAGCGGCTTGGCACAACTAGCTGTCAGGATCTGCGTTTGCTCAGAATTTTGTTTCCACGACAGCTGCGTATTTGTGAGGTAAAAACAAAACAAAAAACAAAAAATCGGCAGAAATCGAGCAGAGTGCTGTGGAGCTGTGCTGGTGATATTCCCAGACCCAGGGTGATAAACGTCGTCCAACGAAGGGTTTCTGGTCGCTTCGGTCAGATTTGTGGACCCGTAGCTGAAAACATTTGTCAGAGAGAGAGAGAGAGACTGTCGGTGAGAGATTATAAAGTTAAAAAGAATGGGAAGGGCAACATGAGAAATATTACTCCCCCTTGTCTGTCGTGACAATATTCTCGCTGCCATGTGGGTCGGGACCTGTTGGCTGCACGTGCATGTAGGTGAACATGCGACTCACCACGCGCAGACTTTTGTTTTCCTTTTTGCGTGGGTGTCTTCGTGGCTGTATGTCCCCCCCCCAACCCCTCTTATCGTGACTTGGGAGGACGCCAAAACTTTCCCTCTCTCCTCTCCTCCTCCTTGCCCCTGCCTTGTCCACCCCCCCACCCCCCACTCAGCAATAATGCCAGTCGGTCACGTCAGAAAGTTTTAAGGAGATAGCGTAAAGTTGAGTTTCTACTCTCATAAAGATGTGTGTGGGAGGGGGGATCCGTGTGTACACGTGCGTGCCAGCTAAAAGGATGTTGGGAGGGGGAGATAACGTGGGCAAATTGGGTCAGCAGGTCACAAAAGGAAGGAGGATGAATAATGCATGTGTTTTGAGTGACGGGAGCAAAACATGCACAGTGACCGCTGTGTGATGCGCCTGTCCTTGTATTGGAAGGGGACGGGGATGTGAATGTGCAACGCGGGTGTCGTGAAAAGAGGAAGATGAAATGTTCGTCTTATGAAAAGTGCGCTTAACCTTCGACCTTCAGGTTCAAGGCTTTTCTGATTTAGGAAGAATATACTGCCGACCCATCTGATTCTTCTGGAAGATTTAAAGCGATGGCCTTGTGTTGTGTCTACCTCCAGACGCGGTAAATCACACACTGCCCCTGGCAACCGCCACGCTGTCGTGCTTTTACTTAATTATTATGATTGTCGTTGTTAAGACTAACATCGGATAAAAGTCAGGACTGCAGCGCCGTCTACCGTTACTGAGATGTTGCGCACTTGCCAGCTGTACCCAGCCGCCTGCAGGTCCATGTGTGTTCAGCCCTGCCTTTGTTCTGTTTTGCAGGATATGGGAATAAAGGAAGATTTTCACCAGAAGTCCATTCTTGTGTGCATTGATGAGCTTTGTGGAAGAAACCCGGATAATGTGAGTCACCTTTTGTATTCCTGCTGTTGATGATATGCATAATGATGTCTAGATGTCAGTTTAGACATTAGTTTATTATATGTCATTAATTGTTCATCTCGTTGGAAGCTTATTTCGGGTGGAGTGATTTGTTTTGGGGGTAACCCAGCAAGTTGTGAGCCTACAAAAGTGAATGTTGGGCAGACATACTACAGTTATAGCGGCTGCTGTTTCTGTTAATAAAGATAGGGTAGGTCTGAGTGCACACTCACACACACACACACACACACATAGAGGGGGAGTGGAGGGGAAGAATGCGAGTGATGGCATGCGCCTGATTGTGGGTGAAGCCAGGTTTCGGTAGGCGTGTATATGGTGAGGTACTCACTAGGTCAGGAAGCCAGGCTGCAGGCGGTCAGGGTGGCCTCTGTGGTGAGGCACGTCATACATCAACCCGGTTTCACGCTCACCTTTTTGCCACCACCCACCCTCCCTTCTCTTTCTCTCTCTCTCTCTCACACACACACACACACACACGCACTGTGTGTGTGTTGCGTGCCCCACAAGATAAGCACGAACATCCACCCAATCTCTTGCCGCCAAAACCCCTCTCCCACCCTCCTGACCCTTGACCCCACCATGTCGCTTTGCAGCTCTTGTGCTCCTGCGCTGGAGGCTTTTTTTCTTTCAAAAAAAAGGGGGTTCACGCTTGCGCAACTCAGAGGAAAACCAGACCGGAGGCAAAAAAAAAAAAAAGCGGAAGACATACTCATGAGTTGGGTGTAGCGAGGTGAACTTTAAAAAGCAGGACACGGTCTGTGACCATTTGCCGTTACCGCAGAGATAAGGGCCGATTCTAGTCGGAAATAGGGGAAAGGGGATGTTCTCCTCCACTTGCTATGATTGGTGAGAATCAGACCAAGACACACTTTACCGTTTACAGGCCAAGTGGCGTTTGTTGAGAGGAAGATGTGTGAATGTCATTGCTTACAGACACAGAGTGCAATGAGCAACATGCAGGACTAAGGGTCCCTAGGTAAATTCATGCTCTGCCAGAAGGAGCCAAGGAAGAAGTCCCAATAACTTTATATGCAGACATGTGTGTACTTGACTTCCGAGTTGGAGAGTGCCAGAGTTGTGGGGCACGGTGCCAGTGACTTCCCGCCAGACTGTCAGCGGAGACATGGGCTGCTACCACACCCATGAAGGACAAGATCTCCGGGGTCCCTGCGGTGTCCTCAGCACAACAGCAAAACTTTGTCAGGGCCTCGAGAGTTTCCTGTCCAAGCGTTGGAAGAAGAATAACATGCACACGTACTCGCACATTGGCTCAACCACAGCTGCGCAGGAAAATGCGACTTTCATGAAAACTACATTTGAGAAACGGTTAACTTTTTTATAATTAGGTGCGCACACGATGTGTACAGTTGTCAGTGTAAGCCACGTCTGGTTTAGGGGGGGGGGGGAGGGACAGACATTCCTTTCCTATGTTCGATGTTTAGAAAACTCGCGAGAAACAAGATTCGACATTTAAAACTGAAAATAAATGCAGTTTGCTAACAGGTTATATTTTGTAGGAAGTACAGACGTTTGGATGCTTGCTTACACGGCGATGAGCCGACATCAACACCCGTAAGAGGTCAAACCGATAGTTGGTGTAAAGGTCACGCACGTGCACAGTTCTCCGATTGTCGGGATTTCGCACACAAGCAACGAGCTCAGGATGAGCGGATCCAGACTGGGTGTTTCAAAAAGATGCGAATGCCTTTGCAGTCGGCCCTAAACTCGCTGCCTAACTGCTGCAGAAGAGAGTTTTATTTCGGACATCAGGAGGAGGTTTAGGGTACGTACCCTTTGCTTCCACCTTGTGCTGGAACCGGAACTTAGACAAGCCAGGGCCTACCTTCACCCAAGCACGTGCGGTGCTGTCGACGTTTGGACGGTGTTCAAACATGCATGTTGCGGAGTTTAATAGCGCATAGCAAACACCCGATCTGCAGTCGCCGAACATTCTAGCGACAACACCCGTCCTAACTTGGGTCGGGGGTGGGGGGGGGGACAGCTTCCTACAAGGTGTAGTAGTTACCGAGTTCCCCCCCCCACGTCCAATTTCTAGCCCCACCCCCACCCCCTTTGTCTCCCCATAACCCAGCGTTGTCATTACGGTTGTAGTAATAAAAAGGGAAAAAAGTGTGAATGTTAACACGTACACACCGATAACCTTGAGTGTGGGGAAGGGAAAGATGAATCGTGGCCGTGAACTGGAGCAGTGATCCCCATTTCACTAGTTACTTCCCCCTACCTCCTCCCTCTTGCACTCCAACAGGGAGCTATAGAACGGGATGGGAGAGAGAGAGCTGGTAGGAGGAGGGTGGGGGGAGAAGGGCAGGTGTTGCAAGAGGAAGGAGTAGGCAGTGGGTCTATTTACTTTCGTGCCGACCTCTTCGTGTGCATTAATGCAGCCTTGACCTCCAGCCCTGCGCTCTAGGGCGGGAAAGGCGGGTGGTTGAGGAAAGGGGGAGGTGAATGAATGGAAAACGCTGCATGGAGGGGGGGGGAGTGAAAGCTTTTGTTCTTTCTCTTGCCCACAACTGCTCCATTTGTCGGTGGATCACAGTTGCGCTAAAGTCGGTTTGACACTGTGCGACAAAAAAAAAAAAAAAATTCACGAATCAGGAATCTGACCAGAAGCTTTTAAACGGAGGCTTCATCGGAAAGGAAGGCTGCGGGGGGTGGGGGGTGGAGCAAACACAGGCTTCACACTGCAGTGGTTGTAAGTTTGAAATTGTCGGAGGTAGCAGTGACTTTTAAACACGTTCCCTCCCCCTAATGTATACACACACACACACGCACGCACACACGTTTTCCGGTGGACTTATTAGATCTTTGTGAAGCTGTAGAGGACCAGCTCTTCACAATGTTTGTCAATGCCGTTCAAACGCATAAAAGTTATTACCTCTGATCACCTACCCCCTTTCTAACCCGCTCTCCCTCCCTCCCGCCATCTTCACAGACTAGTGGCGGGCTGCTGACTGAATGATGTCAGTCTGTCTGTAAAGTTAACTGACAATAATGGCAGCGGAACGCGCTTCACAAAAGCCATTGTGGGTATAATTGTATCCTTCATAGCCCAGCTGAAGACAAGACTAATGTATATACGATAAAGAGACTGCAATGTATCTGCTGTTACCTCTTTCTTCCTCGGTTCCCCCCCCCCCTCTTTCGTCGTCTTGAACTAAATTTTGGACAGTCTCCTTTCTCTCTCTCTCTCGCCTTGATTTATGGGTGTTTTTTGTGTCTTTTGGCCGCAGGGTGTAAGCATTTGTGTTAGCTGCCTCTACATTTGGGAAACGGATTTCCCCCTCGTGTACTGTATAGTGTGTGTGTGTGTGTGTGTGTCGCATGCATGTTTTGGGGGGAATGTTGCACAGGATCTTGCCAGCAGCTATATTTCAGACTGATTGTGGTTTTGATGGCGTGATGAAGGGCGGGTGGTGGTGGAGGTGGAAGCCCCTAAGGACGGCGGGTAATTTGACATGTCTTAGAGCACCATGTCAAGAGGCATTTCCCCTGGCTGGCCTCTTGCTGGCCGCCTGCCTGGCGCCGGGCTGAAGGCGGTGCGTCCGGTGCTCTCAGCAAGAAAACTTGGGGTCCACCGCCAGTCAGACCAGCCAGCACTTGTCTCCATGGACACCAGGGCGCTGGCCTGCTCCTGCTGCTGCTGCTGCTGCTCTTTACATCACCGTCTCTCTCCTGGTTTTCAAGTTTTGTTTCTCATTTCTATGTTTTTTTGCGGCATTTTTTAATTCTGCTTCTTCTTCGGTTTTTTTTTATTCTCCTTCTTTTAGGTTATTTGTTTTGGTTCCTTTGCTTTGATGCCGTAGTCGCAAACTTCTGCTGCTGCTGTTTCCTTTTGAGGGGTTGTTGAGATTAAAGCATCACGGTAACAAAATGCAGAACAAAACCTTAATGTTTACCGTCTCCACAAACATTCCCTCTCACGAGTATTTGTGTGGTACGACGGAAAGATGTAATCCCCCCCACACACACACACCCTCCCTGCAGCTGTTACCTGAATTAACCTATTATTTTCAGAGGCTCTCTCATCTGTGACAAAAGGTGTTGAAAGAGAAAGGGAAGGCTAGGAAGGCTCTCAGAGAGCCGACAGTTGTGGCAGCCTTTTCGCCACCTGGCAGATTTTTCATAAAACGTGTGCAGTCTGGTGGCAGGTGCGTAAACCTTAGGTAAACCTGTCCTCTCACTCCTTCTACCACCACCTACCACCACCACATGAGAGAGTTCCGAGCGCATAATGCTTTGACGGTTTTCTCGTCCTCAACATGGCCGACTCCATCGGGTTTTGGGGGTGGGGTGGGGGATGGAGTGTGTGTGTGTGTGTGGCCGCCGGTTGTGCAAGTGAGATGGGGTCGTGAGATACAAGCGTAATTGCTGGGTTGGGGGGTGTGCAGCGAGACGCCCCTCCTATTTCTCTCCTTCCTCCAATCACCTCCACTAACAACCACCGCAACCTTCATCTCTCTCATACACACACAAGCACACCAAGAGCCCTTAGGGCTTTCCTCACTCCCGACTTGTGTATTCTCCCATCAGTCGTCCTGTGCCTGCTGTGAGCGGTTAGGTCAAGGGGGGGGGGGGCGGGCTAAACGATGTGGTTCTCCTCTGCCTACTCGCCGCCACCTCCATCGCCTTCATTGACAACTTCCGTGGTAGTATGCTGGAGAGGGGGGGGGGCCAGCGTCTTGCCCGAGCCCTATGGTCGAGAGGTAGGCAGGGTTGTTTTTTTTTTTTTTTTTGAAAGGCGGTCAAACTGGAAACAGTCATGCGGTGTCATGTGTGAGGTTCTGAAAGTGCCGTTGGAATCCTCAAATACTTTGTTTGGATGCTTGCCAGCGGTTTGGTGAATTGCGGCGCTGAGATTCCATATGGTCACCGCGTGTGGCGAGTAGCACGGCTGTGGGTGGCGAGTAAGTTGACTCAGGTGTGTTCGGTGAAGCGCACTTTTTTGTCGTGGTTTACAACTGTCCACAACCAGCCAACCAGCGGCGTTCACCTGCCCTCACTAACCATGCAAATGTTTTGGGTTTGTTTGTTGTTTTGTTTAAGATACCTCATGTGTGTGTGTGTGTGTGTTAGAAGAAGGACTTGACTTGTGCCGTGTTTGTTGCAGCAACCTTATGCCTCAAGTTTGCCCACCGCAGGACAGTGTGTAGAAATGGAAGGTAAGGGCTGTCTCCCCACCACCACCACCACCACTACTTGCCCAGCCACCTTCACTCACCTTTCATAGCTCACGCCTCAACTGCTTGTCTTGTTCTCTTGTGTTGCATGAAGTGTATATGTATGTTACGGGCTTTAGTTGACTGTTTCGTGAATGTCTTTGTCACAGCGAACATTGTTTAGTTTCAGTGTGGGTTTTTTTCAGTAAACTTTGTTTTATTCTCGTAGCTTTATGAGTAATTTTTCTTTCTCATCTCTGTTTACTGTTTCCCGGCGCTCCTGTTGAAGATTGTAAATTGTGGTAATTGTGAGGTGGTAGTGCAAACAGCACCGTGAATGTTCATATCTGTCACTCAATAACATCTTACCTGTATCTGTTTTGGATAAGAGGCTTCAAAAGCTTGCGGAGGGTTTCTGTGAAATGCAATGGAGAACTTGAGAGGGGGAGTGGGGGAGGTTTTTCCGCTAGCAAGGCCTGGCTAGAGATGTACATTCAAGTATTTGTTGCCTTACAGCTGCTGGCTGTTCTGGAGACTCTGAACACCGTTTCGCTGAATACAACTTCACATCACTACAGCGCTGCAATGTGTGCGACAAGTTCCTGTACGGCCTGGTGCACCAGGGACTGCAGTGCCGAGGTGAGGCCACGTGTATGTCCCACACGTGAGGTGGGGACAGGCCGACAGTCAGGACAGGTTACAGAAGACCTGACCGCCTGCAAACTGACTTTTTAACTGACAGAAGATGTACTTTCTTGATTTTTAAAAAGAAATTGAGATTAAGCGGAGGACTAAAGTTATTCGATAATAACCAAGCTCGATACAAACTCCGCTGCACTTTTCTCATAAGTTTCATTGTTTTGGTTTTGTTCCTTACTAGGCTAAAGATGTGATTGTATGGAGGGAGGGTTTAGAGTTAAGAAGGAAACATAAAATGTTTGCTGTTTGTCTGACTCGCCCGCCTGGCTTTGTGTGTGGACAGTGTGCGGGATGAGCTGTCACCAGTTCTGTTCAGCTCAGCACCCGACCCAGTGCAATGTACCCAAGCTTGAGCGACTGCGAAGACAAAGTTTTTGTATGAGTAAGTCACTGTTTGCATCTTTCAGGCTAGGAGTCCTCATTACAGTTTCGGGTTCTGGGTGCTAAGGAGCCACATTGTGGGGTCGGGAGGGGAGAGTGGTGAGGGTGGTGCTGTGTAGACGTGGCAGACAGTTGAGGGAAGATGGCTGTAACTCCAGTAAGTTAGTAAGCATAATGCATCGCCACATCTGACAGCCTGAGTAAAAAAGAAAAATCAAGAATTTGTCTAGTTTCCGATGGAGTGCTGGCCCCGGGGTTGTCTATTATGGTGACTGCAGCTTGTATCCAGTAGCTTGTTTAGAGAGGTCGCCACTGCAAATACTCGTCTTTGTTACCTTGATTCAGGTGGGTCAGATCAGACATTTTGTGACTATTAGGGTCTGATATTGACTTTTGCATGAAGTGTTTGGTTCGGATCTCTGATTTTTTTCAACTAACTGATCAACTTGGTTCTTACGCGCGCGCGCATGTGTGTGTTGTATGTGTGTGTGTGTGTGTGTGTGTGGCTTTCACATGTAATGGAGGTAACGTATTGTCTGACCTTTGACCTGAAGTGTCCTGTTCCTATCTGAGGTTTCTGTCATTCAGATGGCGTGTTCGGCTCGGAGCTGGCGGAGGAGGTGGAGAAGTCGCGACTGGATGCACCGTGGGTGGTGGTCAGATGTATACAGGAGATCGAGAAGTGGTGCAATGACCACAGTAAGTTCATCCTCCCGAGTCACGGCACTTGTTTCTCTACACATTTGTCGCTTTTTTGTAAAAAGTTGCACACTTTTCACTTTTTAACAATAAACAAACTATTTTGTGTTTGTTCCAGAATCGGAGGCCTTAAGCATATATCGAATTTCCGCCAGAGCAGAGGACATTAATGCGATCAAGGCAGCATTCAATATGGGTAAGAGGAACTGGCACCTTACAGCATTAGTATTAGTGGTTAGCACCTTACAGTATTCGTATTAGTGACTGGCACCTTAAGTATTATTTGTGGTTGGCACCTTACTATTAGTATTGTGACTGTCACCTTACAGCATTAGTATTAGTGGTTAGCACCTTACAGTATTCGTATTAGTGACTGGCACCTTAAGTATTATTTGTGGTTGGCACCTTACTATTAGTATTGTGACTGTCACCTTACAGCATTAGTATTAGTGGTTAGCACCTTACAGTATTCGTATTAGTGACTGGCACCTTAAGTATTATTTGTGGTTGGCACCTTACTATTAGTATTGTGACTGGCACCTTGCTATTAGTATTGTGACTGGCACCTTACAGTATTAGTGGCTAGCACCTTACTGTATTCGTATTAGTGACTGTCAGCTGTTTATTTCTGCAAAAGTAGTAAGATAACAGAGTTGGCCGTTTATATGCATTTTTAAAAGCAAATTTTTGTTTAGTACACTTTAGACAGAGGTGAGTGCATGGAAAGCGGTACAGTAGTAACAAATTTGACAGGGGTTGGAGGTGGTCACCAGTACCACGCACCAGAATGGGCGGTGCTTCAAATTTTGTCACGTGACTTTAGGAGATTCGGGCCTAATTGTAACCAGTACAAAGTGTATCATGTCCCCCGGTTCGTTGAACGCAGTTCATGAATAGCACAGTGCAATGCCTCATTCCCCTCTGTTCAGTGTGTTCACTTTCACTCCTCTGTTAGTGGGGTGTACTAAAACCTCTGTTCAATCACCTAATTTCTATAACCCACCTTTTTCTGCAGTCTTGTTACCACACAAATCAAGCTTATAATTTTCCAAGGACCGCTCTTAATGAACTGTTACGATGGACCTCAAAAAATACTTCAGGACTCGCCACAATGGCAAGAATAAATGGTCTCGTTGCATTTTTTTTCCATCCAAAATAAATCTTTCAGGAGGTAACAAGCCACTCAGTAAATTCACTTTCTCCCTCCCGTGTGCTACAACAGCCACGCACTCGGTATTATCCTCCCATAATAAAACAAATCTCACCTAATAAAACACCGCCATTGGACAGAAGACATCCCGTGACTTGAGCAGTACAGACATTAGCACTTTCCATAGCCCAGTGTAGACCCAAAGTGTTCTCCGCTGCTGGTCCCCCTCCCTCACCCAATCTCCCCACATATCAAAATTCTGCCGTTGGGTGAGTGGTGTGCAGTTCAAAGAGAAGTCGAAGTGTGACGTGGGAGTTAACAGGCTACTGTGCAGGCTTGTCTCCTGCCACCAGTTACTAGTCGGCCACTCGTAGAACTTGCGATCTTTGAAGACGGGGGGTGAGAAGACATTGGGGATGTTGGGGGGCTTATAAAGGGGAAGGTGGTGTTGGGGAGTTTCTGGGAGGAGAATCACATGCCTTTGCCCGTTAGAAAGATGAGGGCGCGCGTCACTGAACAGGTGGGGTACTACAAATTAGCCAAGGTTGACAAGCAGACATGTTTCGCCCGAACTCTGTGCACCAAAGTGGTTTTGTCTCCCTCTGCCCGCTCGACTGGCGTTGTCGGTGTCCTGCAACAGGATGTATAGCCCCTCCTTCACCGCCCTCCGCCCTCTCCCTGTAGTAACGATGGATAGGAGTCGATATGTGACTAACTTTTCACATGCATGTTGGGCATACAGGAATTCACGAGGGTGCACGCAAACACCAAAGCACTCACACTTAAAGCTGGGGGGGGGAGGGGTTAGCAACTTAATGAAGAGTAGCGTGTGCGAGGGGAGAAGGATGTGAGCAGTAATAACAAATACTGTGTGCACTGTATTAGAGGCAGGGAGGTGTGTGTGTGTGCAGTAAGAGTGGGTAGTGTATCTGTAGAAGGTAGTGTACAGGGATAAGTGAACCTCATTGTATGCGGGGTAGGAGAGCGAGTGGAGTAGAAACAGCGTGGGTACAAATTCATCTGTTCTTCACAGGTGAGCCGGACAAGGTGAACCTGTCATCGTCTGATGTCCACAGTGTGGCGGGTGCCCTGAAGAAATACTTGAGAGAGTTGCCCAACCCTGTCGTTCCCGTGGACATGTACAGCCAGTTCATCGAGGTCGCCAGTGAGTATTTTCCTGTATCATCTACTCTCCCTCTCTCCCCCCCCCTTCCTTGCCGCATTCTTCATGCCCTCTCCATTCCCCCCCCCCTACACACACACACACCTCCCAATCCTGTAATCCGCACTTCTTGTGGCGGAAGATGTAAATTGTAAAATTGTTTCTCTTGGTGTCTTTGGGCGGTAATTACAGATGTCTGGCTTTTTCAAAAAAAAACCCCTCTATTTCTTTGACAGTCCTTTATTCTTTTTTTTTTCATTCTTTTAGGTATGGGGAACATTCCTGTCAGAACATGTGAATGGTGCGGTAGACTTGGGGGGATTTAGTTGGAGCTAGGAGACGCTTCTGTTTTTACGGCTGAGGCTATTCGAGATTTTTTTTAAAATCAACCTTACCTTCCCTTCCCTACTGTATCCATTCCTCGGAATAATATTATGGCTTACAGCTTGATCCGTGTGCATGTGTGTGCAGAAACGTCCAGCAAGACTGACCTGACCAAGTCATTGACGGACCTGGTGGAGACGATGCCATCGGCGCACAAATGCACGCTGGCCTACATCATGGCGCACTTCTGCCGCCTGTGGCGCATGCAGACCGAGTCGGGTACAGCGGACGGCATCGACAAACTGTCGCACGTCTTCTGTCACGTGCTGCTACGCCCACCCTGGGAGAAGATTGTGTAAGTGGCAAGTGGGCAGAGCAGTCGTTATAATGGGGGGTAAAGGGGGAGTGGACGATTCGTGTAGACTGCGATGATTGGGGGAAAGTGCGGGAGGGTGAGGGGGTAGAGATCACATACTGTAGGAAGAAACATGTCATTTCCTTGCATATTATGTTGGTTGGAAGAAAAGATAATGTCGGTTACCTTGATGAAGACTAGATGGGTTGGGGGGTTTTTTTGGGGGGAGGGGGTTGGGGAGGGGGTAGTGGTCGTGAAAAGCGTGAGGTGTAGCGGAGTGAAAGTGTGGGTGTAGCTTCACACGTGCTCACCTGCGGGCCACAACATCTCTCGCGTACCTGACATTTCACATCTGTCTGTGCATGCGAGTGCACTGGTATGGTGGAGGTGGGGGAGAGATAAAAAAGGGGGAAGGTTGGTATGGAGGGAGGGGCTATCATCTGCGTTTGTCTTCACCGTCAAGGTTTCTTTCTCCAGTAGCCTGTTAAAAAAATAATAATAAAAAGCACGAGACCTGCAGGTAACTGGCCATGACCTGAAGTTTAATTTCTGTCTCGGACCATGCACAGACAATATTGATTTGACACTGTTGACATGTCAACCTTCGTCCTGTCCGCTATCGCGTTCTTTTTGACAGTTATTTACCTCCTTCCATTCCACCCCTCCTCACCTGCTGGATTTATTTTTCTCCAATGTCCTCCTCCGGCCAGCTAGGATAGGGTTCAGGATAGTGCGGTGACGTAAAGGACAGGTCGGAGATGGGAGCGATAAATATTTCCCCTGGCCTTTCACCTGGCGCTGGGAGTGCAGGGCCCTGGTCTGGCAAGGGGGGCCTTTTGAGCCTCGTGAACCGTCTGGCCCAGCGCACATACCGGTACGCAAACCCGAAAGACTGGTTTTTGGGGGGCCATGCGGCCGGCGTGTTTCAGTGCGTGGAGATGGTCAGACCCGCGACCATTGGCAGCCGATTCCGCGCCTGCTAACAGAAAAGTTGTGGGGAGGGGCTTGAAAGTAGACGGGACCGTCCATCGGGAATTGCCGCTGTAGTTGTAGAAGGTAAAGAGTGGAGTGACCAAGCACTTGTCACCTTCACACGCCACCCACACCTTGATTAGCTTATGACTGGTGACGTTAAGGCTGCCGTTTAGAAAGGCTAGGGGTGGCTAGGTGTGTGTGTGGTCACCAAGTAAGGTGGACTCATTGATAGACGGGACGATGTGCTTGTTTGTCGTTGCAGAGATATCATCGAGAACACCAAGCTGCATATCGACATCATCGAAGAGCTCCTGCGCAACGGCAACTGGGGCGAGCAGATCCCCCCCATCCCCTCGCCAAACCCAATCCTTCCTCCTCGTAAGTAGTTCTTCCTACTCAATACGTGCTGAAAGAGCATCATGAAAGTGTCTAGGATGTCCTGTGGCCTGTCCTTAACTTGTCTAATGGGGGGGGGGGCTGGGATACGGAGGTGGTTTGGGAACGGGAGGAGGTGACTGGTGACGGATATAGTTGAACCAGAAACGTTTAGTCGCTAACGAACCGCATAAACGTATTTTTGTGGTGGTCGCACGAGGACGGACCGCCCACATGTACTTTTGTGGTCGCACAATGACGGATCGCCTACATGCACTTAACAGTGGCTTCACTAGGACAGACCACAAACATGTACTCTTATGGCGGCCACGCAATGACTGAATGACTAAAGGACGAATTCTTCAGAACTTAACTTCGTCGTTAAGCGACGCGTGACTGTGTCCTGTTTCTGTCGAGAGGGTTTTGAGAGAGACTTGCCACAGTTTTATTTTACAAGAGTAAACCTGTTGAGCTACACTAAAATACATATGCTCTTTGTAGCAACCCATGCCTTGTAGGTTTCCCGGATATCTTTCTATGGTTGAGAAGGATTAAAAGAGACTTCTCAAGCTTTCAGGGCAAAAAAGCAGCATTAAACCCGTGGAACTACCGAGCAGAGTACATATTCTCTTTAAGTAACTATTAGTTTGGGCCGCCTGCGACCGTCATTAGGACGAGAAGGAAGTTGAGTGTCGCCGAGGTTTGCTTGGTGCGTAGAGCCCAAGACTTGCTGGGGGAGCGGTAAGGAAAGTTTGGTTAGTGAACTGAGCAAAGAAAGATCTGTATTCGTGTATCAGAGGGTAAGGGAAATGCTGTACAGGGGTAAGGAAGCGAGTGTTGTTTTCGTAACAAGCTGTGCCGTTATAATGTTTTTTGTGTTTTATTTTAGGATTCGACTTCCCAGGACCAGTCACTGGACCCACCATGCCATCTCCCTCGTCAGCCGAGGAGCGTCTGAAGGAGGCAGAGTGGTACTGGGGGGATATCACCCGCGAGGAGGTCAACGAAAAGCTGAAGGACATGCCAGATGGCACTTTTCTAGTGCGAGATGCCACCACCCCGGGCGACTACACCCTCACTTTGAGGTAAAATGTTTCTTTGCTCGCTTTAACATGATCCGGAGATGGGATTATCAACTAGACCTTTTTTTCGGGCTAGAGGTGGGGAGGGTAGGTGCCGTGTGCTGGGGTCGGTTCGCAGACATGTTTGAAAGTGCGTGACAGCGAGTAAACTTTAGGAAAACTTGATGGCGGCAGAGATTACCTTAGTCACGACAACGGACTGTCTTGATAACATGCGGTGCGTGTTTGTCGGCTTGCAGGAAAGGCGGCAGCAACAAGCTGATCAAGATCCTACACAAAGACAGCAAGTACGGCTTCGTGGAGCCGCTGGAGTTCAACTCCGTGGTTGACCTCATCCAGCACTACCAGGCCAACTCTCTGGCCATGTACAATCGCACCCTGGACACGCGGCTCATGTACCCGGTCAGCAGGAACTTGAATCTGGTATGTTTAACTCGTTCTTTACACTTTGTCAGGGCTTAGGGTCTCGTCTCCTTCTCTCCTTTGTCACTGTACAGCGTGTGATGTCAAGTTCACACTCCCTTAGATGTCGACGTGACTGGGCAGAAGCGTGAGAGAGAAATAAGTTTATGGAGAGAATTCAAACTGCCAGTGTAAAATCTCTAATATACATATTTGAATCGGTCTCGTCAAAACACACCTGTACAACGAGATTAAAGGGACGGGAGTAGTAGGAAGGTAAATTAACAGAGCGCTTACCTGAGAGAAACGTGGTGAGCGCTTACCTGAGATTAAGTACGTACTTGTTACGTCCCTGGATCTGTGCGTGATCTTTACGTGGTTGCTGGCCTTGTGATCTCCTAGGAGAGTGAGCTAACGGAGGATGTGTCGGAGGAGGTGAAAAACCTGATCGAGGTCAACCGCCAGTACCTGGAGCGGCGGGCGCAGTACGACCGGCTGTACGCCCAGCACACGCGCACGTCCCAGGAGATGCAGCTCAAACACCAAGCACTGGACGCTTTTAAGGAGACCATGTCCGTCTTCCAGGAGCAGATGGACCTGCACCGCCGCATGCACCAGGAGGCGGCACCGCACGAGATTCAGAAGTAAGCTGCGCTGGTTCCCAGATTTCCTCTCCCCTAACCCCTCCTTTCTAGAATATCTGCCGTGTGGGTGTTTTATAATGTATGTGCGATAAGATGTAGGATGGTGATTTTTTTTAAGTGTTAGGGTGTGGTGTGCGCTGCCGCAGCCGATTTCGCTAACTAAAATGTGCGGGCTTTTTATTTGACGGGTAGGGATAAAGAGTTTGTAGTTTCCGCTTCTATCAGTTAAAATTGACATCAAAACGTGTTTATTTTTCATCTTGAAATAAAATGAGAGCAGAACTGAAGTACTAAGTGTTTTGAGTCTCTTGAAAGAAGAGCTATCTGTTGACCTTTCCTGCGAACTCTGTGTCGAGCAGATTGCAGGAAAACTACGAGCTGCTCAAGTCCCGCTACATGAAGATTCAGGAAAGCAAAAGCGCCCTAGAGATCGACATCAGCCGCAAGTCGCACCTGAACCGCTCGCTCATCTCTGACATGAACGGCATGAAGCCCGAGATTAAGCGGCTGACTCGCCAGCGCGACCAGCTCAAGAAATGGCTGCTGGACCACGGCAAGACACACGACTTCCTTGACAACCTTCTGGAGGGCAAGAAGGACAGGTCAGTTCCCGCCTGCGCCACGCCTAACGTGTGTTGTAATGTTGCTAATGGTAGTGTGTGGTGTTTAAACACACTGGCGGTCGTAATTCTTGGTGGGGGTGTGGGGCCGTTAAGCAGTTGACTAAGTGATGTAAGAATTGGTGCAAGAAATTTTGGATGTAGTTGGGGGAGGGGTTTACATTTTGCTTTTTTTAATATATAAAATCTGGACTAAAACGTTAGAGGGTGGGGTAATTAACATGGCGAGTCCACCTTGTCTTGACCTAATATACTCGTCCTTGACTCGTGTGCAGCCCGGCAGCGTCGTTGCTGTTGCCAGAAAGCGACTATGGTCTGCCGCAGATGGAGGAGTCGCACTGGTTCGTCAACTGCCAGCGCTCGCGGGCCGAGGAGATGCTGCAAGGACGAACAGACGGCACCTTCCTCATCCGGCCCAAACCGGAGGAGGGCACGGTGCACGTGCTGTCTATAGTGTGAGTAGAGGCAGACTGGCTGGCTGCCTGTAGTCAGTACTCTAGCGGCTCTATCCACCGGAATTTTCGGTCGTTGTCTGCGCTTAAGAGTATTCATCCTTAGATTTTGTTTCACCCGATTTCGTTTCTTGTAACACGAAAGAGCTGTATTGCACACACTGCCTTGTGTAAGCTTAAAATGCTTGAAACGAACAGTCACACAAGCTGATCCAAGAATGTAAAATAAAGGTAATGTCCCATCGACATTTTTCACATCTTTTGGCACTCACATGTTATACGCATGCGCGAACATCCCAGCGCGGTTACTGACAATCAGCCTTTGACCACAAGTGCTGTCATCCTGCCAATACATATACACTGAAACCCTAACCCTAAACACCTAAATGTCTCTTTTGCACACTAATCGAGTCAGTTTACAAGTTAAAACATGCACGCGGACACGCGCACATACACACTCGAACAAATAAAAGTATGATAAAGAAGAATAAAAAAACCTCCAGCCTTCGTATTCAAACCCCTTCGCGTTACCCATTACGCTGTAGCAGCTTGAATCAAAATGCTCGCCAGTGAATGTTTTGACAAAATAAAAGGACAAACTAAAAGATGGTCGCGCAATGCGTGCCAAAACAGGAAAAGTAGAGTCCTGGCATTGTGTTCATGCCATCCACTTTTGACCGGTAGCTTGTGTCTGTCGCCAGGTGTCGCGGTATGGTGGGCCACTGCAAGGTGCTGCATCGGGACACCGGCTACGGCTTTGCGGATCCCTACTTCATCTTCCCGACACTGAAGGACCTGGTGATGCACTACCACCGCACGTCGCTAGCCGAACACAACAATGATCTGGACATTCGCCTGCTGTACCCTGTGCGGGGCCCGGCCCCACCGCAGCCCCACAATGACGTGTACCTGCGCATGCAGCAGCAGTAGTAACCCAGTCTGCCTCGGACCACTCCCCCCAACCTTGACAATCTTCTCAGCACGGATGTCGCCGTCTCTGTCGTTGATGAGGGGGTGGAGTGAGAGAAGAAGCTGCAGCAGTGTGTATGTGTGTGTGGCACGTGCGCGTGTCACTAATGGTGGTGCCAGCTGTACACAACCATCCTGACCAAACTCTTATCGGCCACATGCATGGATGGACAAACGTTCTGCTTCGGCGATTTTGGCCCCCACTTGCAAAAGGGCTGAACCACAGGGTCTGCATTGTGGATGGTGATAATCGCCCTTTCTTTTGTTTTTGTTTCAATCTCTCGGAGTGTTTAGTGTCCTTCATGACCGCTGAAGGAAAACAATATATCTTCACACCCTTTGTCTTTCTTCAGGAAGGGAGTGTTTGGCCTTGTACGATTCTCATCTTCGTTGACTACCCTGAGCAACGGTATCTTCACCAAAGTACAACACGAAATGATCGAAGTGTTTACGCTAAAAAAACATGTGTCGCAAAGGCTGATCCATCCCCCCCCCCTTGTGGACTCAAGTGAATGCTGGATAATGGACCAAATCAGTGGGTTTCTGTTACAGGAACGACAATTGAGGGTGGGTGCACGGGTGCAAAGGTGGTAGGCGCGGAGAACAGCAGTCAACCAGCGTTGTTCACCTGCAACTTTCTTTTTTTGCACGCACGAGTGAACAAGTGGACTAGTTTATCTTGGGGGAGGGGGGACATAGGGTTGCGTACCACGCCATTGAGGAATGTTGAACACTGGTGAAACTTGTTAAAACAAGTGTTTTGTGAATGGCGCGGAGAAAGTGTGTGGCGACGAAAATGGTTGACATCAGTCACGTGGTGTCAGACTGGACGTGTTGATGCTTTTTTCTCTTCTTCCTCTTCCCCCCTCCTCCTAATTTTGTAACAGACAAGTGTGTTGGGAGGTGTGCGTAGAAACAAACTTTGTAGTTCGGTGGCCTGGAAACGCTTTGTGCGTGTGCACGCTGTGCGTGCGCTCAGATGAGTCGCAATCAGTTGTTGCAGCGACGCCCAATAGACGGGAGATCTGAAAATGTATTCGCGAGCTGCGTGAGCAGGAGAGAAACACAGCAAGAACAGGAGTGCAAGGAAGAACAGCAGTGCAAGGAACTGAAGCTTAGGCCGGCCAGCCTGCTTCACGTCTCATAAAGACTCGGGAACCATTTTAAGAGACAAGGCACACCCGCGGCCTTACCAGGCCCACAGAGACGGGAAGCGCGTGTTGGTCCTGCCCGACACCCCTTATGGGGAGTGTTTGAGGTCGTTGTTTAAACGGGTATTTGTAATGATTTGTTTTGAGTCGCTATAATCGCTCCCCTGTATCCAGCGTCCCACACCCTCCAGCACACACTGTGCCCACCCCTTGCCTTCCTCTCTCATGCCCTTGTTGGTGCTTTTCTCAGTCCCCTACCCACACCCCAACTATTTGTATCTTGGTGACATGTCTGCAAACTCTACTACAAGTGACTGCAAAATGGCAAACATGCATGTCTGGGCTGGTTACATTGGTTAATGCAGACCATGGGAGAAGAACTGCTTGAACGTGTGGATCTTGAACAGCACCTGCGGCGTCGCACACTTGAGGGGGAGGTGGGGAGATGATTGTTTGCGCGTGCCGCCGCCGTGCTGTTAGTCTTGAGCAGTCATGGAATGTAGAATTTTGTGGAGATACCATCGGTGCAGACGAGCAGCTGGAGAAATGTTTTGTCCGTATTTCCTGAGTCTCTCGTTGTGCAGAGAGATGGCCTTCATTGGCTGCTGGCTGCTCACAATTTTAACCGTGTGCATGTGTGTGTGTGCGTGCGTGTGAGAGAGAGAGAGACGCCTGCACTAGAACACCCGAAAGTTGTAGGTCACTTCGTGTTCATTTGGAGGCCAAATTCTCTTTTCTTCCACATGTTCTTTCGGATGGCACGGTACATGCGCGTGGATCTCGCGCACTCCCCGGTGCATTTTTTTACCCTCATGCCTTTTTAAATTGAGAACGGTCAGCCCGAATAAAGGGAGAACTGCTGGACATGGAGGGGGAGGGGTAGACGTGGGTGTTGGGAACTGGGAGAAGCGGCAGGAAGCACAGGGCGTGTGGGTCACTTCCTGTCAGCCCCACTACTCCCTCTCGGCGATGGCGGGTCTGGCTGTAGGTACACAAGCTTTGTGCCGGAGGTGGAGTAGGGGCGTGACTAGGAGCTAGGGAACATTTTCCCTACAACTCCCCACACCCCCGAGTCGAGAAGGGGAGGCGCACAGTTCACACACAGTTGTGAGACATTAACATTCGCTAACATTTCACCAATACAATCACTTGGTGACAAGTGCTAGTCGAGGGGGGAGGGGGTGAGGTTGGCGAGTGCTGTGCTCCGCAGTTCGTGGATAATTGCCTTTTAGTCGTATTTGTAGGTAAAAAACTGGTTGACCGTCCATCGGCTTCGTCTCCAATGCTCAGGTACTACTCGGAGCAGAAACAGCATGTCCTCCCCCCCACCCCCTTCTCATCGTGCGGTAGATAAAACATCGGTCTTCCCACACTGTGGGAATAAGATTCGAGAATCTGTGATGTCCACGCACGTGGGGACAGCGCGTGTGAGGGTCACAGGTCAGTGATGTTAACAGGACACGGAGCTTCCGTCCTACACCACATCGCAGGGAATCTGTCGATAGATACTCGCTTACAATTCGTACGGGGGGGGGGGATTCAACGGCCACCTTCCTTCCAGCACTTGTTGTGCGCAACAAAAAGTGGGCGGGTTTGTGCATTTTGATTTTGATTTTTTTGTTTTTTTCTTTACGCTTACATGTTTTGCACTTTTTTTTTTCGTAACTTCCAGTACAGTCGCCGCTACTTATTTTAGGAAGCTTGTCTTGGTTGTCAGGTCAGTTTTCAAGAAAGTTTATTTGACGAAAAGTCGCAGGAGGGGTCCTTGAATCGGTCAGTCACCGGGACAAGCGGTTTGATAGTTGCTTAGAAACTAGCTCCTTTGTTCTGTTTTGTTTACAGGGGAACATTCGAAATGAGCCAGAGCTACTATCAAATTTGCTTAACTAAGGTCCCCTTTTTTGTCGATTGATCAAGCTGTTTCCATAACATCCCAGTAGTCCAATCAAAGCAAACGCACTTAATGGCTGTTTGCTTGTACGATCAAGCGTTGAAAGCCCCAGTTCCCAGCGAAAACTTCGGGCCGTCCTCACCCGGGGTGTGACAATTCATGGATTTCTGTAGGAACTGTCGACGTTTACTTGGTATCTAGTCAGGTTTCCTTGGTAACTCAGCGCGAGCAGCAGAAGCCTCTACCCTGTCTCGCGCGAGAAAGGACCAGTAGCCAGCATTGATATTACGTCACAGTAGTATTTCTTGTTTCTCATTATTACACCTGCATCAAGGGCGATCTTCAGTACCTGTATATTTTGAACGCTTAGTTATAAAAATAAATCTTCCAAAACTTGGCTGTGGTGTGAGAGGAGTCGTTGTGTGTCAGTGGAGTGAATGATGGAACTTTCAGTCTCGCACAACTGTACTATACTACTTAACCGGTCCTAAACCGCGCGTGCTTTACTTGTGATATATAGGGCATTGTGTGTGCGTGCGTTCACACCAACTGTGTGATTGGTATTTTTAAAAAATAAAACCTAAAGCATGCATGTCGACACGATTCGAGGACATTCTCGCAGCCAGGCGCTCGAGACGACCGTGCTTTTATCATTTGGCCCCAAGGCTTCGCTTTTGGCGATGAAGGTGCGATTTAGTTTGCCAAATAAGAATTTCCTACCCTAATGTAGCACACCCATTGCTTTAGTCGACTTTGCTACACGCGTGCTACTGGTTTTTGGGGGGGGGGTGTTTTGTTTGGGTTTTTTTTTTTTTGCGCCACATTGTCAAAAGTAGACGGTATCGCGATTTGCCCCATCGATCTTGATGTGAAGAGATTACAAGTTCAGCCGAGTCGGGAGGGGGTGGGGTCTGAGGTGGGACAGCTGTGCGCATGTCAGTGACGTTTGTTCCGGTCTCCTAGCTTGCGTGATATACGTTCCTGTTTTTTTTTCTACATTCTATTTATCTGCCTGCAATTCTCTCATGCTATCTTTGTCTCTCACCCCACCCCTCTTTTTCTGCCCCCGCCTCCCCCCCCCTAATCTCGAGGTTGAAATGGATAAATGGTTCGTCCAATCGCTGCTCATGTCTCTTGGCTCGTCCACACCACTTGTGCTGTTGAGGTCGTTGACAATGGCTGTGATGTCGGCTACATAGCGCTCAACAGTACTTCTTTCAAAGTTTTAAACACGCATATAGCTGGGCTGCCTTACAGAGGGGAGGGCGTGTGAACGAGCGCGAGAGTGATGTGTGAGTGTGTTGGATGGGTGAGAGGGAGTGAAACTTATTTTTTGATGGTGGTGGATTGAGCCTGCATCACTCACTGCAGGTTGTCTAGGCCCATGTCTTTATTTTGTCATATCTTGGGATGTTCAGTTATTTTCTTGTGATGGTGTGCGAGAAACAAAAATTACTTAACAGTTGCGACCAGAGTATATGTTTCCGTTCTTGTAAAAATAATGAAGTGAAAAAAAAGAAGAGTGTATTGCTATAAATGTAATTATGTAGGTCTATTTGTACAGAACTAAACCGTTGACTACTGAATAAAACACACTTGATGTTAAAGTGCTTGCCTCAGCCTCGTTGTGAAATGTGTACGAGTGCGTTTATGCGAATAAGTTGCAAACTTTGGCATTCTTTGAGAGTGAGCTGTGTTGAGGAGGATCAGCGAACACAGGGTGATAAAGGTCTCTGCAACCTTTTGGTCTGCTTGCTGATCCTTGCTACTGACAGGCTAAGGTCTCGTGTCCAAAAAAGACGAAGAAGGTATGTGAAATATTAGTAACTGTACCGGAGCCAGCAGTGCTACGTCACTAGAGTACAAAAAACCTGCTTAAAATGTATGGAAGCGAACTTAAATATCAACATTACACCGATGACCTGCATACAGAGAACATCAGATGCCACTAAAGTAAGAAGAAAAAGACACCTGCATCATCATTCATGCCAGTAGAAGCAGACATCAAGTTGAAGGTTTGGACAAATCATGAAACGGATCTTAGATCGTCGGTCAAAAAGTTAACCTAAGGAGCATTTCCCTGCCTGAATCAGGTTGAGACTGGAAAGGGTTGCTCAGGGAAATCGTTTTATTTCACCCACGACGCAATTGAAGATAAAACTCGTTTCTGGGATTAAACTGACAGCAGTTGAGCTAATGGTGTGGTGAGGACATTGTAACCTAAGCTGAGAAGACGCTCACAGCTCACCCACATAATCGTCTGTGGAGTTGAGGAGATTATTGAGGTGCATCAATGTCGGTCGAGTTCAAAGTGCACAAGATTAGAGTCGATTATCTAGATGCAGGCACAAGCTTATCAAAAGACTGCGTTGACCTTTACTGAAGTTTTAAAGAAGTTTGCTCTACCCTCAGTGTTACGAGAGGGGACAAGAATGCCAGACTAAGCATTTCCCAAAGCTGGGTACAAACTTGTTCTGGTGGTAACAAGTAGATAAGAGTAAGAGTAACAGACACCTGAAATCATTTGTGCCATTGCAGTCCAGCTGCTCAATCTTAGATGAATTGTCAACAATGTGTGTGTGTGTGTGTGATGTTGTAGGTGTATACTTGATTTCCTTGTAATTTGTTATCTATATAGATATAGATATATATATATGATATATGCTACTTGCCCACCTCTTTCTTTTTTTGTTTTTTTTTCTTCATTTTTCAATTATTTATTTATTTATTATCATTATTCTTTTTTTCTCTTCATTGTTGAATTAGAGCACATTCCCATATTCAAATTGCCCACTGGGACAAATAAAGTTGGTCATTGTCATTGTCAACAGTCGCCAATCATTGATGGACACAATGTCCAGCAGTTTCGGGGCCCCGGGCACAGACGTAGTGCTAGAGGCTAGCGCCTAGCTGAGACAGAAGTGTAAAACAACTTGAGAACACACGAACAGCAGGAAGAGCAAAGTGCTTGCAAGGCACACACAGAGAGAGAGAGAGAGAGGAAACAAGTGAAGAGTGTGAGGAATAAAGAGGCACGCAAGTAACAGACTGAGGAAGATGTCGACATTTTTGAAAGATGATGGTAATGGACAGTCGTCACGAAGCTGGAGGGAAGTCAGCTGTTGGTGGAGTCTGCCTGCTGGGACTAGACACGTTGTCCTGGGCTTTTCCCAACTCGATGACTCACCTCTCAAGCCGCTAGCTAGTGGGGTGTTCAACCATTTAGCTGCTGGTGGCCAAAACACCGAGCTAACAACACACACAAAGAGTCCCACACCCGAATGGCCGTTGGCTCAGTGAACACAAGATTATCAGCGAGGTCAAGTGAGAACTTTCAAATTAATTAAACCCGTCTTATGGACGACATTTAGAATCGAGAGAATCACAGAAGACGTAGGTAAGTGGTCCATCGTGTCTACGGCGTATGGAACGCGGTGACCAACCCTTTCCTTCCCCAATCTTCAAGCGCGAGCAGATTATGTTGGAAATAAGACGAGAAAATAAAAGATTCATGTTTTCCTTACAGAAAACTTAAACTTCTCTGGACTGTACACTTCCACGGTCACTTTAAAATGGATTTATGACTATTTCTGTCATTGGGTCCCTAAAAGTATAAAAACCGTCATCTTTCGTCATCGTTGTTTCCGTTAAAAAAAATGAAAGTGTCATGTTTTTTTCTTTATTGTTGTTGTTGCTCATTTGTCATTCCTGTTGTTTTGTCATCGTTGCTTCTTACGCCATTAACGAGAGAAACAAGCTAATAATTTGTGCGTGTGTGTGTGTGTGTGCGTGCGTGGCTGTCTGCGTGCGTAGGTGCAAGGGGATGTGAAGGGCACACTAGGGTTGCCTTGATAATGAAGTCACCTGAGTCAGTCGGCGCTGGAAAAGGGGGTAATGTGTCAGTGCAGCCGTCATGGCCAGCTGGCGGTCTACTCATGGAGTGAGCACTCTTAGACACAAGGCATGGCACACGTCCATTACCACACACAAGTGTCTCAGCCTGCAGGCTTCCACTGCAGGCATGTACTTCGCACAAACATCAAGCTCTTGCAAAGCATCATCAGCAAAAGACATACTGTCTTGCCATCCAAGCCCGCTCATTTACTCACCTACTGTCGGAAAGGTACAGTTACATTTTGACAATAATCTAACAGTCGACAGTCTTGGACAGAACACATGACTGTTGAGTAGTCATCGCTAGACATCGGAAAGTCTCTGATTTGAGGTCTTAGTTGGAAATCTTTCCCAGCCCACCCTAGCAGAAATGGGAAACCTGATTTTATCAGGGTAAGTTAAGGCGGTGGAAAATTTGGCCCCACCTTCCACTACCCGTGTCCTTGACACACTGAATCACTTACCTTCGTCTTCTCCGGTTCTCGATCGAATGTCTACCGTCAGGTGGATGGATTTCACTGCCTCTCAAATTTATTGGCTGTTCCTGATGACGCGAGGTCTGGTGTCGCGATAGGCCTCCCAAATCCCTGTGGGGATTTACAATAGCCTGACCATATGTCGTGTACTGGGAATTCGGTTAAATGCTTCACCCAACCAGTAACCCCTCTTCGGCCCAGTAACCGTTATAATGTGCTTGCTTGCTTTTGTAGGTTAGTGCTTGTGCGTGGAGTCTTTGTGTGTTTGCCTATATTTCCGTTGTATTTTATTTTATTATGGAAATGAAACAGTTGTTCCAGAGCAATTACAACCAGCAAAGTAGAAAGATCATCCATCCATCTGACCGGCCAAGAACTGAAATATTATCAGAAACCGCTTGATGCAAAACTAAACTTGCTTCTCTCTGGTTTGGAGTTTGAAGACGAAACAGAATTGTTGCCTCCTGTTTTTGTTTTCTTTTGATTTTTGACATACTGTGTGACGATAACTCGTAAAATTTATCAGTTTTGTTCTCAACGAACGAGCACTTCGTTCTCGTGTACTTTCCAAACACGAAGCTGCACATTGCTTTGATAATTACCCTAAGGTCAGTGGCTCACACAGCGATTTGGATGCATAAAAGTTCACATCTGTTTCCTGCACGTTGAAAAGTGCGCACAGACTTCATGGAGTACTTTTATCAACGAAAGTGATGCCTGCTAGAGCAAGCCAAACCTTCGACCCCGCATTAGCTCATATATTGTCGTCATGACATCGACCTTTTGTCGTCGTTTTACATCGATTTGGAGGGAAACAAATCCGGGAAACCAGGGTGGTGGATAAGCAAGCTCCACCAGGTCACCCACAGTGCGCATGTCAGCATCCTCCGACTTCCGTCTGCTCAAGGTTGCGAAGAATGCCCAGCAACACCGACGACAGGATAAACCGGCATGAAGCTTATCGCACACCACTGACCCAGTTAACACACACACACACACACACACACAAACTAAATTTTCCCTGTAACCTCGCCGACTCAAGCTGGCAGATAATGAAGTCTGGGTCACGAACCTTGGTTACCTGGTGGAGGCGACCCTAATTAAAGGCTCGACTACGTGACTGAAGACAGAGAGGAGTTAGTAGAAGCAGGCAGCGTGTCGGACAAAAAGGTGCAACTCCTGCACCAGCGCACGTAATGTTGCCAGGTAAACAATGGGGTGGCGCTCCTTGTCTAAAGGGAGGTCACCCGACACAGGGTAGGGATACGAACCGACACTAACGAGGACGTGAGTCCGTATTAAACATGTGACACATACTGTGAGTCGCATCTCTCTTTCGCTTTACTTGCATGGATGACAGGAGACTTCCTAGAAAAACTTACAATATGATATACTACCTTCAAGACGATAGTAAACATAGTCGGACTTTTTTAAAAATAAAACATTTTGGTGTCCGTTGTCGCGGTTTTGGACAGGTATGGCTCCAGAAAAATCTCGTAGTAAGAAAATGGGTTTGAAGTCCTTTAGACAAAGATTTACTTGCAGTATAGCCCATCCTAATGCATCAACACCGCTACAGAAATGATGTGTCGCCCTCAGCCAGTTGATTAGCCCTCGATAAGAGCCTGAGACTGAAGATCAGGTACACGTGTTGTTTGTGTTGACAAGTAGACAGCAACATTTGATGTGTACAACTCTACAAGACCATATGTTCTGATGCAGCGATAAAACAAACCTCTAGATGCCTACATCAAGTGTAAAACAGAATTGAAATTTAATCATCAATATTGACAAGTGTAAGGCCGTTTTAAATATTGTTTTTGTAATATTTATATAGATTCAATTTTGCCCTGAACACAAACAAAAGGGTTTTCTCAATAAATCGTCTCCTCTCTTAGTCTCTCTCTCTCTACCTGTCTATCTCTCCGTTCGTGTCCCTGTATATGTCTATGTTGTGTGACTCACAGTGTCACTGTGTACTGCTGTCTCGGTGTTGTCTCACCTGTAAAAGCTTCTATGGTGATGATAAAGGGGCGCTGTCCTCTGCACTCACTCACTCACATAGCAGAATACAACTCTGTGAGATCGCAAGCCCATGTACCCGCCATAACTATTGCACAAAGTCCAGGTTCCCCCTGCCTGGCTCACACTCTACAATGAGACTACAGCTGACTACCAGGTGACTACAAGGGGTTGCACAAACTCCAGGAAGACGAATGTACCCGCTTTACTTAAGCTTTCTTATCTCTGGTGACGAGCGGGTGGAAAGCACACACACACGGGCGCGTGCATATATGTGCGTGTTTGCGCGCGCTTCTACAAACAAACACGTATATGAACACCAGAGTGCAAATAAACATATTTACAATCATGACACAATCATTGCTCTCTCACTCTTTCTTTCTCTCTCTTGCTGAATTGTGCGCATGCGCGAACGCCGCTATGGAGAAGATCAAAACAGAAGCCCATAATATGCCGACTGCGGCAGTCAAGTCGTCTAAGTGTTGAAACATTGTCCAGCGCCATCTAGGAGATCCAGGTCGAGTACAACTTCTCCGACAGTGTTTATCTCTCCTCCCACGTCTAGCCAGCGCGAATGAACACACACACACACACACACACACACACACACACACACACACATCAGAAAGAAGCTGGATGATTGTATTTAAGAGGCTGAACACGTACATCACTGCCACAAGTCATGTGATTTTATTCGTGTGAAATTAGCTTATTCCAGACCCTGGACACTAACCGAAACTGCTCTTTTTTTTTTTTGCATCTGCTTGGAAAAAAATAAGAAATGAAAGAAACAGAAAGAAAATTTTAAAAAATAAACTTATTTAGTCAAGAATTTTAGTTTGTCTTCCAGGGTCAGTACACTAAAATAATGAACACTAACAACAATCTGCTGATGTGACCAAGTCCACTGGACAACGCTCGAGTTAGTAGCTGGGGAAGGGAATCATCAACAGAGCGAAATCGACATAAGAAAATCACACACACACACACACACACACACACACACACACACACACTTTTTCTCTCCCTCTTTATTTCCTTCTCTCTCTCTCTCTTTATCTCCTTCTCTCTCTCTCAAAGATCGACATAAACAGGACAACCAATAACGATTAATTTCCACCCTTACAACAACCTAGCAGCAACTACCAAAGTGCACGCAAATATCTTTCTGATCTCTAAAGCCTAAAAAGTAAAGGAAACTGCATTAAAATTCCTTTATTTTTGAAGTCGAATCGACTTTTGGCAAACTGTCCGGTTTTGTGCCCAAAGACACCTAATCACCGGAAGGTGTGCGCCTGTAAGGTCTCGTCTTCTGCAAGCTTCAGCTAAAAGAACTCAGAGAATACTGCAGACGATAAAATGGTAGTCACCGCCCTCCAAAAAAAAAACCCAAACTGACCCCTAAACATACGGCAAGAGTGAGTTTCCACTCGTACACACACCTTTCACTCTGTAACTACTCGCCACCATTCTCCACCTTGTAGATGCACCCGCCATCTCTTGCTATTGCATTTCTCCACCCGGCTAGTGCACCTCTCTACTATGCAGTTGCATCCCGCCATTCTCCAACTTGTAGATGCACCCCAGCCCTATCTTCATACATTCTTACTCTCTCACACGCACGCACGCACGCACGCACGCACGCACACACGCGCACACACACACACACACACACACACACACACACACACACACACACACACACATCCTCCCCATGCTCTTTTGAACAACTGCCGAAGCTGCGCGAAGTTTTATTAAAAGCATACCTTGGAGTAATGCAGAGATTGAAGCAAAATTACCTGCTCTTCGTCTAATGCAAGGGGTCGGCCACTTATTTTCGGATGAGACCAAGAGGTGCAGTCACTTTCAAGAGCACTCGGAAAGTCGTTCGAGCCGAAGCCAAACGCACGTGCGTTTTGGCAGAGGACGTGAATGCTCGTCTGGAAACAAGTCCACAGAAGCTGCGGGGCATGAAGCCCTGGCCTTGGTGATGGGAGATGTGCGGCGATCATAAGTTAGGGAAGAAGACAAGACCGGCGAGCTCTCGGTCTTTCCGAGGGAGATAAATAGGAAAGTAAAGTGAAGGAACGATTGGCGCAACGGTGAGCAGGTACGAGATAAGGTGGCAAATAAACCTCCCGTCATGCTTCGCGAACCAGGGATCTGATTCCCCCGGATGACAGCGTGGAAAGTGAGAACTGAGAAGAGGGTGTAGGATGGAGAGAGAGAGAGATGGGGAGAAAGAGAGAAAGTGTGGAAAGGTGAGAGAGGGGGAGAGAGAGAGAGAAAGAAGATGGATAAATGATAGAGTGAAAAACGAGAGAGAAACGACTACAAAAACAACGGACAAACGACTTCCCGTCGTGCACCGCACCTGACGTTCACAGGAAGGAGAGGTGGGGGGGGGGGGCTGACCTTGCTGGTGTCCAATAGTTAGATCAAGAAACCTCTTCAAACTAACAACAGTAATAAATAATAAACGTGCGATTTGAATAGCGCATTATCCCGCTCAATAATAAAGCTTCCATTTATCGGCCAGCTTCGTCTTGGGCTGCACCGACGACATGACAGCCACTGTAACAGTGAACACAGGACATGGAGAGAAACAAGCATTTAGAGACAGCAGACATCTTCAAGCAGACAAAGCAGATTCAAGAAGTAATTATTAAACATCAGGTGGCAGCAGGCACATTTGGGTGGATGATAACCTGTAAGAGAACAACAGTTAAGTTTACATCGCTCTCTGATAGCATTGACTAAACTACTCACTGATTTGAAACCAGCTAC
This sequence comes from Marisa cornuarietis, assembly GCA_004794655.1. NCBI lineage: Eukaryota > Metazoa > Mollusca > Gastropoda > Architaenioglossa > Ampullariidae > Marisa > Marisa cornuarietis. The sequence goes on along the minus strand of SMMW01000109.1, from coordinate 363,112 downwards.
AGGTCAGTTACTGACCATTAGGTAGCGCCCACAGGTGTACATCGGATATTTGTACTGATTCCCACACATGAAAACTCTTTCCATATTCATTTCTGTGCACATTAATCCATATTTACAAAACCAATAATCGGGTGACCAAAGATACAGAGGCTGAACCAGTCAGTCCTCTGTCAGCATCAACCACGTAGTTACATACACACAGATAGATAGATAGATAGATAGATAGATAGATAGATAGATAGATAGATAGATAGATAGATAGATAGATAGATAGATAGATAGATAGAACTTTAGTTCTGAAGGAGACCGGTGAGTTTCTGGGAAGATCTCTAAGTGTAAAGGTAATGTGAAAAGCATGACAACCAGAAAAAAATCGGGTGACCAAGATGGCTTCCGCTCACATCACCATGGTGACCAAGTGCTCGATCTATGGCTGCATTAATGTCAGAAGGAGGATTAGAGGAAAAAAACTCAACGATGAATTGGATAAAGGGTTTAGCCATGCTCATCTATACTCACCAATGCTTAAAGACAAGAAACTCTAAGGATACTGAAACCAATATACAACCACCCAATCCGTATCATTAAAAACTCCAGCGATGTGAAGAGAATGAATCAAGCGGACAAGACCGCCTACTGGTGAGATGAACAGCGGGAGGGAAAATAGACTGAGATGATTCTGTAAGTTGTGGGAAAAGAAGCAGAAGATTTACTCCCCAGTTTTCATCTTCTTTCTGAAGTCAAATAAAGACATACGAGACCTTCCATGAACATTTCCCGTCACACAAACCGTTGTACTTAACCGCCCTGGTCGTCAATAGAAGTAATGAACATTAATGGAGAGGTTCCGTAATTATGTAGATGCATCAAAGGACTAGTATTGGCACTATTAATTATATAGATGCATTTTAAAGGTCTAGTATTTGGAGTATTCATTACATAGATGACGATAATAATAATAATAATAATAATAATAATAATAATAATAATAATAATAATAATAATAATAATAATAATAATACAGTGACCTTATATAGCGCCATATCCGGGTCCTATGGGAAGCTCATGGCGCTGTACAGGACAAAAATACAGACGAACACACGCAGCATGCACGATTGCTGTCTACAGAAATAGAATGCTATATCAGATGAATGATATGAAGCAAGAATCCGCACCAGCGTGCAGTTCGTTTGAAAAATAATATGATCCAGGCTGCAAATGTTTCTGTCCACACCACGTCCAGTCATACAACATATCTTACAGGCAGAAGTCTTTTATTGAATGGGGGGGCTGCTCATTGGGGTGCCTGCAGTCTGTAGAATGCCTATTTGAAAAACCAAAATGAGTTTAAGCCGACGGAAGGGAGGTGGTGCAAATCCACTGATGTAATAGTTTCGACACTCTTTGTCATGCTTCATGAATCGCAACGCCAAGCGATTTCATTTTACTGAGAAAAAAAATTATCGAAACTCTACGATAATCTTCAGCAGAAAATGAATAACAGAAGATAGATGTCTGCTGCATGTATGCACGAGCACCAACTCAGTTCAACAACAGACACACATGATTAGGCAACTAGGAAGGTTAGGCAAGACTTACTGATATGAAGCTCGAAGTTCAGATCCACACATTGTTTGAGAGAAAACAGATGAATAGATAACTGAGAATACTTCCTGTCCGCAGAGCAAATCATCGTAGATAAGCTAGCATCTACATGATCACGAAGCAGACGCATGAGACTAGTATTAGGACTACTAATTATGTAGATAAACTAGTATCTTCCCTAATGATTGAGTAGAGCTCACTGCAAGATACTATTCTTGGATATTTTGTTGATATTTTGATTGGAAAAGTGGGCACGAACACCAGAGGCCGATAAAGTGAATGCCATTGTAGAAAACACTGAGAAATGTATCAGACCTTCGTCGATTTGTGGGAATGGCCAGTCAATGGAACAAGTTCTCGAGTAAAGAGGGAGAAATCACAAAACCCCTTCGTAATCTTCTTAGTTCAAAGAATTAATGGCCTTGAAGGGAGAAACATGAAATGGCACATAGGATACAGGGCGGGCTTATCTTATGTGGCCCACCCTGTATCCTATGTGGCCCACCCTTTATCCTATGTGGCCCACGCTGTATCTTATGTGGCCTACCCTGTATCTTATGTGGCCCACCCTGTATCTTATGTGGCCCACCCTGTATCTTATGTGGCCCACCCTGTATCTTATGTGACCCACCCAGTATTTTCGTTTCAAAAAGTGTGCGTTGCAATCCGGCTAAAGAAGCGGGTGGGAACAGTTTTATCTGAAAGTTAAAGACCAAACGTGTTTCTTCTAACGACTGGATAACGTTTCTCCAAACAGGGGCGAATAACCCAGTTTTGTTCTCTAGACACATGCCTACAAACGTGGAAAGAAGTCAAAGTTGTGAGGTCCCGTTTTGTACATAGATACCCCCGACTGACATCAGGTCCACCTCTTGCCCTGACTTACACCTTCAGAACCTGAAGGTATCCATGTGACCCCTGTGTTGACCTGTCTGTGCGCCGTGATGTTTGTATGCGCGCGCATCTCTACAACGTAAAGGTGGGGAGGAAGAATATTCATCCAGAGCTAGGGAAATAGCATCTAGAAATGAGCTTTAACCCGTATATAAGAATAAAATGCATCTCACTTAAAGGAGAAGAATGGTGAACGGTTTTCAAAAATAATAAAAATGACAAAAAAATGAAAATCCACTTGCTAAACACTAGAAGGAAGGGATTGCTCACATGACCTCTATGTCACGTGACCCTAGAGTTGATCAGTGAGTTAGTACACCCGGACCACCTAGTTGAGCTTTTGATTGCAGCCTCCCTTTATGTGAAGATTTGTATAGCGCACATTCACACTCATAGAGAGCATGCTCTTAGCGCTTATAGCTGCCAACAAATCAAAGTTTACCAGAACAAAAATATTTTTTATCAATCTGTGGCAAAGTCCTGGTGCACTTTAATTTTTTTTAAGCAACCGCAGCAGAGGGGCAATGGACCTTCGAGACTATCATGGAGCTAAGCCATTTTGGGAACTATTTTGGTCGTGACGGGTCGTAATCGGAGGAGAAGCGGGGGGGGGGCTGTTTGTGACCTGACCGTTGGGTCCTGTGTGTCATTGATCCCCAGATGACAATGAACTTGCTAGACTTGCAGCAACAGAGAGAGAAGGGAGGGAGAGAGGTGGAGTGACATGAAAGCAGCGCGTCTACAACATCCAACCGCACTTCAGAACAAAAGCCTGGTCACAGAAACCTAGCTGTGACTTGTGTCTGTGCTATACACCTATTATATTTGCTGATGTCTGTACATGGTTAGTACATGGAAGTTTATTTAAACGTGATGGCTTATTCGTGATTAAAATGTAATGATCTGAAGCAGAAATCGAATCCGACTCGAAATCCTCGGGTGCTCATGGGGTGGATATGTAGTTACTACCTCACTCAGAAATTCAGCGTTGGTCGTCTTGCTACACAGCCACGTCCGTCTGCGGTGTGACCAGGAGCAAAAACCCACTAAACATTGACTTTAACGCACTTCCAAAAAAAAAAAAAATAAAATAAAAATAAAAAACGGGAGTTGGTCAAGGTCGATAGTGAGGCGATGGTCGTGTTGCTGAGCCTGGAGAGAGAGAAGAAACTATTCAGGTCACCCGGGGGACGGATTAAGCTGCAGGCGCTGTTTATGACGAAAGGTGTCCTTCTCTTTTCTGGTTATCAAGCACTTTGTTGACCTGGACGGGCTGATGAAAACAGCTTTTTATAATCAGCAGCTGACCCGCAGTCGGTCCACTCGCTTTCTTGTGTCACGGAGCTTGGGTGGTCAGGGTTGGTCACATGATCAACGTCACTCGATATTCGTGCTCAGCAGACTCTAAATGACAGGAACCATCGGAGTGCTACCTCCCCCCACCCTGCCTGTGCCAGTCCACCACCCTCTACTCCCTACCGGATCTCTGCCATCCTGTAGTACAATACCATTCTGTCAGTCTGTCTGTCTGTCCGTCTGTCAGTCACTGTGTATGCTGTCTTCTTACAATACGTTTGTCAGCATATCTGTGTGTGAGAGAGAGAGAGAGAGAGAATGAGAGAGAGGCAGGTTGGTGTCGGGGGGGGGGGGATGACGACCTGAGAGCTGACGGCGAACAAAGTGCATGCCCACGCCAAAAAAAAGGGTATGTCACGTGGCCTCTAATTATAGACTTCACGAGCAGGTGACGTGATCAGCCCTGTGACGTCCTCCTGGCGACCGCCAGCCGCACGCCGTCTCTCGTCGGCCGCCGCTCGTGCAGACTTAGCTGTCGTCGCTGCTGCTGTTGTTGGAGTAGTCGCTGTACTTTGTGGTGCTTAAACAAATCTTTCTTGTAACTTGGTTACTCTACCCTCCAACGTCTGTGAATACATGCACACGTGTTAGCATGTTAGTCCATAACATGGCGCACTGGCCGTCTCTCTCTTTTACAATTGAAGCACAATATGATGATGTGTGTGTGTGTGTGTGTGTGTGCGCGCGCGCGCGCATGTATGTGTGTGAAAGAGACATCCCTGATCACGTGACATCCACACCGTTTGTCTGATTCCCTAAATGTGGCAGGTCGTCCTTTCGATGTTGGGAAGGTGGTAGGTTACGTTTGGTGGGGCTAAGGTTTGGTAGGTACACGTTGGTCCCAACGCAGGTTTAGTTTGATGTTTAGCTTCTGCTTTCGAAAATGTGATGGTTGGCTCCAGATAAAACAATACCACACAAAATAAATTGTGACACTCGGCTTTTTACGCAGAACAAACGCAGACAAGGTTGCAGGTTGAGCGACTGGCCTATGAGAGCGAAAAAGGGAGAGAGAGAGAGGGGGGAGCGAAAAGTGGAAGGGAGTGAGTGAAAGACCAACTTCCGGTAATGCGGCAGGGAGACAGAGAAGAAGGAAGAAGCGAGCGAGCGGGTTGCAAAGAGAGAAGAAGAGCGATTGGGGAGTGAGTCCGCCATTTTCATCTCCCCCCCCCCTTAACTGGGACACGAACTGTCGGTCGGTCAGGTGATGAGACATCAAAACACGCGCGTGTTTCACTAGTTACCTACACTGACGCTGCACACGAATAACTCTGTCAAGTAAAAAAAAACAAAACAAAACAAAAGTTGCCCATAAAATCACAGCTACAAGAGTTAGTGGAACAAAACAACCCGAGCGACGCCGGTACCTTGGCTGGTATAATATACATTTATATATATATATACACATCAAATATATTTTGTTACACTGACACAGTGTTGTGACTGTGTGCGTGAGTGTGCGCGAGTAAGAAAGAAGAAAGAAGAGAGCGGGTAGGTGGAAGAAACAGGGGTGCATGTCAATGCGGTGGAATAGTTAAAGCGCTCGATATTCAAATTTGTCCGGCGAATGTCTTTGACTTGACATCATTATCAATAAATCAGGTTTACAAAGGTCGAGGGTCGCCCATAATGCCCCCCCCCCGGGGATCTTTCTGGCGGGTGCTAGAGCTACAGAAAGACAGGAAGGGGTGGAGTCAAAGGGCGGGAATGGAACTGACTTGCCCGCTTGTATCCTTCATGCGAGTGGCAGACACACGCGGCATCAGTACCGGTGTTTCTATTTTTAGATTTCAATACCCACACTTGGAGAAACTCAGATGAGGAGACTAGTCCTGTGACTGGTGCTGTCTTCAGAAATCAATAAGAGTTCTTTTTAAAGCTTGTTCTGGCCATTTGTCTCGAAACTCCATGGCGAACCTTTTTGATTTCCTCTGTCTTGCTGACAGCCGCCTGTCGCTTTAAATACCACACAGGCGACAAGGGAGATAACCAGCACGGGTTTTCTCTGGTATCCTACCAGTTATCTCTTGTTCTCTCCTTTTCGTCTGTCCGCATCTTCATGTTTAACTCTTGAATAATCGTCAAAGGTATTTTCAAATGCACCACCATCATCTTAATGTCTTCATTTTCGACAAGTCCTCATCTTGTTAACAGTTATTTGAAACATGCCGGTGATCTTCTCAAGGGCCTCAGTACGAACACGGCATCACCTGATTATAGACATGACATTATCTTAATGGGCAGACTGTAGTCATCCCTTCATCATCTTAATGTCTTCACTTTAGATATGCCCTCATCGTGTTCGCTTTTACGCAGCTTAAAGAGGAGGATCGACGACTACGATGAGAGAGAAAAAGGCGAGAATGGAGAGAAGAAGATAAACGAAGGAGGTGGGAGTGGGGAGATAATTAGCGAGGGATCCCGGTATCTTTAAGAAGAAGGATAAATCTGACGAGATAAAGAACAAATGCCCCAAACATGGACATAGAGAGAGAAAGAAAGACAAAAAAACTGGAGGTGTAAAAATATATTCTTTCTTCTGCGGTTTCTGTTGTGAAAGCGGTACGAGTCTGTGGCGCCACCTCCCTGCCCTCGTCTCTTACTGCCACTACCGGAGAGACATGAAAACCAAACACTGGAAAGGGGTGAATGTTAACAAAGCAACAGTCTTTTCACCTGTTTTGTGCAGATGTGTAGGTGTGTAGACCCCCGCTACAAGTCAGGATCCCCTCCCCCCCTCCATCTCAGACATTAGGCGGCGTCAGCAGACCAACGATTAGAAACAGATTCTTAAACAGACAACGAAACACGTACGTGTGTGTGAGTGAGTGAGTGAGTGAGTGAGTGAGTGAGTGAGTGAGTGAGTGAGTGAGTGAGTTCTTTTGTCGAAACTTCTAGAGTTATCAGACGTCTATCGTGAGATGCAGACCCTCGTGGCCTTCGATTTTAACCTCAGTTGTTCCCTCCTCCCAAACACGCACGCACGCGTGCACCTCCCCCACCAGTCATCGGATTTGCTGTGCACGCGTCACACACACACACACACACACACACACACACACACACACACATCATGCTCACGGAACACACACACATACTCCCCCCCATATGTCCCCCCACACACACACGCACACACTCTGGTGCCTGGTTGTCTGTCGAGAGCTGTGTATTCTGTGTATTCTGTGTATTCAGGAGGCTGGCAATGGCCGCGCGGTCCTGTAGTACGTGAAGCCTGTCAAGCCTGAAAGATGAGAAGTGCCGAGCTGTGAGAAACCCTCGCCGACCATTATACACAAACTTCCCCGATTCCTGAAGTAAAAGGCCATCATGGCAGCGCCCCTGTCACTACCTCCTTCTCTGCTGAATAATAATATTAGAGCAGCTAGGAGCGAGTTTAGCCCCATTATTAGGCCAACAGTGTTGTTATACAGATGATTTGCCAGCAGCACTTCGCAAACTATTTCTGGGTTTTTCCAACTCCATGAACGCTTCAAGCTTCTCGATTGGTTCTTCCCCCTCTAGTGAAGAAGCCTGTGGAAAAACCTGGAGGGTGGGAGGAGAGGTTAGATGCAAGGCGATGCCTCTCGTCTCAGTTACAGTTGTTACGACAGCCACCCGCACCACCACCACCACCACCACCACCACCACCACCAAACAAAATTAGGAAGGAAAGAAAGATCGGAGAAGGTTAACAGGACAAAGCAAAGATGGAAAGATGAACGATGCCACCGTTAAACGAATCCGCCAGCACTTGTCAGTCGCCGGTCTCCATGCGCACACATTCCGCTATTGTTAATCACAGCTGATCAAGCTCTCTTATCATCTCACCCTTCTTACCGCTTCTGTCCCCCGAGATAAGCCCCCATCTCGTCCCTTACCTCCCTTCCCCCCTGTTTATACGGGATTTTGTTTTTCGTATTTTTGCCGCTCTTTCTTTTTTTTTTAATTTAATAACACTCTCATTTTCTTAGTTGTTTGCTTCAACAGAAATCTTCTTCTGCACTGTGTCCTACGACCCTGGATGATCAAGTCACCATAGTCATCCACCCGGATGATTACACTTGTCTAGGACACGGCATGTGGCAGTGCGAGGCAATCTCTCCCATCATGCCATCATGCTGAGAAGAACACTAACAAGAGGTCTTATCGAACCAGCACCAGCAGAGTCCCATAGGGTGGGTGGAGATTGGTGTTTTACGCCGAGCCAGCAACTAAGGCTATATCACTATATCCACATGCAGAGAAAAAAACAGCGTGGCCGAGAGGAGATCTGAACCCAGGACAGCCAACCTTCACTGTATTGGTGACAGGCGCTAACCGTTTCACCACCGGACCACCCTGTCGGGTGGAAGCGTAAACAATGGTGGAGTGAATACAAGCGGTGTACTACACTAACTACAGTCTCCAGGTGCGAGGACAGCGAGACAGGTGGTCACGTGGCAAATCTTCTAACAGTAAAATGACCAACAAAACATGGAGGAATCTTCGTAATTACCTTGGGTCTCACTCTTTTGATCTTGAAGGTGAGCTTATGTATGGGTGCTTGTGTGTGTGTGTACATGTGTGGATGTGTGTGTGTGGGGGGGGGGCCGCTTGTGTGCAGGTGTGCTGATGTGTGCGTGCTTGTGTGTGTGCTTGTGTGAATGTATGTTTGTGTGTGGGCGCTTGAGTGCAGGTGTGTGTGTGTGTGTGTGTGAAAGGAAGAAAACTCATGTGTGATTTGTACACAACCGAAAAACGATAGTCTCCGAAAGAATCCAAACCAAGTGCAGCAAAGAATGAATTTCGCTGACATTGCAATATTACCTTCAACTAAGAAGAAAAAATAAGCTGCCACAGAGAAGATGAAACGTTTTTCAAGCAAGGAGGGGTGACGGAGGCATACCTGAGGCACTTGCCACGGATACCTTTTTGTCCCGACGCTCCCGACAAATTCAGCAAAAAAAAAAAAAAAAAAATGCAAACTGGGCAACTGCGAGTCCTACTAACACAGTGAACCCCGACCTGTCTGCGTCAGCTCCCAGGCCCTCGCGCGTGCAGGGCTGGCGGGCCAATCAATATCGAGGACGAGGATCGGGGTAATGACATCATCCATCAGTGCGCGCTCCCTCCCCAGGATCTGGGTCACGGGGTCGCTCCTGGCTGAATGTCAGAAGAAACGTGAAGTGGCAGTTAGAACAGGACTAATCGCTTGTTATTTTCCGATGCTACTAAGAGCCAGATTCTCATTTTTTTTTTTTTTTTTTACCCCCATCGCGTGCTGCTGGCGACAATGTGCGGCAGGGCTTTAAAAGCTCGGAGGTTAAGTAGACGTGATGGTGGATGTGGCCGCTAATGTAATCTACGTCATCAGATGAGAGGAGGGCAGCAACATTAATTAATGAACACATCCCGTACAATGTCAAAGAGGATTCACGCGCACGAACGTGTGTGCACACACACACACACACACACACACACACACATTCTCTCTTTCTCTCAGCCCGTTTGTGCAATAAGAAGGTTGTGGGTAGCTCTGTCGGTTGTTGGATGGAGGGTGGCTGAGCAGCAGTACTGTCTACCCAAGAAAGGGTCAAAGGTGACGTAAAGGGAAGGACATGCCGCGTGCCGTTGCTCTAGACACATTGAATCACTTCCAGGTCATTGTTCCGACGGTTTCTAGGCGTTACCCTTTAATTTCTTGTTAATGTCTTGACCGAGAGAGAATGTGGCTGCAATGTAAACAACTCTAAATTATCCCTGTTCTTGACTGACGGAGTGCACATGCAGGGCTGCGTGATGCCAGGCACGTGAGTAGGTCAGCATAATCCGAGGGTGGATCAGGGGGTAAGGGAGGGGGCAGAAAAGGTACCGAGGAGGCAAGAATGTGAACACCGCTCACTGTCTTCATGGTTTGTCCTCCACCCCCACCTCAAACCGAGAATCTTCCTCCGCCACTGTGGATGTGTGTCTACTTCCCCACCAACACCACCATCTCCACCACAACTACCCCGGCTTAAAGTCCTCGCGTTAAGGGCTTCAGTGTTTTTGTTTGTTTGTTTATGACCGTCTTGAACGCATTGATAAGCAAATGTAGTTGTGGTTATTTTTTGTTGTTATGATATTTGAGAACTAAGCAATGATCACATGTAAAGACCTCAGCAGCAGTAGGTGACGAGTGGGGGATCCGTGGATGATCAGCGGGTGATTAGTGGGTGGTCAGCGGATGATGCCTAAATAAAATTGCAAAGGGGTGAAGGAAAGAAGGTGGAGTTAAACACAGACGCTCGAGTCCATCAAAAGTCGAGATAAGAAAGACGACACCGACGCTCATAACACCCGCCATAAAATTCCTTGACAAGAGTTTCATGTCAGAAGAGTGTTCGCCATGTCTTCAGTACGCAAAAGGTCGCCAGCACGTGTAGAGAGACTCGCGCGACGGGAACCGGGACACGCTGCGGTGTGGGTCGGAGAGAGGGATGGGGGGGGGGTTAGGGGTCAGAGGTTAGCGGGTGACGGGTGTCATTCCGGTTTCTACGAGTTCGCAGCCATTCGCACAGAAGGTCAACTGAGTCCACGGCGGCGGCCGGTGGCGACTTTGCGCGCGAGTTGTGGGGCCGCACTGCCAGGCTAGTCTGGTCTCCGTGCCAAAGGCATGAAGTGGCAAGGGAGGTACTGAGGGAGGTACTGAGGGAGCACCAGGTGCTAGAGGCAGCTACCTCTACCTCATCTGATGCCAGGATGCCATGAGTCGTGTGAACGCCGGTGAGTGGCTGACTGAGCGGCTCACTGCGAGGTCACTCCGTGCGCGCACTGACTCTTTTTGCTGAGCGGGTGTCAGCGGGATTCAGCCTCTGTCTGTCTGTGTGTGTGTGTGTGTGTGTGTGTGTGTGTGTGTCTGTCTGTCTGTGTGTGTGTGTGTGTCTGTGTGTGTGTGTCTGTGTGTGTGTGTGTGTCTGTGTGTGTGTCTGTGTGTGTGTGTGTGTGTGTCTGTGTCTGTGTGTGTGTGTGTGTGTGTGTGTGTGTGTGTGTGTGTGTGCGTCTGCATATTTGTAACCAGCTTATGGTTGGGTGGTTTGGCTGTTTTGTGCAGGGTTGGGAAATGCATGACTGCGGACATTATCTACTTTGGGAAGTATACTGCGTCACGTTGGATATCGAACCGGCTACAGTGTGAACTATCGGGTTCAAAGGTGGTAGCGCTAACCACTCTACTATCCGTCTAAGGAAAATCGCTCACAGTGTTGATGACTGCAAAGCTTAATGAGACAACATGGGGGACAGTCACGCAAAACTGCGGTTTGCTTCCCACCTACACACGTGACACATTTCGCACTTCGTTGACGATTAATCATGCCGCACCCATCCTTAACATCTTAAGAAAAAGTAGAGAATTGCACACAAACAGCTCAGTTAATGTAGGTCAAGGGGTGGGTCGGTAGGTGAGTAGGTCAGCAGCACTTTCTGAAGGCCATAAACTTCAGACCATGTAGTTCTCATGTCTTATCGTCGCTGGTAGAGGGCTGACTGCGTCTGTGCGCGAGTAAAGGACACAGTTAGTGGGAGCTGACAACATGGAGAAGATTCACAACAAAAGTCGTCAGCTCTACTGATGTTGTCAGTCTTGCAAAGTCATGTTAAACAGGCGGAGCTAGAAACTGACTACCCTTACCTCAGTCATGACATCTTCTACCTTTATTTTGCCTTCAGCCCATCGGGGCATTTGTAGCCTTAAACAGTAAGACAAACAAAGCAGAGATCTATCACATAATAACAGTCATATATGCGCATTACATTTTGCAAACTGCAATGGTAACAATATGACAGACAAAAAAGACATCCTTGACATATGACACCCTGAGCAACAGTCCACTAAACACCCGGTCTTACAGTGGATTCCCTCCCGTTGCAGCATCCCTGGCAATGAGGTAGCGGACAGACTAGCAAAACACGGAGGGAGGCTGCCTAAGAGATCCCCACTCCTTCAGATCAGTTTTACAGAGCCAATAATACAGCCAAGATCACAAAGAGGTGGCTCCAACCGGATTTCGACCCACATCGCAGGCGAGAGAGAGAGAGAGAAAATGATCATCATTAGACCGAGACCGGGACTCATCCCATGTTCACAAAGTTCCGTGTTGGACAGCCCACAGGGTGTCCCACAGTCGCAGAGACATGGCCTGCTGACACAGACAAACAAGATCTTGGGACTCCGGCGATGTGTGAAGTGCACTTTTGCGAGGACCTGTGGAGTTATTCTTGAACTTTTTCATGACAAGGAGGTGGTGTGAGCGGGATTTTGCTTGCAGCCGACAGTAGACTGTCAGAAGGAAAAACCAGGCGCGTGCAGTGCGTTGTACAGCCATATTCTTTCTACCTGTCACGTGTAGCGACTACCCACTGTGCCGCACAAGAACGAAATCATCAGGAAAATTTATAGTCGGTTTGATTGTCGTCATGCAGTGCATCCGGGTAGGTCTGAGTGAGTCAGACAAGCTGTCGGGTGCAGAATCACAGTAACTGGCATAGCCAATCAACATGGGACATTTCCCGGGTGTACTCATGTTTCACACACACACACACACACACACACACACACACACACACACACACACAAACGCACGCACGCACGCACGCGCGCTAAGAAAAGAAAAATACTGTGCAAGGAAACATTCGCTGGTTGATACTTTCGACAATTGACCTGTTTGTCCACGCTTCACCTATAAAGCATCTGCCAGGAAGAGGAAGGGGACTCGACCTGATCATCTGCTTCCCAGCCCACATCACAAGCTGCCTCTTCTGCTCCACTAACGGCGCCGAGTGTCCGGCACGTGACTAGAATTGTCGTCACTTTACTCACCAGTCGGATGTTGCTGACAAACATCAATAAGACTTCCGCCGCTCGAGTCTTTATTATTATTATTTATTTATTAATTACCGACTGAAAGAGTTTTTGAGCGATACAAGCCGCCGACGTACAGCAGAGGTTATGGTCAGAACTTAAGATGAAAGAATATTCCAGAAAGTAGAGTTTGTGGGATGCTGTGGTCGAGTTTGAGGGAACAACAGATTTTGATACTTTGACATATAATACATGAGGCTCACATGCACTTTTTTTTAAAGTGTTTTGGTTAGTTTTTCGTGAGGGCGGTGCTCAGCTCCTTTCACCTTCGCTGAGGAAGAGGACAATTGAGTGGCTAGAGCACTGGCGTTCGAATGGGGAGGCTCTCGGGTTCGATACCCGTGTGGCGTGGCGAACTTTCCCCAGTCGACTCAGCTTTTCAAGATTTGCGAGCTTTGCGCAAGGCTTTCAAGAGTCCTTGAATCGAGGTTTGCAACGATAGTACTCTGTTCTATTCCACATGTCGTAGACTGCACGGGCTGTAATCACTCACAATGACGGAATCGAGTAGGCTCCCCTTTCACCTCCAAATTACACCACCAAAATGGCGATTTCAACTAACATCGATGTGGAAAATGTATCCTTGTCCTTTTGATCAAGTTTATATGAGTAGAGATTAATCCAGAAAACATTCACTGATGTTGCTCGTGGACTGTGCACTGTCTTGCAGGTTTGATCACCTCTACAAGTTCATTAAGTATCCCATGAGACATAGCAAGGAGACGCGTGCACTCTCGAGTCTTTGGAGGATACTTCTTGCAAAAGTCTCGCCCCTCAGTGACTTCATGTTTCATGCCATCCACTGCCTCATTCACACATTCTTCTTTCTTCTTCTTTCTTTCTTTCTTTCTTCGAGTAAACTGACTGCGGTACTGCAAGTATCTTTTCGTTGTCTGCCATACTGGTGTAAACCCATAATCCTTTGCACGATGTACTGATGTCACTGTGTAAGTCAGCTGCCAGTGGCCTGTACTATGGGAGAGGAGGAGGGTGTCGCAATGTTCCAGTGCAAGCGCACTGCTGCACGTGCAATCTTGAGTACCTTGTGTCAGTGGGTTACCTGGCATGACAGACTGCACCCACTTCAGAGTGAGAGTGAGTGAGAGAGAGAGTGAGTGAGAGAGAGAGAGAGAGAGAGCACCGGTATTAAACGATATCTTCGTGCTGCCCACTGCTTCCCTCACTTCTTCTTCTCTTGTTCTGCTTCTTTGATTAAAATGACGGGAACAACTACCAGCAGAGGCTATCACAAGCATTTGTTCAAGGTTGTCTGCCATCTTGTGATGTCACCGTACATGGCAGCTGCGGGTGGCCTGTGCTGGGTGAGAGGAAGGTGTGGCAATACACTTGCAAGCCCAGTGTTGTACACGTGATGCATCATGCATGGCAACACTGCTGCCTGTGACTTGACCTGAAAGTACTTCGCCAGCGGGAAACACGATCAGACCGGACAGGACTGGAGCGACCCCCCACCCACCCTCCTGCCACAATCCCTCCTCCCCACCCCATCGTGAGCCGATATCAGCGAGACACGTCAGTTACTCCGGGTGTCGCACCCACTGCACGGCCCAGCTGGGTGTCTGCTCCAGGTGTGGCTCCTGCCACGCGAGTGCAGCCTGTCACCTGTGGACAATGACCCCACATCATTTGTTCTTTGATGTCTTTGACAACAGCCAATCAGCATCTCACACCTTTTCTATGGTGCTGCCTGGAATCCGTATCGAGGGCCGTTTCGTTGTTGTTGTTGCTGTTTACTGGCGCCTCGTTTTGATAAACGCGACCCTTCGCTGCACTTTGTCCACAGCTGTGAATCTCAAAGGCAAAGGCTTTAGACATTACCGTGATTTAAGGTTTTTGTGAAAGTGTTATTATTGTTTAGTGTGAAGCTTAATATAGAAAAAAGCAAAGCTCACTCGGCGACTGTTCTCTCGCTATCCGTTTGAGCACCAAGGAATCTGAAAGACCTTAACCCTCCAACCCCGAGTACTTATATATCTTCCCCCCATCTAAATCTTCCAGAACCTCTCACCTCACTTCTTGGACACACACACACACAAGTATGCAAGGTAATGAACTCGTGGACAAAGCATGTAAAATTGTCCTTCCCATGCCTACTCTACTCTGTTCATACCTTACTGAGATCTTTACTCAAAGTTCTTGCTTTTTTCAGTCTGCATTGACAAACACAATTATCCAGAACTAATTGCAAAACTTTCTCAGTTTTGGTAATCTCTCTAATCACTGACCAAAGACTACCTCCTGTGCAAAGAAGACAGTCCTCACTCGACTTGGACATACAAACTTTTCTCGTGGCTTTCTCATACACAAAACTCCAAACTTCTCCACTAAGCATCCTTCAGGGAGTCGAACGACATCACACAGAAACTCTTTTTCGTATTCTTTACCGGATTCCTACACAAGCTCGTATGGAATATAAACTGGTTGCACTCTGCTTCAGGCTCCTTTATCCTCTGATGTCCTAACTCTGTGCACTCCAGCAGACATCTTCTACTTCTGCCTCCTTTGCGTTCCAAGAAGTCGATCGAAATGCAGGATTCCCCCCATTCAGCCTCTACTTGTTGGAACTGCCTCCCTCCCTCCCTCCCTCACACGTGCCACTGAGTCACATTTGTTCCAGAAACTTTAAGAGTCTTAAGCCACCCATTTTAATTTGGCTATTGAGACAGGTCATTCACCATTGTGTAGCTTCTCCTGTTCTTGACGATGATGTTGTTTTGTAATAGATAATCGCTATGAGAATGACCCTCATGTTGTTGTGAGAGATCGTTAATAATAATAATAATAATAATAAAATCCCCCCTCAGGATGTCTTCAGCGCAGTGTTTCGACTGTCCAGCATGTCTTGCGAGATAGTGCAGTTGAATTGGAAATAATTTCTTTCCAGCTACTTCATGACATAACTTACTTAGGAACGTTCGTATACCATTCTCAACTTTAACCATCAAAATATTTTTTTCCAAAAAATCTGAGCAATCTTAAGATTCCTGTGTTCCTGTGGTTTTGTTTTCTTGCTCCATCATTCTGCAGAGAAAAATAAAACATGTTCTTACTATTTGGAAAAGTACTGTGTGTTGTTGTGATTTCTTGCGTGATTGGCCCACACCTGTGTAACCATGGACAGGTAAGGTTGTGTGGGTTACAGACGGTACCGCCTCTCGGACCACGCACTTTGTCTGGAACCTCTGTCTGGTCCCAACCTCTACCTACCCCAAACCTCTACCTACCCCGAACCTTCCCGAGTAAACCTCAACTGCAGACACTGCATGAACACGTGATTTAGACAGAGATGTCGCACGCTGTCTACGGAGCATACATGCAGAAGGTTTTTTCCTATTTTAATCCGATGTTTTGCCCATCCCCATTTCAAGCCTAACTGTTGTCTTGTCTATCAAACATCAATCTCACCTGGTCTCGCCTGGTCTGCCAAATGTAGATGTGGAGTTTTTCTACCAACTGTTGCTGCTGCCTGGTCTATAGAGGGTTAATATCGCTCTTGTTTATGAGGCAATCATGCGGAAATTTTTGTTATTAATTTTCCTTCTTTGCATACAAGATGAAGTCTGCACACTGAGGCAGGTATGGACCTCCCATCCCACTATTGCAGAACCGTGGAAACAAAATTATGCTTTTACTCAACCCCTACCTCTTCTCACAATGTTTGTTTTCATTTTGTGGTGGAAAAAAAACCCAACTATCATAAAGAAGAAGCACAGCGTACATTTTTCCCGTGCCAAATTTCATAATAAATACATCTTGTGACTCATTGCTACCCTCCCGTTACACCGAGTGATGTAGCCTGGCCCACTTACAACTTTTTTAAGTTCTCATGTGATTTTGTTTTTAAATCTTTTGATGGCTGTAGGGGGGAGATGGGGTGGCTGAGGCGGAATAACACTTAGCAAAAGGTTAAAAAAAAAAAAAATCGACTCGGCTTCTTGTCAGATCCACTGATGGGGGGAAGGTGGTTATATAGCTTTGTCGATGTTTAACCGAAATTTCACGTGAAAAACAAAAGGTTCCGTGTACTTTTCACTAGACTGTAGGTCATCGTCAGATTGTCCACATGCCACTCGTCTTCATTGCACAGTCTTCCTGATTAGGGCCTTTGTTGTGGCATATAACAATCTTTATCATCCCGGACCTGGCTTACAGATCAGACACATGATAGTGCCTCTAAAAAAATCGACTTTCGGTTATAAATTTCTTCTGTTGTCGGTTCCTGTATTGTATACTCCTTTTAGGTTTCCCCTCTCTCTCTCCTTTGTTAATAAAAGTAACTCATCATACCCTCTCCATCATCCGTGCAGATATGACCTATCAGGATACCCCAAAGAACCAGCCCTACCCAGCTGTCCGGTGTTAGCCATTGCAGTTGCCAGAAAAAGTTGATTACAATCCATCAAGTATTCGTTCTGTTTCAGAAAATATTTCTTTCTCATCCTTTCGCAGATTTACTACAGCGTCCTGTGCGGTCCTTGTGTACGAGGTACGTGTACACGTTTACAAAATAAATAAATAAATACACAAATAAATAATTAATTAAATACTACAAGCAGATGAAGTTTAAAGCTTACAACACTCCATGAATGTTAAACTGAAGAGTCTGTGTGACTGTAAACACTTTACCGAATTTTCCGGAGTCCATCGAGTCTCCGTGGGAAACAATGGACGCAGGTTGCAATAGTCTTGGCTCCTGTTCGCACATTAAAGTGGTCATAAATTTCAGAGGATGAGTGGTCCATTAGACGCAATTTTAGACCATAAAAGGCGGTGACTCAGTACTGGTCAGTGATGGAGCATTTTGACAGTCGAGTTTTGTTGTTGTTGTTGTTGTTCATAAAAACATTATTGGCAACTAGTGTCTAAGTACTCGGAGACTTTCTTGGCATGGTAATGCCCAAAGCCTCGTTTTCATCCCGTTTGTCCAGTTTTCCCACATTAAAGCTTCTGCTTCTTTAGTCGGCACAAAGAACACCGCACGAAGAATGGGCAGCTGCCTCCCTTTAAAACATATACATATAAAGCTGAATGATGGAAGCACAGAGTTGGCTTAAAAAAAAGAAACTAAATTAAAAAATTTTCCTAGATTATTTAGTGAAGCTCTAAAGTTTGTTGTTGAGGGAAGATGAGGAATGGTGTTAATCGCATTCCTAAACCCCATTTTTCTGGGAGACGCTGAAGAGAGTCTGTGAAGAGAATTTTGTCAACTGCTGGCCAACTAGCATCCAGCGAAAATCAAGTGACTGACCCCCCCCCCAAAAAAAAACACATTAAAAAGAATTATAAAGACTAAATAAATGATAGATACTGTACTGACAATATAGCATCATTGTGATGTGGTCACTATCAAACAGGGAAATGAAAGGCATGATAGGAATGGTCCATGCATCCAGTGCTAGAGACCACTCGCTTGGCGGACCGAGTGGGGGAAGTGGTGATGGACAGTCGGTTGATGTTGGTGTGGATGTGAGTATGGATGATGGTTGTCGTAGGAGTTAACAGCACAGTAGCTTGGAAGGAGGGAGAATACTGGGATCCCTTTTAGATGAGCCAGATTCTTAAACATGGTTTTTATAATTTGCATGTTTCATAAATCTTTTCTCGTCGCACGTGATGCGCTCGTCGTCTCGTCTTTGTTCAGGGAAGAGCAGTGGCGAGGGTTCGTGTGCCGAGTGGTGAGATTCTGAGTGAGTGATGTGTGAACGTGGTGCGTAACGGTTCCCCAGCAGGGTGATGTGAACGTGTGTGTGTGGGGGGGGGGCTTGAATTACGTCACACCTGTCACCCCGGGGCCAACGTTTCCCGTGTGAGGAGATGAATAAAACTGTCTGATGTCTGAGAAAAGAAGGAACACTGCCACAATCATAACTTTGGAATGACGACCTTCACTCCTCCCCCCACTTAAAGAAAATAAGCAACAAAAAAAAAAAAAAGCCGCAGGTGAGCAGCACTTTAGCAGACCTGTGAGTAGGTGGGGGGGGGGGAGAATCGGGTGCTGTGACGGTTGGCGGAATGCGGAGCGTGGTGGAGGGAAGCCGACACACCTGGACTACCTGTCGTGCTTCGCCTCCAGTCCTCTTTGCCGTCTGTACGCAAGGTGCACATTGACATGGGCGCTCGCTCCGCTTGGCTGGCCATGTGGGTGTTGACGTCACTAGCAGGTAACAAGTTAGCGGCTGTGCATCGGCCTCGCCCGACAGGAGCTGAAGATTTATGGCGCACGAAGACGGGGTGGAGGGGGGGTGGGGGTGGGGGTGTTACCTGACGACGGTGTAGCACGGCACGGAGGGTATTACGACAAACTACACCACAAACCTGCACGACACGGCATTTAAGTTATTACGACAAATCCACACGGCAACTCCTTTTGCCTCACCGTTATCGCCAGCATCTTCTTTTTCCCGTTCTCAACCTCCACTCACCCACCCTTGCGCTTTCGAGCTGCCTTCCTCCATTAAACACTCCTCCTCTACACTCTCCCCACTCTCTCTCTCTCTCTCTGGGTTGCGTTTGCATATCCTGGTTGAGCAGAGTAGAGAGAGATAATAAACAGACTACATAGACTGCGTGTTCACGTGACTGTGAGTGCACCTATATTAATTAATGAGAGGAGGAACAAATATTTGAGGGAATGAAAATAACGTTTTCTCCATTATAAAATAAAAAAAACATGGAAGTGGAACACAACATATCGCAGGAACTTTCAGACCATTTTTCAACTTTTTCGGATAACAAAGAAATTAAAATATGAAAATGATGATGATGTGATGATGATGATGATGATGATGATGAAAGTTTATTTATAGAGAGCCTTCACTATCTGACACATCGGAGGAAACCGCAATACTCGGAGAAAACTCCCTACTGACAGCCTGTAAACAGGTGTCACATCCACAGAGAGGAATGTCCGAGCCGAGATACGAACCCATGACACACACCCCTCTCCCCATCAGCACCCACCCATGAGAGTTCTCTTAACTTTCCATTAAGTGGTAGCCGCCATGTCATCTACTGGCAGTTAATTTCAAAACTGAACAGCGATAATTAGCTGGTGAATAATGTCTGGTGGCGCACCCCCCCCCTCGAGTTTTCATCTTCAAAATATTTTTCGCGCCGGACTGTCGACAAACTAAAACAAAAGGTCAAGGGCCGTAGAAGCCACGATTTTATCTTAAAAGTGCTCGAGCTTTGTTCAGGGCTGATTGATCTCACAGGTAAAGCAGTTCATCACACTCACTAATTTATTCATGTTTATAAATTGATCCGCTGCAAAACGACAAGCAATACATTTCTAAAGGTCTGTATTTCAGTCCTTAGAAGAGAGAGAGAGAAAAAATCTAGATGGCAAAGAAAACTCCATCAGGAGACGTTTTGGTGTCAGTGCCTCGAGGGATTCATTTCTAGAAGTAGTAGCAGTACAGCTTTTCCCTCGGCGACTAAGGAGGTGCTTATGTACCATTTCTTTTTTTAGCACGATCTTGAAGACACGCAAACTCCTCCCAGAATAGCTCGTCTCGTACTAAAATGGCTTCGCACTTTGAAGTGCCCTCAAGCACAAAAGTAACAGACAAGTAGTCGATGGCGCAAACATCTCCAGCCGTCGTGAAAGACAAACAAAGGTGGTGGTCGTGGTGGTGGTGGTGGTGGGGGGGGGGGCTATCGATGTTGCTATTTACATTCGACCATCCTGGTAGCCGGCGCGTGACGATCAGTGCGTACGGGTGACGGTGGGGTGGTTGGGGGGATGGATGGTGGTGGGGTGGTGGTGACAGGAGGTCGCGTGATTCAGCGGATTGTCAGCGTCAACACCGCGCATGCGCGTTCCTCCGCCATGACGGTTACTTCCTGTTCTCATCATGCCCTCGTTCTGCTGGGGCCAGGTGCACAATGTCATAGGTTAGTCACACTTAGCTGGCTGCTTCTTGTGTAAAAGTCTCCACAAGAGTGCATTTTAAAAAATGTTATCAAAAAATCGTACTTGTGCTCTGTACACGATCGAATCGTCAGAAAATCTAAGCAAATACCCCCTTCCCCTCCCCCCACACGCACACCCAAGAATGTCACTGTCCGTTCTTGAAATACCGGCTACCACTGTCACCCTCCTCAAAGAGGTCACACGCGTGACGTCACGATTGTCCACTGATAACTCTTCTTACCCCATGTTGTCGCTTTGGGCGCCGTTCTTGCTTTGTCTAAACTCTAAAGCTTTCATCTTCTTACGCCTCTCGATGTACATGTCCAGTGTCCAGGGTTTTCTTGAACGCATGATGTCTGAAATCTTTTATTATCAGAAAGAATATGTGTAGAGGTCGAGGGGGTACCATTCACACAGATTTTGAAAGTACTATCCTGCAAGTACTATCATGGTAGATGTGCATGAAGGTGTACCCTCTCATTAGGGGGAGAACTTCTCTCTTGACGTGTAACTATCAAAACAAGGGCCTAGTCACCTGGACACCTGGACGGCAATGGCAGCGGGCTCCAGCCCACCCGTGGAAGCCGTTATTGAGGACTGGCACTTGTCCTGGTGGGGCAACATCCAAATGTTGGGGACATGGGCCGCGAGTGGATGGGACGGAAGTCGTAGCAAGGGTTAGTGATGTCAGGGTGAGTACAAGGCGAGTGGCTCATCCCTGGCGCTGGTGTGTGCAGCAAAAAGGTTCCTGCTCGTTTGCACGACATCCTTGGCCTACTTCCCTCCTCCCTCCGGTAACATGCAGTTCAAAGTGTCTCCTCACTCGTTTATTTTAAAGCGCGTACACGCACGACCACAACCCTTCCACACAAAACACGTTCGCACGCATGCGCGCGAGCTCACACGCACACACTATGCCTTCTGTCGTGCTTTTCTAGTCAAATGGGCCTTGACCGTGCTCGACATGTCCTTGATCACCAAAAAATATCGCATAACTCTTTGTTTGAGTTTCGTCTGCATCTTCGATCTGGGTTTTTACAAAAACAATAGCCTTGCAAGAACAAACTGACTGTATTGGGTGGTTATGATAGTCGGGGGAGGGAGGTATCACATCGGAAGTGCGTGCGAGGAAAGGTAGGTACATCACGTGTACATGACATCCCTGCACGAGCTGCGAGCGCCAGCCTCCTAAGGGAAGACCTTGATCCCCTAACAGGCCTAACTCCTCCTCGCATTTCAACCAGTTTAACTTTAAATAACTGGAGACATTCTTTTTTTTAAGGTATCACCTCATAATATGTTGTAAAGCTGCGTCCTCGTTACGAAAGTGGAGACCATTGGCGGTAAGCGTCACCTCTTTCGCATGTGTAACCTGTATGGAGGACGAGGAGGAGGAGGGTGGGGGTGCTTTACAATGAGCCAGCAACTAAGACTATATCACTATATTACTATATTACTATATCACTATATCACGGCGAGGCAGCCAGCCCTGTAAACAGATGCCACATGCAGAGAAAGAACAGCGTGCCCGAGACGAGAACTGAACCCAGGACAGCCAACCTTCACTGTATTGGTGACAGGCGCTAACCGTTGTGTCAGCGGATCGCCCTTCACCTGTCTGCAGGTGGCGGTTTGTGTTTACTGACTGATGGACACCACCTACAGTGACGTCATCTGCACGGTTTCTGAGTTGTATCATTTACCAGGAAGAAGATCTGCCGTCTAAAAATAGATTGCAAACGTTTGAAAAGATTCTGTCGGTGACAAAATGTCCTACAGAACACCACATCTGGAACAGGTGTGCAGGCAGGAAAGGTTTTTGTTTGTTTTTTTTTTTGTTAATTTTTTTGTCAACTGGTCAACTGCATCTAAGATTTAAAATTAGGAAACAATAAACAGGTGTGGTGGATACTTTGAAATTTTACGAGGCGTACACCAGCTGTACTTGGTGTCATAAGGATGATTTGTTAGTAAACAGCGAGGGTTTGGGTGCAACCGTGAAAGTCGTAGCAATCCATTTCACTCCATTTAGGACTTAGTGAGTGAGTCCTTTAGGAAGACCTTACCTGAGTTGTAGCGAAAGTAATGTCCTCAGGTGTGTTTGATGCTGGTGGGTCTGTCTGTAACTACTTGACTTAGTGCTGTAGTAATGGTCGCTGTGAAAAAAGCTGTTTGATGCTGTTACATGATTGCTATAATTATTAAAAATTATAAAATAATTGCATTCATCACTATTGTCGCTGATAAAATATTTCTCAGTGCTTGACCGCTAGTGTGCGGTGAAGTTACAATAAAGACACTTGTCTGTGAAAACATCAGTTTGACATCGCTACAGAGGAGGAAGTGAGCCCCACCTGGATGCTGAGGAAGTGAGCACCACCTGGATGCTGAGAAAGTGAGCACCACCTGGATGCTGAGAAAGTGAGCACCACCTGGATGCTGAGAAAGTGAGCACCACCTGGATGCTGAGGAAGTGAGCACCACCTGGATGCTGAGAAAGTGAGCACCACCTGGATGCTGAGAAAGTGAGCACCACCTGGATGCTGAGAAAGTGAGCACCACCTGGATGCTGAGAAAGTGAGCTCCACCTGGATGCTGAGGAAGTGAGCACCACCTGGATGCTGAGGAAGTGAGCACCACCTGGATGCTGAGAAAGTGAGCACCACCTGGATGCTGAGAAAGTGAGCTCCACCTGGATGCTGAGAAAGTGAGCTCCACCTGGATGCTGAGAAAGTGAGCACCACCTGGATGCTGAGGAAGTGAGCACCACCTGGATGCTGAGAAAGTGAGCTCCACCTGGATGCTGAGAAAGTGAGCACCACCTGGATGCTGAGAAAGTGAGCACCACCTGGATGCTGAGGAAGTGAGCACCACCTGGATGTTGAGGAAGTGAGCACCACCTGGATGCTGAGAAAGTGAACACCACCTGGATGCTGAGAAAGTGAGCATCACCTGGATGCTGAGGAAGTGAGCACCACCTGGATGCTGAGGAAGTGAGCACCACCTGGATGCCGAGAAAGTGAGCACCACCTGGATGCACAGAAAGTGAGCACCACCTGGATGCATAAAGTGGTGAGCATTCAAAGCACGACATCGCTCCGTGGAGTCAGTCGATGGAAGAGGGTCTGGAAAGTGCAAAATCCATATCTTAAGGTGGTTTTATGGGTGAGACGCCTGCCCTGATCTAATCTGCATGTCTATCAAAATGCTTCAGAATGTATATGGTTGGGAAATATTTCGCCGAAGCCTCTTCGACACTTCCAAATTATTCCTTTTTATTGCTTTTTCCATTGTTTTCGGGGTGTGCTGTGTGTGTGTGTGTGTGTGTGTGTGTGTGTGTGTGTGTGTGTGTGTGTGTGTGTGTGTGCGTGCATGATATAACTATTGTCTGTATTATCTGATTTAAAACTTACTTTCAAGAACTGCCGGCTGTTCCATTTTAACATGATTCATATGGAGATCAGCATATTTTATTAGCTGAGTTTGTCACACAGACTTAATTTAAAATGAGTAACGAGCATCCCGCATCTAAAGACCTTGACCCAAGGCTCACAACCCTGGACTAGTTTCAGGACACGTCGCTTACAACACCGCAGTCGACTTTTTATGTCCGTGGTCTCTGGTCTCTCTTTATGCAACTTGAAACTACAGAGAGTCCCCCCCCCACCCCTGTACACAATGCTTGTTCAGTGTGTGTTCGTTTTCTTGCAACCTCTCGTAATATCCGCTCCTAACTCCAGGCTATTTTCTTGTCCACACTTACACCCCAAAGGAAAATTTCTTTTGATCGTGCTTAATATTCAGAAAGGAAAGAAGTTGCTGCTGTTTTCTTGTCAGCAGGATGAAATATATTGCGGCGATGCGTGACAACATCCTTTTTTATCATGCAAGACATCATCTGCAACAAAATCTAAACACGTGCTAAACAACCTTCTCCACTCCCTTCCCTGCACATTAAGAAGAAAAGTGAGCTGAAAATGCAAGGAATTAATAATATATCTGAGGTAAGAGAGGTTTTCACCAGCCTGGAAACACATCAGATGGCTTTGCACAGGCACGGGTTGTTGGACATCATCACCACCACCACCACCACAACCGCCACCACCACCTCTCCCTTAACTGGTACCAGCCCGCAGGAACCTCTCGTCGGGGAAACCCACTGCACCAGTGGTGAGGCCTGGCCATTGTAGGATCTGTGGGTCTGTAACCAGGATGTATTTCTTTGGTAATGTCTTTAGCCCTCTCTTACACAACTCCTCCACCTTCCCCATCTTCCTGTGTGGAGGTCGGGACGTAAACCTGGACGATAGTGACGATGAGAGATCTGACAGCTATGCAGATGATCAGTTTGCCCGAGATGGGTGAGGACTGCTCCAACCATCCCCCCCCCCCAGAAAGCAGCCGCCATTTTGATGTTTCGTTCCGTCCCCACTACACACAGCGGATGTGAACCCATGTTACGATTCTCGCTGTCGTCGCTTCCAGTGCTGCGTTGCACTTCGACCTGTCCTCCAGTAATCACGTGATCACATAGAAGACTATCCACAGTAAACTTATTTGATCACACACGAGGAATCTACGAAAATTAACTCTTTTGCCTTGATCTCTCTCTCTCTCTCACACACACACACACACACACACACACACACACACACACACACACACACACACACATGTAAGTATATATATATACGCGATAAAAAATTATGTGATGACACTCAAGGTGAGTTGTTGGCTCACACACTTGGCGTGAAACGAAATTTTTCATGATACACAGGCGCGAGTTGAGTAACTGATGACAACCAAGGGCTAGTGAGAGATTTACGTCATGATATACAAGTGTTAGTGAGAGATTTACGTCATGATAAACAAGGGTGAGTGAGAGATTTACGTCATGATTTACAAGTGTTAGTGAGAGATTTACGTCATGATATACAAGTGTTAGTGAGAGATTTACGTCATGATATACAAGGGTGAGTGAGAGATTTACGTCATGATTTACAAGTGTTAGTGAGAGATTTACGTCATGATATACAAGTGTGAGTGAGAGATTTACGTCATGATATACAAGTGTTAGTGAGAGATTTACGTCATGATATACAAGTGTGAGTGAGAGATTTACGTCATGATATACAAGTGTTAGTGAGAGATTTACGTTATGATATACAAGTGTGAGTCAGAAAGTCATTACATACAAGGAGGAGTGACAGATTTACGTCATTAAATACAAGTGTGAGTGCGAGATTTACGTCATGGTATACGTGTGAGTGAGAAAGTCATTATATACAAGAGCGAGTGCGAGATTTACGTCATGGTATACGAGTGTGAGTGAGAGATTTACGTCATGATATACAAGTGCGAGTTAGTTAGTTGCATGATAACAAAGTGACCCCGCATCAGCGACATGGCACGTGTCACGGCTTAATTGTTTTAGTTCCAAAAAGTTTAATCGATTGAAGCTGTCAGGGCGTTTGCGCCACCTGTTGTTTGCCTCAGTTTACAGTGCACGAAAGGGGGCGAGTCAATATTTGCCGACACGGAGACGATATAACAGCGAGTGAGTAAGGGTCCCCCTCCCAGCTCTCTTGAACTTTCAGCACGTTGACCTCCCTGCTCCTGTTCATACAGATGTATACATAATTTTATAATGACTTCCTCTTTTCTCCATCTGTTGATTGTTTCATACACCAGCAAAAAAGACAACAAAATCAGAACAGTTTCCCAGCATGCTGTGTGATCAGCCCTCCGGCCCTACCGCGGTTCCTCTGCAGGTTATTTGGTCAATAACGTTCAGAGGGTGGGTGCACTGGGAAAGGTTACTGGGGGAGGGGAATGGGACCCGTGGCCAAACATGAAAGTATTGAAAGTGCAAAAAAGAGTGAACTCAGTACGTTGTGACGTGCCGGGCCTGACGACGCGACGTATCCGTCTTGAGGTTGTGACGCGCCTGTGAGGTATCGACTGTGACGTCACGACGTGCTGGTGGTGACGTCACGAGGTTCAGGTCTGGACGCAGCGATCAAATCGATCCACCCCCCCCTCCCCCAACCGGTCGATCCTCGGTGCCGCTAGTGTCACGCCACGTGCCGGGCTTTTCACCAGAAACTAGGTCGGGGTCAAGGTAGGACGATGTCCTCGTTATCAGCGACAGCTCCGGGTGTGCGGGTGGGAAATGTGGGTAGAGAGGTCTAGTAGGGTTGCTGCTTCTAGTGAAGACTACAGGGGGACGGGAGGAGAGGGGAGGGGAGTGGAATCAACTAAAGAGGAGGTGAGGCACACGTGGTGCCTGTGTGATATTTGCCGACGCCGTGTGTTAATAATGACCATTTATGGTCACGTGGTAGTTGTATGTATGCACACCTTAGAGTCTGAGGCTGTCGCTTCTTGCGCGCATGCGTGTTAAAGAGACGGAAGGAACGTAGCCGGGCAAATAAAACTTTTAAATGTTGTGACAGACTGGGCAGGTAGGATCCATAGCGACAGTTCAATACCTGTTGTAAAGACATGTCGCTTAATGCGCTTCGACCCCCCGTCATCAGGTAAGGAGTATAAATGTACACTGAGAAGATTTTAAAGATCGGTAGACGCCAAAGTGTTCTGTGGCCCTAATATCTGATCGCTAATCTTGATGATAACAATCCTATGTCATTTTAAATCCTCGTTACAAAAACGGAAACAGAAATGTTAGGGTCTCGAACCCTTGGCTCTGCCAAACACCTTTAACTAAATAACAGAAGACATTAGAGCCCCCATCTCATCTTGTTTTGGTTATGGTCATGGATGTATAACACCACTAGGCTTGGGTAGGCTTTGTTAGATATTTAAATTAAATCCAAACTTTGGAAAGGCATCCTGTATAAAACCGCTTTCCTACCTTGAAACATTAATTAATGTTGGACCCCAAACATCGGTCAAGTTTCCACCCTCTACATGCACACAATACCTAAACAATACTTACCAGTTGTTATCAAGTTATTTATATATAGAGGGTATATTGAAGTCTTGCCATCAACTAGTCTGGTGGGGGTTTGTACCGAGACTCGCAGAAATCGTTTTAGAGTTAAGATATGAAGGGTTTCAATGTGATTCCAATTAGCTACAATGCCCAATACTTGAGCAAGTTATCCTGGGTTGAATTTTCCCATTAAACATTTTAAAAAATACATCTGAGTAGTGTTGACTGACGGACCAAAGCAAACTAAGTATTTGAACTAATCCAACCTTTTTGTTTGCCTCATCATTTCATTAGGGAAGCGGATGGCCGAGTGGTTAGAGCGCTGGCGTCACAACCGGGAGCGCGATGGTTCAATTCCCGATAAGCGCACCAAACTTCCCCCAGTCGACCCAGCTGACGGGAATGGGTACCTGACTCCATAGAGGGTTGGGGAAGGTAAGGCTGCGAGGGAGAGGAGATTGGCACCACCCTCATGTAAAAGCTGGCCCCGAGAAAAGTGGGGTCTGTAACACCTCCCTCCCCAACCACCTGAAAAGGTTATGGGATGACCTTTACCTTTTTACCTTAATCATTTCATTTCAAATGTGTGAGAAAGACGAGTGGATGAATAGATACCACACTACTGGAACAGATTAACAACACAAGACTTGGTCCTCGTACAGTCCTTTCTCGTGATCAGATTTAATCCATTTATTTAATCTGTTGCTCGGTATACTGCTATAAAGTTTAGTGCAGGTGTCTAACGATTAGATTCCTCTGTAGCTTTTCAAAACACAAGATAATTATTCTTCCTTTATCCCTCTGGGATGTCAGAATCACCTTTTTGTGGATAAAGTGAATTAAACCTTCGGCCAACGAATCTGAGTAACCCTGTAGGGAATATCTTATTAAAATATTTCGTGAAAAATGCGATGACTTGGGCAGAGGAATTTTTAAAGAATTCTCCAATATGGCCCCACCAGGTTCTTATGCTTTATAGCTGTGTGTAAAGAGAGAGAGAGAGTAAATAAAACAAAATTTTCTGATTGGTGTATGACGTTGACAGACAGACAGACAGACAGACAGACAGACAGACAGACAGACAGACAGACAGACAGACAGACAGACAGTTTGCCCTTTAGCCTCCCTGAAACTTTCAATAAGCAGTTTAATGATTCTTGTGAGAGAGTTTGCTGATTTCTTAATTTCGCTTTTTGCGTGATGTTATTGCAAAACCTTGGCTTTTCTGTTGTATCAGTTATTATCGCCTGCATTCTTCGTTGACGTCACAGGTCGGAACCTGACCCGGAAGTATTGCTGAACAGATCACCAAGCGGACAACATCTTAATCCCTCCACTGACGGAAATAATTTGAGGCGGCTGTCGATGTAGAGGTGATGTTGTGATAACCAGAGAAACATTAATCTGAACAGGGAAAAATAAACAGTACAGTCGCAAAAACAAGATGGACTGCATTCGTGACTCGCCTGTCGCGGTGCTTTGTGTACAGATGATCAACAGATGATCAAAGAACTCCCAGGAGCGGACATCGGAAGAGGAAAAGGACCTAAACTTACAGGGTCTTGAAACCATATACAATCCCTACAGCAACGATGGAAACAGTCAACCGAACGCTAAGTAAATTGCAGAGAAAAAGATGATGATCATAATAATAATAATGTCAGACAAAAAAGAAAAAGAAGAAACTTAAGAAGAAAAAGAAAAAGGCGGCGGTGGTGGAAGAGGTGGTAAAAAAGAGATCAACAAAAAATGACAATAATAATATCAACATAATAACAGAGCAATAGCAATAACAGTGACAGCTACAGTAATAACTTCATAACAGGTCAAGAACAGTAACAATTACAATAATAATCACAAAACATAACAGCAAATAAAGAACAATAACAGCTACAGTAATAACATACGAAAGTTAAAGAGTACGAAGAATGTTAGCATTTGTGTGTATGCATACGTGCGTGCGTCCATTTATTTGTGTGTGTGTGTGGAGGAGGAGGAGAAGGAGGCTGCGGAACAAACACGCTGGAGACCTTGGTATGGGAAACCTGACTCTCGGAATGGGAACAACACATTAGACATATAATCTGTGAAAGCGACGCCACCTGGAGGGTTAGGGGAAAAACAATGATGTGGAGGTCGTGGGAGTCGAGAAGACGAGACGAAAAAAAGACGCCTGCAAAATTCTGTATTGCGGAGTGGCTACAGCGTTTGTTACCACGACAGTTAGAACTGGGTGCTGCGGGTTCGAATCTCAGTTCTGATGCTCAACTCCCCGGATGCGACACTGTTTGCAAGGCTGGCCATTGGCGGCTTTCTCCGGGCATGCCAAATGTGTGTGTGTGTGTGTGTGTGTGAATGATAGCAAGTTGCATCTGATGCTTGCTTATAGTACCTTTGTGTACGTAAAGCGCTTTGAGCCCGCCTTTAGTGCGGCAGAAAAGGCGCTACATACAGAAATAAAAAAAACCAAGAACCCTCCCTCTTCTCTTTTTATTTGTATATCTATCGCTATCGCTGCCCCTCCTCTCCAGTCTCTCCAGTACCTCCCCCCATCACCACTATCTGTGTAGCATCTGGGTTGTTTGCGGATTATAAGAAGAGGATACCAAGAAAATTAAAACAGAAGGAAGTGGGTGAAGTGGGTAGACATGGAGACTGGTTTGTTTCTTTCGGTCTCCTGCGCTGTGTGCAAACCTTCAAGGCATCTTCCGACAGCATCCGTCCGCAATCAAGACCAGCGCTGAAACTGTTTTCTTTTTTTTTCTTTTTTGTTTGTTTTTTGTTTGCTGCTTTGCACTATTGATGGCGGAAACCAACTGGAAGGTGGTGGCCCATGGCGTCATTGCCTAGCCACAGCGCAGGTAAACAAAACAACCGGTTTCCCAAATCATTAATCTCAGTTTTTACCAGAAATACTTTGCGTGTCCTGCCTGGACAATTAAGCTGCAATATTCATTTGGATTAGGAAGTTCTAGTCAAGTTTTTGGGAGGCGGAGGGGTGGCGAAACTGCTTATGCCTAATAACAGCTGCTTACACGTCTTTAAAAACAACTTAAAAAGGGAGATAACCTGCTTCTTACATTACGTCAAGGAAGCTAGAAACGCAGTTTGTTACCTCAGCAACCGACAGAGACGCAGCCCCTGAGGCAGCTTCTGACACTGTCGGGCCACCCCACGCCACCCCACCCGTGTCCTCAGCGAACTTTCGCTGCAGTCAGATGAACATAAGGCTACACATAGCACGTCCATCTCAAACGCGCACGTGCTGAACTTTTGTCTGCTCGTCATTCGTCTAGTTTTCTCGATTTCCGCGTCTCTCTCTCGCTCACACACACACACACACTGATGCAAAATAAACTGAAATATCTCTCATCCGGTTCATTAAGGGCAGCTCATTAACGGCGCACAAAACCTCGCCCTGCTACCCACGTGATCACAATCGCCCTGCTACCCACGTGACAGTGACAGCGACCAACTTTATTAATGCCAGTGGGCAATGATATAATGATACTCACTCGGCAAGTTCACTCAGTTACAATAGTTACAAAAATAGAGACAGAACAAATGCTAGTTACAAGATATGGAGAAGGTAAATGGTGTATCATAGAAAACTTTAAAAAACCTGCAATTTTACATCTTAAGCCACACCTACATCATCACGCACGCACGCACGCACGCACGCACACACACAGAGAGACCTGACAATGTATCTGTGGTGGAGCAGCTGGACTGTATATGGTATAAACAATTTCAAGTGCCTGCGACTTGTGCACACAGGGCAGAACATACCGTTTACCTGAGCTCAGTAAAACAAATTCACCTGCAAGTACACGTTCAATCTGTTTAATCTGTTCAATCCCACCACACCATCCCTCCTTTTCAAAGGAATTGCACCCAATACCTCTGTTCAAGAAACTACTTTCATAGTCCAACGTTCACCCACAGGAAGAAGGGAAAAGAACAAACTTGAAAAAAAAAGTGAAAAGAAAACACTTCCAACGAAAATCGAACCTGCATGTTCGGCGTAGTGCAAGCATTGAACCAGAGCTGAAGCCTATCACGAGTGCAATAAAATAGTCGCTTAGCAACCATAGTAACAGGGAAGCTTAGTGCATGCGCAAGACGGATGGACGTGCTGTGTACAGCGGAATAAGTCAGATAAAAGTGACAGGTGCGTGATTTGTCAACCTAGTCGCTGTGAAGATTACACGGGTGGTTACCTGGTGACCAAAGGTTAGCGGAGATAGAAGGTCGTGAACCGTGTGATCGATTCCGCTTTGGTGGAGGCCAGAAGTCCACCTTAGCTTCACCCAACAGTTCTGCTGTGGGTGGGCGGGTGGTAGGTGGTAAAAAGGTAAAGGTAAAGGTCATCCCATAACCTTTTCAGGTCGTTGGGGAGTGAGGTGTTAGAGACCCCACTTTTCTCGGGGCCAGCTTTTACATGAGGGTGGTGCCAATCTCCTCTCCCTCGCTGCCTTACCTTCCCCAACCCTCTAAGGAGTCAGGTACCCATTCCCGTCAGCTGGGTCGACTGGGGGAAGTTTGCTGCGCTTATCGGGAATTGAACCAGAGCGCTATCGGTTCGGACGCCAGCGCTCTAACCACTCGGCCATCCGCTTCCCCTTCGCGCTCTTGCTAGGATCATTCCCCACCTTCTCCGTTCACATAAAAAAATAAAATAAAGGTGAAGGTAAAAACATATTACCCTTACCTTACGGATGTTGAGGTGAGGTGTGTTAGAAGCCACACCTTTCTCTCGGGGTCAGCTTTTTGAGGGCTATGCCCTTTTTTTTTTTTTGTCAGTTTAGTTCCCCAGCGCTCTGAGATGGTTCAAGATTCAAGATTCTTTATTCTGTCACCCTCTAAGGGGTATTGAGAAATTAGAAACCTATCCATTCACATTCACATTCCTATCATTATATAAAATATCTCTCATTATATATAGTATCTCTCATCTTATATATATATATATATAGTGTCTCTCATTATATATAGTATCTCTCATCTTATATATATATATATATATAGTGTCTCTCATTATATATAGTATCTCTCATTATATATATATATAGTATCTCTCATTATATATAGCATCTCTCATTCACATACACTCACTGGTTGGTTTATGACAGCTAATATAAAAAGAACAAAAAACAAAACAGAAAACAACAGTAACACAAAAAAGTTAATTCTTTGTATCATCCACTCATTCTTTCCTTCTTCCATCCTCTTCATGTATACTTGGATATGTAGCCGAGTAAATTAAAGCATATGAACACATGTCAACAATTAGTGCACGCCCATCCATCCCAATATAAATATCTACATCTCTCTCTCTCTCTGTCACACACACACACACACACACACACACACACACACACACACACAGGTCTCCATTTAACAGGTGTGTATACTAGGGGGGGGGGAACCACACATCGTCACACGTCCTCGGCTATCCGCTACTCACTCAGAACAAGACTTTGTGACTGTCATCACCTCCACTATATGTTACCAGCAGAACTGAAATCAGCTGTGACCACCTTTGTTACTGATTTGTAATAAAACTAAAAGTGTTCATCGGCCAACATATTTCCTTAAGCCATTGAGCTCCTCTGTCATTTCGCCCCCCTCCCCTCCCAACGCGCCAAGTGACCAAAATCAAACAGCCAAATGATCAATAATCACAATGAAGCTCGATAAGATTCACGGTGTCACCTTAAAGACAGACTTTCTCTGGACAATGAAATAACTTACACAGGCAAGCAGACCAGGAGGACAGTGAAGTACAAGTGGACGTCAAGTGGAGCATAACCCTTCCCTTTCTATAACTTTAGAAAAATTCTTCCATGATAAATCAGGTATACATCTGATAGAAGTTTTCTAGTCACAGGCCGGGGCAAGCATGAGACCAACAGACTTCAGTTGTAACGTCAAGCGCACCTTTGGGGTAATCCTCCTAAACCCTCGTCTTGAAGCCTCGACAAAGTTTATTTTAGGTTACGTGCGTTGTGTGTGTAAGAAAGGAGATTAGATAGGCTAGGTGCTACCTGTGGGTTTTACTCTCTCCCCCCCCCATTTTTTTTCTTTTGTTTTACCTGGCAACACAGACCTTCAGGGTGATAGTCTTTCCTCTTGAGGAGTTTAATGGCCTCATGTTTGCAGGCGACAGGTAGCATGGCGCCACCGACTGCGTCTGCAGTAGAGAGTGACGGCAACCCACGCACGGGGGGGGGGGGAGGGCGAAGAAAACCTCCAATGACTGTGTCGGCACCTCAGCGCGCGCAGCACGTGCACCGAGACTCACGAGGCCGGCACGTGGGCGATAATGGTCAGCAAATCCAGACCGTGGTTATCACCAAGATGTACAGTTGCCGAACTACCCCGCGTGTGTTGACTGGTCTGTAGGAGGAGATCGCTGCCCGCTTTTACCAGCTGTGGTTGGGTCCGGCTTTTGAGTCCCTTGATCTAGCGATTTCACTCGCTCGTGATGTTGTTATTATCCCACTAGCCAGATATAGCTAGACGTAGATATAGGATGGGTGGGTGGAAGGGATAGCGGGCCACCCCTAGGATTAAGGGGGAGGCGATCAAATCTTGACAATGCATGATGAGGTCACCTCTCTCTCTCTCTCTCAAACACAACACAATGTTTCGTTTTCGTGTTGTCAAAGTTCTCTTCTCTTGTCCTCTTCCCCTACAGAAAACGATGTCAAGTAGTTCCTAAAATAAAATAGAATGAAGGCGTGTAAAGTGCGCCTTTTTTTTAAACACACAAACCAGGGAAATTACCAGCTGACAGTGTAAACGCTCGCCAGGTTCACAGAGAGGTCGCACGGCTCCCGTTCAAGCAAAAGACTAACAACATGTCTGGATGCCCTGCAGCTGAGGTAACACGAGTCCAAAAATATCTCCAGGAAGGATGAAGGAGCTCTCGCTCTCCCTGACACAGCAGCCCGATAAGAAGTTAATAACAGAGCGATCTAAAGGATAGAACATAACGAGAGATACCTTCTCTCTCTCTCTCACACACACACACGCGCGCCCGTAAACACAAACACACGGTCACGGAGGAGAAAGACGATGCTCTCCCTCGTCAACTCCTCATTCCTCTCCCTCGTCAACTCCCCATTCCTCCCCCCCACTCCCCCGTCCCTCCACGGGGTTGCCACTGACAAGTTAATTCGAACCCCACCTCTTCACAAAAATAGACTGACCCTTGACATATTCACTAAGTACGGATTTTTAATGTTTAGTACTTGTTTGACCACGCCCCTTTAAGATTTCTGTCATCAGACCGATGGCATTTTATTTCGCATTCTTATCCTCCACACTGTTATGTATGATGCCAACACTGTAACATTAGTTAGGCTGTTTTTAGTTGAGTTCATTGCGCTGACGTTTCTATTCACATTACTCATCATGGAGACCCGGATGTTGGAGCCGAAGACTTAATTAAATGACGATGTGGATATTTGCATGATAAAAGCAACCTGAATGTGACTGTGAGACTCGTGACACGATAAAGCCAACCTTAATCTCATTGTTAGGCTCGTGATCGGAGGATTAGAAGACTGGGGGGGGGGGGATGGGTCCCACTTGGGACCTCAAAGCAGCTGTTAAAAAGTTTTATTTCGTAGACACTTGTTTTTGACTCACCTTGCACTCTCAGTCTTCATTTCTCGTCTTTTTTCGAGTTGCTGGCTGGAGCTGTGGTGTAAATCCGCCTCGTTCACAGCCAGTCCCAGCACGACTATTAGGGTTTCAACCCATCTGATTGGCAGCTTGGCCAAGCTGCACGTTTTCTTTTTCTGCAACGTGAAGGTTGCTGGCAGGTAATACGATGATTTTTTTTTTTTTTTTTTTTTGCTGTCTGCCATTTTGAGACGTGTTTGGAGTGTCTGACCCAAAGTGACCCACGTAAAATATCCGACTTCACTATCAGAGTCGGTCCGGTGGCGCAACATGAGTGTTGTTGCGAATACATTGAGGACTGGAAGTCCTGGGTTCAGATCTTGTCTCAGGCACCCTGACGTTTTTTTCATGTGCATTTGAGACCTGTTTACAACGCCGCTGTTATGCTTACAAACTCACACTGCGTGTAACAAGTCGTACCACTTATCACAGAGGTAACTGCTACACCTCAGAAGTAACTTACGATAGGAGCGGTAGTGGGAGAACGAAGGCTATATCAGTGGAAGGTGAATGGGCAATCGTGCCGAGCGCAAAATGTCGATTGTGGCACAGAAATAACAGTCGCTGAAAACCCAGCTTTGTGCAGTGGTGATGTTAGTGCTAATGGAAACTAAACCTCGATGCCAGCTTCACGCGCGAGCGGCCATTTTCCCCTCGCGTGCCAGTCTCGCCACCTTCACCTCTAAAGGCCATAGTCAATTCGGCAAACATGGATGCAGGTTTGAGGGAGTTTGTGCAAGGTTTCACGTGAAAGTGATATAAAACTTTTGCTCACCTTGATGGAATGTTTGTCTGTGGAAGTGGTTCAGTTCGTGTGGTGTGAGCTTACCGAGACCAAGCAGCCTGCTGTAGCCGAGACACCACGAGACGCCATCTTGACGCTGACGCTGACTTGAGCATCTAACAGACAATAAACACATTCTATCAGCATGTTAATCAAACAGTTTGAACAGCTGGTCTATCAAAACTGTCTGAACACGTCCCGACCATTTCAAAAAAATATTTAAAAAAAAAAAACTAGAGCTGAAACCCTCCATTCTCGTCCTATTGAGAAGGTTCGCAGACGTAGACTAACTAAAAGACACGTGCCCACAACAAAGACGGACATTTACGGAAATTCATCTATACCAAAAACAAAATACCCCCAAACAAACAAACGACAGTCACATGATTAGGACACGTGACTAGGAGTCGCAGCTCACCACATATTATATTTTGACATGGGGGGCAGAGGATTTTCAAATCCGTTGCTGAAGTAAACAGCAAATGTCTCCAGGTGTCATGGCTTGGTGCAATATTCTCTGACACGGTTAAGTTAAAATTCCATGGCGAGTTGGATAATGGAGTAGCTAGTGTAGTCGGTCGGCATGGATGCAACAACATGTGAGCATCAAGACAGCAGCCCCCTGCTACAACCACCTCATGGGTGACACCGTCGTGGCAGGAAGAACCCAGATAAGAGACAGGGATGCGGCAGTGGCCTTGATCCGGGTCCCTCGGTGCAGGACAATCATTATCATCATCGCCCGCCTTTAGTCTGTTTTTTTTAAAGACATTAAATGTGTCAATCGTTGGTCGGCCTTTTGTTTTTATTAAAAAGGCAGAGGAGTATGGCGCGGGCGTGGTCGCACATACACATCCACACAAACAGCCACGTGAACACTCCTCACCAACAGGTGTCTCCTACTGTGTTTTATAATTTATATCAAGAAACATTTGTAATTACAAAACAAGGGTGTTCAGAGGATAGCTTCACGAATTGCACATTTTCACACACAGCTGGCCTTCACATATTAAAGGATAACTTCACATATGATACAGACCGGCTTCACAAACAGGACAAAACGCTGGGGAGACTATGCCCCATCATGTGATCGTTGCTGAGGTTTTAAAACAATTTTTTATGTGCGTTTGAGATGCAGTTACCTGCTCCAGTAATGCATACATACCTACATATACGTATTAATTTGGTGTCCACATCAGTGTTCTTTAACTGTGAGGTCAGCAATTGCTCCTAGCACAAGGACGCCATTAGAAGCCATTATGTGATCACGTGACACGACCTTGAATGGACACGGGGCGAGGAAAAGCACGTGCTGCAGGAAGGTTTCGTCCTTCGGCGTAAGTCACGTGATGTGAGTGTCCTTCTCACTATGTCAACACTTGGGAGCACGTGCGGCTTGTCAGGCGAGACACTGACACAAAACGTTCGCAGTATTCACGCCATTAGGCTAGCTGGTATGATAACAAGGCTATTCCCTCCCCCCCCCTCGACGTTCGGGCTCATTTTTACGCACATCGGTAAAGCTGGATAAAGCTGCCCTAAGATGGTCAGGGAAGCAGCTGGATAAGTTATCTCCACAGGCAAACTATTCAAACATCATGAGGCACGGAGGAGGTGAAGTTACCCGAACGACTTGAACACCGGCAGGTCCCCAAACTGAATGTCCTCGCGCGTGTGGTAGTTGGGGGGGGGGGCTCAGAGTGTCAGGCGTGAAACAAAGCAAGAAAAAAAAAAAAGCAGGAAAGAAATTACGGAAAGTGGAACTTATTTTTCATGACCAGAATGTTCCTCGAGAAATACAGTAATTTATTTTCATTCCAAAATAAATGACTTCGTACGAAACAAGATGGCCACACTGGTAGGACACCAGGAACCTCCACTATCAACAGTCAAGCGACGTAAGCTGGTCTTCTTTGGTCACGTGACCCGGCACGACACCTTGTCGAAGACTATCCTTCAAGGCACCTTGGAGGGTGGGTGATGTTGCGGTGGTCAGAGAAAGAACTGACTTACGAACATCAAAGACTGGACTGGTCGTCCTGTACAGGACCTGCTGACTATCGCCCACAATAGACAAGAGT
The DNA here is from genome assembly GCA_004794655.1 of Marisa cornuarietis. NCBI lineage: Eukaryota > Metazoa > Mollusca > Gastropoda > Architaenioglossa > Ampullariidae > Marisa > Marisa cornuarietis. Next base: position 324,928 of record SMMW01000109.1, on the reverse strand, counting down.
GGCGGCCTGTCAGCTGCCGCCTCTATCCATGTGATCCCCCCCCCCCAAACGACAGGTGCCGGTCAAGGGACGACTGATTAAAATGACTAGCAAAGAAAACCGAAGGCACGATCGTGATTGCAATGTTTAGTTTCGTTTTTATGGCGTCTGCGACCCTCAGAGTGAGAATTCAATAAAAACAGTATTTACCGAACAATTTAGTACAATTCTTTCTATCCAGTTATAAAATATAAAAAATGTGTTCGCTTTAGTGGAATTAAATGGAGCACAATTTCCGCTGTATTGCCCTGGGTGAGAAAATTTGTCGGAAGAAGACATTTCAGATTAAATACAGACTGGTGAATAAGTTTGTGTAGGCCTACCCCATGGTCATTAATACAGAGTGTTAACACTGTTCCCACTTAGCCGAGCAGAACAGTTCGGGTAGTGTAACAGGCTGGGTAACCGTGCTTCGTGAATATCAGACCGAAAGCGAAATTCGTTGACGGACCAGGTTTCCTGTTTAGCTACGTGGGAGGTCCACGTGACACATCTGAATCAGCGTGCTGTCCAACGCCTTCGATTCCAAACCGGTTTCAAACCAATCACAGCAGACGCTGACAAACCTGCTCCTACTCACAGCTCCATTCCTACCCCAACCCCTCCCCCCATCCTCCTTACAGGGCTGGCTGCCTCCCGGGATAATATATTATATGGCATTAGTTGCTGACGGGTAAAACACCAATCCTCCCACCCTCCTTTTCTCGTCCATAGCTACTTCCGTTCTTTGACCATAATTATTGCCTTGTGCACTCTCAGCGGACGATGCAGGTAAAGTAGGTCGAAGATCATATGTCAAGGACACGTCAATAGTCTGGTGAGGGAAGAAGATGGTCGACAGTTGTAAAAACTATAATTGTGGCTGTGTTTTCACACCTGGAAACGCTTCTGTCAACCAGTGGCAGAGCTAATATGTCACAAGGAAAAAAAATCAACAAAATAAATAAACCTCTAACGTGACCCCAATGTTGATACCACAAGTCAGCAACGATTGGCCAAGGCGCCTGGTCATTGTCATTTCCGTTGAACGTTCAGTCTGCGAGAAGAAGTCAGTGACCAGAACTCATCTCCCCTCACCCTCCCCCCCGTGTCTTCGCCTTTGGGCACTGGTGTACAGAGGGTTTTGGGTGAGCGAGGCATCTCTCCCCCCACCCTACACACCACCCCTTCGTCACTGTCAAAGCCGAGAGTCTGGACAAACAGCATTGCTTTCTTAAAAATATTTTCTCCGTATTTATTCTATTTAAAAATATTTTGTGAAAAGAGAGCAAGCATGTGTCTGGCATGTCACGTCCCTTGTTCCCATCGTCCTTTGGCAGGTGAGGTGCGTGTTCAAGGTAATCCAGATTAGCCAGCGCCCTGGGGCTGGACCCGGCAACTGAAGGCAGTGAGAACCACCGTGTGTGAAGAGTCAAAAGGGGGCACCGACCGATTAAATATCTGGTTGTCGAAAACAGCGGAGATGGCGAAGGCCAATCTAATCTGAGTAAAACTCACTCGCCAATCACCTGGTTTTTTTCTTTCTTCTTTCCTTTCTGATTTATTACTGGCTTCCAATAAGAGTGACTTTTTGTGTTTTCTGCACGCTTCGCGGGAGTCCGATGGCGCAACGGTTAGAGCGATTGTCACCAGCGATGGCTGGGTGCCTTGAGTTCAGATCTTGCCTCGGAAACAATGTTCTTTCCTTGCATGTGGTCCTGTTTAAAGGCCGGCTGCTATAGCCTTAATTGCTGGCTGTGCGTGGAACGTCTGTTCAAAACAAAAACTAGAGATGATGATGATGATGATGATGACGATGATGATGATGATGATGATGATGATGATGATGATGATGATGATTTACTACATTATCCTCGTCATTTCTCACCTATTTTGTTGTTCTCTACAAGCAGCTTCTGACAGCACTATAAATTCTTACAATCAGTCGTAAGACCATTGTTTTTTTGTCTACAGGTTTGGTGTTGTAGTTTGCTGCTTAGCATTGTCAATCTTTTCTCTCTTTTTCTCCTTAGATTTTGTTCCGATGTTTCCCTTTGACCTGTTACTTCTGTGATACAACAGTACTGATTAGTCTTGTTCTTATGGTTAGTGCAGGGTAAAGCACTTGTCACCCTGACTGAATGGCTGGTTGTCAGGGTACTTCCTTTTCCTCCTCCTTCACCACCCCTTCCACCTATGTGAGGAAATCATCGCTATGTAAAATGTAGAACCAGCTACCACAGCACATTCACCACACAAAGGTCACCAGGTGGAAAAAAAACAGGATGAAAGACCAAAAAAAAAAAATCATGAAGTTCACATTAACCTTCTTTTAAAATGTTCTCTCAAACAAAATCACCATTCAGATTTAATTAACTTTTTTGATGTTTTTGAACTACATTTCAGGAAATGAGTGAAAAATAACACACGAGAAAAATACATTTGTCGAAAGGAAGTGTTGCAAAAAATGGAAAGCTGGTGCTAGGCATCAGGAATAAAAATGGATGCTATCTAAAGGGAAGGTATAATTGACAAAACCGTTCTGCTTTCCCACTCAGCTAATTATTTTGTACAACGCAATAACCCGGAGGATCAATGTCCGCTCAGCCGTTGCTGCTGTAATAAAAAAGGCAAACATCTGCTGCATTGTCAACCACAATTTTTTGAAAAAGGATTGAACTGAAAGGCTCCTGCACGTCATTGTTCTGTCGACAGAGTTCTCTGCTCCCTGCCTCAGTGTTCTCGATCTTGGAGAACAGCATTGTCATTTCTTCTCTGTTGCCAAGATACCGAAAAAGAGAGGCTGGCTAGTAAGCGTGGCAGCTCACTTAGTTTTTCCGACAAGGAAGTTCTTTTTTTCAAAATCGATTTTTATCAAATCTACTGCATTACAATGAGGTATCCTTGTATTCTTCGTCTGCAAAAGAGGCTTCCAAAAAAAAAAAAAAAAGGAAAGTTAGAAATAGCGACTAAAAGAAACAAAGATGAAAGACGAAATGAATAAAGGACGATTAAAAAAAAATTAAGGCAAGGAAAGAAACTGTAGACCTCTTCAAAGACCTGTCTGTTCCTGTCTGGATACCAGCCCTTACAGTGTCACTTGATTTTGTAGGGGTGTGGGAGCTAACATGTAAGTGTATGAGATTCTTTTGACGGTTGTTCGGTTGGATAAAGATGTATGATATTTGTGTGTAATGATGAGAGAGGTAGAAAACGTGTATGTGTTTGATTGTTTGTGTATGTGTGCGTGCGTGAGTGTGTGCGATGACCAAGCTGGACAGGATCTGGCGCAGACACACCATTTGGTTTGTTACCACATACAGACTGTACAGGTCTCTCGTACTTTTCATCCTACTATGCGAAGGTGAGATGTGGAAAATCCGGGTGTTTGAGAAAAAGTGCCCGAGGAGGCTGCTTCGAATATTTTGCATGTCATACAGAACCAATGACGACGGTTGCCACCGTCGCTGGACACCAAGAACTCCTCCTCATAACAGTCATCTGGTGCATGCTGGTCCTCTTGGACCATGTGACCGGGCACAACACTGTTCTCAAAGACCATTCGAGGGGAACATTACAGGGGCAGGGGTCGACGCCGAGGTGGACAGAGAAAGAAATCAGCAGACGTGAAGGACCTGCTCACCATTCGTTACGACAGGTCTAAAAAGCTAGCCTTATCAGCCTCTCTGCCTGTTTGGTTGTTACCCCCGACCATTAACACCAACGGATCAGCATAATTGTTGGTCACCTGGTACCAACCACGGGATGAATGATTCCATCACGGGGTGAAGGAAATGGGAAGGATGGAGGGAGGGGCGAATAATGGTGGGGAGATGTTAGTCAGCATGGTCTGGCCGGGTGGCAATTCCATGTTCATATAAGAATGGAAAATGAAAGTTTGGGTAGGAGGGGGGGTACCCGTTTACGTCTGGTAGACATGCGCCTAGCGACACTCTTTTGTCTCTCTCCTCTTTGTTCTTCTCTTCTGGATGCCCGTCTTTCTGATACGACAGATCGAGCGGTCGCCAGATATCTTGTGGTGTGGATATCAGGATAACCAATCCCAGTGCCGCGGCCATCCTGTAATAAATCAATGAATAAACTACAAGACTGTCGAACTATAAAGCGGTCTCCGTAGATAAAGCGCACAAGGAGTGTAATGGCAACATTGAGTTTCAGACAATACACTCTTATTTCTTTTCTCAGTCTCATCGGACAAAATGCATGTCGAACAGTCCAGGTTTAACATCTGTCTGTCTGTCGCTCCTGTCGTGAAGAAAATCTGCGAGGGCTGTCATTAACGATCTCAGGAGAGGATAAACAGTCTGCCTCCTGTCACTTTTGATAAGAAATAAAAGCATGCTGTGCTAGTTGTGTTTTTTGCGCGGACGAATATGATTGTGTGTGTTAGGGTGGGGTGAGTAAGACGATAACAAGACCAAGACGAAGGAATGAGAGGTGATCGAGTTCAGTCCCCCTCATCTCTGCGTCCTTCTGGAACCTCATCTCATTGCAAGGGAAGAATATCTTTTCCAAAACTTATTATAATAAATGTATCTCGGAGTATTATGGTCCTTGTATCACTGGCCTTTCTTGTGAAACAGCGGAGGTAAGATTTCAACGAAGACAGCACTACATGGAGGATTGATTGTGGAATTTCCTTTCACCCAGCCTGTTGCCTAGTCGTAGTCACTCTCAGATGTATGAAGCACCTATCGCCAAAGACTCTCGAATGTCCCTGTCAATAAAAAGATAAAGGTAGTCCTGAAAATGTTCCACAGTCTGGGAGTGGGGATTTTAAACAAGGGCCGCATGGTTTGGGAGTGGGGATATCAGGGCTGCATTTTCTCGGGGCCATCTTTTTGGACGAGGGCGAACTAGATGTGAATTCTGGCCTTGGAGATCCACTTCCCCCCTGCTACCAGTGTATCTCTCTCTGTCACGACCACCGCGCCACTCAATCCTTTCAACACATACACGGAGCCTGACAAATACGTGTTCTTTCACACAAATTAAAAGAAGAGAATGATTTGTCTAACGAATCTATCTGCTTTACTAAGTATGAATAACAGAAGAAAACAAGAAAAATACACAAATGAAAAGTCAGTTAAAAAAACGATTCCTACATCCAGATTACTTTAAAATAATAAAATCCCTAACCTTTGAGTCCTGCCTGTCTGAATATCTACAAGAATACCTACTCACCTAATCGATCTATATACTCCTAAACACCCTACTCAACAAATTCTTCTTTTAATTCCTACTCTACTTGTCTTTCCGTCCTAACCCTCCTCTTCTCCTACCTGACTAACAGCTTGCTCGCGCTCCCTCTCACGTCATTTCCTTCACTTTTTTACATCACTTATACACGTCTTCCGAACAACTGACGTCATTCACGCTCTTTCGTTCTTCCACACTAGTCCTTATAAAATTTGATGATGATGATGATGATGATGATGATGATGATGATGATGATGATGATGATGATGATGATGATGTCCATTTGTAATGCGCAGGTATCCATTCAGAAGAATGCTCATTGCGCAGCAAAAACAAAATAAATAAAAAATAAGAAGAAAAAAATAAAGGAAATAAATAGATAAAACACCAGGAAAGTAACAGAAGTGTTGCTTGGTTGTTTAAGTTTAAGTCCATCTTAAATAAACAGATGGGTCTTCAGTCTTTTTCGAAACTTTAAGCTTAATCAAACGATACAGCAAATAACAATGATACCTGACACTCTCACCGGTACTTTTCAGAGACAATGTTTGAAAAATTAACAATTAATTAAACTAAATTTGAAAATTACTTAAAGTAAACTACTATGAAAGGATATTGAGAGTCTGTTCCTATGATACTGAAAGACCCTACGTTAGGCACAGAGGTCTGTACAGAAATCTCAAGATAGAAACTGGACAAGGTATGTTGTCACGTGCTTAGTTGTAACCGAGGACGTTTAATCAAACAAATCAAAATGTAAAATGTCTTTGCTTGTGATGCCGGTCAGTCCCTCAACACAGTATCTCATGACTTGGCAGCTCCTAGTAAAACATGGTTTGTCTATTCCTAGCCTCAGATGCTCAAAAGGTTCATACCCTTGACACGGAAATGCTTCTAGAATTTTCCACTAGATTTCATGAACCTTTCGTCGCCTGGACGCGACTGTATTTTATCCACGAACTGAAATAAATGACTGGGAAGTGTATGCAAGAGAGAGAGAGTGTGTGTGTGTATGTGTGTGTGTGTGTGTGTGTGTGTGTGTGTGAGCGCGTGCGTATTTACTTGTGTGTGTGTGTGTGTGGAAGGGGTGGGCGTCGCATATGAGGGCGGTAAGAGAGGAATTTTTCATTTTCTTCTGCACTTCGTCTTTTTATGTGTACAATAGTAGTGCATGGAGTGGCGTATGTGTGTGTGTGTTGGTCATCATTAAGACTTGTCTCTCATGCAATGTCACTTGGAAAATAAATAAATGAAGGTTTGTCATCCTGGCACTCATGTACAGCCGTCCGTCCATGTGTACAACTGATCAGTGGCAAAACCTCGTGGTGAAAATATCGTTGTCAGCCGGACGAGCGCGAGCTGCAGACACAAAATAATACAAGGGAAATAACTCTCCTCACACGACATTCATGATCTCAGTTATCTTTCTGTTGAGGCTTCTCTCCCTTTTCTATCATACTTCACAGTCTCCCGCTTTTTGAAATGTAACCACATTTTTAAATCAATTGCATTGTACTTGTTTGCTGGTTTATTAGGATTTAATTAAGGGAAATTGAATATTCCGAAACTGCAGACAATTCGCATCATTATTTTACAAAATTAAAAGAGTGAAAGTTAAAGTGTAGTCCCTTCATTTAATCATAATTATTACGTCTGGTGTGCATAGTATGAGCTACTGGGAACCTGGTAACTTGGAACTAATTTTCAGTAAGGTTTGTCAATATTCAGGTCAGATTATTTATATACTTGTATATGCCTCCAAAGGGTTTCTACTAAAATTGTTTCCTTTCCACTACTGACTAAACATATTTATAGAATGATTTGAACCTACAAATATGAACGTTCATATCTATAAAATAATCTTCCTATAAGGCCCGTATAAAGTGCACAGCAAAGAAAACTCGAATGTCTACCACAAGTTTTGTTTTCTTTGTTTCCAGGCCAGCGAAGAACATTTAATTCTGTGTAACATTATGTAAATATTTATAGCAATCTTCATTTAACCGGAGAGTTTTAAAATGATGACTATTTTTAATTGCGTTCTGAATGACAGGTCACTCTAACCCTCACAATTATGGGTTCAAGGACGTCTAATGATAGCGGTTTTTTTTAAATATAAGCGCAAAGTAGAAGTCTTACCTGAAGTGCACGATGAGGGAAAATACTCACCACACATGAGAATGGGTGAGCTGAGTTTATTCGAAAACCATCTACCCGACCGTCAGGTTTGGGCCTTGTGCTTTTTCACTATCAAAACACAGCAGCTCTGTGACATGCAGGAAGAACAGAGCAGAAAAGGGAAGAACTATAAGATGGAGTATTGAGTTTCGAGAATAGTTTTACCCTTGACACCGTCTGCATTACGCGTGCTCTTACATACATCAACCTTGTTGGTGTTCAGGTTTGCAGGTCTGTGTGTGTGTGTGTGTGTGTGGGTGGGTGGGTGGGTGGGTGCGTGGCCAGCGTGTGTGTGTGTGTGTGTGTGTGTGTGTGTGTGTGTGTGTGTGTGAGGCTGTGTGTATGTGTGTGGGTGTGTGGGTGTCTGTGGGAGTGTGTGGGTAAGTGTGTATGTGTGTGTATGTGTGGGTGTGTGGGTGAATGAACATTACGATATTACTTTCTTTGACCTATTTTCTTGAAATAACTCTCCGGCTCATTAAAATATGCGTAAAGTTTTTTTAAAATCTCATTTGGGGTTTACCAGGCTTATGCCGACAAGCGTACGAAACAGCTACAGGTAGGGTTACAAGACCTGGTCAAAGTGCAGCACTTTAAAACAACGGGATTTTTTTTAAAAGTTTAAGTCCATACATTTGAAATGTTCAACAAAAGAACACTACATTTTATGCCTAAAGTCTCTCTCTCTCTCTCTCTCTCTCTCACACACACACACACACACACACACACACACACACACACACACACACACACACACACACACACACACACACAGAGAATAGACAAAGGAAGCTGTAGTTCGAGAAAGCACTAGAACTATCAAAAGTCTCCTGTTATAACCATCAAATGGAAGCAATGGTATTTCAACTTGATGCCACACATAGCATAATCGAAGTCAGATAAATATTTAGATGGCAATTTAGTTGCACCAGCACAGAACTTTTCAAGTCTTCCATATTTTGTGGCATATATCAATCACACAAAATTGCCACATCTGAAAATGATAGGTTGCAAAAAGTTTTAATGAAAACTGTTTTCATCCTTTAATCAGATACACGATACAGAAGACTGACAACTTATATTTGTAGTATAGTTACAGCATAAATACTCTGCATCTCATGGTATTGGATTGATGTGGACAATTCAGTAGCAAAGCCCTGGAATTATCTAAGCAAATTATTTAGTCGTGCATGCATTGAGGAGTTGAGGATGTGGATAATAAGCCAAAAATGTTAATGCGCAGTGCATAGAACTTTTTAAAACTTTTTCTTCTTGCTTAAATGATAAAAAGTCCCTGTACAATTTTTAACTGCTTTATTATTATATTTAAGCCCTTGTATTTTAATGTTTCACTGACTGAAAGAGAACATCCAAAAAGAAAACAAGGCACAAAGTTTTAGGTCATTGGAAATAATCACTAGTTTCGCTGAACAGATTTCATGAAAAAGGACCCAGTACCTGTATGCTTTTATTTTTCAACTTAATGTTTCAAGACTAACTGCTTGAGCAGCATTATATGTACCCAACCTGCAAGAATGAAGTACCTCTAACAATAAATGTGTGTGGCCACTGTACTTAGTTGCATTAAAGACAAAAAAATGGCGATAAAATCATCGTTTTATCAAAGCAAATTAACATAGTTATGAATTAAAACCTTTTTACTACACAAGCCATAGTTTAGTCAGTCAACTGAAAAAGCTGAAAATATTGAATAAATTTAAAAAAAAAGAAGCATTGCTGCTGGCAGATCTTATCACTTGTTTTTAAGCGTGGTATGATCCGAGAAGTTGGCTACTACGATCATTACATTACAGAACATAGAAGAGAAACTTAAGGAAGCGAGCTCGCTCGACACAGGCTTTAGCTTGAATTCTATTCTGTGTCTGCAGGTTGTAGTTGGTGTTTTAGTGGAGGTAGAAAAATTGATTGATATGACAAGACTTCTAAATTTACGAACATTGTCATTAGACATTATGGGAATGAGAGTCAATAACTTGAATAAAGTATCAAGTAATTAGTATTTGTTGCTCAAGTGAGTGAAATCATGACTATGCGCAGTTTTTCAACACTTTTGCGCGGTTTTTTTGTGGTTTTATAAATGCATCGAAATATTTACAGCCACAGGGTTGGGAAGGGACGGCAATAAGAATTAGCAAGAGCTGATAACCACAGGCCATTTCAAGACGACAATGCAAGAGGTTATTTCCCTTGAATCCACCTGTGGGGAGGGGGTCTCTACTAACGTGGGAGGAAGAGATGGAGGATGATAATCTACAAGAGCGCACTTTAAAGTATGCAAGGATACCCCTACATGAGGAATACTCATAGAAACATCCACGGTTACAACACAGTGACTTGCTCACGTGGTTTAATCCAGTTTTGTTCAATAGACTATTATTTGACCTCGTGAACTCTAGTTTATAATTATTTCTCACTTTAAACTGTTATAAAACGGTTTTTTTCATGCATGGATAAGGCCTATTTGTATTGAGCAATCGCTTCGACAGTCTTACAGAAATCGTTCTATAGGGGCGGGGGATGGGCGACAGGATTACTTTTTCCACCCGTGCAAAGTGGTCCACTGAGTACATCACCCCTATACTACAGAGCCTTCACTGGCTCCCAGTCAACAAGTGGTTTGATCACAGTGTTTCGATTGCACAGTCCTGCATGTTTAAAACTGCTCCTGACTATTTACAAGAGGTAGTTCCTCCTTACCAGCCGTCACGTGGTCTGCGCTCTGGCTCCCAGTCATGTTTCTGTCTCCCTGCAGTGGAAGACACAAACAAGAAGACACTGGAGCCAGGGCCTTCACAAACACGGCACCTAAACTGTGGAATGCTCTGCCATCGTCACTGTCCACCATCACCTCACCAACCACGCTTAGGAAAACACTGAAGACCCATTTGTTTACTTAAGACGGACTTAAACAGCCAAGCAACACTTCTGTCTTTAATATTTTTTACTTTCCTGTCGTTTTATTTCTTTCTTCTCTTTCATTGTTTTTTCTGTACAATGAGCATTCTTCGGAATGAATACCTGCGCATTATAAATGGACATCATCATCATCATCATCATCATCATCATCATCATCATCATCATCATCATCATCATCATCATCATCATCATCAACAATGGCAGATGTGTTTGTCCGGACCTCCATTTTCGTCGCGATCTGTTCCAAGAACAGCTTTATTCTAACTTTTTTTTTACAGAATAAAGTATATAATGTGTCGTTTGTCTTATGCGAGCAAACTCCAAGAACAAAGATAAGCATAGTAAGTTTGAGCGATCTCAGGGTCAGAAGTTCTTGTTAGCATCTAGCGCTCGGGAATCTGTTGCTTGTTCTATATATCATCGGCTGCTAACGAGAAACTGTATTGATACGCAAAGTGCCGTCACCATAGAAACAGGGATCGAACGAAGGGCGAATGCGTTTTTATGTGAAAGTCGTACAGGGGTAGAGTTTTTAGCAAGATAAGAAAAACATCTAAGTGTATTAATATACATTTATTTATAGACTTGTAGACTCTATATCTGGAGTATTTAATTTAGTAAACCCATTGAAAGCTCAAATTCGTGACAAATGGCTGCAAATGTGTTGCAAGTATATGCGCCAACCTGTCGCCAACTATAAATCTGTTGCCGACTAAGATACCTACTGTGATATAAAAAAATAGCTATACGCAAGGCCCCCCTACCTAAAAAATGCAGTTCTTTTTAAAAAGGAAAACAGGTGTGTGTGGAACTGGCAGACATGGTGAAAACAATGTCAGCGTGCATGCACGTGCTATCAGCCAAGCATCGCGCTGCTCACAGGAGGAAAGTCTCGACGAAAAAAAGTCGCTGCTTCATTAAAAAAAAAAAAAACTACACCTGTCGACAGTCCATAATCTGTGGCAATCCGTTTCCCCTGACGACCATTTTTGAGCCTGCAGGCTCCAAGAGAACCTAAACAACAACAATCGCGACTGTGGGATGACGTCACTTGCTGTTATAAACACCGAGAGGCGCAGATGACATCTCCAACGGCGCAAAACATCTACCCAGGGTGTGTGGCACTCTGTAGCCGTATGCACTAATGTTTGTTTGGTGTCTGCTAATAATAAAGTCTTATTTCTCGTTATATTTACTTTTGTGGGAGAGATGTTGCTGGAGACCAGTTTATAGCAGTCTTGTTGAACACGTCGCTGATGTCGGGGATGCCATGTTTATGACTGACACAGCGGGTAGCAAGTCATCTATATTTCACGCAGATGCACACAGTTTTGGGGGTTCTTGGTAGGCTACAGTTTTAAAGTTTTAAATTATCTATCAGCACATGAAGGTTTGCTGCAAGTTTAGTGGAATGGTCGCGTTTGTAAGATGGAAAACAAAATGAGACGATCGACCCATAAGATGTCAGTCGTGTAGACACTTCGTAGTAGTGACAACTTACAACTACACTTGAAATTATTCACGGTCATTAAAGATGGATAAAGATGACAGATCTGCACAGTTTTTATATTATTATGTCACAAAGTGTCAATTACAATCGCAAAAAAGAAATATGCTATGATCAGAAGCCTCTACAAGAGGTTTGTTTTGGTCCAAACAACTGCATTCTTCGGCCCTCCATTTTGCTCAGAACATGATGGTTGTGTAGGAGACATTTTCTCCTTATCTGCCACAGTCTTGCGCTTTAAGACATATAAAACTGAATAAACATATTGAAATGCTCTTAAACTTTTGCTTCCCCGTTAGTATTTGGCATTGAAGGTCTGCATTTACTACCCGTTAAAGAAAAATTCCCACCCCTACAGAAAATGCATGAAGCGAAAATGGCGGCGGATGCATGGAACTGTGTTTGTTGACATAAACTTAATCGCCGTTTAATGTGTTAAAAGCAAACATGTGACAAGAAATATTATTGATGCACACGAAGAAGACTTAGGACTTCAAAGTCATGCATTTGAAACCCTTTAGTGGACGTTGCTTTTGCTCGAAAATATTTAAAATGACGACCTACAGTATTAGAACACCTCCTCCAATTGGTCGTAAATTCTCTATTTCTCTTAAACGCATAAATATGCCGCTTCGTCCGTTGGCCGCCAGCTAGTTAAATAACCCTTCTATAATTATAGATTATAAATTGACATTGTTATGAGTGCATTTGAAGAGAACGGGGAGAGAAATGAGCGGTAGGAAACACAAATGTGGCACCTTGCTGGGCTCACAGACGCTGGCTGGCGGCTTTCGAACATTGCTCTCTTTGTGGCCCGCGCTGGCGGACTAGGTTCAGGCGCTCGGCGACTCTCGGCGATTCTCGCCTCGCCGCTCCTTCTGTGTCGAGCAGACGACGCAATCTTGTCTTTGACATTCTTGTACGTATCTTGTCAACAAGCATCCTTGCAGTCATGTCTGATGCTGCTGCCCCAGCTTCCACGCCCTCTGCCCCCGCCAAATCTCCAAAGAAGAAAGTATCTAAGCCCAAGAAACCAGCAAACCATCCAAAATACAGTGAGATGATCAAGCAGGCGGTAACTGCGTTGAAAGAACGGGGCGGCTCCTCCCGACAGGCGCTTCTCAAATACATCTGCGCCAACTTCAACGTTGGAAAAGATGAGAAGACCATCAACAACCACCTGAAGCTGGCTCTACGGGCTGGCGTGAAGAATGGAACGCTGAAGCAGTCGAAAGGCACCGGCGCATCTGGTTCTTTCAAGCTCGGAGCAAAGGCCGAAGAAAAGGTGACGAAGCCAAAGAAAGTCAAGAAACCCAAGGCAGCCAAACCCAAATCCCCAGCCAAACCCAAGAAACCCAAAGCAAAGAAAGCAGCAGGAGAGAAAAAACCGAAGAAACCAGCAGCCAAGAAGCCAAAGAAGCCTGCAGTCAAAAAGCCCAAATCTCCGGCCAAAAAAGCCTCCAAACCCGCGAAGAAGGCGGCGACTCCCAAAAAGGCAGCGAAGAAACCAGCAACAAAGAAAGCCAGTACAAAGAAAGCAGCAGCCAAGAAATAAACTTTTTCCGTTTTCATGTAAAAATGTGGACATTGTGACAATATTTTGTGAATACTTCAAATGACACTTGTACAGTGGAGTTTTTGTAATCTCCAGCCGCCATACCGTTTATTATGCAGTGATTTATTTTCTTCATCGAGATGAGGGAAGTTTATATTTTGTGACCTGAAAGGTTGATGGATTATGTGCTTTGGCTTGAACCTGTATCCTACCAGGTAGGAGCAAGTTTGTGTACAGACTTGTGTTTTTGTCTTTCTTGGACAGAGATTGAACTCGGCTTGTGACTTGCAATGAGTCATCGTTGTTTTCGGAATTCTTTCGTTCAACCCTCGACAGTAATTTCGCATCGTTAATGTCGCAGAACTGTCACGAAAACTTCTCCACCTGATGTCTGTATCTTTTCACTCATTCAGGGCTGCATCTTCATGACATAAGACATGCACCTGGCGAGAAAAAACTTTGTGTCAGTCAGAAACGTGCTTTCGTCTGTTACGGATCATGCAGTATGATAGGTTTGCACTTATTATTTCATACTAAATGTGCATGTTATGCATTTGAGTTTCCTGCAGTCATGATACATGGAAATAATTGTTAATGTGGCTAGTCATGAAATATTTCTCTCTAGAGTTGCTAGAAGAATCAGGTGGTGTCTATCAACAGTTTTATTTAGAAAATTAAATCTGGATAGTAATTATTAAAACCAGTCAGTTTTCCTTGTGGATAAATTTGTCAGAAAAGTTTCATGGCAGTTCTAGCACAATTGCTGTATATCCTGTGCATGTAGCATCTAAATTATATCAGTGCTTGTGCCCACTGTCTGACCGGTTTTGATGTATATGAGTGTGTTGAAGACTCTCTTTGGCAGCAAATTTGTAAAGTTCATATAGCAGTTCTTTAAATGAATGTTGTGCTTACATTTAAAATTGCTAGTTGCAACATTTAGTGTACTTGTCCTACAAGCAGCATGTAGGTATTCACCAGCACATCTTCCATTATTTATTTGACACTGGAATCCGAAAGATGCTTTGTTTTGCTGGCTTGAGCAAACATCAATAAAGTTACAAGAATATGAAAATGTGTTGCAAAAATGCTTGGTGTGTACATAGTTTTAAACTGGAAGAATTTGCTGTTAAAAGATTATAGTTTGACATTGTGCCAACAACATTGGTGTATTTTCATTACACTGACTAATAAGTAAGATGTAGGTTCATTGTGCAGGAAGGCTTTTGTGCAAACTTTTTACATTCACTAATCTGTAACTAGAAAACAACCGGATCTGGCTACTAGCAACACATACGTCACAGTAAACTGCAGTGTTTTGTGTTTTTAACTTAAGAATATCCAGAACTTGTAATCAGGTTTGGCAAAACTATATATGTGTTTATTGTCTTTTAAAATCATCACCTGAAGAAGGGCCCCAAGATAAAATGATCACATGAAACCATCTCTCCAAAGCAGGATATTCTTATTGTTTTTAGCACCTGATTGTATGGCCTAATTTTCTCTTACTATTAAATCACATTGTGCAGGGATAGTCCCCCACCTTCCTGTCATTAAAATATGGTACCTGGTAATATCTACTTGAACACTAAACGTTTTATATGAGCACTCTTTGGGTGGAATGAATCCAGTTCTACACTTCACACAAAGACTTATGCTAAGTCCTCTGCTATGCTCAGACTCTTGGCTGGCAGAATACTGAGCTGCAACAGCCTTGAAAAAAAGATTGTATGAGGTATTTTATATATTTCTCAAACTGCAGGAGTAAGTAATTACCTCCCTTGGAGAGATTTTACCTTGCATGGAACCGTGAGTAGATGTGTCAAAATTATCTCTCATTTGCTGTCGCTTTCCTGCTTATTCAATAACAGAAAATTGTGTAGATTTTAATGTTAAAATATTTGCTATATTTTAAAGTAATATTACTTCAATTCCCCATTAATATCAAAATGTATTAATGTTGCTATGTCAGTTAAAGTTGAAAAATGGCTGTAGCTCTAAAGATACATTGTTTCGCTGAAGAGGGCTGGTGTAGCCCACCAAGACGGTCCATTACGACAGCATCCAGAAAATGTGAGACATTTTGTCTTCATGCTATTTTGTTCGTTGTAAAAGCCCAGGAACAAGTATTGCAGAAAGAAAAAAGTAAAATCTTAGTTAATATCATTCCCCTCCCGAAAACAAAAATGCTAGTGGATCCTTTCAGTAATTGTGAATATGGAGGTGAAACACCCCCCCCTCCCAGATTATTGCCTTGTTTCCCGATTCAGTATTTAGGCCAGAGACGTGAAAGGCCATTTCACAGGACTGTGTTGGTTCAACATCTGTCCACAAATTTACATGTTACTGGGTTTAACTGTCACACCTTTAAAGTGGGGTGGGAGGAGCTTAAATTTTATTGAATGCGAAATTCTGGTTTTGTAAATGTCTGCTAATGTAAAAACAATAACAGCAGCTTATAATAAATCTGAAAAGTCAATTTGTTATACATAACATTGGGGAACAAATAGCCTAGTGAAGCACACTAGTTGGTTCAATACTTGTAATCCAGCACATTTCCCTGTTTGTCCAGCTGTTGGGTGGATAACCTAACTTGGTATAGGGTTGGGTGAAGGTGAGGCAGTAAAGAGTATGAGATGGGTACCACCCTCACAAAAGTGGCTTTTAAGTGATGGAACCACTTCCACAAATCAGAGAAGGTAGGGGGCAGCCGCCCCCCCTCAATAAACATACTGAGGGGACAAGAATCCAACAGCACTGACAAGTAAACATCTCAAGCTGAAGCCTGCAGCACACAGACTGTGTCAGGGCCTTTGGAGTCAATGACTGAAGGTCAAAATGGCCTATGAAAATTTTGATGCCAAATATGCCATTATTATTTAATGTTTTTAATAGAGATTTGTGCATACGGTATATCAAGACAAACACTGTTGTGACTTGTTTAGGCAGAAGAGTACATATGGAGTTCTGAGGATTTAGTCTGAGGAAAAGAGACATTTAATTGTAGTAAGATAATGTTATGCTTGATGAGACTCATGGAAGAGTGATCTCCCATTAATACATTCATTGCCTCCATTATCAGCTGTGCCGTATACCACACCATGTACTTAATGTGTCATATCTGTTTCCAGCTGCAGGCCTTATAAAGCATTTTTTTGTTTTTTGTTTCTTTGTTTCAAATATTTTAAATAGAATCCAGCAGGAATCAAACCCTTTATCTCAGTTTACAGGTTAGTTTTTACTGTAACAACCATGGATGTACCTGACCACTACCCCTTGGAAAAAGACATACCGATGAAGGAAAATGTCAAAATTGTACAATGCATTCGTTTACAGACACAGAGGTTATAATACATAGAATCCTGCTTTAGTGAGAGATGTAGGAAGTATTTGCAGACTACAGCTGGTGTAGCTCCACCCCTGTGGTAACAGAACCACATGGCTACCTGTGAAATTTGGTGCATGCTGGAATGAACTGCATTTTGTAGAGCTCTGCAGTGCATGGATTGGACTTATTATGGAAAGTGCTTGCATGCTGTTGACTTCACACTGTGGGAAAGTGAGAGTCAGTTGGAATACCTGAAGAAAAATCTTAGGATCAGCCCTGTGAACAGGTGTTGGATCAAGTAAATAAATAGTTTATTTAAAGTTAGCATCCTTTGTTATAATGTCTTAGTGTGTTTGTAGGGATGTTTGTCCATGAGCATTTTTATGAATTACTGTAGCACGAATGGGTGCTTTACAAATACATTATTATTATTTACACAGCGACCTTTTTCACCACCAAAGACAGGCTAAAGCTGATTTGCATACATAATAACATCCCAAGGCAGTCATACACTGTAGGATTCAGGAACCCGCTTCGCCCGATTTTCTCTTATCTGCTGTGCCACCTAACCGTCCACATTCAGAAAGGAGTATCCCTAGACAGGATACGAACCCGAGGTCTGTCGGCAATGATGACAAGTGAACACTACACCGTTAGCCTGTTAGAATAGAGGGGAGGGGAGGGGTTCTTCCCGCGAGCTGGTGAAGTCAGAACTCAAATCCTGGAAAATGGTGTCTGCTAGGTCTCGACCTATCCTCCGTTATGTTGCTTTCTTGTGCAGACAGTCTTTGCGATGTTTGGCAAAATATCTCTTGTCTACAGACTACCTGTACACCGCGCGCTCTCTCTTCCTGTCTCTCAACAGAAACCTTGTATCTTTACCGTGTTTTTAAATTAAGAAATGCTTCTGGAGATGATGATCATGTTTATTTATCTAACACACCTGTAGTTTCTGTGCGTTTGTGATTTGTCTAGTTATTGTTTATAATCCCATAATAATATTTGAAGAGCGCATTTCTCCGTGTGGAGGTGAGCTAAATGCGCTGCGCACGACAGACTACAAACGAACCAACAGTCAACCATACAAGCGTACAAACATACAACAAAGAAACACAAGCAAACGGGTGGCATGGTGGCAAACACGAGTGTGTGAATGAGGATGAACTGAGGAATGTATGGAAGAGTAGTCCACAGGTAGATAAACGCGGTCGCTGTACAAACTGAGGTGCGATATTTCCAGTTGTGTGTGTGTGTGTGGCTCAGTTCCTGCTGCTAGTTCAGTAAAGAGCGGACATGATCACAATGTCTGCTGCAGCAAAAGGTTAATATTGTAGTGGTAACAGCCATACTACTGTAAGATTTGTATCATCCTCCAAGATAAGGTTCTTTCACAGAGGTACCTCATAGTACTGCAGCAGTTTTTTACACAATCCATCGTCATGCAGGTACCTCCCCAGTTCCCTGCTGAGAGGCAGAGTGAAAGGGAAGGATATTAGATATACCTGTTTTTTGTTTTTGTTTTGTTTTATTTATTAATTTTTTTTGCACAGGTAAACATCCGGCAAAGGTCATAAGCCATGCTCCAGGGAACTTGTTCAATAAGAGGAATGTGGACCACGAGAAAACATTGAGAAGATATACGACTGGTGTGCGGTTTTGCGCGACTGGCTCCAAGACGACGACCATCACCACCACAGTTATCTCAGGGTCCCCACACTCCGTGTAGCGGTCAAGGAAGCAAAACATCCGGCAACTGTTGTGCCTGCTTATCACGACATACGCACAAACCTCTCCAAACCTTACAGCAGTCTACCGCCACTCTATCTCTCATCAAGGAAGTGGATTATAGTGGATACATGCAACCCCCCCCCCCGCTTTCTTCGCCATTCGCCAGCCGAATGGAACCCTAACCGCATGTTCCGCTCGCGCAAGAGACGTACGTGTCCCTAAAAAAAACCAAACTCTTATGTGCCAAGCGTGACAGTAGGCATGTCCCACAGCAACGACACTGAGGTAAGAAAGTTACTTTTCTGAACCGACAACTGACGACAGAACGACCGTTAAGTGTCAGGCTCATCAACAAGATTGTGTACCTGTAAACAGTGACAGGTCGCTTCTGATCCCCACAACACAAATGACGGTGAGTAGTTGATTGCTTAACTAATTCAGTATTGGTGGGTGAAGTATTGTTTCAGTAACTCAGTGGTGGTGGGTGAGGTATTGTTTCAGTAACTCAGTGGTGGTGGGCGAGGTATTGTTTAAGTTACTCAGTGGTGGGTGAGGTATTGTTTCAGTAACTCAGTGGTGGTGGGTGAGGTATTGTTTAAGTAACACAGTGGTGGTGGGTGAGGTATTGTTTAAGTAACACAGTGGTGGTGGGCGAGGTATTGTTTAAGTAACTCAGTGGTGGTGGGTGAGGTATTGTTTAAGTTACTCAGTGGTGGTGGGTGAGGTATTGTTTAAGTAACAGTGGTGGTGGGCGAGGTATTGTTTAAGTAACTCAGTGGTGGTGGGCGAGGTATTGTTTAAGTTACTCAGTGGTGGGTGAGGTATTGTTTAAGTAACTCAGTGGTGGTGGGTGAGGTATTGTTTAAGTTACTCAGTGGTGGTGGGTGAGGTATTGTTTAAGTAACACAGTGGTGGTGGGCGAGGTATTGTTTAAGTAACTCAGTGGTGGTGGGTGAGGTATTGTATAACTAACTCAGTGGTGGTGGGCGAGGTATTGTTTAACTAACTCAGTGGTGGTGGGTGAGGTATTGTTTAAGTAACACAGTGGTGGTGGGCGAGGTATTGTTTAAGTAACTCAGTGGTGGTGGGTGAGGTATTGTTTAAGTAACACAGTGGTGGTGGGCGATGTATTGTTTAAGTAACTCAGTGGTGGTCGGTGAGGTATTGTTTAAGTATCACAGTGGTGGTCGGTGAGGCATTGTATAAGTAACACAGTGGTGGTCGGTGAGGTATTGTTTCAGTAACTCAGTGGTGGTGGGTGAGGTATTGTTTCAGTAACTCAGTGGTGGTGGGTGAGGTATTGTTTCAGTAACTCAGTGGTGGTGAGTGGTTGATTGCTTAACTAACTCAGTGGTGGGGGGTGAAGTATTCTAATCATCTGCTGCCAGACCTTTTCGGATGGCTGATGATGAAGCGAACGAGGAAGAATAAAATGTGTGGCCTGGGGTTGGAACAAAAGTCACCAGATAATTGTGAATTTTTTAAAAACAAGTTTTCGTTTTATTTACTTATTTTCAAGTCAAATATAGACAAGAGGATCCACGCAGTCGTGAGGTTCACCTCTGAAGTACGTGGACCTCGTATAAATCTACAGTTCACGCTTGTGCAACAGGCAGTGTTGTTACAACTGATTGTTCACAGCACCACCGTAGCATATATGGGTTATATAACACACACACACACACACACACACACACACACACACACACACACACACACACACACACACACACACACACACACACACACACACATATATATAAAACAGGAAACATTCTGACTGACGAGTTTTTCAGGAACTGGATTCCTTCGTTGGTGTGGATTCCCAACGAGGGTCTTTAATCGTTTAAATCGGTGGCCTGTGGCAACAGCCAATCAGAATTTAGCGGCTTTCTTAGTGCCGCGTGCAAACCAGAAGAGTGGGGGGGGGTGCGGTCATGTGTGTGGGTGGGTGGGTGTGTGGCTCGTCTTTCACTTGTCAGCGTTTTCTACGACCTGAGCGATTTCAGCTTCATTAACATGGACAAAGAGCGATTTAACTGAGAAGAAGTTCTTAGCTACTTTCACGGTTGGCTGCTCTTGCCAAAATAGTTTAATTAGGTAGCAGGTAGAGGAAACAAAGCAAACCGATGAAAGCGAAGCGTGACTTAATGCGTGAAAGAGTTCTGCACGGTCTGCCTGTATCGGACTCTTCCACCGTGAGCTGTGTGCTGGCGGAGAGAAGTTGTCGGTCGCTACTATCAACACGAACACCTTTCTTCTCCAGTGACAGAAAGGGCGAGAGGGGGGGGGTAGGGTTTTGAAGAAAAAAAAAGTCGCTTCCACTCATTTCAACCAAAGGTGAGCACTAACTTACCCATGCACAGCTTATTTATTGGTCAGCACAACTATATATATATATAAGCCTAATTTAAAAATTATATGGGCTTGTAATAACTCGCCAGTTTTAAAACAACAATGATTATATCGGAGTGCTTTGCACAATATATTTTATGTACTTACATGATATGCAGACAGGCTTTTCTTAATGCTGTCCCCTCTTGTGTGTGTGTGTGTGTGGAGGTGGGGGGAGGGTGTAGGAGGGCCGTTCGTCAAAACTGTAACGAAAAATATTATTTCTATTTATTGCTCTCTCTCTATATATATATATATATTGGACCTGGCAAGCATATCACAGAGAAATTTAAAGGTAATAGGCAAAATGTCACTCTGCACAGTTCTTTTTCGCCAACGATTCGTTTCTGTAACAAAACAGTATTAATTGTGTGAATATTTATTAATGTATATCTTGCTACAGTGCTAATCTTCACACTTATAAGGCTCCTGTCCGCCAGCTGTTATTTCTTGTACATTACTTTTCTCAAACCCTGGCAAAGAAGTTTGAGCTGACACTGTAAGCAGTCTCGGTGACACTTATGTGCTCTTTCTTTTCTACCGACGATGTAATATTGGTAGGTAGCTGATTCAACACACTCTTTGCTGTCAGCACGAAGTTTTCGTGTATCACACCAGGCAAGTCAGAAGGAGGGCCCCTCCCCCCCCCAAGGACCACATGGGTCAGATCTGTGTTGTTATGAGGGCCGCACACGACAACTAATTCAAGTCATTTAATAAAAATTATTGGAGAATATTTGTATTACTTAGCCTTAGAAACATGCAATGTGCATACACATGGTTTCGCGGCTAACAGATTTTGCGAATGGCTACAGTGTCCTTTGCGCGGGGCGCAGGTGAGCTCAATTTTCATCTTTCGAGGTTTGAAATATCTACCATCTGAAAAGCAGATAATACTAACCTTTCTCCCGCCTTTTTAAATTTATTGCTGCGGCAGTTTATAACACAACAGGGATCTTTTTCACCCTCTTTACGCTCATGTGTCTCAGCAAAAGCAAGTGAATAGCTGACCCCCTACATCCGCTTTAACCACCGACCACCGCGTACTGGGCGTCGCTGAATAATTGAGGAAATACTCTCTATGTTTGTTTATTTGTTTAGAGTAGGACTGATATACAGTAGCTGTGTAATTTCTTCTTAATCCTTTTTGCCCCCAGTGGAGCATAGGGCCGCAACTACACCAGGCCAGCGGACCCGGTTGTGGGCCGCCCTCCCCAGGTGGGTCCATGTCATCCCACCTGCCTCCGCCTCACCGTGGACCGATCTCCTCCATGTCTGTCTGGGTCTCCCAACCCTGCGACTCCCCCCCCCTGCAGGTTCCAGTCCAGACCTTGTCTCGTTAATTTTTCGGCCGCCTTTCACAGGATGTGACCGATAAAGCCCCACTTTCGCTTCTTGATGTTGTGGCTGGCAGGTTGTGGCTGGCAGGGTTTTGGTTAGTTTAGTTGTGTGGTTTGTTTACAAGGATTACCGGAGTATTTTCATAACCAGCCTGTATTCGAGTGGTAAGTTGTACTATAAACTGAAGACTACAACCGACAGTCAACCGTTTGGGAAACACAAGCCTCAGGAGACGGACCTTCATTACTGGATAAGTGACTCGGGATCAAGTCCGGTGTCAGTCTCGGCTTTCCGTTAGACAGGCCTCGTGTTTCCGGTTCTTTGTTTGCATACCTTAAATAAATTCTTAAAGTAGATGTTTTGTTTTCGTAACAGAACAATCTATACAATTGTTTCCCCCAAAAATCAAAAGCAATGTTTGTTTTTTAAAAATTGGTAAAACAAGTCAATAGCATCTGTTGTGACGATGTGTTTATATTATAAAATTGTCGAAAAATCTAAATGCGTTTTCTATAAACAAACAGAATACATTTTACAGAAAATACTGTTTATTTTGCAATCAATCTTCTTTAACAAGGTTCTGATGACATAAAAGCTTAATTTCTCACTTCTAAAATTTCCTCTACGTTAGGAAGATCCGCCATTTTGACAGAAAACGGAAGTGAAAGCCCTACGTTGTTAGGATTTGTTACGATTGGTCACTCCTATGATAGAGCAAAGAGGCAACGAATGAGAAACACTCATCCAGTGAATGAAGGTCCGTGGGTCGCACAGTGTGACAATCAGTGCCCTCTGCAACTGGAAACATAACATCGTCTATAACATCGTGTGTAACATCGTGTGTAATACTGTCTGCTTTCCTCCTACGGAAGACAGTCCGAGCGTCATTTTTCTGAGTGCTTTGAAGTTTGTCCGGTAGACGGTTAGGGAGATCCACGAATAGAAACGTGCATAGTCAAGACGGGACAACACAGACATTTCCTAGGTATTAAAATGAGAAACTTTGCAAACTAAACTTCTTCATATTGTTCCTGAGTAAGGTCGGTTTCATACCCAACGTCGTGAAGTAGCGAGAATTTCCGTTATTTATATTCAAAATCTTTTCTTACTCCGCCTCTGGCACGAGCTAATTAATAACATCTGTTGTGAGCGCTTTGGCCAATAGTGACAGAGCTACATCGCTAAAATAATGATACTTGCGAACAGGCAAACACAACCTCTTTTTCAGCTTTGCTTTTTTTTATTACAGTATGTAAACGTGAAAATGTCTTGTGATGAAAGTTCTGACAAAGAAGGATGGTACTGGCCCGGAATCACAAGGTTTGACTTTGTTTATTTGTTTGTTGGGTTGGGTTGTTTTACTCATTCACTAACTAATTTTTTGTCTCTCTCCCTCTCGGCACAAAGAAAATTATACATGCACAATGAAGATCAAATCTTGATGACTAACATCAAAATAAAACACTCGGTAAATTAATAAGATCCCTAACGAGCTTTCTGCATCAGATGCGATTACTTGATTTTTGTTTGAAAGTTTTTCTCCTGAGAGCTTTAAAGACACTAAAAAAAGTCATTAAATATTTATTGTCCAGATTATTTAAGGTCTTTAATAGGCAATAGATGTACAGCTACTGAAGAAGTGGAATCTTGCGCCATGACAAGAGAAGAGGACATTACCAGGAGCCTCAGCTACTAGTCCTACAGATTCTCTGCACCATTTCATTCCTTTTGATTGTGACTGAAATGACAGTGTAGAAATATAGTTTCATTAAATTATTTCGTAACTGACAAAATGGAAGAAGATGAGTTTTTTATATACAGGCACGAAGCAGCAGATATCCTGAAAGATCACAAACATGGCGATTTTCTCGTCCGAGATGCGACTCAGGGAAATGAGTACACCATCGTTGTCAAGTAAGACCAGATAAAGGGCAGCTTGTGAACTCTCTAGTTTCTCCCTCTTTTAATAATAATAATAATAATAATAATAATAATAATAATAATAATAATAATGTTTGTTTATAGAGTGTCTTACTTCCACCAACAAAGGTGGCCTCAAGGCGCTTACACACACTAATTTCCCAAATTCATTCATTTACTCTGTCTGTCTGTCTGTCTGTCTGTCTGTCTGTCTGTCGGTGCATGTGTGTGTGTGTATGTGTGTGTGTGTGTGTCTCTCCCTCTCTTTCACACACACACACACACACACACACACACACACACACACACACACACACAAGGTGGAGGAAACACGTCTGATAAATCTGATAAACTACATCAAGCGACTGATAACAGCAAGACAAAGGCGGCGAGAGGTAGATACTTGCTGATGTCAATATTGACACTGACGTGTCAGTCACACTGCCTGCTGATGATTTGTACAAGACACCGACAGTTTAATTGCCTGATGTAAGAAGTCTGCCTTGTTGGTGTACTGCAGGAAAGGCCATCAAGTGCGTTCACTCCACATCATCAAGCATGATGGGATGTATGGTCTTGTCCACGACCGGTGTGTTTATCCGACCATCGCTGCGTTAGTCCACCAGATGCTGCAGGACTCTGGGACCTACAAGGACCTCTTCCCTGGTCTCGACTTCCTCCACGCAGTCTGCAGGGTTCGTTAGCCTTTGGTAAATCCCTCCACTCCTAGCCCCAACCTTCCTCCCTTACCCTGGCTTTCTTGGACAGTGGCGTAGGAACAGGGGGGGCAAGGGGGGGGGGGCAGCCGCCCCCCAAAAAAAGATGCTGGGAAGGCAAGACAAAGCATCATGCCTCTCTAGATAGGACGCACTGTCCGGATACTGCGGATATTTCTTTATGTTACTTTTCCCCAAGGCATCTTTGTGCTACTTATTTAAAACTAGGTTTCCCAGGGGTAAAGCAACATCCGCGGAGTCTGGATACCGCTTTATAACTACGGAGACAAACCGATTGCCTTTGATTTACCCGGGACGACCACTTACCTTCTTTTCATGAACACGGCCCCAGATTATCAGGTTAGGGTGTGTTTTCTGTATAGCTCGTCTCCAATGCACCTACAACTACTCCTACTCTCGATTACGAGCTTGAAAATAAGGGAAGTTTTCCACGAATTTTTTTTTTCCTGTATTCCGCCTCCTTCTCCTGAAATTGTGTGGACCAGACAGGACATCTGATAAGACACTAGTCTCCGTTTCCTGGCAACCATCGCTCTACTGCTGCGTCAGCAGGCCGTCCGGTTAAAGGAAAAGTAAAATTAAATATCTACCTGGGTTTTTTAATCAGTATGCGATTATAGTTCCCCAAATATGAATACCCCACCCATCTCCGTTGCTCGGGACCTCCACTGCTGAGACACACGCCAACAAAAGCGTCTCCATGCACAGGAGAATGGTCAGGAGCGTCTTGCGTTGTCATGACTACAGCCAATGGGGAAGCTGGATGTCATTGTGGATTTTTATTTGCGCAAGTTGGTGTGGACGGTGATGGTTGCAGGCTGGTATCAAATAGCTCTTTGGCTTATATCTCAACAGTGGGTGTGAAGGAAGTGGGTAGACGATATCGATGTTGATTTTTTGGGGAAAAGTATCTCATGCTGATGTCAGCAAAATGACTTGAAACAAATGGCTTGGCTTTCTTAGTGCGCAAATGTTTCCTTTGTGCCGCCTGTGCTGTGAGTTTTGATTTGTTTAATATTCAGGACGAGGAAGAAGAAGAGAAGCACAAAACACAACAGCTGCTGCTACAGCTGGTGAACGCAAATAAACAACTGGTCCTCGAACTCCGTGACTACGCCACTCACATCCGAAGGACGAAGACTGTTACCACGGTAACTTTGTTCTCTCGAAATCTGTGTTTTCATTAGTCTTCTGTCCTGTTAGCATTATTTTACTGGTATTTTCAGCATGTATGCCACTATGGCTTAGTTGTGTCGTCAGAGTTATTTTGAACTCTCTTTGCTTTGGAATGAAATCTTTCAGGCGCACTTGAGTTACTAAGCTGGTGTTTTACATGACTGCCTATGCCTATTATTTATGTTTTCAAACTGCGATACCCAAAATAGATAAAGAAAGTAGATAAAGAAAACAAGGGTGAACAGCAAAGTAAGGTTGAAAGAAAGAGAGAACTTTGTGGGTGGCGTCCCTTCCAAAAACACTCAAACGACTGATCGTTAATGAACGAATCCCGCCAGAAGAGTTCATTGTCACAGGCCAGTGTCATCACAAAGTCTCCACCAAATGTTCTCTCAATTTCCCAAACAAAAGCCGTCAGGAGGAATGCGTAAGTAAGGATCGTGCAGGCACCAGAACTCAAAATTATCGTCCCTTGGCAAATGCTGGTCAATAGAGCGACCATCCATCCTGTGCTCACACTCAAGCCTGTGAGTCCCAGACAGCAACACTTGGTCTGCATGTAAGGACCAGACATGATCCTCACAAGCCTCCCTGTCTTGTCTAAACCATTAACGGTCGTGTGGTAGTAGTCGACGTCACTTCCTGTCAGGCAATAGCTCCAGTCAAATCACTCAAGTCGCACGTGAGTGTGTGGCAAAGCTCTATAAGGAGCAGAATGACTAAATAGAGAGTACCAGTACAAAAATAAATATATTGACAGACGCCATTTGTATAACGCAGCCCTTCTCTTGGGAGAGCTCAGACTATACTATCTCGTGTGTGTGTGTGTGTGTGTGTGTGTGTGTGTGTGTGTGTGTGTGTGTGTGTGTGTGTGTGTGTGTGTGCAGGAATTGTCGACAAGCCAGGCAGTTGTGTCATCTCTGCAAGTGGTTCTGCAAATGTTTGAAGAACAACTGAAGACTTTGCAGGCAGCAGGCAGGGATGAACAACTAGAAGAAAAAACTTTTCAAAGGTCAGAGTGCATTTCAGAGCGCAAATCCGATCGATTATCTCTTGTAATAGCGTACTACCATGCACTGCGTGTGTGTGTGTGTGTGTGTGTGTGTGTGTGTGTGTGTGTGTGTGCGTGTGCACGCGAGCTTAGCTTAGCTTAGTGCCTGTAACTATGAATGAACATGCAAAATTTCTGTTACAGTGTGCTGGTAACCGAAGCCCAGATAAGCAGAAGGATTCAAATCATTAAAGACCGTCAACAAACTGAGGAGGGAAAACAGTTGAGTCTACAATGTGAGAGTCGGTTCCTGGAGGAGACAACTGAAAACTACAAACGTCGGCTTTTGCTTCTGGAAACAGAACAACAAAGGTTCCGACGGTATGAGATAAAGAATCAATTATTTGTTACTAGCACTAAAGTTGTTTTCTGATTACTGGGTAATAATTACCACTAATAACTAATTTTGTAATGACTCAGTGCAAAATGTCATGTTTGTGTGTATCTCGAGAACAGAAGGGGATATTGAACTACATTTGGGGAAATAGAATCTACACTGCGCATTACCCAATCATTAGAAAACAGTTTTACACCCTGCTACTCTTTTAATGTTATAGACATGTGCTGTTCATTCTTCTTTCATTCTTTTCGTTTTCATTCTTTTTGTTTTTCTCCTTTGTTTTCGCGTGCTCAATTATTCGTTCTATAAGATATATTAAAAGGAGGACAAATTGCCTGGGAACATAGTAGGCCCGACAAAATAGAAACGAAAATATCCCTTTGTTGTATCCTAGATGATGGAGTAGAGCTGCTCTGTTGTTTCGGAAGATAATCAGCTCTGGGTTTCACAATACTTACACGATTGGTAGGGCAAAAAATATTTTCGAATTATTGGTTGAAGTTCAGTACAAGACTATTTTCCCAAATCTCGATGAATACACATCTGTCATCGTAGGAATATACCCTACAGACATCGAAACAGATCATCAGCACAGACATCAATGGAAAAGCTGGGAAAATGTTAATTGAGGATATGGTGACCTGAGATTTTGACCTCTTTCTGCACATAGCGATGCTTATAGGCTGATTTCTAGAGCATGAAAGAGGGGCATTCATCCAGATTTGGGTAAATATTATTGTGCAACAAGTTTTTCACAACCGTTAGATATCTTTGCACCCTGCTACTCCTTTAAACACTGAGGTTCACAGTGGGACGGTTTGGTCTTCGCGAGGTGCACAGCATATTAGTAACAGAATGAGACACACAGCAATCATTTCTTGATATGATTTAGAACGGGAATTATCATGTCCCTTCCAGTATCTTTGAAAAGGTGAAGGTATAATCTAGTGGCTGTAGGCGCAGTACTTGCAAGGCCAAGCCTAAGCCTCTCCTTTCGCCATCATTACTTCCTCTGATCAACCAGGTAAATGTTTTGCTGCTCAGCTCCTTGGTGGGCAGGTGTGTGTGTGTGTGTGTTTGTGTGTGTGTGTGTGTGTGTGTGTGTGTGTGTGTGTGTGTGTGTGTGTGTGTGTTGGGACGGGTACATTTTGAGTCACATGACCCTGTAGGACTCCTACCCTCTGCTCCACAGGCAAGCAAATTTACCTACAAAAAAAAAAAAAAATGCTTCAAAATATGAGGGGACGGCCACGGCACCAGGATTGACTACCACAGAATCCACTGCACAAAATGTATGGGGATCGCTCATCCTGTCGTACCGGGTGATGCGCATCCATTACAGAATAAGAAGGAAAGAAAGAAGAAGAAAAGAGTGTAGCTGGGCACCTCGCTACCAGACATAACGATTGTCTCCCCTTACCCGATATACTGGGAGCCACTTTGTTACACAGACAAGACAGAAGGCAGATAGAGATAACAGTAAAGCCCATAAGGGCATAGAATAGAAAAGGAGGGAGAGAAGATAGCAGCGGATGAATACCACAAGATAATAATTCATAACATTCAAACTGTTCTTACTACAACAATATTTTAGTAACTCCAATATAAACAGTTAAACACAAATGTCCGCTAACCGTAATCCTAATACCTACTTCTACAATCTTAATATATTATTTTAAAATCGGAAGCCGACTCCTCCCTCCAGCTCACCCCTCAGTGTGTGTGTGTGTGTGTGTGTGTGTGTGTGTGTGTGTGTGTGTGCATCACTGTTCCTGTCTCTCCCAAAGTGAAAAGGTGAAGAGAGAGACTTGTTTCCCTGTTTTTACATACAATATCCGGAGGTAGCTGTTTGGATGCACACCCTTCGTTTTCCTTCCAGCGACTGACCAATCCTAGCGGCGCCCCTGGTCACGTGGTCAGTGCAAGTCTCGCCTTATCATGGTTTCGCGCACCACGTGGGAAAAATGTGAAAACTTTAAAGTGTGTTTTTTAATTTGTTTTTTCGACTGCCTCAGAAAGGTACAGAACAACGGTGTTTGCAAGACATATGTGGACCTTCTGCTGCGGGATGAAGGGAACATGGAGCTGAGACACTTCTGGCGGGACGCGTGGCTGGTCGAGTGTAATCGCCTGGCAGCCGAAGCTCTTCTGGCGCAAGCAGTTCCTGGAACTTTCCTCATTCGGCCGAAAAATTCCGACTATGTTTTATCCATCGTGTGAGTCACATCCTTGGGGCGAGTTGAAACATTTTGCACTTACACTGATGTAGTAAAGTCGTAAAAGTTATGCTGAGTGGAACTTCCGACATAAACTTTTAAAGAAAGTCGCCGAGTGACAAACAGCTGTGCACCATAGCAAGAATCCCTTGTGCCCCCAATGCATAGACTGAATACGGCGCCTTTATTTTAGCCCTCAATGTACATAGAATTTGTTATATTGTCCTGAGATTGTTCAGCTTGTGTGTGCGAGTTCAACTTTTCCCGCCATATCAGGGAAAACTTTAGCAACCGCACACAGTGAAGAGGTTATCGCCCCCTGCACGTGCTTGGAACTGTTTAACACAGTGAAAGATAGGTTGTCAATGTATTCATCATCACATGTTAACTTTTATCTGACGGGATCAGTTTCAAGAAATCTATCTATCTATCTATCTAGCTATCTAGCTATCTAGCTAGCTAGCTAGCTAGTCACCACCTTTTTTGGTGACCTCATAAAAGAACATTCGTACTCACTCACTCACTCACTCACTCACTCACTCACTAATATATGTTTATAAATACGAATAGCCATCTATTGCAGATACAAATAAACGAGAGGTGTTAGGTAATATTAATCGCATTAATTACTATCTGTATGTAGAATCTGATGTCGAACCTTATTTTCAGATGTGCCCATGAAGATACAAGCAAGACACACCATATTCAGATACACCATGCTGATGGCCAGGGTTATGGTTTCATAGCCGACTTCTGCATTTTTCCAACATTAGAAGACCTGGTCACCAAGCACAGAACCATTTCTCTGCGCTACTACGGATTCAATCTGGATGCGTGTCTCACCTGTCCAATTGGCTGCAAAGACAACAGTGGATAATTGTTTAAGAATGTTAAGTCATCTGTAAGGACATCAGTTGTTCATTGTTCAAAGATTGTAAGGCAGCTGTAAGTGCATCCATGTGTGATTGTTTAGTAGTGGTAACTTTGTACAGCTGCAAGGACTGGAAACTATTTTTGCTCAAGGATTTGAAGTCGTTCTTAGGGACCATTACGGGTAACTTTTACAACTGCACGTATTGAAACTATCTTTATTCAAGGATTTGAAGTCGAATTTAAGGAAAAATAGGGTAACTGCAAGGATTTGAAACTGTTTGTGCTTAAGGTTCTCTCTGTCGTGAGATATTTGTTTATGTTTGTTTAAACACATTTGTCTGCGATAGACTTTCGTCTTAACATGTCAGGTGTGATGGAACATACAATAGGGTCAAATTTTCGTCAAAAGGGTCCCGTGGATTCTTATTAAAGATCAACTAAATTTGGGAGCCCTAGGTTGAAAAATGTCAAAAGCAATGCCAGTCAGACCAGGACCAGGTGCCAGCTGATGGCAAGACAAGTTGGGAGGAGGGATCAGTTGTACCTGCTGAACGCCAGAAGAAAATATGGCCACACAAGGGAACCAGTCGTATGTTCTCTGGCAATGTCTTGTTTTTGAAAGATGTTTTATCCCATTTTCAAACATTCCTCTTATGTACCGCCTCGTTTAGGCAAAATGTTGAAACAGGAAATCATGAAAAGTGTCGAGGTTAAGACCTGTACGGAAATCTAAATAAAACTTTGTAAGCAGACAATACATTCGACGAACAATAAGGGGCAGGACTTTTATTATTCTGGTCTGCATGGTTAATGTTTTTATTTCAAATGTTGCGTCTTCAACAACTTTTGCTCGTTAAAAAAGTCTCCAAATAATTTTAATTCCAATCAATAAACTTCATGGTTTCTCCTTCAAAGTAGTCCCCCCTCGAGTCTAACGCACGTTTTCATCCTTCTCTGCCATGCCTCTATGCACTGCTGGGAGGATTCTTCTGTGACGCCCCTCAGTTCCGTCCTTATGGCCCTCGTGATGGCCTCCACGCATTCAAAACAGGTCCCTCGAGTTTGGAGTGTAACATAGCACTAAATTACTAATGATGTGTACTATAGCACTAAATTACTAATGATGTGTAACATGGCACTAAATTACTAATGACGTGTACTATAGCACTAAATTACTAATGATGTGTAACATGGCACTAAATTACTAACGACGTGTACTATAACACTAAATTACTAATGACGTGTACTATAGCACTAAATTACTAACGATTGTAACATGGCACTAAATTACTAACGACGTGTACTATAGCACTAAATTACTAATGACGTGTACTATAGCACTAAATTACTGACGATTGTAACATCGCACTAAATTACTAACGACGTGTACTATAGCACTAAATTACTAACGATTGTAACATGGCACTAAATTACTAACGACGTGTACTATAGCACTAAATTACTAATGATGTGTAACATAGCACTAAATTACTAATGACATGTACTATAACACTAAATTACTAATGATGTGTAACATAGCACTAAACTACTAATGACATGTAACATAGCACTAAATTACTAATGATGTGTAACATAGCACTAAATTACTAATGACGTGTAACATAGCACTAAATTACTAATGACATGTACTATAGCACTAAATTACTAATGACATGTAACATAGCACTTAATTACTAATGACGTGTAACATAGCACTAAATTACTAATGATGTGTAACATAGCACTAAACTACTTATGACATGTAACATAGCACTAAGTTACTAATGATTGTAACATAGCACTAAATTACTAATGACATGTACTATAGCACTAAATTACTAATGATGTGTAACATAGCACTAAATTACTAATGACATGTATTATAGCACTAAATTACTAATGATGTGTAACATAGCACTAAATTACTAATGACGTGTAACATAGCACTAAATTACTAATGATGTGTAACATAGCACTAAATTACTCATGACATGTAACATAGCACTAAGTTACTAATGATTGTAACATGGCACTAAATTACTAATGATTGTAACATAGCACTAAATTACTAATGACATGTACTATAGCACTAAATTACTAATGATGTGTAACATAGCACTAAATTACTAATGACGTGTAACATAGCACTAAATTACTAATGATGTGTAACATAGCACTAAACTACTCATGACATGTAACATGGCACTAAATTACTAATGATTGTAACATAGCACTAAATTACTAATGATTGTAACATAGCACTAAACTACTAATGACATGTAACATAGCACTAAATTACTAATGATGTGTAACATAGCACTAAGTTACTAATGATGTGTAACATAGCACTAAACTACTAATGACATGTAACATAGCACTAAGTTACTAATGATGTGTAACAGAGCACTAAATTACTAATGATGTGTAACATAGCACTAAGTTACTAATGATGTGTAACAGAGCACTAAATTACTAATGATGTGTAACATAGCACTAAGTTACTAATGATGTGTAACATAGCACTAAGTTACTAATGATGTGTAACATAGCACTAAACTACTAATGACATGTAACATAGCACTAAGTTACTAATGATGTGTAACAGAGCACTAAATTACTAATGATGTGTAACATAGCACTAAGTTACTAATGATGTGTAACATAGCACTAAATTACTGTAATTATTAACGACGTGTATGAGTGAAAAGCATAAGAATTGGCCTCAGTGTTTAGTGACTCGATGCTGACAGTCTTTATTTCCTGTCTTTATTCTCAGGCCGATGTTTGTGCCAAAGTTCAGTCATGCGCGGCAATATGACCTGGAGACTCAACGAGCTGAGGGAACCCAGTGTAATGGAGGTGGAGGTGAACAATCCCTTAAACCTCTTCAACTCAGTTCCATAAGGTTCTTGGCGGGCACCAATACAGTGAGCCCTGACCTTAGACCTCGTCTCGATCGCAGTTTTTTCTCTGTATGAGGTACCCGTTTACAGGGCTAGCTGCGTGAGACAGCATTAGTGACTGGCTTGACTTAAAACACCACCCTGCCCCCAACCTCCACAATATAATGGAGCTGAACAATTCAGGCAACAAGAAAAGTCCAAAAGGTCGTAAGAACCGTGCTACAAATTAAACCTCTTATTTCCGTATTTTGCTTCGTTTTCCTTGGAAACAAATATAGAGAACTATGGTAGGCGTAAATAGCTCTGACCTAACTTATCAGGGAAGGTAGTATATACAACGGCGGAGAGACATGGCTGTGCTCCGCCCTAGAAACAGGGAGATCGTTTACATTCACTGCTCCTGGGGCAAGGTGGTTATGGAACACTTTGCTTGTTCCCTGGGTTCTGTTAACCTGTGTGCACCACGCCACCCAACAACCCACTTCTCTCTCTCTCTGATGCTAAGCAACAGCATGTCCGTGTAGTGTACACTCATGCAAGGTGGTGCAAGCAGTTACATAAAGAGGAACAATCTTCTAACTTTTTGTTGACATTGTCATCGCAGTGACCCTGCATTTCACTGTTTGGTTTTAACAAGTTCATCATCGCCGCATAATGTTGAAGATTTAGTCATTTGTCGCTTGACTGCTCCTGGTCGTTGGGGGAAGCAGATTAGATAGACGCCAATGCTGACGAGGCCCGCGATAGAGACACCCGACTAGTCCACCCCTTCACCTTTGTAACCCATGTTTCACATCCATAAAGCAGGGTGGATACTACGAGCGGTTTGTACACATTGCACTTTGTAATAAACCTGATGTTGCGTAGGTTGCAAATCGTTCTGTATTTTTGACACTGTTTCCTTTTTTTTTTTTGGTGGGAAGTGGAGGGGGACGGTTATGACTAGTGACTACGTCCATTCCTTTCGTTCCCGGACTCTTTGGTACGGAGAAGCGATCGAGGGTCTTTCCTGTTTCTTCCCCTTGAACAGCTTAGTTAGGACGATGTCAACGCCATGTGATTTTCCTCCCACAGACTGCGTACAGCTCTCTCCACATCTTTCCGTAAGACTGATAGGTCTGCAAGTTTTCTGGTTCTAGTCTGGTTGTTTTGAAGGATGATACCGCCTGTCTTCAGGTCTGCAATATTCAGTCCATCGGTTGAGTACTGCAGTACCTGCTGTCAGAAGGTGACTTTTGTGTCTTGGATGACTATAAGGTCTTGTGTTGACCCGACTGATGAGGTTCTTTAGTATTTGGTGCTACCACCCCGTGCCATTCCCTCCTCTATGATCAGGCATTGGCCCCCGATCCAGTTTTTCTAGATGCTTTGATCATTTTCCTGAGGGCACAATTCCATTCTTTGTGCTTGGATGCTGCTTCGGGACTTCATTTACATCTTTGAGGGTGTTGAGATCAGTCGCCAGCTCGACGCTACATTGTTGAAAGCAATACTGTGTCTATCAGGCTAATACAGCCTTCACTTCTGTAAGTCTGTCTTTGATGACAGAGGACTTTTGCTGCTGACCCTCACTTGTGAGGATGTTGAGCAAACGGAAGGTCTTACTAAGCCATCCCTTCCTCAATCGCGGTGCACCTCTCCTTCACCCCTGTTTTCCTGCCTGCCTTCATCCCTTCCCTGATGGCGCGATTGACACTGTGGGATGTTGACCTCAGCTTCAGGGTTGGCCGGGTGTCCAACGCTGTACCTTCAAACGAATGCCTGCTAAGCCGAGGCTGTGATCACTGTCGATATCCGAGCTCCTCTTAGCCTTGTTGGTGCTCATCTTGAAGCGTCTGGACAGTCAGATAAAAGTACTTGAACAGGCTACGGATCGACAGAGTGCCAGGTCGCCTACCACTGCCATAACCTTGTCTAACTCCTGGTAAAACTCATCCACTTCACTGAAATGTGTGTACGTGGAGGTAAGAGCTTATCATACTGAGACAATCATCAATGGTGACATTGTCAGGCCTGGCAGAGAGACAGATGGTTTGCTTGCTTGGTTTATTTAGTGGAAAGTGCTTCCACCTTGAGGGAGGGGGAAGGAGCCGGAGTACCTGGAGAAAACCCCTGATGCCCAGCCATTCGGACAGGTGTCTGTCACATAGGTGTCAATGAGAGTGGATCTGAACCCTGAGCCCCTCACTGCAGTGGTGACAAGCGAGGGTTTTAACCACAATAAACTACCGGGCACCCCTAGAGAGGCGGATGGAGATAATTAAGCTTGTTGGATATATGGGTGTACAGTTCCCTTCACTTCCCTATGTACCAGGAAGCCCACCCCTTGCTCATATTTGACGTCCTCCCTGCTGTACCAGAGTTTACACACGCACGCGCGCGTGCGCTCTCTCACACACACGCACGTCCAAGTATGTTTCTTCAGTCATACGCACAGATTCCAAGCACGATTGCTTACACAGGCGTGCACACACACACACACACACACACACACACACACACACACACACACACACACACTGATCAAAGAAACAATAAACGATCGAATAAACTAACAAAATAAATTTGACACTTTACAGAAAAGAAAATCTTAAACATGTTGCACGGTTAATCGTAATTAAGTTCTTGAACACTGACTACATGCGCAGACGGTTATTTAATCGCGGTTTGGTTCGAGAGAATATGTTCAATGCACATTACCTGATACATTTTTGTTGTGGCTACATGAGGATAGAAAATAAATATTGTCTCCTTGCATATCACGTGAGACGTTCACAAATAAAAAGTTTACAATAGGAAGCCCTAACCCTTATCTACTAACAGGTTTTATTAATAGATCCTCCAAAGAAACCCCCAGGAAAATCCAATGGTTATTATCATCATGAACTTGATTATCATTCACCCTCGTATCAAGGGGCATTAACGCTACGTTTGTTGCACGTGGAAGAGAGGGGTGAGCAGTAGTGGTGCGTGTGTGTGTGTGTGTGGGAGAGAGAGAAAACACGGAGAGTGCAATATTTCCTTAACTCAAGTGAAACATCTTGATCCTGCTGACACACCACCCGGGGCCAGTTTTACCTGGCAGGGCATACCTTCCTCTTGTCAACTAACTTTCCCTGCGATGTTGACGCCACTGCCCTGTGTACCGGGAAGTTAATACCACACGGCGTTGTCCCGGCGGGGGGACAAATATGCAAACCTCTTCTTTATCCCTCTATATCTCAAGTGTTACCGCGGGCTTCTCTTCGGTCTTCACGCCACTAAAGTGACACAAGGCTTACGGTGCAGATGAACACTCGGCAAGATCACACTCGATCACAGTAGTCGTTGGTCACGCGAAGTTAGCAGAACGCACCTCGTCCTGTTACACTATGAACAGTGCGAGGTTGTGAGAAGATATCATTCAGGCTGATTCCTTTTCTTTTGTCGCTTGTCTGCCAGCAGCGTGCAATGGTGAAGGAATTACGATCCAGTTACGGTTCACCTGGCAGCACTGAGGGTAAATAGGTCGCCGTCAGGGAGCATGTCCGTGGTGTGTGTGGATCAACATCGGAAGAGATGACGGTATGTATTATATGTATGCACAGCATTTTGTCCTCTCGGCCATTGGGCTGCGTGCACTTTATGAGCGTAATTAAGTGGTGGACATTTAGATATGCTTAACTTACAGCCCAGGGTGTCTCCCATTGATATTAGCTTAATTATTGTATTTATTTATTATTTTCAAGGTTTGGAGAGAGGAGACACTATATAGGAGACATATTCTTGGTTGTCACTTTGTATGGTGTTTGTGGTCCCTGCTCCACCCCACTAATAAAGATCCACAGTGGCATTAGTCCCACAAAGCAACAGCAAACTATAATTTGGTTTTTGTTTCTTTGCTGTTGGGCTAGTGCAGCATATATAGCGGTAAAGTGATAAAATAGTTTTGTGCCCTCTGCATCAGTGAGCTGCATTCAACAGCCACTGATATCTCCAACCGGGAACAGGAAGGATCATCAGACTAGATAGCAACCATTCTTATCCTTGCATAAGGAAGTTCTGTAGTCAGAAAGTAGATAACTTAATTGTGTGATAAGGCTGCAGGAGTGATAGCCCTTCATAACTCATCTTTCAAACTCGGTCTGCAAAAATGACAGACCCAGTGCCAGCTGCCTTCGGAAACAAAAGTTTGAACATTACTGCTGGAAAAAAACATTGTTCAGAGTAAAATGTCTGCTAATTGTACAGCTGTATGTATGCACATGTTTTGTCAGTGTGCCTGTGTATAAAGGAGGAGATATTTGTGAATATTTTGTCTAACCATTTATTTGTGTGCATGTTTTTGCTAATCTATGTCTGCTTATAGACAAATCCATGTGTTCATGTGTGTAAATGCAATGTGTGCATAAAATGATGTGGTGTGTGTGTGTGTGTGTGTGTGTGTGTGTGTGTGTGTGTGTGTGTGTGTGTGTGTGTGTGTGGACAATTTGATTCCTAACAAGATTTTGATGAATATTTGGTGTTCTGAATTTGTGCAAACACTCAATGCTCTGAATGACACCTTTTTTGCTGTACAAAGTTGCCTTACTGTAACAGATACAGAAGCCATGTTGGGGTAAAATGAAATGTGTTATAGGGGAGTAATGTGAATTTTCTTTTTTGATTTGGATTTTATAAACAAAATCAGCATTTTTCTGTTGCTGCAGAGTATACGAAGGTGCAAACTTGAAAACGACCTAGAGTGTCAGGGCTGGTACTGGGGACCACTCACAAGGTTTAGTTCTTTCTTTTATTTTTTAATGTATTCTCAGTATGTACTTGGCATGCTAGAAGTGAATATACAAACTTGTATGTATGTATGTTCCTGAAAATGCATCCTTGATGGAGGATGTAAGAATTTGATAGATACATCAACTTTATTCAGTCTTCATTTACACCAGGATTTCACTTTGTTTCAGACAAGAGGCAGTGGAGATCCTTCAGAACTATAGTCATGGTCACTTTCTGGTGAGGGACTCAACCAGTGAGCATGAATACACTCTAGTAGTGAGGTGAGGGACTCAACCAGTGAGCACAAATACACTCTAGTAGTGAGGTGAGGGACTCAACCAGTGAGCACAAATACACTCTAGTAGAGACACTCGATTAGTGAGCACGAATACACTCTTGTAGTTAGGTGAGGGACTCAACCAGTGAGCACAAATACACTCTAGTAGAGGCACTCGATCAGTGAGCATGAATACACTCTGGTAGTGAGGTGAGGGACTCAACCAGTGACCATTATAATACATTCTGGTAGAGTGATGAGAGACTCAACCAGTGAGAATATACACTCTATTAGTAAGCCAAGGAACTCAACCAGTAAGTATAAAAACACTTGAGTAGAGGGATTCAGCTAGTGAGTATAAGTAGACAGATGTAGTGAGATGGGAGGTGCAACCAGAAACCATAAATGCACTTTATTAGTAAGTTGAGGAATTTAACCAGTGACAATGAATACGCTCTAGAACAGAGGTTTTCAAACTGTGATACGCGTACCACTACTGGTACGCGAAGGTATGACAGGTGGTATGCGAGCACCATGCACCAATAAAAAAATGCGTATATATATTTTACGGGGGCTGTATGTTCGCTGTCATTGCTGCGGGTGGAGCCTTGCATAAAGCCATATGTCACAACCCAGAGCAGGAATGTCTTCGCGTCAGGATTAAGCGAGCACCAAGAATATTGGGAACCAGACCTTTATAATCCTGATTAACAGCACTCTGCATATTTACGCCGTTTACCCATGGGTAGGTGTGTGGGGATCTGTGAATGTTGTGACCACCAGGTCACCAACAGTTAAAAGTTTGTCAGACGTGGAGACAGGTCTACATATTTATACACATAACAAGATGGATAATATACATATTTAATGAAAGATATTTATATCATGATATATTTACAATTAACTAGCTACTTACTAAATCATATACTAATTACCTACAAACCTAAGACTAATGTACATATTCGCAAAGGGTAGGGTTGTGAGGTGGTGCTCGGTCAATTCAAATTTTCTATAGTGGTACTCGACTGGAAAAGTTTGAAAACCTGTGCTTTAGGTGAAGAGTCAACCACCAGTAACAATGACTACAGTAGCAGTGAGGTAAGAGACTCAGCTAGTGAGCATGAATACACCGTAATGAGCTTCTTGACGTTAGCTTTTGAAGTAGGAGTTGATCTGGGTGGGGTGGATGGGAGGGGTTATTAATGGTGGGGTGGATGGAAGGGGGTAGTAATTTTTGGGTGGACGAGAAGGGTTAGTAATGATGGCGTGGGTTGATAGGGTATAAAATTTTCCTCAACTCCCAGACTCAGTATAAGTTCAATTTTTCTTTTTCTGTTGTGAAATATAAATGAACACATCTAAAGAACATTAAGTGCATAAGAATAAGTCCTGTTGAGTGTATTTATAGTTAAATCATCTGCTCATACTTTTAAAGGCAATTTTAACTGGACGTGTGATGAACATGTAAGTATGTTTGGAAAACTGTTTATGTGACTGTCAATTAAAAACATGCTAAACATAATCACATGTCTAACAATAGATATCCAGCTAAGAAGCCCCATTTGAGACTTAACAGATTTCTTAGCAGCCTCATACTTTGAAGCTATACTCTAAAGTTGGACCTAAAAGCTTCCCTCCAGTATAATGGGGTAGGGGATGAAGTTTCTTTCTTTCAAAAGTAATCATTCATATTTATAGCTGTGCCCAAAAGTTATCTACAAGGAACAGGCAATTCCTAAACCTACACAAACTCTGATTCAGTCAGTACCAGGTATGGGCACTCATTTTCTGTTTCTTCAGAGAAATGTCATTATTTATTTATTTTCATGTATTTTCTAAATGAACAAATCTTGCAACTATTGTAGACATCAGTAAAGCACCAGTCCAAAGTGGCATAATTATGCACATTGAAAGTAGAACTTACCGTGCAATAACCTGTTTCTGCAGAAAAGGGAATGCGATTCGATCAGTTCGTATCATGAAGTGGGATGGCAAATATGGCATCTTGAGCGGCTATTGTAACTTTTCTTCTGTGATATCATTGGTTAATTACCTGCTGAAGCACCCAGAAAGCTACAAGGTCCAGTTTCCTGATCTGGACTTTATCCATCCTGTTTTGAAGGTAACCACAAAGTTAGCTGCTTAGAAATGTACAGCTATGTCATGCTCATTTGGTACCAGCTTTGTACATCACAAACCACTTTTGATATATGCTATACAGCACTGTACACAGTGTAAATAATAAAACAGCAATGCAAGATGATCAAGATTATTTTCCCTGTGATCAAGTTTATTCTTGAGTAAATAATAAATTAGCACTGAAAATTGTTATAACTTACATGCTGAGTAAAAATAAATACAGACTCAATGTGGTGATCATATAAATAAAAATATATGAATAAAAATAGTACAGAGCATGATTGCTTACACATTGACAGAGTGAACTTGAGTGAACATGTCTCTCATAAGCTGTAGTCTTTAGGATAATTAATACATTGCTTGCTTTTGTCCCAGCCCCATAATGAGAGCGATAACTTGCCAGAACTGATGTGGCAAGTGGTTCTTAAAAACAAGGAATTGCTTCT
Organism: Marisa cornuarietis; assembly: GCA_004794655.1. Lineage (NCBI taxonomy): Eukaryota > Metazoa > Mollusca > Gastropoda > Architaenioglossa > Ampullariidae > Marisa > Marisa cornuarietis. The sequence continues at coordinate 283,892 of SMMW01000109.1, read as the reverse complement.
GAAGCGTAATGACTATACGAATCACCTCCAGAAGGTCAAAATGGTTGCTATGGTAATGTATACCAAGTCAAAAACAATTTAATTTTGAGTTGTTGTTTTAGTATTTTTTTTGAAAGACTGGTATTTTTATATTCGAGCTGTGAATTTCATTTCATCTGTGAAATGTAATAACCCTAGTAGCACAGAATGCCACCCATGTTCTGCACCAGGGGACCCATGTATATTTGGCATTCTGTGCTGCTAGGGAAACTGGAAAGCTACTTAGTTATGCATGAGACCACTGGAATGCTCTCTCTCCCTCTCTGTTGTATTAGAAAAATGGAAAAACCAATCTGTTTCATGTCTACCCTGTCCTTGAGTTTCACCAGAGAGTAGCTAAATATCAAGATAAACAGGAATCGCTAGAAGTGTAACATATCTTACATATCTCACACATTCTCATCAGACTTGTCTGATATAGAACATCAATTATGCATTCTGATGATGATTTTTTTTTTTTTAAAATGACAGGAAATTCAGTGTTCTCAGACAACAATTACTTCCTTACAAGTGGTCCATGAAATGTTTGAAGAACAGCTACGCATCCAGACAGAATCTCGTAGAAACATCATGTTTGAGGACCAGGCAACTGTTAGCAGGTATGCTCTAGGTTTGTCCACAAATGGGTCCCCCCCCCCTCTGCCTCCCTTTTCACTCTCTCTGTTTTTCTTTCTTTCTTTTGTCTCCAGTTAAACTTAAAGCATCTTTAAAGTTATGATAGGAAAACAAATCAGATCCCTTGTTCAGCAGTTAACAAATCAGAAACAAGTGTTGGAAAAATGGTAGCTCCATTACATTTATTGCTTTAGTTGTTGTTGCATCATCATTGTAATCATCTTCATCATTCAATCGTCATCCAATCATCATTTAATTATCCATCAATCATCCATCATCATTGTCATCAATATCATTATTATTGCTGTCATCATAGCTGTCATTATCATCATCATAGCTGTCAACATCATCACTTAGCATATCAGTATTATAATATTTCAACTCTGATGACGTACAGGTTGCCCCTGATAGTTTTTTTTTTATTATGCATTATCTTTCCTTGCATGCATATTATAATGAAAACCACGCTGGTCAGGGAAATGAACAAGGCAAGAGAAGAACAGACAAAAATCATTATTCATAATGTTAGGCTAAAGCAACTATAAAGCAGCCAGCTGATGCAAAGACCTGTGTACAAACCAAAGGTATGCTCAAAAGATCGAGCTTCAATCATGTCTTGAACAACTGTGTAGACAACAAGGGGACACTACCACACAAACTCCTGTCCATCTTGAGACCATCTGAGTAACACCAGATCTGGAGGCACTCAACTCTCTGGTCCAGGTTAAAGCCAAAGTACCAGGCATTATCAAGAAGGATAAACCAAGTGGCACTGAAAGTGCTGAACAAGAACTACAATCCTTCCATTTGGGTCCATGTGCTATCTGAGGGATATGAATAAACTTTGTGGGCAAGCTTGGACTTGTAGATTGATGCATCTACAGAGGAAACTACAAACAAATGGTGGAAGTGCAATCTACATGTTCTTCCAATTTCAGCTCTCTGGGAAAGTAAGACCTCCATACAGAACAGACCACTGCTAGAGGCCGCCAGACACCTCAGAGCAAGTGAACCTGGTACAACCAAGTCTGAATTAGAAAACAGAAATGCAGGTGGGGGGTGGGGAGTAGGCAAGAATTGTTGTATTTTAGCCAGGCCAGCAACTAAGGGTATATCATGGCAAACAAGTGGGTCCTATAAATAGATGAAAGAAAAAGAACAGTATGCCTCCAATGAGATCTGAACCCAGGACAGTCAATCCTCACTGTATCAGTGACAGGCAGTAACCCTTTCACCATCGGACCACCCTAAAAATGCTAGCATAAGTTGCCACCAAGAACAACCTACAACATTCTGTCAAAACCGTCACTCAAAGGTTTACTCACTTTACTGTATCAATGTAGCAGATCCCCTCCCACTACAATATTGAGAGAAATAAGCAAGATGATAGACAAAAGCAAGCAGGTGTCCAGAGCACATGAATCACTGCATCTCGTATCAAGAGATTACATTCAGATAAATCGATTATCTCATTAAATCCAGATACCAGTAAAATTGGATTAAATACCATGGCATTGACACAGCTGAAAGAGATGTCTCCCAAGACCTAAAATTCATGATGGCAGACTGTTGTTTTCCTCCTGAAAGTCACTGCAGGCTGCTGTCATAAATATACCACCTGAAGGTGTCACACATGAATGAATGTACATGTGACACCGGCATCCAAACTGCCAAAGGTTCTGCAAGGATGATATTTTTTACACACACATTTATGTAAGCAATCTACTGTGTAAATGTAGGGGGACCAGAAATAAAAGAAAAAAGAAAAAAAGCAAAAAACAAAAAACAGACACCCATTCATTAATTACATAAACATTCCATCCATGAAGATACAACCATAAGAACACAGAAAAAGTCTTCTCAGCTGTACTTATTGTCTCACTGCACCAAAACATTACTTTGTACTTAGTTACATGAATAGCAAACTTCTTCTCTTAGTTAAAGATCCATTTTAATTTTTGACTTGACATTTAGAAAGCAAATGACATATGGCTGGTTAATGAATCAAATATTACATCTCTGCAAAAAAACAAAAACAGAGATCAGATTGACTGAATGGCTCCCTTGACAGAACATCACACTGACGTTTTGATGACAAGCTGGTGTAAGTCAGAGTTGTTCCTGTGTTGATGTTTTATGACTTGCTGTTTGTTCTTCGCTGATTGTTTGCAGCCTTGCAATGAATATGTCCCAGTTGCACAATCGTCTGCAGCTCATCGTGTCCAAAATGAAGGCAGAGAAAAAACGTCTTGTCGATCTGCAAGCTGAACATCATACCCAGATGGAAATTACTGAGTTTTTAAACCCTAAGCTGTCCAAGCTGGAGACAGAACAGAAGCAGCTTTGCAGGTGATGTATATGAGGACTGACCTGACTAATGTACATGCCTCCATCTATGCTGTAACCACTCTGCTATTCTGCAATTTCCCTAAAACACAGCAAGTGGAATCGCTAAACTTTTTATAAACAGTAAGGATATGAGTAGTCTATATTCACTTATAAACACACACATATTGCGCGCGTACACATATACACTCTTTGTCTCCCATTCACTCGCTGAGATACGCTCATCCCTTGCATATCTTTTGTAACAAATTACTAGAAGCACAACAAAAATTATTCAAACATGACTCTTTGGATGAAATTACTAATCAGTACTAAAAACAATTTTCAGGCAAGCTCTAGAAATGGGTATACTGAAGGAATACTTGGATCTGTTACTTCTGGAAGAAGAATGTAGTGACACAGGCCACTTCAGTCACAGTTTCTGGCTAATTTCTTGTGACCGCCGCAAGGCAGAAGAACTTCTTATGGATCGAATACCTGGGACTTTCCTCATTCGCCATCGGGATTCAGACTATGCTCTGTCTGTGGTGTGAGTAATGGCAGCCTTCCCAATGAGTCAAAAATCTTTCACCTGTTGGATGTCATTTGAGCATACATCATACTGTAGAGATATGTATTCTTCAGTACGCCTGTGTGGAGCATACATCGTACTGTAAAACTGAGTATTCTTTAGTAAGTCTGGCGCAGACTGACTTTGGACATTCTACAGCCTCTGTTTAAATTCTCTGTCTTTGTGTCAGTTTATTTTCAGATCAACTCATGTTTCACACTTTGATGAAAGACAATTTTATGTCTTTGTTTTTATCAGTGTAGGAATTTTTGTTCTTTTACTTTATTTGTTTGATGTGCAGATGTGCTGATGGTGAAGGAACAAAGATATGTCACTGCCGTATCAGCTGCACACAAGATTGTTATGGATTTGTTCCTGAGTTTTGCCTCTTTGGCTCTTTGGAAGAACTTGTCATCAAGCACAAGACCATATCATTACGTTTCTACAATCCCACGCTAGATGTGTGTTTAACCTACCCTATTAACTACAGGGAAAATAACCAATGATGATCTTGACACCAGTCTTTACTTCCCAATAAATAAAACTTAATTTTCATAAAGTGTGTTATCATCATATTTACACATTATAAACATTCCTAACATAACCATAATACAGACATTTTTAAACATCAGTAGCCTATGAGACTTAAAAACATGAAACAAAGTCCTTTGTAGCAAAAGTGTATTTCTTGTGACCAATAAATGACTAGTCATCTGTCATATTTTAATCCTGCATTATAGGTTAGCTTTGAAATGATTGTAACCAAAAATACAGAAGAACCACCGAAAATTTTCTTTTTACAAACTTGGGCAGAATTTTTTCTTCTTGAGTGAATTAGTTGTGTTACAAGAGATACTCAGAACAATTTTCTTGACTGGAGGCTACCCTTGAAATGAGTTAACTGGATTGCTGCCCTTGACTTTCTTCACATATATGACTCCACCTTGCATGTCGACTGAGATGCTAAAGCAATCAGCAGGAGAGATAAAGAGCTAGCAAGAAATATGAGACAAGGACAACTTCCAAATAATAATGCTGGTGTTGTGAACTTTATCTTTTTCTACACAGTCATATAGGAAGTCTTGCATGCAGAACCAAAAACTACATAAACTACAACTTGTAGACTGGTGCTTGTCTGCTGTGGACAAACATGATTTATCCAGGAAAGCTGCCTATAAATCCACTTCACACAAAAAAGAAAAAAAAGTTGCTGGTACGACAACAGGAAGACTCATCAGCTTGAGTCATTTTATTTACTGTCAGGTTGTACAATCTTTTACAAGGTTAAACAATCCTCATGCTGCAGTGAGAAGTGCATTTAAATCTTTAAGTAGAGACCACCATGCAATTTCTTGTCACTTCTTTGATACTGAGGATGGAGACAAAGACTTGTCATCTTGACACAAACTGCGGATGTGCTGCTTGATTGCTATGCACAGCATTTAGCACATCACCAGTCCAGCAAGATTTGCTGTTCTTTCTCTGTATGTGTCGCATCTTACAGGTGCTTTGCTGTGATGTAGTTTTATTTGCTGGTTCAGCATAAAAATATTTACTTGCCCTACTCCCCTCTCATCTTTCTGGTGCATCTAATAGTCATGGGAAGTCACATGGTGGGTTTTCTGTTGGCCACATGATGTGCCAGTCTGGAAATTAGTATCCCATTGGAGAAAAAAGGCTGCTTATACTGGATAGAGATTTCAGAATTCAACCAAGCACAATCATTCAAAAAAAAAGAAAAAAAAAAAGAAAAAAACCCGGTAAAATATGTGTACTTGAATTGCATGATGTTTTCATGTAGGTGCACACATACTTGTATACATGTGTCCATGTATGTGTCTGTATGCTTTTTACAATGTTACTTAGATGGAATCACTAAACTTTTTATAAACAGTAAGGATGTGTTTGTCTATATTCACATGCAAATACCCACATATGCAATCAGTCATGTACATACACACACACACACACACACACTCTTTCTCTTCCATTCACTCCCTGCACATTTGTATGTAAATGTGTGTATTAGTGTGTGTGGGTGTGTGCATGCATTCTCATTATTGTTAAAGCTTAGTCCTAAGTGTAGTCTAGTTATTTTCAAATATTTTACAAACCTTTATTATTTATTATAGAGATATAAAAACATATCTTTTAAGGATGAAAAAAAGAATTAGTCTAATGCCTGTATCTAAATTACTGTGTGCACATTGTGGGTGTGTGTGTGTGTTTGCAAGGGTGGGTACATGCTTATTAGCTATGCATCAGCACTTTGCTCATTCTCTTTGTGGGTGAAATACTCTAGCAGTGAATATTATTTATGTTGATTTCATTAAAATAAAAGCCAGATAAGTCGAATGATAAACTTAAGACTTTTTTTTTGGCTAGTTTTTTTCCCTACTGTTCTGTTTACTTTTCCTTATTCAAGGTTACCTAATCAAACCACATGTCTGTACAACAGTTACAATATGCCTTTCATACGCTTAAAATCTGTCGCAGACAAACAACAAAGAGATGAATGGTCCGATGTTGAAAACTGCTTGTGAATTTTGAAAATAATAATAACGAACATTCTTATAGCACTTTTACGATGATTTGCTCAGAATACTTTACAGAAGTTATAGACCTACCCACAAAAGGGGATCACTAACACCATGTACCTATATTCGCATGTAGCAAACACGCTCACTTCTACAACAGACACACCTACCCATACACAAGGTAAATACAGATACACATTAATTATACACGCTCATGGTCAGGACAGGGTCCCAGTGAAGTCTCTGTTCTGACAAAATGCGTCTTAAGTTTGGACTTAAAGATGGTAAGAGAATCAGAGGGATGAAGGCTGATGGGTAATCTGTTCCAACCTGAAAGCCCTCTGGCCAGACATCTTTGTCGAAGAAGCTTGGTGTCAGAAGATGAGTAAAGAAGTCGTGCGGGTGTATAGATGGGAGTGAGTTCAGAGAGGTATCGAGGACCAGTGCCAGAAACTGCAGAATAAGTGGAACGTTTAAAGACTATAGTCACTATACGATCAACGACTGCCACCCAGTGAAGAGTGAATGATGGGTGGTATATGTTCACATCTAGATGGTCTCCAGATGAGGCGACCAGTATTTTTCTGGATCCTTTGAACTCTGTCAAGAAGATACTTTGGGAAAACCAGTCAGAAAAGAATTACAATAGTCAATCCTCGAGAGCCCAAAGGCAGGAAGGAGAGTTTTAGTTGCATCAGTTGGTGAGATAATAAGAATGGTACTGATCCTACGGAGTTCAAGATAATCAATTCTACAGACATGAAAAATATGATGATGAAAAGTCAAACTCTGGTCGAGAAAGACACCCAAATTGCGGACAGTGGTGGAGAAAGGAATAGTTGAGTTGTTAATAGAGACTGAGGGAGAGAAGGATGTCTCAGAAAGTTCTTCGGACAAGCAAGTAGCCGTTCAGTCTTATCATCATTCAGTTGCAGCCTGTTGTGGAGCATCCAGGACTTTACATCATCTATACATTCCTGTGTCCGTGTCAGTAGTCCCGCGAGTTCAGTAAGTGGAGCTGACTGATAAAGCTGTGTATCATCAGCATAACTGATACGTGACATGGCATGGTGTGAAATAACATCAGACACACACAGGGGACATATACAACACAAAAAGTATTGGACCCGGGACCCCGTATCTCGGGACAGAAGCACAGTTTGTGTGCGATAAGCAACACACACTCACACGCACTCTCTCATCACACGAATTATATTAATGACAGCTGTGTTGACCCAAACATGGAGTCGATAGCATATTGAATCATAAGTGGACAACTCATTTATGCATGTGAAAGAAAGCAAATTAAGGAAATATTTAAAACAACCCACGATATAATAGACATAAGTCGACAAAATTTCGCATGAAACTGAAATGGGTTAATTGTCTTTATGAGGAGGTAACAAGTAGCATGATGAGTACAACTGTAGTCTGTACAGGAACTTTTGAGGGCAGGTTTGAGTAAAACAAGGGGGTGAGGCGTGGTCCAGATTCCACTGAAATCACCTGCACCTGCAGATGTGTGTGTGTGTGTGTGCAACACCTGTTGTCGGGCAGAAATGCGGCGGTTTTTAAGTCACGTGACTTTGTTCGCTCGCTGCACCTTTTCTTTCTTTTCTGTTAAGTGCTCGGAAAACTATTTTATTATTTAATCTGTATAGTTGGTGACATTTGTTATGATGCGTAAGCGGCTGTTGTCGAGAAACATTGGTGTCCGCACGACTGCACGTCCCTCCCAACTGTTTCCCCAGGCTCACCGACAAATGTTATTGAGCGACTGACTCACTGTGTTTGTGTGTGCGTAATGTGTGTGTGTCTGTGTGTGTGTGTGTGTGTGTGTGTGTGTGTGTGTGTGTGTGTGTGTGTGTGTGTGTGTGTGTGTTGGCATTAGAGCTCGTGAACAGACCTCAAGATCAGCTATTGGCAGGTCAACGTTAAATGTTCTTGCTTTTTCGAGCGTTCGGCAGATCACAACAATTTTTTTTTTTAATGCGCGCGGGAGTTAATGTTTGATGAGAGTGTGGTGAGAATATTTGTAAACAGTTAATTTTTTGCTATAGTTTGCAAATGCAGATTTGTAGTTCGACGATAACAGCGTCCTCAGTAAGCTCTCCCTTTGACTTTTCAGTCACTTACTAGACTGTAGAGGGATCACGGCTCCCATCACAACCACCACCAACACCATCATCATCATCATCATCCACCCATCCCTTGGCTGGTACTAGCTGATCACCAGACAAGCTGTCCTGCCGGTGCCGGTCGTCGGAGGTGTTGGTTGGGGGGGGGAGAGACTACAGCCGCAACAGTTGTGCCAGAAAGATGGCGACAAGGGGGGCAGTCTTAGTAAACGTGTTGTGTGAAAGAGATCCCCCACCTGGTTGTTGACGAGCACTGAACTTGAGCCTCAGTATAGCCTTCGATGGTTTGAACAAGACCCTTTTCGATGTCAAATTTTCCCACCGCATGCCAAAGCCCCACGAGCCAGACTTTATTTTTGTCGGTTTTTTTTTTAAGTCGATGAAGTTGTGATAGTTCTTTACGATGTTGTAGATATTTTTCTATCAGGATGTGACTTTTAAAGGTCTTTTCAACTGTGGTCGTGCCTGCTCTAGCTTCCACCAACAGCGAATTGAAATCAGCTCTGCCGGAAATGGGTGAACAGGTGAATTATTGTCTTTTTCCGATGTTTTTTGTAAGTGAACACCTGTAGCTTATTAAACGATTGTAACTTGTTAAATAGGTACAACTATTTATTGGGTAACATAAGATGAGGACTACTTCAGGGGTTCACACTTTGTAGGCTACATCAAGTGTGTGTGTGTGGGGGGGGGGGGTGACGAAATAACAAGAGAGGGTAGACCAGTGGGTTGGTGTCGCAGGTGCTCGGGCAGGGCAGGTAAGTTAATCTCAGGTGAGGAAGGGATTACAGGAAAGGGATGTACACTAGTAGAAGGGGGCAGTACACGAGAGCGCTCGTCCCACCTCCTTACAAGCACATTTCGTGGTTTGGTGCAAGGGTGAGCTGTTCCAGACAAGGAAGATCAACGGTCGGCATACCACCATCTCTTCTGCATCGCATCGGGAAGGCCCTCCGTGCAGCGAGGACAATTCTGTACCATAAACAATGGGCATTTATATTAAGCATAATTGTTCGAGACAACGAAGGACAATTGTGTCCCATATCACAAGGGACCATTCTATTCTACGCAGCAAAGACAATTCTGTCGAGGGAAGTGGCGTATGAATGAGTAACGAGTGGAGCGTGCGAGTGTGATATGTAAACGAGTGTGGAGTATGATGTGTGGTAGGTAAGCATAGCTAGGGTTCTTTTGACTCACTAAATATCTGGGTTAGTGGTAGGAGGTAGGATTAACAAGACACCCTAGATAATTAGCCAGGATAGGATTTTACCTACATCTTCTCCTCCATTAATGATGTTAGTGATTCGTGTAAAGCCCTCGACATTCTTTTTCATTTTCAATAATTAACTTGTTTTCACTTAGCTGGGTCGAGTTCGTTTATCGGGAATGTGCACTGGGGGCTCAAGTCGTTGTGAAAGTACGAAAAAAAAAGATTGCATGTTCACCTTGTTGATTCTACAATTCTGAATTAACGGGGACCGCCGTTACTTGTAGTTACTGTGCGTGCGAGAGTTTTATTTTCTTATTGTGAATTTAAGACAGAGAGCGTGCTTCCCCCCTTCCTTTTGGGAATATCTGACATAAATAGCTAATTTAAGTAGACAGGGACAGCAAAAGACAGGTGTGTTTGCCCTTTGAATAAATGAGGGGATGAGTGAATCTGACACAATGAGAGCATCCGTGACAACAACACTAAGGAAAATGAACAGGAATCGCCAGTTAGAATCTTTCGTGTGGAATACAAGCAACCAAATTAATCTTAACATTTAGCGGGGCTGTCACATGAAGGGGTAGAATTGTTTCAGTCCAATGTCTCTATCCATCAAGTCTATTTTATCGTCTGCCCCATCAGCATCCTGCTCGCTGACTCACTTCGTTCCAACCGGTCTGTGAATTATGAGAATGAAGAAGGTCCAGAGGGGAGCTCTACTGTACTCCATATGCTGCGACTGAATTAGTCTCTGTCATCGCAAACATTGACTTCGAAACATCTAGCAATTATGACCAATAAAGATCGATGTCACCTGCTGTCTTCAGGTGACACCCACGCACTACAGGGACGAAGACAACTCGATTGCTCACCACCTTTATTTTCAAATATTAACTGAGAAACTTCGAGATCCTATTTGTTGAACCACGACAGATTCTAGCAATCGACAACTTACAGGATATAATTCTGTTTGTGTTCATCATAGGTAGATAGATAGATGTGTAAAGCTAGTTCATAGTTGTAAAAATGTTTGAGTACTATACTCCTGCTCGTCGTTCGCTCCACCAAATCCAGAAATGGCATCAACAGACAGTTTAATTACAGCTTTAGCACCGGCTTAGCTTACAGTTTGAGTCAAGTTTGTGCTATTGTGCGAGTTGCATCTCTCTCTCACACACACATACACATACAGCATAGAAGAGGAGCCACAAATCATCCTCCCCCCTAAACATGTCGCTATTAGCTGCAGTCTCTAGTGGGGTAGATGCGTACACAATAATGAGTCACTCACTGTGGCAGCAGGCTGGGTACGTGAAGGTTCCTTTTTACACCCATACCACTTCACACCCCCAGGTTTCTCCCCACCCCCACCCGACCCGGCAGGCCTCAGTTGCTACTTTATCCCCCCTTGCCAAACAGCCAGATTGTATAAATTTTCCGACTGTGCAAAGTGCAAGCATATCTTTGCTACCCGGCGATGTTGTGGTACCTCATTTATTTCTAAACGAATCTATACGGGGACTAGTTGTTAAACTGACTTTTCTTGATGGTGTGATAACGGGTAGACTGTTTATTGCATTCTCCCACCCTTTTTTGGGGGGATGGCCTGGACCAATTCAGCTTGGCGCAGCTGCGCAGATAGATATCTGATGTCACTGAATAGCACACTGATAAAATGTTGAAACATTTCCTGAACGGGCAAACTGATACCGGATATAGGTAGACACTTTTTTTTGGCATTGTGTTTGATGTTCTCGCATGATTTTTCTACAATGATTTTATCACTTTATGCGAGCTTTTAATTGGTGACAACAGTTCACCTTACAGTGAGGTATCTCGAACTAACATCGGGGGTGACACACCGTCCACCACGGGAGTGACCTTAGTCGAGGGCTCGTATACATCATCTGCACGTAGGTAACAGGGTTTGCCATTCATGAGGAACACGTACAGCAGTTTCAGACCTTCTCTCCACCATCCTTCAATTAAAGATATTGGAAGGTTTAGCATCCCACCTACCAAAATATTGGAGTTCTTATCGATCAGTATAGCTTGGGAAACAAGTATATACAGCAATGTACATTTGTTGATATTATTGTGACCTTCAACCCGGACTTGGTGTTTTCGAGTGCTGCATGGCCAGGTTGACCAACTTCACTGAGTTGGTTCACAGACTTGTACGGTTTGTATACTTTTTGTCGCTAACTTTTTCCAGCAGTGATTTTATTGTTAAATTTTGATCTGTCCCTTGGTTTGTATCAAGCCTAGAGAAATAGTGAAACATTTGTACTTCCCTAAACTCGATCACAGCTCATGTTGGCCAATAGGTGCACGATGTTAACTTCGAGTAGACCCTGCACAACACTCTGACTCGGTGTGTGTGTGTGTGTGTGTGAGTGAGAGAGAGAGAGAGAGAGATCGGTTGTTTATGTTTGCTATGTGTAGTATGTTATGTTATGTTTGTCACAATTTCCTCTGTGTAGTATTTTGTCGGCCGCCAGAGGTAACTTACTTCAGAAGGGAGAAAATAACGAGTGTTAATCAAAGTGAATCATTAATTGTGCCAATGTGGTGAGGCTCAGACAAACGGTACGTCAACCTGTAGACTTTGATCAGGTATCAGCTGACGTCACACACACACACACACACACACACACACACTACCAATATCACACCACATGGTGACATCACAACCTGTCCTGTGAGCAAGCCAGTAAACTGTGCAGGTAATGAGCACTAGAGTCGTGTGACTGACTTTCACTTCAACTCATCCAAGACAGTAAGCATCAAGGTCACCACAGGGATCCCCCCACACACCCCTCCCCTTCCACACACACCCCTCCCACTCCCCACACCCCCACCTCCCAAAAGCAAACGTGAGACTTGGCAACGTGGGCTGCGACCTCCACCAGGTTGGCTGAGCGACAGCTGCGCAGGTCCGCTCGTGGTTTTTCGTGCAGCTCGGTATTTGAACTGATTTGCGTGACAGCCTCGCACTTGTAGTTAAGGCCACGCGCTGGCTGGTCCCTGGAGGCAGGGTACGTGTCACCACAACTGTAATGCACCCTGGGGGGATGTAACCGTGCAAGCGTGTTACACAGGGAGGTGCACACGACCAGGCTGCACAGACTTGCAGAAGTGGACCATCTCGCGTGAATCATTCACGGTGAATGTGTTTCCTCTCAGTGAGGGGGGTGGGGGGAGAGCGCAGTGCTTGGTGTACAGACGCAGACATCCCCGCAACAGATGTGTACGTGTGTGTGTGTGTGTGTTAAAACTGGGTCACCATGTCCTTGATTGGCCAGTGGCTTTGAAGCGACTGAACCTTCCTGTAAGTATTCTTCTTGTCCCACTTTGTATCGGTGAGACTTTCATGTAGGTGATGTTCCATGGAGCAGCTTGTAAAATTCTGACTTGTTGTAAGCATTACAGAGCATTCAAAAGTTGTGCCACTCATAACGGTCGGACTCAATCGTCTTGCTATAGCAACGTTTGAAGTTTTTTACACCTTTATGTACAGGTAGACAATTCAAGATGCATAAAACCTTTTGTAGATACAAAGATTGTTAGAAGGAAGTTAAGTACAGTCTCTTTAACCCATTATTTTAGATCTTTAAGTTATATGGTGTAAGTTAAAATGTAAATATGAAATACAATTCAGTGTACTTTTTGTACTATTCAATGTACTTGTTTATAGTTTGTAAATTTATTTGTTAAGATAGGATGTTGACTTTCATAGTTGGACATCAGGGCATGCACATGGCGAAGGAAATAGTATGCTTCAAAGTTATATTAAGCTGTTGATTCATTCTTATAGTTTTCTCTCTCTCTCTCTCACACACACACACACACACACACACACACACACACACACACACACACACACACACACACACATATTTTTGTGTGAAAATATTTTTATCATTTTGTCAGGATGTGTTGATTGATATTAGCTGCACTGCACATGTCTTTTACTGTTCAGATTAAAACCATTTCTGTGATACATGAATAACCATTAAGTAATGTACAGCCAGCAACTTAATTTGTATGTATATCCTTTTGAAATGATGCCTTTTTTATCTTTTAACAGCAGGGCCAAACTTCATCAATGTAGAGAATGGCAGCTGCTAACAAAAGCCACAGCGATAAAGGGAGTTTACCTGCAAATGGCCTCAAAGATGCACAGCAACAACTTTACCATGTATGTGTAAACAGTGCCAAGTTAGACCAGCCTTGGTTTTGGCCAGCTATACCAAGGTGTGTTTACCTTAATACCATTGAAATATTTGTGTCCAGGAATACACTATATTATTTAGCTGTGGATTTAGGCACGGCATCAGAAACTGCATGGAGATGCATTCAGTGTTGGTGTTCATTTTGGGTCTAATGATGATATATTGAGTCCTGGTGTTTATGTTTATGCTAAAGACGTGTTCCTGCAGTTTTTTCCCCTTCTCTTTGTCTGTTTTTCTCTTTCAATACCTCTCTGATGGTCATGTAAAGATTTAAATATTCAGAGTGCCACGACAAATGAACAAAGCCGTCAGTGTTAGACTGATGGTATTTTATCCTAGTTTTGGGCCTAAGAAGCACCATTGTCACATGGCTTCATTCTGTCATCATGTGGCTTTCTCTCTTATTCAGAGAAGAAGCTGAGGAGCAGCTGGCTGGACGGCCGGATGGATCTTTCCAGATTCGGAAAAGTAGTGTAAAAGGAAATTTCACACTTGTTGTCAGGTTTGTCTCACAGTCACAGACTTGCTGTTAATGTCACAGACACTACTAACAGATTGGGTAACAGACAGTATTAAATGCCTCATGTTAACTCAATACAAATGAATCGATGCACTTGAGCTGTAGCTATGAAGACACTCACATCTGTGGCTGCAAACTGTATAGGAAGAGTTAAATGTAAAGCTGCAGGTACTGACTGCAAGACTTATTTTACTGGGTGTATTCTGCCATTAGTGTGTGTAAGCATTCTTTAATTACAAAAAAGTATAATGAACTGCTTCACCTCATCTGAGACACATCAAACTCCTGGGCTCTCCTTGCCATTGTCATGAATCTTTCCCAATAAATGTGTTGCCCACGTAGCAGTGGGTGTCACTGGATGGAGCAAACATAAAACCAGCAACCTTTTGCTTCAAGTGCACTAGTGATAATAATAATTAAATTTGTAAAATGCTCTTGGCTGTGTGTATTCGAGCTCGGTGCACTGCACACAAACCGACAGTCATCCACGCACAAGAAATGTAAGCATCAGCAAACAGATGACACCATGCTACAGAACCTTGACCTTTCAGAACCAGAACTTTGTGCACAGTGCCAACAATTAAAAATCCCATTCTATGGATTCCCCTCCCCTTTTTTTGCAGGAAAGATGGTGACAATTCATGTATTAGGATCTTCCATCATAAGGGACAGTATGGCCTGCCTCATTCAGATTTGACATTTTCTTCTCTTTCCAAATTTGTGGAGTACTATAGAAACCACTCATTTGCTTCATTCAACAAACATCTAGATATTTGCCTACAAGATCCAGTCTTTAAGGTAGGTAAAGGGAACAAATAGGAGTGAAGCTTTAGTTTTGGTGTTGGATTTTCTCATTCATTAAATGTGTTCGAATTTCCTTCCTATTTTTTTTTCTTGTATGGATATATTTTCATAGGGAGTATGTGGGTAGGTGGGGGAAGTGTTAAAATGGTAGAATATGTCTGTACTATAATGTTTAAAAATGTGCAAAGTGCAAGATGATCAATTCTAAATTTTTATATGTCTCCCTTTCATCCTTTTTTATTAAGAAGTAAGAAGTATGTAAAGTCCATTAAAAAGTCTTCAGTTTTATTAACAATAAATTACTGGTTTCAGTCGATTCATGAACTGGTTTGATTATTTTTGCATAGGAAATCAAGGCTGCTGGTGGTGAACAGTATGCAGTGTTTAAAGAGCTCTATGACTTGTGTCAGGAAGAACTCAGTGCACATACTCGCTTGTCTGTACTTGGCAATCAGCGTAAAGAGCTTGACAAGGTAGGCATACGGTGCATGCATGCATGTGTGTGTGTGTGTGCCTGGATGTGTATATGGCTGTACATTTATACATTCATACTTATGCACTTGTGTACATGAGAACATTCAAATGTATGTGGCTAAGTACAATTGTAAACATGTATGATAAAGTATAGACATTAAAATCATTCAGTATTACAGCTGAAAATAAACTAAAGTTTTGCAGAATATAAAGACACATAACGAACACTACAAGATTACACGCATCCGTATCGCAGGTTAATTTGGAGAAGGATATGTTGCCAGTGTTGGAATTTGTTTTCCTTCCTCTCACAGAATGTAAAGATGTATCAGCTGATGCTTCCAGCATTGCGAGTCGTTCAGAAAATGTACCATGAACAGCTGCGCCTTCAGGAGAAGGCAGACCCCTCCATCAGTCTGGATAATGGCATCAGTCTTGAAGACAGCAACAAGAACAGCCCAAGGAGTTCAGACGCAGATGAAGAAGAGTTTGAAGAACTTCTTATGAGTCGGGACCTTAGCGTGCTAGAAGCAGAGGAGAAGGTCGTGGAGAAGGCTGATCAGAAGGATGTTGAGAGGCAACTGTCTGCAGAAGAGGAAAAGAGGTAACTGTGGCTGGAAGTGTTGGCTGCTTTTGTATCTGGAGCTATTCACACATCACACTGCTGGCATCTTTCTTAGTAAATGCTTCTAAAGCCATTGCTAGTCACACAATAGG
Source organism: Marisa cornuarietis (assembly GCA_004794655.1). NCBI lineage: Eukaryota > Metazoa > Mollusca > Gastropoda > Architaenioglossa > Ampullariidae > Marisa > Marisa cornuarietis. Next base: position 267,704 of record SMMW01000109.1, on the reverse strand, counting down.
CTTCTTCCATAGAAAGTGCTATTCTCATTGCAGCTGTTACAGCTATTAGTGATATTAAAATAATATTTGTAAAATTGTTCTGTTTGTTCTTTATAATCAAGATGTTATTCCTTGCAATTTTTAACTTAGTCTTGTAAAATGCATATTGAAAAAGCGTCCTGGCAAAAGACATAATAAGGGATGGTCTCTCTCTAAATTCAGTTTAACAGCCAACACTCGTTTGATGATGACTCGGCTGTCCGATCTGGCAGAAAAATATAAAAGTATCCAGTCATGTTTGGAAGCGAATCGGTTACAGCTGCGTGACTTGGACACGGAAGTCAAGTCTGTTGAGGGCAACATTCTCCAAATGGAAAAACAACATGAGGAGCTGACAAGGTGAAGTGGCACTCGCTCTATTTTCTGGTTGATAAGAAAAATTCAGAAACTATGGTCACGTTGAGAAAGGGCTGTCCTTAAATAACCACAGTTTACTTACTTACTTACTGCCCGTTATGCCTGTCGGCACGTAGGGCAGCGACAAAGGTCTTCCACTTTTGTCTGTCCTGGGCCAGCTTCCCCACAGTGCCCCAGCTGTGATTTAGGGTCTTCATTTCTGCCTCCACGGTTCGCCGCCAGGTGTTCTTGGGCCGGCCTCGCTTGCGCTTTCCCTCTGGGGTCCAGTGTAAGGCAGTTTTTGTGATGGAGTTGCCTCTGATGACATGGCCAATCCAGCGCCATCGTTTCTTCATCAGAATGGTGTTCATACTCTCCTGCCCACACTGGGCAAGTAGCTCTTCGTTGGAGATTGTTCTTGGCCAGAAGATGCCCAGGATTCTTCTCAGGATTTTGGTGTGGAAGACTGACAGTTTGTTGAGGTCGCTGTCAATCATTCGCCAGCACTCCGAGCCGTACAGGAGAGTGGACAGGACAAGGCTCTGGTAGAGTCTCAGTTTGGTATGGGTGCTGTACTGGGCTGACTTCCAGATGTTGCTTAGGCTACAGAAGATGCCCCTGGCCTTGCTCAGTCTGCTCTGGATGTCACGGTCTGCTCCTCCATCCTGCTTGACCACGCTGCCCAAGTATGTGAAGTTTTCAACCATCGGCAGGTCTTCTCCCTCTATGTTGATCGGTGTTGAATTGGTGGTGTTGAGGGTCATCACTTCTGTCTTTGTCCGGCTGATGTGCAGTCCGACCTGCTTCGCAAAGGTGTTCAGGCGAGTCGTCTTCTCCTGCATATGTCGATGGGTGTGTGACAGCAAGGCCAGGTCGTCGGCAAAGTCTAGGTCTTCTAAGTTCTTGGAGAGTGTCCATCTTATGCCCCTTGGTTCATCTTCCGTTGTGTGGCGCATTACCCAGTCAATGACAAGGTTAAAGAGTAGGGAAGACATCACGCAGCCTTGTCTCACTCCAGTCCCGATCTCAAAGCAGATGTTACTGTTACCAACCACAGTTTAATTTTACAAAATCTCTTCCTCCTCACTCTTCCTGTTACTTTCTCACCTTTCCCACACATTTTTTATGTCAATATTTAACTTATTCGATATGGACAAGATCGATGCAATTGAACTGTAGCTGTGAAAACATTTGCATTTGCAGATGGGAACTGTATAGGAAAAGTTAAGGTTTGTGAGTTCCTTTGTATGTTTAGAAGCGAAACAAATACAAAGTTCAGTAGCTTTCAGATAATGCATTTGTACCTCCTCCATGTCTTCATGCAGACAACTGGTGGAGCTTGGCTGTGAGCGGGAGTACCTCTACCTGGTGCTGGAACCAAGGGTAGCAACTCAGGAGTTTGACCGTAGCTTTTGGCTGGTCGACTGCTCACGTGAAGAGGCGGTGGAACGGCTCCGAGGTTTTCCTCATGGTGCTTTTCTAGTCAGACCAAAAGGAAAACGTCAATTTCCATATGTCTTGTCTATTGTGTAAGTGCTAGACTTTCTAGACTTGCTAAACTTCTATCTCCTCTTCCACTTCTAGACTAAAAGTTACTAAACCAGTATTTATCTTCATGCGATATTTTCATGTCCTTGTTTCTCTTGACACTGTAAGTCCATGTTATTCTGTAAAGTGCCTGTTGTAGGTTTCATGGAAGATTCTGTAAACATGCTAAGTAATAAATTTCATTAAATAGTTGAAGCAATTGTTTCCATGGCTCTCAAAAGATTTAACTTACAGAAGACGTGTGTTATACTTTATTTTACAGAGTTGCTTCAAATGACGATGAAGTGGGAAGTGTCCAGCACTGCTACATAGTTCATCCCCGGGGACGAGGCTTTGGATTTAATGCTCCTTTAGCAGTCTTCCATTCCTTAGACCAATTGGTTTTGCGGCACCAGTATGTCTCTTTGAAATACTATTTTAAGGAATTGGACGTGCCGCTAGCCTTTCCGATTGGCTGTCAAGATTTGTTCAGACAATCCTCCCAGCCAGACGACTCTGGATCACATCTGACTGATGGACACTATGCAAATGCATCAGCCTTACAGCTTGCTGAATCTGAAGACAGCATAGAGGTGTGAAAACTTCAGAAGAATCCTGCAGGGCATTGATAATGTTTTTTTGGCTGAAAGGTGCAGCATAAGTATTCGCATTGTGGCTATATGATGGTGATATGTTTAGAGTGGCAGGGGAGGTAATGAAGTATGATGATGATGATGTGCATTTATAATGTGCAGGTATCCATTCAAAAGAATGCTCATTACGCAGCAAAAACAGAAGAGAAGAAAAAAATAAAACAACAGGAAAGTAAAAAAGTAATAAAGACAGAAGTGGTACTAGGTTGTTTAAGTCCGTCTTAAGTAAACAAATGAGTCTTCAGTCTTTTCCGGAAACGTGGTTGCTGAAGTGATGGTGGACAGTGACAATGGCAGAGCATTCCACAGTTTAGGTGCAGCGTTTTTGAAGGCCCTGACTCCAGTGTCTTCTTGTTTGTGTCTTCCACTGCAGGGAGACAGAAGTGTGACTGGGAGCCAGCAAAGGCTCTGTAGTATAGGGGTGATGTACTCTGTGGACAACTTTGCACGGGTGACAATCCTGGCAACTGTGTTCTGAATTCTTTGGAGTATCTAAATGTGTAGCCCCACAATGCACTAGTACAGTAGTCTAATCTCAATATGACTAGAGGATTTCAAACCAGTCTTTTGGAGAAGACGGTTCATCTCCCTGAAAGTACCCCAGTCAAGATTGTTTTGGTTGTTGTTTTATGCATGGAAAACTGCTTCAAGAGAGAAAACCAGAAGCTTAGATGGTTATGGTATTGCTTATTTGTTGTCAGAATATTGCTGACTGATTCTTCGCACTTAAAAAAATCTTTACCACACATTTCATTTCTGTGTAAGGAGCTGTTGACCACATTGGAGAAAACATTCCCACAGAATGTTCATCCGCTTTTATTTATTCTTGGGAAACTTGTCTAAGTTATTCTTGTGAGAACAGACAGAGAATCCATAAGACACAGGTGATGAGGAAGAACCCACATTTTATTAATTTACATGAAACGCTGCTGGATATTCATTAGCCAGTTCCTGTAATTATCTCAGAACCATCAGCCATGGGTATGGCTTCTATGTTGAAGTTGAGGTGTAGAATTTTTTTTTTCTCATTTTGAGGATTTAATCATGTTTTCCGGAAAAAAGTTAAACCACAGCTATCAAGGTAAAAGATGTGCTTGTGAAAATTGTATTTTCAAGGAGAAGCATGAAGTCTCACAGCTTTTGAACTTCTGCATGCACTGAGTAAGAAGATATGAAAATCAGGTAGGTGACATTTGCCCATAAATTCTGAACAATATATTCTATCAGTTTCTACAACATTTTTGAAAAAGTCATAAATGAAGTGAGGAAAAGCAAAATGTGCTATGGATAAATTGTCTGTTCAAAGTTGTTCAGAATTTGAGCTTGTTGATTGTTTTCAGTACCTCTGTCTTTAGATGTGGCTAATGGTCAGCTTATATTTTATTATTGAGGAAAGGAATTTGAATCAAATATGTTTTCAAGCGGAAATTCTCCTTGAATAGAATAAATGATATTTGGTGAAATTTAGGTAGAACTATCTGTGATGTTTTTTTCAGTTAACTGTTCAAGCAATTGTCATTTATCAAAAATACACAATTAAAACAAATACATTCACAAACGGGCAACTGTCTGACCTTAGTGTCTGTCATTTATAAACCCACACAACAGATGTAAATGATGCTTTTACACATCTCAATAATTGCCAAATGAAAGAGTGCTAACACCAAACTGAAAGGGATGTAAATCAGTTCATGGAAACATCCATCCTTTAATGCACATGAAAGCAACTGAATGCCCATGCGGTAAAGATTAAATCTTTGTGAGTGTTTTTTCAGTGGGCAACTCAGGTGTTTGAGTGTATGTGTATTGAGTTGTGCAAGACTCTGTGTATGTTTATCTGTATATATATATATGTGTATCTGTGTTTGTGTAAGCATGTTCTGGACTTTTCAGCATGCTTGTATTCATATATTCTACACTTTTACACATTTTTCACTGGAATGTGAATGTGCATATGTCCAAATGTGTTCTCATTTTCTGTAAAATACTTATTTACTTTTTGTACAGTTGTTGATACATATGTGTTCATGTGACCTGTCTTGCCAATTTTTTGAGGATTTTTTCAGATTTAGGGCATGCTCTTCTTGTGTCGCAGGATGACAAGTGTCTTCATGTATAAGATTTGATTTGTTGGTAATCTGTGTCTGAAATCGTCATGGAGACAGTTGCTGAACTGTTATGTTTCTTGCAGCAGAGTTACTGTCACATGGTGTAACTTCAAAATCAGAACAATGAGACTGTGTCAGGATGATGTGTGCATGAAAGTAGATTTATACTTTACAGTTTCTTACTAATTAGCCCTGATTAGACTGCTGCGCTTTGGAGCCAGTGTGTTATAAAAATGTTGATATCTTGAATAGAAATTACTGTCAAATGTGTTATGACAGCAGACAGAAGCTGATTAAAAGCTGTTGAGTTTTTAGTTAGGCACTGGACACAATCCTTTGTTGAAAACATTTTAAATATGTTTTTAAGGCAGTTGTGAACTTGACAAATACAGAAAGCCAATGGCTGTTAATCTGGTTGTCGGTGATAATCAGGGTTTGGAGTCTTTTCTACCTTGACATAGTCTTTCCATCATTTGTGGTTACTTCTTGTTGTACTATAATGTAAAGGTATTACTATAGAAAGTTGGTGGTGTCACCTATACCACACAGGAATTAATGACGAAGAGACATGATGCTAGGACTAAACTTTTCCTTGACAGTACTCTTGCTGCATTTTTCATTATATATAGGTTAGGTTTTTAACATGGCAGTATGTCCAAAGACAAATTTATTTACCTAGTATTATTTCACAAAGTAAATTTCAATAATGGCCTCAGCATATGTTTAGTTCTTAATTCTGAAGTAAATGAAAGAGAATTTAGTCAGCTTATGCATTAAAAGTTTTATTGATACACCAGGTTGGAAAAACAAATGCTGAGCACACGAGCATATAAACCTTTGCCTGATATTTACATTTCCAGAGTTTTAAGTTATTTATATTAGATTACACTAGTTTGATATTAGTGAAACCCAATGTTGTATTTTATGTGTTATTCACACAGTTATTTGTGTGCACTTAAGCAGAATATGTAGTGCAGTAAAAAGTAAATATTTCAATATTCTTTATCATACTGCCTTTATTTTTTTAATGACTATAATAGTACCTATAATATATCACAGGCAATATCTCTGGACTGTTGGCTGTCTGCTGAGACCAACTCTTAGCCTCTTGCAAAGTTTAGGCTGTCAGGTCACAAACCATTTAACAGTTTAATATCCAAAACTGCCATAAAATTCAACAACAGGCTTGCAAATTTGTTAGCTACTTTTTATTTCGTTTTTGGCAAAAGTTTTTGCCCTCCACTTCCAATGACAATAAACTGAAAACACAACAGACCATAAAGCTTGAGCTTTTGTACCTGTCAGTATCTTGATATGTTTATAGTTAAATGGGAAGTGAATTTGTGCTTTGGCCTTATTCTAGAAGTTAATGTAGAAAATTTGTCTGCAGGCAATCAAGAGATATCTGACTGTACCTAAATGAAAGGGCAATTTCTAATGAACATAACAGTAACTGAAATGACAGTTAATGCCTTAAAGACAAATCTGGGTTTTCCCCTCCTCCTCAACAGGAAACATTGTTCACTAGGAGTCTGAATAAATGCCCTTTTTTCAGGAGGAGAAACAAACTTGAGTGCAATACAAATACTACTTTTCCTGTAGTGGCATTGATTTGTTTCGCTGCCATTGTTTTTACAGCTTTGCTTTATGTTGTATGTTAAATATTATCTAGCTGTTTCTGTTTTTGAATGTGCTAAAGTAACAATTTTTTCTTTCCTACTTGTTTTTATTCTGTTGTCTCAGTTGTTGAGGTGTACTGTATTCTATTTGCTTATTTCAGTATGTATTGCTAAGTGTACATCTAGTTTCTTTGTCTAAGATTAAAGAGGAGTATAACTCATTTCTGGACAAAAAACTGTGCCATTCACGAAATGCAGGCCTTTTCAACATTGCAGCTCTCCCATGTTTTTAAGGTCTAGACCTAGACCTCATTTTTCATGTCACAAATGTTCCCCTTATTATGGCCACACCTCATTTGCATGTTTGAATCTCTCACATTCTGAGGTATTGAAGTTAGTCCACCAATGATTTTCCTTTCAAAATGTAAATACAAAATCAAAATGGATCTCTGTTGCAAACTATTACAGCACCACATCTTTACATGTGGACCACTTTGAGGTACATTTACCATTATTTTTAACAAAGGTTCCCTGGATGCAGTCAGGAGGAGCCAATCTTGTACTTCTGATTCATCAACTTTTTATGTATAATTTTCTTAGCATTAGGTTTTCCTTTTGACTTTGATTTATCTTCATGTTTTGAATAGGAAGGGGGAAATAGAAATTATGAAATGAAGTAGAGTTTATAAATCGTTTTTAGATTTCACATGGTTAAACATGGGTTGTTAGGTGACAATTTCTGACAAAATCAAGGCTAAAATGCTTTTTTTGAGAATACATAAGACTTCTCAGGAAACAACTAAGTGTCTTCCCAACTCAAAATAATTTGATAGTTTTGAAACACATGAGCATTAAGACAGAGTTAAGTCTTTGAAATTACATCGGTGTGCGAATGAGTAGCAGACAGTCAGTAGTTCCTGAAAAACATGCTTATGCATTTACACATAACATTCCATGTTATACTTTTCATACTTTTTATTTTTCCAAAAATTTTGAAATGTAATGAAAGAACAATTGGTCTTAAACTTTCAGTGTAGTTAAATTCTTATTTGAAATTGAATATAATGAAGACTTTTATCAAAATGTGTATTCATTGTTGACATATATGTACATTTATGTACAAAAAGCATGAACAATGCCTTTTGCTTCAGCCACCTACATGCATTCAAAAATATGACAATTAAAAAAATGAAATACTCAAAACATACAACCGGCACTGCATTTTTTTACATGACTGGGAATGTCAACTGTGCAAACCAGGAATACAGTACCAAAAAACGTAAAAGACTTATTGCAGCAAAGCAACGTCGTTAAAAATATAAAACATTTTATCTGTAAGTTACTTTATCAGTCTCCCACACATGGCCTTAAAATTTGGCATCCCTTGTACAGAGGTATTCTAAGAGATGATTGCAGTTAAGTTCTCCAAATTATTCTCTGGAGTATTGAATGCAACACATTAAAATTTCTTTTCCACAAAAATTGCAAGGTCTCTGCAACATGCAGTGATATATGCACTGCATGCAAAGGACTTGTTTTTTAAGTTGTTTCACAAATTAGATTTGGTTAACCACTTGACAATGGTTCTTGATTTGCATCATCTTCATGAGAGACTGCTGAAGGTTTTAGAAAGTTATGTCATACACTGCAAAATTGCAAATGCTACAAACTGCTCTGTTGCATAGAATATGATAATGCCAGCTTTCTTTATCACTACCTACATTCCAGTTTTGTTGTGAAAAACATGTGATAACCATTGCTTCTCAAGCTGATGTAGAAATGACTTTTTTTAACATGCTATTAAAAGTATGGATGCTTTTCTTGCTTATATAGCACTGTGTACCCTGTTTGCAAACTTGGTCAAAACAAAAAATTCATTCCCTTTGCATAGGAAACAGCATTTGAAAAACTTTCTCCCAGAATGCCCCAAATTGTACCATAAGTACATATTTACACACACATATAAAATCTCAACACAAGCACTAAAACAAGGAGTTCAGCTTGATGGAAATGGTTTGTGTCCATCCAGCCTTTAACACTGGGCCCGGGATGGTGACAATTTATCCTGTGACCTTTGATCACTTCATGTAAACACAATAGCAGTTGAAATAGCAGAATTACAAAGTACATGGCCCAGGCCCAGTGAGCTGAGGATACAGACATAAGACCTCGCCATATTACTGAAAAATAACTTGCAAGCAGAACTGCAAAACCATGTTGATCAATTACTTCAGCAGCCTCAAATCGTTTTAAAGATCCAATACAATCCTGTTATTCTGACAGTGCCAACCTGTTTGCTTCAAATGCTGATAAACATGCATGGGGAAGTTGGAACAAGCGGGTATCAACTGCCCTCTTCATAAAGAAAGCACGTAACCAAATGAAAGATCATGGCCAGCAATTTAGTATGAAATAAGCATGTACACTGAACAATGTTTCTAAAATTAAATGAAAAAGACTTATGCTCACACAGAACACCATCTGTGGTGCTCAGCTTTTTTTGCACAGTCATTAGTTTATAAAAATGTTTTTATATGATTGATCCTCAGGACAACAAACTGACGACATCAAGGCAAATCTTAGCCTGCACTTTAAAAATTCCTCAGTACTTCGTTTGAAACATGAATCTCTCATTGACTGGAAAAAAAAGAGGATATCAATTCCTTTTAAAGGCTGGGGTCCCCAAAACTGTGTGGTTATCATTATCAAAGGCAAAGGTGCGTCAAAGCAGAAGTATCATTATATAAAAGGACATTAACTTAATATGTTAAAATAAGGACTACAGCTTCAAATAATTTTTATAAGTGATGAGTCATCATTTTGTCCTTTCAAATTAACAAAAACAAAACAATCAGCACAACTTGGACTCGTACCAAAAGAAGTGGAAAAAAACTAGCACTATATGCAAAAAAATGATTGAATTTCTGTTGCATTTTTTGAAATAAGAAATGCATCTGAAATAAAATGCACAAAAGACACATAAAAGAATGCACACTGATGCAGCGTGAACTTCCAACAGAATCCAACTCAACACCACATTAAAGATATTCTGATATAACTTTTCAAAGGGATTTTCTCATAAGCAGGTAAAGTATCTACCTCACATACACAACGCATTTTATATTGTTACATGTTACACAAAATCTAGTATTACATTACAGCAGTTGTGAATTTTTCTGATCAGAATTCTTTTCAGAAACAGTCCTGCGTAAGGCAAATTTGGCTTTCGTCTTGACTTAATGAGCAGTGTTTCTTAAAACTACTGGTAAGGCCCATGATTAACTTTAATTCACATCAATTTTAAAATGAAACAAAATGTTCACATAAACCTTTTTGAAGTAACTGCCCAACCAACACAGGGAGCTGTCTTTTACTTAACTACAGATATTTTTTCAGTATTTTCAGTCTCACAGGTGGTAAAACTGAGGGGCTAGTGAAAAGGTCAAGCTTGCTTGTTGAGTGTTTAAAGCTGGTACATGGGTTAAAATAACAGGGAAGGGCTATCAGCTTGACCTGCTTTTTAATGGCAATTGGGCTCAATATACCAGCTAAGACTAGCAATATGTCATCTGTAAACTTTCAACTGTAAAAGCTACCAGCAGCATGCATCATTCAATGTTTATGGATTTCCTGACTGAAAATGATATTCAAGTCATCTTAAACATCATATGCTAGAAAGAAACATCTTATCAAGGCACGTGCAGTTTACACCATAGGGCTTTTTTAAGATATCAAAAATGGGAATGATTTCATGGTTTACAAGGCCCAGGACATTTTTGCATCTCTACATACATGTGATCCACTTACCGAGTCTTATTAGACAGTTGTTCATCTCAAAGTACCTTAATGGTGGAATCTTGTGTTTTAACAATTACTCATAGGTCCACGCTAAGTGCACTTCAGTGTAGTTTGTAAAACAAAACACAAATTGGTGTGTGATATATCAGTGGAGTATGTTTGCCCATAAGTATTGTAACATCTCAGGGACATGGAGCACAGCCCCTGGCAACACAAACTGGAGCTGCTATCAGAATTTGCAAGTAGGGTCGAGTCTGAGTGCTGATAAGGCAGTGCAAAACCTTTGATACATAATTCTTCAGTGTCATCTTCTCCCTCTCACAAAACACTGATTAAGAAATATAAAGAGACCAAGTTTATACAGTATTATCAACATGAGGATTCACACTGGGCTACATACTGAGATCAGAATTGCCAGATGATAAAAATACTTCGCACAATTTTTGTACAGATAAATGTCTCTCCCCTCTCTCTCTCACACACACATACACAAGATATTCATCTTACTTCTGAAAATGGAACACCTCTTTATAAGGGTGTATAACGAACTGTACATTTGTTGGTCCCCATCAACCAGTTGGCATCCAGCGTTCAGACAATTACAAAATTGTAGCAATAAATGTAATCCGCTTACTTGCTGGTCACTTTGTATACTGATTAAGCAAGATTTCAGCATTTAGAAAAAGAGTTTATCTCTAATGGGAAGACGGCGAGACAGTTATAGTGGGAGAACACAATCAACAATATATGTACAAATGAAGTATTCAATATTTTTTTTTTGTACAGAGATCTACAGATATCTGAATGAATGTTTGTGCTCGACTCCAAAAATAATTTGTTATAAAAGAAAGCCCCATGAAGTTGGACAAATATTTCTTTTTAAATACCCAGATTATCATCTTTGAAAGAGGAGAGAGAGAGAGACACAGGGCTCATTCTTCTATTTTAATGTCCAGCATGGTTAAACTCTAAACTCAAAACATTAAATTTTCTCTTACCTGCATAATCTGTCTGATGGTGTAGCAATAGTAAAACCATAATAATAATGTTGAAGGTTTTGTTTGGAATGCTAACATCATCATGATGCTACAGCATTTTTTAAAATCTCAGAAAGTATCATAATCAGGAAACCTTTTTTTTTATTCCTAGCTCATCCTGCTCTTTCTATTAGGTCTACGCCTTGTGAATCAAGGCACTGAGTACCACGTTAATACTGAAGAGGACAGTGGCAAAGATTACTCTAGAGTTGTATCCCTTTGGTTTGCAATCTTACAACTGTGATAATGATCATTTTTAAGGGCAGAGGCCATATATTAAATAAACTATAATTTTTTATAAATGTCATCCCTCTACTATCTAAGACAAACTTCTGTACTTATGAATATTGGTTACACTGTCAAACACATTGTCTGACTATGTTAGCTCAGTGTTCCATGAGACACTCTCACAGCATCCTGTAAAATGATCCAGACTGTCTCAGTAATACAAGGAATTACATATTTTCCTCCTTATCTATTTACCACATCCTTGACAGCATTCCAATAATCAGTTCTGAGGGAAGGGGTGGTTGATAAAAGCACAGATTCTTGTTTCAGTTCCAAACCAGGTGATATTTAATTGCTGGTGGATATGTTTGTGCATATGACAAGATGGGTATTTTTGCCCTCAAATCTAAAGCCAATACAGGCAGTCTTGAAAAATGGTCATCGAACAATGGCTGCCCAGTTTGACTTCTGACACTGATTGGCTATGAGCACATGTTAATAGCCTACAGTGGCCAAGTAATTCATCAAAAATTGATCAGTGTGAATATAACATGGAATGTCTCATCCACATCTGACTGGTCTTGAGCGAAGCAGTAATGTATTGTGTCAGAGTGGTAGTCTAGCTTTAGTAAGCAAACAGAAATAAAAATACAAAAGAAAGAAAAAATCCACTAAGCCTAATGCACTGTTCACCAACAAACCCGAAAATGGTTCAGTATGACATGATTTTTGGTTGCATTGTGATGCCCACAAAATGTATAACAAGAGCTGATGGCAGATCAATGTTTCAACTTCGTGATATTTTGTAGAGAAGAATATTGCTTGAGTAGAAGACTGCTAATTACACTAATCGCTTATTACAGTGGGCCACTTTTATGAAACTTTTGCTGGTTTTGTATGGTGGCAAAGGAAGTCGTAGCACATTGATGACTCAAAGAAGTTGTAATGCATCTTCACACTGACAGAAGGTCAAATGACTTCAATCAACTCCTCTTTGAACAAAACAAGGAAATGAATGTTATATATCTGCTCCCTCGATGTCCACCAAGTTCTTTAACATGGAACGTGCAAATGCCATCCGATCTACGATGTCAGCCTGACACCCTTCATGGATTATGTGACACAAGTTGTAAGTTTTCGCACAGCGGGCAGGGTCAATGAAGGTAACCATGAAATCACTCTTGACATGACTCAAGATGAGCTTAGTGTGGTCTTCAAAAAAGTTAACCTGCATGGGGAAAATGGAGAGGGGAGGCAGAGAAAAGAAAAAAAATTAGTTGTTTATCACTATGAATGAAAAATGTCCTGAACGATCATTCAAACATAAACCTCATCAATGTTCACTTTCAACCATAACCTGTCTGATTATCAAAAGTTATATAAGCTGTTACTGGACAAAAGTGGACACAGTTTATCAATGTTTAAGTACAATAAAAAAAAAGGTTATGAATTGAAAGAATCAAAGGAAAAATTAAACAGCTAAAAGCAGTTTATGTGATGAAAGGTATCAAATATGACTGAAAACTTGGGTTTCTAATCATAATTCTTCCTCTGTACTATCTGGCCTCATTTGTCTTCTACGCCTTCTATTTTAGTCTAATCCTACTGACTGTCAATTATCTCCAAATTTTTATTTTAAATAATCATATTATTTAAATATGTCTTACTTCTCAAAAGATTATTCACGTATAATCACTTTTCAAGTTCAATCCACGAGTTACTATCAGTCTGAACAAGAGAAAAACTATAGACTGGACTTTGCACTATCTGTAAGTTGGATGCATGTTGCCTACATGAAGTCTCTGACTGTGGCGCTAGAGTTGACACATACCTGCAAGGTCCCATCACTGAGGTACAAAACGATGGCTTTGGTAGTACGGAACCATTTTTTGAGATAAAGCGCAGAAGCCCATCCAGGGTCAGAATGCTGGGAACATTCTAGGTCTCCACCCTGCATGCACAGATTCAACTACATGAAAGACATCTGCAATGCATGATTTTAAAAGCTTACCAACCCATCAACCACAGTATAACCACGTCCGACATACTTCACAGTACAACACAATCTGTAGATGCCACTAGTTTGGTCAGGCCAGTATTTCTGAGATGTCTTACATGCACAATTCCTAATCTTTAACATTGATTTAAAATAGTTATTTTGCTGGGGGAAAAAAAAGGAAATCTATAATGTTGTTGGTGCTTGCTATGGTATTTCATCCAGCACCTTGTCCCATGCAGAAAGAAATTATGTGCTGGAAATTTTAACCCATCACCTCAAACTCCAGTCTCTCAGTGACAAGTACATTACCACTGAACTATGGGTTAGCTTTTCAAATTTCTTACTTAAAGATGTTAAACATACTGATAGATTCTTCATAAAGAGAGTTAGGCATATTAAAGGATCATTCGTAAGAAAAATAAAAAGTGACTCTGTTTCCAGTGCTTTATTTTGAATTGTTAAACTCTCCTTGCTGTAACTATTCATATTCAACCTAAAGGTGCATAAGAGTGACTTATAGGTCACAAGTACCTGAATAAGGTGCTCATCCATATACCGAGCAAAGTACTGCAGCAAAGTTGTCTTGCGGTCAAGCTCGTCTGGTACACTATCCAGAGTAAATGGTGTCAGCTTGCCTGTCAAGTCACAGTACTGAATTGACCTGTGCATGAAGCATAATTGATTGTAAACACCTGGCCTGAAGTTTCTTATGCTTTTTTTATTTGTATGAAAGAGTTTATTTTTTATTTTGTACTTTATAAAGCTCCCACATTTCTTTACACCTCACAAGCTAAGTACAATATCAAGAAATCGCTAGAGCAGAGATTATCTTGCAAGACACAAATGGTGCGAAGAAATGTGCTAGTTATCTGGCTTGTGGACAGGGGCACACACAGTGAGGTAAAGGCGACATGGCAAAAGTCAGCCTATCATGATTTTCTTTAACAAATAAATTACAAATGATTTGCCTAACATTTATTGTAAACTTTGGTGGCAATGTCCTGTTGTAAACCTATTCATTTACGGCACGCCTACCTCTTGGATAGCTAATATGGAAAATATAATAGAATAACAGAAAAAAAGTTCCCACACCGTCCATCAGGTGACATGAGGATTCTCGATGTATCATTAAAAAGAACACCCAAAGCATCATTTGACAACTGGAAGCCAAATCCATATTTGTTGGAGTAATCCACCCACTTTGTCACCCAGACTATGTTGCTGTCTATCACTGGCGATGGGTGCAGGCGACAATCTGTTAAAAAAATATATAATTTTGACTCTCGTGCCTTTGTATCAACAGGTGTAAATATAAACACTTGAAAACGATTTTGTTAGAGCAAAGTCTGTATTGATTAAGAAATGGGTGTCTGTACCCACCGATAAAGATGCAATTATTTGAGGGCACTGCTTTACCTTTTGGCATATGGTCTAGGCAGGATGAAAGGACATCAAGCAATACGGCTGCTGATCCTTGCTTTGACTGCTCTGTACACGCAAAATGACAGAAAAATGATAACACGTGCTTTCTTTTGAGGTCACACAACATACCGCGTACCTGCAATTTTGCACCCCCTCCCATTCATTTTATTATTTAGTGATGTCAATAAATGACATCAATAAATCTTGGTAAACACAATAGAAATGAGGGGAGATGCTATTGGGTCTTGAGCTGTCACCAAGATATGTTACTAAATTTCAGAATAATCTTCAGCTGCTTCCCATTGACTCTAGCATTCCAATCCATGAAACGAAAAGCCATTACTTAGTTCCCCTCGTTCATTAATGTTTGAACATGTTTTTGCCTATTACAACATCAAATAACTGTGGTCTTGGAAAACTATATACCTATGCTCCTATTATTTTTAAATCTGTACAACCATAAACACATGGCATATCAATAAGAGACAAAAACAGTAGCACCATTAAAGATTAAAAAGCTACAGGAAACAACAAACCAGAAATTTTCCATTAAGCCCCACTGTCACTCAAAACTTCTACTGCCTCAATCTTGTGAATGTGTGTAAACTCCACTAATAACAAACTGAAAAAATCTGGTTTCCATCTTCAACAAATTCACATTTCTAACCTCTTTGATGGGGAGAGTCTGATCTGTCAATAGATATGATGTCTGAGGTCACTTCCTTAGACACAAGCTTCACAGTAGGAGTGTGGCTATCAGACACTGGTGATTGGCGTGTTGATCGCTTCTCAATTACCTGTTCAAGGAAAGTAAATAAATTCAGCACCTGCATTTCAAGGAATACATTAACAGACTGAAGCTAGGACTCGATAAACTTTTTTTTCCAGCTGTACATAAATATCACAAATTTCTTTTTATGATGGATTGAAAAAACATCTAGTTATGGTGTAAGAATGTCAGCTGCAGTTAGAAGACATAAGACCATGCACAGGATGAAGTGGAACTGAAAATCCACTAACCAAGCACCCCATATACAGATATTACAGATATTTTGATCAAACAGAATTGTGTTTTCATGTGGATACTTAAGAGTAAATCATTTTATGACTTATTCAAAATATTTCCGCCTTAAAAGACACATACCTCCAACTCCTTTTCTTCCAAAAGATTCTCTGAGCATGAGTTGAGTTGCATTTGACTTAGTGCATTACCCAGTCGACCCATTGGATCAGACCGTGATTCATTAGGGAATGCATATGACATAGGTCTGGAAGCAAAATAACAATCACCAGAATGCATCAAACTATTAGATTATAATCAGCTTTGTCTCAAACATATGTTTATACTTTCACTTGCGTTAACCACAGGTTGCTCTATACATTTTGATGAACTTTCTAATAAAGAGTCTGCTTTCAATTGCACAATTAAACAACATTTCAAAGATATTTAATAATAATTACATAACCTGCTACTCTTTCAGAAACTGGCACTTCTGAAAAGTCTATTCTACGGTGCCATGCAGAAGTTTATTCATGCCATTTATTAAAAAATAGTAATACAGCTGGTAATAATGATAATAAGTAATTTAACTGATTGTCTTTATTTAAAGTGCTGGAAGGTTTATAAGTATTTCTTAAAGGTAGAGATAGATGTGAACTATTCAGCCAGCTGGAAGTGAGCTGCCAGAGACAGGCTCTCTTCTCGGGGCCAGCTTTGTGTGAGGATGTGCCCATCTTCTTTTCCTTGCTGCCTTTCTTTCCTAAACCCTCTCAGGTGCCAGGTGCCCATTTAACAGCTGGGTCAGTTGGGTGGAGGTACTAATGCCATATAGGTACCCAACTTGCTTCTGGCTTTGAATGCTCTTAACGCTCAGCTGTCCATTTATCATCATCTCCAAAGGAGGCACAGTCTCTCTCTCGCTCTTTCTTTCTTTCTCTTGCTCTCTCCTCTCTCATGCACAGATCAATCCACTGTGATTACTGTGCTACTCACTGGTTTGTCTTGTGGTGTGATTACTGTGCTACCCAACAGTTTATCTTGTGGTGTGATTACTGTGCTATTCACCAGTTTGTCTTGTGGTGAGATTACTGTGCTACTCACTGGTTTGTCTTGTGGTGTGATTACTGTGCTACCCAACAATTTATCATGTGATGTGATTACTGTGCTACTCACCGGTTTGTCTTGTGGTGTGATGGAAACTTTGGTGCAGAGGTACAGCAGGATGGAGACAGATTGCGAGGCAGATAACCACAAGTGAAGAATTCATCAGCCATGATCTCGCGCAAGGTAGGGCGTAGCTTTGGGTCACTGTTAAGGCATCGTCGAATCAAGTTTCGGGTGGGAGCTGACATGGATGATGGAACCACATAATTATTCTCTGTGATACGCAGGTAAGTTTCCTTCAAGGTGGTTGTTTCAAAAGGTGGTCGTCCAATCAATAAAGCATACCTTTTAACACATGAGAAACAAATAATTAGTAGACTTTGTCTATAATAACACACTGAAATATTTTTATATTGAAATCTGTTATTTTATTATTGAAAGCAATGTGCTCAGTTGTCTTGGGAAGAGATTCTAACTTTATAATATGCAGTTACAAATTATCAGTGATATATTTATCTAGTTCAGTATGTTGTTTTGTCACTTCTTTTACCTCCTTGATGTTGCAATAACTATGGCATTTGGGGTCAAATATTTGTGTGTGTGTGTGTGTGTGTGTGCGTATAGGGGTAGGTGAGGGGTGTGTGTGTGTGTGTGCATGTATAGGGGTAGGTGAAAGTGTGTGTGTGTGTGCATGTGTGGGGGTAGGCAGGTGAGGGGTGTGTGTGTGTGTGTGTGGTGCACACGTGCAGGTGTGTAAGTGAGAGAGAGCGAACAGTATATAAAACAGACATCTGCATTAGTATGTGATTATAGCTTGGTTTCGTATTTTGAAGAACATATAAGTTATCCTGGCTGAAGATTTAGCAGGATTTAAATTCTGCAAGAAGTGCTTTATTTACTATATCATCCTGCCTTTGCTTAAAGTGCCCAGCCAAGTCCTATCATCAAGGAAATAAACGCTTAAGGACGAGATTGACGTAGTAGCAGCAGGATGAAAGGCCATTGAAAACTGCTGGGACACTAAAGTTTCTTATTCCTGAGTGTTGTTAATAACCTCAAAACAAGGAAATGTACTTACATTATACAGCCTACAGCCCAAATATCTGCTTCAAAACTATGCCCCTTTTTCTGCAAAACTTCAGGGGCGATGTAATTAGGAGTCCCACATACTGTCCTGGAACAATCCAAAAAGGTACAATTTACTTTCATGGATTGTTTGAATAACTTTATTTCCAGAGATCCTTGCTTTCTGCACATACTCTGAACTTAGGGCAGAAAGAAAATCATAAAAACCTCCCTCTTCTGAGTAATCAGTTGCAAGTACTGTTGTGCAAAAATAGCATCCACAAACATCAAGTATCGATGTAAGTTGTATTTTCTGTTGAGGGTACTGCATTGACACTTTCCAGCTAAATGAGCTGGTATGTGATATGGTTTAATAACTACAGGAAATTACATTTTTCTTTCTCCTTCAAAGTCCACTCGTGTAGCCAGTCCAAAGTCTGCAAGTTTGAGGTCCATGTTCTCATTCAGCAGCATATTGCCCAGCTTGAGGTCTCGGTGGATGATGCGGTGGCCATGAACATACTGCACTCCCTCTACCAGCTGCTGCATGTAGTAACGCACTTCTGGTTCCGTTAGGCATTTTCTGTGCTTCATCACGTGCACAAGAGACTGTAGAAAGTCATCATAACAATTATCATTCATTATGAGTTGGTGCAAAATAATTTTTTTTTTAAATTGTGTTGAGGCTAGAATAAACAATTGTTAAGTATGTGACAAAGTTATGGTCTACGAAGGTTTAGAAAGGATATCTCAGAGAGGTGCAGAATGCAGGGGGCATACAGCTCAAATGTCTGCAAATGTTTTATTTCTGGTGCATTAGACTTTCATCACATGAGATGATGCTAAGTTAAAGTCCCTAACACTTGTACACACCTACCTACATTCCCAAGCTGATCTAAATTCTAAAGGTAAATGCCTAAGACATACCTCATAATTACTTTGCATGTATTAACATATATGCAGGTGTAAAAAATTTGTTAACATCTAACAAGATGGATGCTTAGTTCAAGAAATTCTGTGCAACATATCTCCAGCCCAAGAAGATTGATGTGCTTAACCTGAAAACATAAATGAAGACCTCATAGCATTTGTAGATCTCGCACTACCATGAGCAGGAAGTGTCGGCAACATAAAACCTTGTTATCAGGGGCCAGTGCAGGCAATTAGTGTTGGGTCTCCACTGTACCGTCCCACACACACTTCTTGCACTTGTACTGAAAGCACTCTTGTTGATTTTGAAACAGAGAGAACTTTTATCTGTCTCTATCATGGAGGTATACATCGGTCCCTGTTTACTACTTTCGAAAGGCTGAAACAAGGTACAATTTTATATCTGCATCAAGTCCTTTTGAAACACTTTGACATCTATATTTCTGACAGACTGGGGTTATACAAGTTGCAATGTTTAGGGGTTATTTAACTTTGTGATTGTGGGTATGTATATTAACTTTTTTTTAAAAAGTTATGTGTGTTCAAAATATCTCTTAAAACCATCTTTCATCATTTGGTCATGGGTCTTTCTTGGTCACCAAGAGGTCAGATTTGTGATTGAAAGCTGCAAGACGACAAAACATCACCAAGTAACAGGCCAGATCACATCACTGGTGTGCTGCGAGCTCAGCCTTGGGAGTGACCCTAAGAGCGTTGCGCCAGCGGATTACATAAGCTGACCTCGTCCATGCAGACAGACTTTTGGAGACAAAAATCTCATGGCCACGACATGGCTAAGCTGCTTTCCAAAAAAAAAAAAAATTAACCCTTCCACCCACGCTTATCCCTTTTTTTATATTGCCCCCATCCCCAAAAATCCCTTTAGGGGTACAGTTGCAAAATGCATCCTACATGATCACAGCACAGCACGCCGGTAAAATGCCATGAAATGTCAAAGTATCTCCTCTCCGCCTTTACTAATCTTCCACACCAAAGGTCGACATTGCCCGCCATTTCCTCCTCTTCTCTTTTGTGGCACGACACGATGCGTGCTCAACAAGACTCATCGTGCTCAACATGACTCAGCATGCCCACTTAAAACTCAGCGTCCTCATCACTGATGATAAATAAATCCCCAAACCACTCTCCCCGGTCTTCACCACCATTCTCTCCTAAGCCCCTGATAAACTAAAACTTACTGTTTCGACTTGTCATTTACAATCAAACCTCACATAACTTATATTTAAAAATAAACTTTATATCGCAAAAAGCTACCGCAAGACTGGGATCGCCTTTAATTTTTTCCCCCTCGTACATTCAATTGGAAAATACCAAAAATGTTTATGAAGAGCTGTTGTCATGGGTTATGGGATGCATTTAGTTGTTAAAAAGGTTCGTTGTTTGTGGCTTGATGGGAATAAAAGCTGACGAGAGGAGTAAAGGAGAAAGTAAATGAAGTGAGAACGATGGGCGTGCCAGTCGGCGCTCACCTTTCGACTGCAGTTTTCCAAGATGATGTACACGTTGTCATCGTCTTCAAAGTAGCTGATGAACTCCACTACATTTCGATGCTTGAGGTCTCGTTGTAGGTCCACCTCACGAAGGATCTGCAGGACATCAAACATTAGATCATGCTTTACATACAATGAGAACTAAAAACAAAATAAACACGATCACAAATATACAAAAATTTCTAAAGTCGTACCAGTGACAAAACAAAAATACTTTAATCAACATGAAGGAGGGGGTGGGAGGGTCGTGACACAAACGGCTTTGGGTTGCATGGCGAAGCCACTTAGCGCCGTGAATAAAACGGGAGCAAAGTGGGGGGGGGGGAATATTTGGTGCCATGCAGGCAGCCTTATCTTTGACAGCACCAAGTCACCGACTCGTGTTACCTACAACCGACAAAAGACCGTCTGTCAAGTGGTCAGATGGAGTGCCGGGCGTTTGTCCTGTCTGGCAGGACAGCAAGAGGAACGAGTGAGCATGGGTGCCACACAAACATGTTTGCGCCTGGTTTACAGACCCGCGGAGAGAGAGAGAGAGAAAAAAAAAACAGAGTGGCTAAACGAGTCTCGAAACTAGGTCTACTGAGTACCCTCGAGGCTGGCAGCAGCACTTTTTAATGTGAAAGTCATAAGAGGAACCTGAGATTAACATCTGAATAAAGCTCTTTTGGAAATGTGGTGGAAAACTAACCCTCTGTAAGCCTCGTGCAAACGATCCACTTGATTGCCACGCCCTTCTCTCCACACTCTCTCAGGCGAGTATTCATGTCAGCACGGTAACATTGCGTTTGCGCGAGTGCAAGAGAGACAAGAGACTGACTATACTGGGGAGGTGAGGGGGTGGGTGTGAATAGAGAAACATATTTCACTGACCGTGCTACTCCCCAGACCTATTTCCCGCTTATGATGTTCTTATCAGGACAACCATCCCTCAGACCTTTAGAGGAAAGTAGGTTACAGAAGGAGGGCAAAAGGGAGGGGGTCGCGACTTTTTTTTTCAGGACACGCTCGAGTGAGAAGCATAGCGGAGGGAGGCTGGATTTATATATAGCAGTGTTTGCTGGCTGTTATGAATAGCTGCGGATGAAATAGCGAGACGGACGAGTGGTTGCGATGTGCCAGTTTGCAGTCAGAATGAGACAGGTGAGAGAGAGAGACCTGCAGCTGGGAGGTAGCCCCGGCAAAAGACCCCCCCACCACCACCACCACCACAACAGGAGGAAAATGGGTGATGATGGCAGCGAGTGTTACTTTGATATGAACACAGGTTCTGTCAACTTGTCAGCCACGAGACATCCCGAGACAGATCGCTAGAAGCAACATACTTGGAATAAGCATGAGATTTTTTTAAAGCTTCTTTTTTCTTTTAAAGCAAAGTAATTCATCACACTGGATTACTAGCGACCCATCTGGGCGCGATAACCGTCTTTTTATTTTTGAAGGGAGAGGGGTTCCTCTGTGAACAGTGCTCACTCTTATGGAGGTAGACAGCGCCACCTTGAGGCATGTTGCATCAGTAATCAGGACGTGCTGTGCCTACAACAAGCAAGGCTTCTAACAGTATGTAGATGTAGAACAAGTACATGTCTTTTGCCTGAGCTGACTGACCCAGGGAAAAACCCACAGGGACCACTCACTCTCCATCAAAAAGCTGTCTTCATCGCCTTGCCCGAGCTCCCAAGTGAAACCCCAGACATCGACCCCAGTGCAAACACGACAATGAAGCGGCTATGTCGGCCATCCTGTTCACATTCACCCTGTTTCATCGTAACACGAACCCTGGCCAAAGAGATGCAGTTTATATTTCTGTACAGGACTGAGCAGTGCAACAAGTCTTCTGCGGAAACTATCTCGGGAAATGAGGGCTAATCTCTGAACGGAAGAGCAGTCTGGCGATAAAACTAACTCGACACGTCTCGGCCATCAGCCCCACTTCCTTCAGCACCTACTTCTCGTCTTGCCATCATCCTCGTGCAGGCCCCAGTGTCCACTGACCTCACACAGTAAGAGACACAAACCTAATAAAGCAAAACATGACTTCATGTATGTGTGCGTGTGTGTGTGTGTGTGTGGCTGAGGGATGCGCAGATTCACATCGTCTGTCCGATTTTAATTTCGTAAGAAGAATAAAGTCGCAGGGTGGGTGAATAAGCAAGCGAGGGAAGAAGATGGGAAAGAGTGTGCTAGATGGGAACCAAGGAGGTTTGGGGGTGAAATTGGGTTTTTACGCCGTCGCCAGCTAAGGCTACAAGGTACAAAGCAGTTGGCTGTCAACAGGTGCCGCATGCAGCAAGCCTGAAACGAGATCCGAACCCTAAACAGCCCAATCCTCACTGTACTGGTGGTAGAAGAAAGGCGATTGTGACCCTCTATAATCACGTATATATGCTAGATGATCCCTTGTGCAACTTTGAATAAGAAGATACCACCTCAGCAATTTATAAAATATCACAAAAATGTAAAATATGAGGATAAATAAATACAAAGGGATCATTCTTGCAGTTTAAATAAACCTCCCAGCAATGGTTAACATCTCGTGCTCAACATCTGCTTGCGCAAACCTGTGCATGTGATGTGTGTGTGTATGTGTATGTGTGTGTGTGTGTTGGAGGTAGAGTGGGGAGTGGTAGGGAGTCCACACGTCTGACTTTCGGTCAAGACATCTACGTGCCTTTCATGTAACGACTTTTTTTTATCGCAGAAACGAGGTGCAGCCGCCAGTCAGTTCACTGATGTGCGACGCGCCTGCTGCGTGGGATGGTGGGGGGGGGGGAGCCAACAGGGCACACCCCCACCCTACACACACACTTCACCAGTATAAATCCGAGCGTGAAGCGCACACAGTATGGAGATCGCTGCTTTCGCCCCCGCCCCCACTCCCCGAGCACACATGAAATCGGGGTCACTGGGGTCACAGCTTATGACATACTCTCCCCTCCTCCGTGTGCATGGTGCTTGAACTCAAAGCAACAACACTTATCGCAGGTAGACACGGAAGTTGGCACTGTAACAACTTTCACACCTCGTGGATTCATAAAATCTGTACCTCTGGTTTTATAAGGTGGTGGACGGATGTGAATGGCGGTAGCTCACAGGCTGAGGTTTCGATGACAGTCAGTTCGCATCCCGCGGTGAGAAAACGAGATGAGATATTCATTATTTCTTTCTCAGCTCCCAATTTTGCGTTTTATACAAGCTTCTCAAAGACCTTTATTCATGTCTGTAGTCTGATCAAGAAGAGGGCAACTCTTTCCGTTACTGGAATAGAAAACCACGACGAATACACTCACAGGTCAGCGACGGGGCAAACAAAGCCCACAGACGGGGCAAACCAAGCCCACCCAGTGACCAGACGAGCTAAAAATCAAGCACACTTCTCCCTTTGCATGCAGCTGTCTAACAAGATTCTTCCTAACTGGACACATGTCGTAAGCTGTTGTTTAAGCAGCGAGTGATGCAGCCATCCGCACAGAGTCATAGGGCACCGCTGTATTTAATTATGTGTTGGATAAAAGCGGGCCAGTCACTCATAAACTTGCACATTTATGAGCAGAAATCCGGATGAATCATGCGGCATAGAGCTCCGAGGAAAACTAAAAATTCTCGTAGGTCATTGACGGTATGCTAATTTTCGTGGAAGCACAAAAGACAAACGATTTGTCAAAGACTTTTGTTGCGCTGTTTTGGGCTGGTGTTTTTTGTTTTGTTTTGTTTTGTTTTTTTTTGTCATCATATCAACCCAGTTTCAGGATACACGCATGCAGATGCATGCGTGTATCCTGAAACTGGGTTGATCTGATGACAAAAAAAGTTTCAAACTTTGCTGGCAAGTCAACGACCGATATGGTAGTACCCCTTTTTCCGTATTGTAATCCCACAGTAAACCAGTACGAAACCCTAGCTCACTCCACTAACACTCGACACCGTTTTGTGGAAATCACTAACCACGGGCTGCCTACACAACAAACTCATCGGATTTACAAACAGAATACACACCTAGGTATTGTTGTCCTCGCCACCGAGCGCTGGTTTCATTACAAGAACAAGATCACCTTTGCCAGAAGGTGAAGGGGAAAGGGGATTAAGGGCAATAAGCTAAAACCCAGCTACCACCAACCTGTAAATGTTTTAAGCCTCAGAAAAAAATAGTTGTCTTCACAGGTGTTCTGGAATGCGAACCCCTACCTCTGACAGCAGCACTTCACGATGCAAGGTTAGCCTAGCCGGGTGTTCCCTCTGGTTTTATGTACCGAACACTGGCTTATGTGAAATGTGCTCACCAACCAATCTATGAGTGTCCATTGGTCCACCCTTAAATGGTTAGTACCCCCACCCCGTGATAAATAAAAATCACGATTAAGTGGTTTATGCGATGAAAGTCTGTGTTAGCTTGGAGGGTGTACCCGGTCAAGTTCAGGTACACGTTCAATGTCTGGAAGTCTAAAATGGGTGGCTGCACTTTGCCTATATTTGGGTGGACCTTTTTTTAATTGGTGTTTTACGCCAAGCCAGCAACTAAGACAAGGCAGCCAGCCCTGTAAACAGATGGCACATGCAGAGAAAGAACAGCGTGCCCGAGACGAGAACTGAACCCAGGACAGCCAACCTTCACTGTATTGGTGACAGGCGCAAACCGTTGCGCCACCTGGTTTAACGAGGAAGAATAAGGATTTTACATCACAACACACCCCTGTCTAAATAAATGCTCATTAGAACCATACAAGGATTTTCTACATCTGCTTTTGGGTGCAAGGCATCCACTGCGATCCATTGCTGTTACCGACTCGCCCCCATGTACTTACCGTTGACACTACTATGTGTAAAAACACTATTTACTCATTTGCAAGCGTAGAATAAAGATGACCGTTAATAACTGATTTCAGTTTGCCCTACAATTTCTTCTGCTCCTTCCTTTATTTTTCTTAATCTCAAGTCGCTCGTTTCCCACAGGAGTTCTGCTGCTATCAGTGCATGGTGAGTGAAGTAAGTGACAAGTACAGATTCATAAGTAACAAGGAAGGTAAAGGAACCTCCCCAAACTAAGGAACCTCCCCACACTAAACGATCACAAACTGTCAGTCCGCCGGGAGGGTTAATCTTCTCGTTTCTTTTACTGCGTCTTGATCTTCACAGCCAACTTCAGACGAGTGCCTTAAAGGACACCACTGACGGCAGCGACAATGATAATAAAAGGCAGATAGTGGTAAACGTGACGAAAGCAGGTGGGAGGGAGAGTGGAATCCATAAATCATACACATCACGTGAATATTTCTTATCAGAAACGAACCAGGTCACGTGAACGTCTACTTTAAGACATTTTGTTTAGGCTTGTTAACCTTCTGTATCATGTGCTAGCTAGTCTGGGTATATCTCTCCTGTGCCATTGGGATTATACCCTTAACCCCCTCCACCCACCCATAAAAATCCAGCTTCTCGAATCCCTTCCCACATTACATGGCGAGATTTGTGACAACAACATCAGCTTATCTAATATCTGACTTTCCTGTGCCTCCTACCATTAAAAAAAAAAATCCGTTTGTTTGAACCAACGCTCATTTGGGGCTTTGAAATAAACGCAAAAAAAATCAAAAATAAATATTTAATAGCCTATTTGTAAAGATGTTTGACTCGTACTGATTCGCCCTTATTACTGGCACAATTCGTTAACTGTCAAAAAGAAAGTATTTTCCTCTCTCCCTTAAAAAAAAAAAAAACTCCTCTGGTTGTAGGATCCACCCGTGGTTACACCAACGAGCAAAGCCCGGCGTCTCCCGCGTTGCTGGTGATACCCACAGAGATTGTGACAGTCTGGTCACCAGATATCGGGTATCGCTGTCTTAGACTCCCATATCTAATCATACTCCCTGCTTGGGATGTTTCTGTCCAATCTTTATGCTCTTTAACGAGGTACCTTGTTAAGGCGAGGGAAGGTGGTCTTGGTTTAGTGTGTGTGAGTGTGTGGAGGGGAATCACAGCTCTATTTCCATACCTGATAAAACGTGTCTAGCTGGAGTTTTTCTAAAGGGACCCTGGTGGCAGAAGCTACTTTATCCTCAGGTCTCCCAGCTTGCTGAGAGTATAAGGTTTTTACCACCTGTCGTAAAGGAATACGGTTTAATCCCCTTGTTGGAAATGTACCCGTTATCAACGTTAGCTCCCAGCTGGAAGCGGATAGGCCTATCCCCCACGTGTAGGGAGCAACCTCATACCCCACGTGTAGGAAGTAACCTCATATCCCAAGTGTAGGAAGTAACCTCATACCCCACGTGTAGGGAGCAACCTCGTACCCTAAATGTGGAACTACGAGATGGTTGTGTGAAGGGAACCGAGCACCGTGGTGCACGTGCTAAGCGACTCCATGCAAGTTTCGGTAAGAAACTAACCTCCGCTACTCCCATAGTCTCAAATTCTCAGAACCCTTCCAGCAACGCATGGTGTATTGAGCACTCGAGGAACATTGCAGAAGAAACAATCCCCTCTCCATTTCACCTAATCACGGGTGTTAACAGGAATCCACTATAGAATTGTTAGGCCTTGTGACAGGGAGGGTAGCTCACCTTTTGTTTCTGATGTGGTTTGCAGATTCTGCTCTTGCTGATGATCTTGCCAGCATACACTGTGTAGGTCTTGAGGCTGAGCAGCTCGTAACATCGCGCGAATCCTCCCTGAGAAAAAACAAGTAACATAAGGTAAGATTATAAATATTAAATAAGAAAAATATTTGTAAATATCTTCTTCCGCTTCATTCACTCTAATAAAAAGCCTTTCATCTTGTCCGTCAAAATTCCTTCTAGAAGCCTAAAAGGCGTATTTTCCCGGAAACATTGTCAAGTATAGCCATATGACCACCGTGTAAGACTGAGTCAAGCATACACACAAGTCCTTTCATACATTTGTATGTAAATGACTTTTTGCAAATGTTGACCGGGGTGAACGACGGAAACAGGAAGGTGGCTTGCAAACACCAGGGGGAATAGCCCACCTGACTTCTTTCTTGACCTGCAAACCTACAGCCCCACAGGCCCACAGCCCCACAGTCTCACAGCCCCACAGTCTCAAAGCCCGGCTGAAACGCACACACTCCACAGCATCTTCACAAAAGCCACATCATCTTTTATCTGCATCACAGGTGGAGACACGCGGCGGCAGCATCCAGCGCCGCGACGACCTCCTCAGGGAAATAGACACCAACCTGGCGATTATTCGCACACAAATGTATTTATGTAAATAACAGCAACTACCGACATAGTGTAAATAGTGTATGGACCCAATATGCAAAAATGTTACCCTTACCGTTATGGACTACAGTACTAATATTTGCTTTTTTTTAATGCGATCTTTACTTTTTTATTTTTACCGCACTACTGCATCAACGGGGGGATGGGGGCAGGCGGTGACACAAAGATATCAATGCAAATTTTACCACACCCCTTCACGTAAACAAAAATAATAAATCGACACATCCTTGATGTATGCTAACAAAAAATAGTTTTTGGTTTGACTACCAGCGAATCCAATCCTTGATGCTGACGGACTGACGTCCTGGTCACGCAACACGTCTTCCGTGGTTTCCGAGCCACACCCGAGGGCCGGAGTGTTGAGGGGAGGGGAGGGGAGGGGAGGGAGGGTGAGTGGCGAGCAGCGCGTACTTGCCTTCCCTGCCAAGTTTTTCAACCTTCAGGCAGAGACAGGAGATGGTTGACGACAGGGTGTGGTCACCCACCTGTTTTCACCTGTCACTCCAGGGATGCTGGTTCATTGCGACAGGGTGGAGCGGTGCTTGTTGGCAGTAGCCGAGGTCAGCGGCTCAACTATGATGCTGCAGCTTTTTTAGCAACTGGAGAGCACAGAGGTCAGAGGTCAACGGTCTGCCCACATAGTTTGTACGGCGTCAACTTTGTTTGGGCTGGAATTTTATCCCTCCGGCCACGGAGGATATGAGGTCGTACCGTCAAAATGCACGTGGCACAGCTCCAACATTTAGGTAATGAGAAGCACAAGACTGTTGCAGGATAACAGGTGATGGTGCAGGATAACAGGTGACACGCGCCTACCTGAAGAGCCATGAATGCACATCTAACCAGGATACAGTGTCGGAAGGCTTTGCATGCGCACAGCTGCTCGGTCGGGCAAATAAATACATGCCACTTGAAAGTTTCGATCTGTTCCGCGAATGCAAGCAAGAAAAGATCGATGGTGCAGCCCACAGACATTTTCATGTGTCAGCATTTTGGTTGACGATGTCACGGAAACCCGCACTTTGATCATCAACTGCGTGGAGTCGACCTTTTCCCGAGAAATGACAGCTGCAGACGAAACTTAACACCTATGCTTCGTCTCCATTGTAAGAGCTCGTGGATAACCTGTAAATATTTTGTGGATCAAATTGAAGAATTGTCTGCAAGTCAGAAAGAAGCTCTAACCATAACACAACACGACAGGATTCTTATCACGCAGGTCTCCCTCTCTCTCTCTCTCCCCCATGCCCTACAGTGAAACGAGACCTTCTCCGTCTGTCACATGCGCATGAGAGACAGAAAAGATGTTTTCTTGCTCTGTCCATTCTACTCTACCCCCGAACAAGAGGTGAAACGAAAGGAACACACCCACACGCACAGAGAGAGAGAGAGATTGAGAGAAAACAAGACAAAGTTTCCAGGCATCGTGAGCATTCGCAGCCTCCGTCTGAAAACCAAACAAACAAACAAACTCGTCATCCACAGTACGGACCTTGATTCAGTGTCCATAGCCAAGGACCCCCAGGACTGGCTGCACGCTGGTCACAAACCCACCGCCGACTACATCGATACCCCAGGGTCAGTTGAAACTTCCCCGTGACACAAGAGGTAGAAGCCACTGCCAGTGTTGGTCCAACTGGACTTCGGTCAGTCCTGATGTTCGTGGTGTCAACATTCGCCACCGAGAGGGCGGGATGCTAAAGGGGCTTGAAGGGGAAGGCCAGTCGTAGCCAAGAGCAAATAAAAGCAGAGAGAAGGGAAAGGGATGAGGGCAAAGAGGTGAGGGGAACTGGGGATGTTTCACCAAGAAAGCAGCTACGGTTTTATCACGATATAACAACTGGTGCCGAAGGCAGATGGCACAGGGTGGGAAAAAAACACAGTGCCCATGACGAGAACTGAACCCAGCACACCCAAACGTCAAGTCAACAGAGGGAAGAGCTGAGAACAAATTCGTTTTGCCCACAAACATCTTCCTGTTAATCACATCCCTCGCCTCCAATCCATCACCTTACAACCCACACACAGCAGCTAATTCTGTCCGACAATGTTTTATGGTTTCCCCCTTTCTCACACCCTCTTCCTCCCTGTGTGTGTGTTTGTCCCCCAACATCCAGGATGATTTCCTTTCTCGTTAGTTTCCTCGCTTGGTCAGCAAAGACTTTGGGACCGTGGGTGCTGGGCAATATCCTGCCGGTTGTACAAGTAAATCCTAGTCTCTGCCGAGTCTTGCTGGTCAGCGCCACTAGCCAACACCTCTCTCCCTCTACCCCCACCCTACTGCTGTTTGGTGATCCTACCTGGATAGCAGAGACTGGTAAAGATGTACTTTTATCTATAGGCAAATCTACTAATAGCTCAGACTACCACCTGTACCGCCTGACTACAAACACTTGATGTCTTTGTACAGCGTCCACTTCGTTCGGACTGATATCCTGACCACAAGATAGTTCTTATTTCTCTCTCACTCACACACATACTGGACTATAAATCTCAAGGCTGGCGGTTAGCAAATATGTAACCGTCCCACCTTCTCAACTGGAAATTTTTCTCAATTTGCACACGTGGTTCTTGCGACCTACTGAATGTTCAAACTCGTGCCCCGCAAATATCTGGTTCAGTTCTAATTTATATTTATGCAAGCACATTCTCACTTATGTACGCCAGTCTCAAGAAACAAATACAAAAAAAAAAAAGAATTGACAAACGACTCTCTTGCACGCATGTTCAGTTTTTTTTTTATTTGCTGACGCGTTTTGATCCCTCGCTCATGTTTTGAAGGACTCAAGTGAAGCCAACGAAAAAAATGTCTCGGAAGAATTTTCCACTCGAAATCAATCATGGCGTCTATTCTATGATTTACGTTTCGCCTTCAATGTTTTTATTCTCTTTCACCTCCCACTCTCCACTTTTTTTTTTGTTTTGTTTTTTGTCAACAATGGAATGGTCTTTGTTTGTGAATTCTGACTCGGATTCGCGTAGCAACAGACAAAAAGGAATCTGCCGAGCGTCGCCCGTGTTTGTGACGTAAGCCACGCAGCGAAGTCACGTGAGCTGACAACGGTGAAAAGGTTGGAACGTCTGCTCTTCTCTCCTTCATTCCTCCTCCTGCTGCGGGAGATTGGGCGAAGGTGGCGGAGGTGACGTGTGCATTAACGGAAGAAAAAAGAGCAACAGAGCCTCACGTGAAAATCTGATGTGGACGTGAAGGGTCAGTCTATAAATAGCAGCGAGGTGAAGATGACAAAGTCTGATGGCACTACCGGTGAGGTGTGCTCAGGGTGTCAAGCGGTTAACTCGAAAGGTCAACAGCTCCGTACACATCAAGTGTCTCAGTTACAGGTGTTGCTTTCAATCTGTTGATACCTCATCTTCACATTCCGACACAGGACGACAGAAGAGAATACAAAACAATAATATAATAAGCAGCATTATCTTAACTTTTTTTTAATTAGTTGTGCTGAACAGCTAATAAATGGCATACTAAACCTATTTTAATATTTATGCTAATGCCGTTCACATCGTCAATCATCTTTCAAAGGTTCGAGATCTCACTGAAGCTCAAAGCAGGAACAACATTCACATTTAAAAAAAAAAAAAAGATATGATCAGTAGAGATACCAGAATATAAATGTGTCGTTAATGGCTCCACTACTTCCCTTGACTCAATAAACCCGGGAAATGATGGCAATGTCAAACCGGGGTCTGCGGGCTTAGAGAATTAATCTGAGGAACACAAGTGAGTTATATTTAAGTTGTAACTTGTAACTCCGATCCCGGTTCTTGACGAGTCTCTCGAATGCATGCCTTCAACAGGTGCGTTGGCAAGAAGCGTGGAACTTGCAACTCATTGCTGTTATCACGCGGGTTATCACCAGCATCAGAACATTCATGTGCAGCTGTGCTTCTTCTTTCATACATTTTTTTTTTTTTGCACAATCTTTTTGACTGGACCCCATCAGAGGTGCTTGCTAGCGTCAGAGCATTTCTCCGATGTTCGTTTCCTCTGATAAAAGCTCCTAACATTGAGGAACTTTCCGCACCATCGACCACCCATGTCTTTTACCTTTTCGCTATGACCTCTTCCCCATCCGGATGATTAATTTAAGGACGACCTCCCCACACCGGAAGACTGCTAACTAAATCTTTGCTCGACAAGCATTTGGCTCGGCACTATCAATCGTGACCGTCCAGGGGAAATGCAACCATGAGGTTGTTTATCATAACTGAGGACGCACGCTTTCGAGAGGATAAAGATAATGTCCTAAATATATTTTCTGCGAGGTTTCTCATCTCTCTGGCATGAATTTTTAGATAACTAAATAGTGTACGCCGTAAAGAAAACATCTCAAGAATTTCCAGTGTATTCTTGACAGTCATCGTCGACAGGTGTAAATGCAAAGGTCTCAAGCGACTGTTCGAGGAGAAGACGAGGGCACAGTCGCAGGTAGTTAGTTACTCCAGACCAAAGACTCGGAGGAAGAAACCACACGCAGGACATCAATAAAGTCGGTCAAGTTAAGGTAAGATTTCCGGGGACCGCCGGATGCCAAGGCAAGCAAACTGCCACTCCATGAAGATAGAGGCCGGCATCTCCATGATTAGATGGAGGAAGCAAAATCTGCGGAGCCTGCGTGCAGCGGCGCACGTCCTCACCTCCTCCCCCGGAGCAAAGTCTGGCACCTTCTGTGCCAAAAATCTGTGCTTCCAGGGCTTCTGCATAGTTTCAATGTTGCTGATGGTAGACGAAATACAGACTCAGCTTCGCTGATGGTAAATGATTCAACTGTCGTCCGAAAGTAATGAATGGGCGGGTATATACATGTGTGTGTGTGTGTGTGTGTGTTATTAATAATCGTAAAGTACATATGTACACAGGTACACTTCACACGATGTACCTCACAGAACTGTCAGAATTTCGTGTCTCCTACCAAGTCAAGAAGAGGTCGATGGTTGCCTCGTAAACGGAGAACAATGGTTTGGGAGGATGTACTATAAAGTGCCCAGGATACAATTACAACTTGACTTCGTACCCTTCGGTTTAAAAAAAAATCGTCTTTTTGTTTGAACGGGACTTTTTTTTGTGTGTGCAAAATCTGCAGGTCTTGTTTATGACCCGTCAGTAATAAACCCTCTCCAACTCACACAGAGAAAGAATACTATTAGAAAAACTTCTCAGACACAATAGTGAGTTTTAGTCATTTTTTAATGGCTCTTATTTATCATATTTACCATTCACACACCCAGAACAGGGGGAAATGCATGAGAGGTCACTACAGCTACATTTCCTGGCCTGTCACCCCTCGGTGTCATCAAGACTGTTGTGCCATCTTATTTCCAGGGGCTGGGGAGGAGGTGACAGTGAGCACGTGAGTAGAAACATTCGTCATGCAAGATGGCTCCATGTTTTCCCTCCACTGTCCGCTGGGCAAACTGTGGGTCCTGGCAAAATTTACTGAGCAGAGCAGCCAGAAACTCCAGCGGGGAGCAGGGAAACCTCTTGACAACCGAACACATCGCACGGGTCACCTCACGGCCTGGCCAGGTGCAAGGAGAAAATCTACATCTCATCCTGTTCTCCATATCAAAAAATGTCTCGAGGTGTATTTAATTTCTCTGAAGCAAGATAAAATTCTTTTTGCGTCAGTTGTCGCGAATAAATTACAATGAGATGTGACAACAGACATAAAACCTACTTCCAGTCAAAGCAGGACAAAATTAACACTCTGCCTCCTTATTATCAACCTCCCAGTGTTTCCTGTCCCTAAAACAGTTGTGGGTTGTAGGGACCAGTTACAAATGTTTGGGATTTTTAGAGCTTGTCATAATTTGTTGAGGTTTAGTGTCAGACCACATGAAATAGTCGACAATTTTCCGAAAGTACACATCAATGTACAATGGATAGCATTATCGTCATGGTTATTTAAGTCAAGAAACTCCGTTTATTGCCCTCGTATGTTTGTGAACGTAAATCTGCCAGTGATATCTGATAACAGCTACTGTCAAATATCAGCTTTTAAATGTCTGATTTATTTACACAATGTATCCGACCTAAACACTTGCATTTTGATGCCCTCGACGCCAGACTTGGCTTTTTTTTGTTTTGTTTTTTGTTTTTGTAAGTGATTTAGAGTTTTCTTACAACATCCACAACTTTCTACGCGATGAGAAACAGTGAGTCACAGCATCCACAGACAGGTGAGGGAGGGGTCAGGCCCGAGGTGTCCGTCCACCTTTGTGGAGCTGAAGCAGTCACTCTACCCACTGCTACCTGTCTCGGCAGAAAGCCTTTTCTTGAAACTAACACATACATCACTGACAACCAACAGAATATACTAACACATACATCACTGACAACCAACAGAATATACTAACACATACATCACTGACAACCAACAGAATATACTAACACATACATCACTGACAACCAACAGAATATACTAACACATACATCACTGACAACCAACAGAATATACTAACACATACATCACTGACAACCAACAGAATATACTAACACATACATCACTGACAACCAACAGAATATACTAACACATACATCACTGACAACCAACAGAATATCCATATGCGTCAGAAAGGTTAGCAGGTTATAACCTTTGACAGATAGGCGCCATATAAATACGAAAACTAATCATCGTGAGTAACACAGAATACACTTCCCTTAAAATTTACTCTGGGATCAGGAAAAAGCATGAACCCGACGGTCAAAATTCACTCAGCAATCATTTTATATTTTCTGGGTCTTTCGCAATGTTTTCCTCCGGTAAAATATTTCTAAATTTCTTAAACACAATTTATCGAACTTTAATCCGAAGTAAGCCATACTCCAATCAAGGAAGAGACTCTTGGCCAGCGAGAACAAACGATTTCGAAACCTGGTGGGAGCCAGGGGAGGGGAGGAAATACCTGTCTGAGATATGAAGCGACCATAACTAGCGCATTGTTCTCCACACACATAAATAATAGGATAGTATATATATATATAGACACGACAATAAATCTCCCTTTGCTGGCAGCGGCCTTGCCCCGCACATTTCCGTGTCTGAGGTTTCTCAGTCTCTGATGTAAAGCTTCACCAACTGTTGTCGTCTCGTCCTGAGAGCCCCCCACCCCCACCCCCCAGGGTCACACATCGTGAATGTAGGTCCGTGTCGACACTGTGCCTCACACCCACTAAACCCCGCGCCCGAAGTTCCCAGCTCCCAGTTGTCTTTGAACGGTTTGCTTGTTCAGGAAACCATCGGTAGTGACAACCCTGGGCTAAAAGTCTCCATGGGCTTACAACCACCAAATAAAATTAAAAATCAATGTGTGGGTGGGTGTGTAAAATGTTCCTCTTGCTCCACCATCCAGGCATGGCTACCTCCTAACTAAATGCAACTGTATTTAATACCTCTCCCTCTTTCTATGTGATCATTTTCATCAGCTCCATTCTCGCCCATGCGACTTGCTAATGTTGTTTCATGTCTAAGAACTTGGCCTTCCATAGAATTTTTTATGACCGATTTTCTGGGAAAGGAAAAAATCAGTTTTGTTATTGAGAAGAAAACCTGCTTCACAGGCTTCTCACTCCGGTACTGACTGCTCGCTCTCGTCTTCAAGGCGAGGAGGTGGCGCCGCCTACTGACCGCTGGAGTAAATGTGGGGCGAGTTGACGGACTATGGGGTTGCTGCCCGCTAATCGAGTTTCGTGGCCGTTAGCTCTCCAAGCGCCGACCAGTCGACTTGGCGGCAAGTATGACGACGCTGACAAAGAGGAAGAGGGGAGGGAGAGGGGAGAGAGAGGGGTGTGTGTGTAGGGGGAGGGAGAGGAAATGTCGCTGGAGGTTCGACCCTCACGCCAGCCTCGTCACGACCACAATCTGACGTAAGGTGCGACAACAGACGACAACTTGAGAAAGGTGCTGGGGGCAGGTAGGAGTTGAGAGCTGGGTTACCTGGGTAGCCATGTTTGGCATACGTCTATACTTGTAGGTAGGTGGGAAGTGAAATTCAAATTATGTCAAAAGTCAAACTATCACACACACACACCTACACACACACACACACACACACACACACACACACACACACACTGCGTTTTTGTAATTAGGGATAACCAACGACATTTACAAAGTGATAACACCCTTGGCTCCAAATCAAGAAATGAAATTCTTTTTCAATTATCCTTACAAAACAAACAGCGGTTTGCCAGGTAAGGTTAGCATCTCCCCTGAACTCGACGCCAATCCCACAACCACAGAATGTTACCCCTAACCTCACCCCAATCCTGACCTATTTGAAAACTACTCCGAGTAAAACTAACCAGTTTTACATGCGCGCACGAACACACACACACACACACACACACACGCGCGTACGTGTACTAGACCACGTGATCACAGAAGCAACACGACAGTTGTGAGGTGTGCGCACGACACCTGATGACGTACGAGGGGAGGGGAGGAAACTCGACCCATGAGTCGTGCACCTGGCGATTGACTCCGAGCAAACATGATAGTTATCGCTCCCAGGTCAGGGTGACACCTGTACGACACAAGAACCTGCAGACGTACAGGTAACTTCTACAGGTAACCCAACAGCCGCAATCAAACTCGTCACACGGTGTCTACTGACACAGCACTCAAGTCGCTATTCACGTCTCCTTGCTGGCACAACTCGCCGCTAAAGTTGTCTCCTTGTCGGTACCAGGCTGTAAAGTCGTGGGTATTAAAGGTAGTAACTAAAAACAATTTTAAAAAAACAGAACACGGCTTTGAAGTGTTTCGGTGACCATAGGGATGCGGCCTGAATCACACCACAGCCTGTGGCGGCTTGTGTAGACTGCTTCCACTCCAGATTAATACCCGACGTACCCCAAAGAGCTCCCATTCTGAGGTACCCCGAATGAAAGTTTCAAGAACTAGAGGGTCATGGGTGGACGCATTACGAGCGGTAGTGAGAAGCGATTGAGAAGCTGGTTTGGTAATTTGCTCCCCTCTGAGACATTCAAGCTGTGTTCTATGCCGACCGAGGGGTCACAGGTCAGGACTAAGTGGGGGGGGGGGGAAGGTGAAGAATTTTATTTTACTTGGAATTAATATTGATGTCGGCTTACTGGGAGTAACAACAAAAAAGTAACACAATGGCAGGCAAGCGGTAATTATCATCATCGTCGTCGGTTTCTTTGATAACTACCTGCACAGGGCGGCCCGTGTTGCGTGTCAGCCTGCCCTGTCTGCAGACAGCAAATAAAGTCTGATTCACAAAGCGGCAGCCAACGAGGGAGGTGACTGCAAGTTGCTATGCAACTATCCGTGTGGAGAGCTTTTTTTTCTTTTTTGTTAAAAAGGAAGAAAGGGGGGAAATGGCAGCGTCCTATACAACCGCCGGGTTGTTTCATCGTTGGAATACTGCGAGGTCAGAGGGGCTGCAACACTGACACCTGGCGTCAGACGACCGCGGCACAGTCTATACTGCCCTCATGTCAATAAAATGTTGTCATCGTGACTATAATGATCATGTCCTCGTCCGTCAGTACCACTGTATCCAAGGCTGCCATTGTCTATAAATCCTCGTGTCTACACGCTCTCCCTTCCCCTTTATACAGCCTGGTGCAGCCCTTGTCCTGAGTGTACCATCTCGCCATCTTGGGGAATTTTTTTTTCCTCCAAGGGCCATTTGGAAATTTATAATATTGTCAATATGTACAAAATGATCTACTTAAAATGAGCTTGCTCTGTTTGGTCAAGCTGTAGTTTGTCCACAGTGTGTTAACACTTTCACAACTTGTACAATCGCAGCCAGCTGTCCTCTGTCCTCACAATCCGCCTTTTCTGTAATTAGGTGCGCGAAAAATATGCTCAGCATAGCGAAACAACTGTTTGGATTTTGTGATATATATGTTTATAATTAGAACATTCCTCCAGAGGAGACAGTATATACTAGCAATACCTTTTTCTCTAATGCACGTTTGTGGTTGTGCGGTGAAAGTATATTAATAATAATAATAATAATCACGACTATTTAGTACACACATACCTCCTCTCAGGAGGTGTTCATGGCATTTACAAAGTAAGCACGTGCTACACACAGACAAAACGAATTTTTATCAGTCACAGCTTTTCATTTGCTCATTCTTTGGACATCTACGAAAGGATAAAGTTGAACACTTTTAAACACTTTTACGGTACACAGCCATGTCGACAATCATTTTTATTATTGTAAGAGCCGACATGGTCAAAAACCGTTACCCATATCAACGGCCAATATCAGACCGGAAGTGGTCTACCCTCAGGTTGGGGTGAAGGTCACATGCATGCAATGCTCCAAACTCCTCCATATTCGCCGCAGTAGAAAAGCAAACCCGTCTGTCTCGTCATGTCCGTATTGTAGGTGTCCTTTCTGTCTCGAAATGGTCATTCCACAAAATTCGTTATTATTATTTATTTATTTAATGTACATTTATATTGCTTTGAAGAAAGCTGAAAGATTTCGTGAAATGTGCGGTTGTCTTGGCGGGTCGGAAGTTGCCCACCCCTGTCTTTGTTACAGTTTTGTCATTCTCCACCATTGCCATGAACCTCACTGCAAACTCATTAGGACACCACTTCGGGGCAGTTAACACCACGGGTGGTGTTACCACCACTAGCTGCATGTAGCCTGAGACCGTCTCTGTAACACAAGTTTTTGTAGGCAAAATGTTCCGGTAATTATCTCGGTTTGGAGTTTCAAGAACACGCTCACCCCTTCTTCAAATATTTTTGGTCTGTCCCATGGAATACCAATTTACGTGTGTGTGTGTGTGAGTGAGTGAGTGAGTGAGTGAGAGTGAGTGAGTCCTGTAAGAGAGCAGTTGATTAGTACGAATTTGTAAAAGCAGCTCGGGGAGCTGAATAAAAATTCTTTCTGATGATTTCGTGTCAGGTGCTGACAGATTATTTTCCTGTCATGTCTGTCTCTCTGCGTTCACGCGAGATGACAGCAGGATCCCACGAAAAGGCGATGCTGAGTGTTCAGGACACAGGCTGCCCCCTAAACCCAACTCCTAGCTACCTCCCCTCCATGCGGAGTGACAAACGCCGACACCCTCTGAGTTTCGATCCTCTAAAATTTGTATACAACCCCCAAATCTCCCTTACCCAGTCACAATCCACAACAGTCCTTTCCCATCAGGGACCATTTATAGTTGCTTTTTCTTAAAATAAAAAAAACTAGTTAATGAAAAAATCCACGAATTTAAAAATAAAATAAAAAGTAACTCCACCTGTAACTTAACTGTCGAGTCTTCATAAACATTTTGATTGAGATAAACGTAGCAGATTTAGTTCAAATGGATGGATTATTTTAATTTAAAAGAACTATCATCGACATCCTATCTCGAAAGTAGTATTGTTTTGTTTTGGCTGCATCGACTACATCCCCCTTCTCCCTCACTCTCCTACATCCCCCCTCATCTGCTCTCACATGCCGATGCAATGTGCACCGCCAAGCAAACATTGCATGCTGACAAATAAGGTGAATCAAGTGCATGAGGGTGTCCTGCTTGCTAGACAGCAGCCGTTTGCACAGGAGAGAAAGGGGGGCGGTGTAGGTTGCGAGGGTGAAGGGAGAGAGTGGGTCTGTGTTGGGACAAGCATTTGAGCAGCAGCGACCTTTAAAAAAAAGCTCAAGCCAGATGCACACACAAGCCAGGCTAGGGGCTAGCTACATGGTCAACTCTAAACAGGCAGCTAAGCCCCCCTCCGAATATAAACATCTGTAGTTGACGGTTAGCAACCTAGAGACACGCTAGCCACCTGGCCCCTAGTTGCACATCCGGTTGGAGAGAAAGGATTACTCTTTTCTTTTCTCTCTCTCTCTTTCACTGCAAAAACCAACGGAACCTTGGGTCAGACTTAGTATTCAAACACTAGAGACCAACGAAGGTGAAAATAAGTAATGAATCGCATGCTGCTGCATGATCACATTCTCCTTCCTGCTATATTCCCTGATTTCTTACATTCTACCGATCGCATATCCTGTTGAGTCCTTTCGTCAGGGTGACACGAATCACCAGCGCTGGATGGAGTCACTTCCTGACATACACACACAGAAACCTGTCAACTCCAACCTATTTCTTTTTTAATCTGCATCCAGGGGACTCAGTGCCAATATTTATTAATCCACAGTTGTCCTTTAAAGAATACATAAAATTGTGTTTATTGATTGCATTTGAGTGATGTAAGTGACAAGATTACACATATAGCATGTTAGTGACAGAAGATTACACATATAGCATGTTAGTGACAGAAGATTACACATATAGCATGATGTAAGTGACAAGATTACACATATAGCATGATGTTAGTGACAGAAGATTACACATATAGCATGTTAGTGACAGAAGATTACACATATAGCATGATGTAAGTGACAAGATTACACATATAGCATGATGTTAGTGACAGAAGATTACACATATAGCATGTTAGTGACAGAAGATTACACATATAGCATGATGTAAGTGACAAGATTACACATATAGCATGATGTTAGTGACAGAAGATTACACATATAGCATGTTAGTGACAGAAGATTACACATATAGCATGATGTAAGTGACAAGATTACACATATAGCATGATGTTAGTGACAGAAGATTACACATATTGCATGATGTAAGTGACAAGATTACACATATAGCATGATGTTAGTGACAAGATTACACATATAGCATGATGTTAGTGACAGAAGATTACACATATTGCATGTTAGTGACAGAAGATTACACATATTGCATGATGTAAGTGACAAGATTACACATATAGCATGTTAGTGACAGAAGATTGCACATATAGCATGTTAGTGACAGAAGATTACACATATAGCATGATGTAAGTGACAAGATTACACATATAGCATGATGTTAGTGACAGAAGATTACACATATAGCATGATGTTAGTGACAGAAGATTACACATATAGCATGTTAGTGACAAAAGATTACACACATAGCATGATGTAAGTGACAAGATTACACATATAGCATGATGTTAGTGACAGAAGATTACACATATTGCATGATGTTAGTGACAGAAGATTACACATATTACATGTTAGTGACAGAAGATTACACATATTGCATGATGTTAGTGACAGTTTACATATATTTTTGTTTTTGGAGTCTACAAAAGAGCTCTACAAAGGGCGACAATCACAACGGACCGTCTCTTGACCTGCGATCTTATCGACTGAAGTAAACGACGAGAACGCACACAACAACAACAGTAGTCAGCTGCAGAAGGTGCTGCTCATACGAGTTGCTGGCAACAGGATGAAGTTGCCCCGTGCGCCCTGTGATGGACTAAAGGCGTCAAAGTGAGACGGAGCCACTTTCTGGCCGGAAGTAGGTTTTCCAACCTCAAGTGACGCACTTCCCCGGCTGTCGTCCGGCTTCTCTATCGCAGGAAGACACTCGGCTGTTTGGGCTCAGCACACTCTTGTGCACGAGTTATTTCAAGGGACTCTTTCTAAGCCGATGAAGCAGAACGACTTTTCCCCGAAATGAATGTTCTTGCATCTAAGTTGACAACAACAAAGCGCAGTCAGTGTTTTCCGTCAACAAAACAAAGTCTTCCAACCTCCCCCACACCCCCACCCCCATTACAATTGCCTGTTTTCAGATCCTACAACTTTGGCAGGTCCAAGACCCCAGACACAATTGCAGCATGTGCACATCAATGAACATGTTTTAATTAACATGTAAACCTGACAATGATAACAATAAACGAGGTTATTACAAGATGTCTTACGCGCTGAAGCCTCTGACCTGAACTCTTTCTACCCTCGGCACAAAATACGGTTTCAGAATTTCTAGGCAATGTTTTCACGTGGTTTACATCCTACTGCGTGGTTTACATTCGTTTCCGAGCGACGGAAAGTCTGATTCGCTCCTGTTGTCCTTCCTACTCCGTTTGTACCGACAATGCACGTGAGAAAGGGAGCGCACTACAGGGCATGTACACTCAATGTACAGGAAGAGAAGTACTTTCAGTGGAGGGATGAG
Source organism: Marisa cornuarietis (assembly GCA_004794655.1). Classification (NCBI taxonomy): domain Eukaryota; kingdom Metazoa; phylum Mollusca; class Gastropoda; order Architaenioglossa; family Ampullariidae; genus Marisa; species Marisa cornuarietis. The sequence goes on along the minus strand of SMMW01000109.1, from coordinate 226,046 downwards.
CACACGGAGACACACACACGGTAACAAGCGTGCACAGACACAAACACGTTGTCACTAAAATGCGCCAGCCTGTGAATGAAATGAAACACGTGCCATACTTGTAAACAAGATGGAAAATGTAGTTTAATCCTGGAATATATTTCTTACTAATTCTCTGAGATACACCCTGACACACACACACACACACACACACACACACACACACACACGAACTCTCTCTCTCACACACACACACACACACACACACACACACACACACACAAACTCTCTCTCTCAGTGACATACACACACAATCTCTCTCTCTCTCTCTCTCACAGTCAAAAATACTGAAGATGATGGGGAATGGAAACAAGCTGACCAACACCGAGCTGAACACAAATGGTATATCTCAACCTCTGAGTTACTCCATCTAATATCTAGATTGCGGATTGTTATTCTCTGTAGAGTTATTCCTCTGAATAGGAGGTTGTGTGTTTCGCTTCTGCTAGGCCTGCACCCCTCCTGGAGCCGCGGTGCCAATGTAACATGATAATCTGCAAATTTCTTTTTGTTTTTTAAGCTCGCCTGATACTCTGCCTTCCACAGTTTCCCACGGTCGGCGGCAAAACCCACTGGCGGGAGGGAACAAAGGCGGGCCAGCTCACACTTTTCCTTCACACCGCCTCTGGTTGCTAAGGGCCAGTCTTATTTACATACAGTCAAGCCGGTGTAGCAGAGACAAGTTTCCTTTCTCGGGCCTCAAATCCTTCAAGTTCAGACACCACCGTGAAGTTCTTGCCCCTTACACCTCCTCTCCACTCCACTCCAAGCTATATCATCCCCTCCCCCTCCTGCTGAGCTCAAACCTCCCCAAGATTCCAAAGGGCAGGCAACACAGGAAACTCTCCCCACCCACCCACCCCCCGGTCTGTGGAAAGTATACTCAGTTTGTCCTGCCCTCCGGACGGACCTCGCCACAGCTGTGGATGTCACGTGATGCCTGCTGATGCAGCTGAGGACAGGAGTGGCGGGGAATTGGAAGCTGGATTCTCTCCTGCATGAGGTTCCAAAAATAGGGCTGAAAAAACACGGCGCAGGCTCGGTCTGACAAGGGTGGCTTCGCTCATTGAGGAGGGAAAGGCGGCCCAGCTGGCATCTTTTTACTTTGATAAGAAGGGGGTGACAGATGTTACACATTGCAAGTCACTACAGCAACATGCACACATAGAACGAGAGGAGAAAGATTTCTGAAGAACTGCAGGCAAAAAAGCATACTACTGATTACTACCCAAAAAAAAAATCGCTGTGAAAATAAACTCTCAAATTACCTTGATATGCTCCGGCCTTAATAATACTAAGCACCAGTGTGTGTGGAACTATCAGCAAAGTGGGGACCTACGAAGGATGCCGATAACATCCGAAGATTAACGAGCGCGCGATAACCTAGACCTTGGTGACGAACACTGACATCTGCTCACGTGACACGCTGACTGCTGACTACGCTAATGGAGGGGAGGCACGACACTAATCACCCAATACGCTAATCGCCTAATCACTGGCTTTCATGAGAAGTCGTATCTGTTTACCACATACACACACAGCGCTTGTAGCAGATTCCTTTCCCCGTCTGAAACTTGCCGACGCTTTCAGAAAAAAAAAATCGCAAACGCTCACGCAAACCAACACACACCATCCCCCACCCCACCACCACCCACCCCTCTTTCAACCACTGCGACGACAACGCGCCACCATCTTGTCCTCCCCACAGCATCAAACGAGCGCTTGATGCGGGGCCTTTGATGACCAGAAGAGGGAGACGGTCATGTCTCAAAACAGGGCAGTCAGTGCAGAGACAACTCAGTCTTCCCTCCACCCCGCAAACACCATCAGCGGGTACACACGACAGTCCTCAGTCTGAGAGGCTTCACACCTGGCATTCAAGCCAGTGCGCAAAGGTTACCAGCACCACCCCCAATAAATTAACAAAATAAATAAACTTTGGCGCGCGGTTCAAACTTGAATTTACAAAGAAAAGAAAAGATTTCTCCAGACCAGAGCACAGGATGAGTTATCGCCACCTAAAGTCACTTTATCGACAGGTAGTGAAGCAAAGCCAGATTGCGGGATAAGTAGGGATGCAGATCGAGTCTGGTACTGGAGGGGGAGTGATCCGTGGTACTGTTATCAACACCCCCCACCCCCTTGAATGTAGGGCGCCATGCTTATGAACAGGACTGTGGAGGTGCTCGTTCATACTTTGCCTGCAAAGTAGCATGGCCATGACTCAATTTACCCTCCCCTCTCATCCCCCCCCACTACTTCCAAAAACAAATCCAGAATCCTTTTTTGATAACGAAGAGAGCCGGTCAGTCCTGGAAAATAAAGATAAAGATAACATCGTGTACACAGTAATTTACTGAAACAATTGGTCCAATCCCGAATGGCTCTTCGCATTTTCACATCGAGATCGAAGCGATTGACTGACTCCTTGTGATGATTCTTCAACATTTGTAAGTCCTGTTGTTTGCCCTTTTAAGGCGAGAATGGAAATGTGTACAACTGTACATGTCCTACACCGGGTACACGGCCAGGACCGCGGTGCACGAATGTCTCTACATTCTTTCCGCACATTTCACAGCATGAAACTTGTCCCACAAGCTACCAGTGTGAAAGCCCCGGTGCCAACTAGACCAGACAGATTGGGCCGACAACCACTGGGTTGTTTATCTCCCCTTTCTTGTTATCTTGCGCTGCTCCAAAATTCAGTTCGTTCAGGGAACTTTAATTTGTTCAGTCTATACTGCTGAAAGCTGGAGAAACCGACTGCAGTAGTCACGTGATCTGGTTGGGTACGACCTTCCTGTCATTGTTTGGAACTCACCCCCCCCCCCTCGTTCTCTTCCCCCGTCGTTCTACTCCATTCCATCCTGACGACTCACAAACTCAGATCCTTTCACTGCTACAACACAGCCACTGTACCATTAGAATACTACGGATGCATTCTGATCTTGACTGAGTAGCATTTGAATTATTAGAGCCGTCTATGAACATTACTCCCTCCCCACATCCACACATTGCTACTACAACTGCTGCCATCCCCCCATCAAGTCATCGCTGCTGCTGCAATCCCGTTGTTTGGTGTCTCGAGCCTCTGCCAAGAACAGGTAAGATGCTCCAGCGCGGGGTCGATATTTCAACCCCGTTGGTGGAAGCCTCTAGGGTCCCTCAAGATGAGGAGGCGAGTGGTCAGAGGACAGAGAGTACACACAGCTCCAGGCTGGAGATGGGGAGGGGAGAGGTTGCTGCTCTGTATGGATGCCTGGCGCTCGGCTACACAAGGGACTGGAGGACAAACACAGGGCTGGTTGGCGCGGCCATGCAGGAGGATGTGTCTGCCACCAGGACCAGGGACATTTTGTTCGACAAGGCTGAAGTTTTAGTTCTGCCATTCGTGCGAGTTGACTGTATCACTGAGTTACAAAACTCATATTTTTTTATTTAATAAAATATGCCAGTCTTTACCTGTGTGTCTGAAGCCTGGTAATAAGAAAATTGTAAGAGAGAGGAAGAGAGGGTGGTGGGTGTGATATTTTCAAAGCATGCAATAAAGATTTTTACTATTTTTGTGACTTTTACATATCATGTGTCCCTACAACTGTATGATTTTTATGTATTTTTCAGAATCTCAATCCACTGTTGGTTTCTTCCCTAAAGCTATCTGAAGAGTGTGATAATCTATATTGGCACATAAAAAATCAGTCTTTCAAACACATAGCTATATGGCTAGTTTACAGACAAGCAATGAGCAAATCTTTTCGTCCATGATGGACTACTATTACTGTTACAATCCAATAACTTGTTCTGCTCCTCTAATCTAAATCAATTCCAAATTTCATTTGACTTCAGACAACAAAACTTCCAGCAAAGTGTATGACAGCTATCTATCTCGGCAAGTTAATGACTGAATTGAATGTTTAAGGTATGGGAAGACAAATGAAAATATTGGCAGCACTACACTATAATTACCCATCAAACAAAGGAGTTAACATGCTGTTGCTTATAATGCCTGTATGATACCATGGAGATTCCTGCCTCCTGACAGTATTTATAAACAGAGATCCCACCATCAGTGATGATGTCTCTTGACACTTTGTCTGATGTTTACTATGGACAATAATTATAATTCCTACCAACATAATGTTAAAGTTGCATAACCTACAAGCAGCTTCAGAGTTTGATGTGTTTGTAGAGCTAATGATTGTAGAGGAAAAAAATACAATACTTTCTAGTTGATGCTAAAACTAACTGCTGCAACAGTCATTTAGTCAGTAAGGGGGGGGGTCATTTTGGCAAAGGTGTTAAAGCACTCATTTTTTTACACATCTCTCCCAGAACAAGTAAGGTAAACAAACATGACAAAGAATTAATTACACAGAATTTGAATTCTGGCAATGGTCTGACTTGCTTTCCAACAGCCTTATGACAACTCCCCCCGAGCCCTGACCACCGAAAAGGGAACCTGTCCCTCCCCCACCCCCACTTGTCTTATCAAATTCTAAACAAAGAACACCAGCTGGAGCGGATCCCGTGTTTATTCCCACGCAGGCCAAAGCATAGCTGGGGCTGTCTGTCAGGTGAAACACGTGCATAGTCTGACAGTTGACACATTGCTTCACGCTTGTCTCGCTCGCTGTCTCCCCGCGTTAGTTCAAAGGTTAACATCCTCAAACGGACGGCGTCCGTAAAACGAGCCGAGTAAGAATGAGGGCCGAGCTATCGTCGACGATAAGATCGGGAGAGCGACGGAGAGAAAATGATTAGATGGGAGGGGCAGGAGGGGGACAGGGGTGGGGAAAGTAAGGCTGGAGTCTTTCGCTGCGACCTTTGGGGAGGGGGAGTGGGACGGGGCGAGTGGAAAGTCAAGACGAGGCTGGGACTACGTCAGCACTAAAAGAGGATCTTTTGTGGTGACACCTGCACGGGGATCATCTCGTGGTCGGGGTTCACTGGGTCACCGAACTAGCGAGAGACTAGGAAGGCCAGACACTAGGAAACCTCGCGAATGACAAACAAAATAGTAAACAGTGTTGCAGATGACTTGACAACACACTCTTTCCTCACTGCCACCTTTCATAAAACATTTAAAATACTATTTTTTTCTCTTACCTTTCCAAGCAACCTCCCTCGCAGGTAATTAGTATCCGTACTTGAATCGTAGATAATGCGACTTGCATCAAACTGACTTATGTCCTGGCCTGGTGCCAGCTGTCCTTGAAAATGTTGCTGTTGGCGACTTGGAGAAACTCCCCGGTGGAGAACTGGTCCCTCACTCGTGGTGGCTCTGGAGCCGGGCTCGGGACCCCGGGTGGAGGGGCTCTGTCGGGCCGAGGTGGTCCGCAATTCCTTCATTCCCCTGCTGTTGGCCGGGGCAGCGCTGGTTGTGGCAATGGTAACAGTGGGCAGCGGTTTAGGGACGAGCACCTCCACTGACATGAGGCTGGCGAGAGTTGCCGAAGACCGCGACGAGCGAGGGGCTGGTCGCACCACGGCTACAGCTTTGTTGGCGATGATGGTGACGTACAGGGGCGTCGCTGGGCCCGCGACCAAACACCGCGGCTGATCTTCCCCTTTCAGATACCAGGCTCGGCGTCTCCGGGCAAATTCAAATTTTCAACAGTTTCTGCTCGCTCGTGTCGAACCGCTGCTGCACTCGACTGAAGAAGTTACTCGGCACATTTGAACAAACGGTATTTACAAATAAATCTCTTTGAAACGGGCGTTGTCTTCTGTCATCCGCAGAAAAAAAACTCCAGAGGTTAGAACACTCGTTGGCTGACACATACAAACATGTCTTTTTCTCAATCTCACTCACTGCCTCTAGCACCACATTGCACGGTCTCGGCAATAAAGCGGAACTCAAAGTTCAACCGCTTCGTACGACCCTGTTCAAAACGTCTCCTTCCCTCCCCAACCCAACTTTTGTGTGTGGAGGGGAAATCTCGAGTAACTCTACCCCCAGCCCCTGTCAGCTGTGCCGGGCCCAGCTGTGTGACTAAGCGAGTCGGGGGCTTCTTGCCGAGGGCGGGATCTGCGTGCGGCGGTGTCGCTATAGCCTCGCCACGACCCTCGGCTCTGCGTGCGTGCGTGCGTGTGTGTGCTCACCCTCCGTGCGTCTGTAACGCGTGGCTGACAGGCCCCCGGCTTGGTGGCTGTCGTGGTCCTGTCCTGTCTGTCTCTTGCTCGCTAAACTTTACAGGCGGCGGTGCATCAACCCCTTGCTCACACTCTTCTGTCACACAACTAACGATGTGCACAAAATCCTCCCCCAGCTCCGTGTTTTCAACTCTCACCCTCTCGTCTCTGCTGAATAATTTAAAAACTGTGACATAACTGTCCAAACGAAGGCACAGTCACCGTCGACTTGGGTGAATGCGGTGTAGAACCCGTGCTGGCTGATCTGCAAGAAGAGCTCAAATTTTGCACCGTCCTTTCAATTAAACTTCCTGAGTCGCTGCAGTAGACAGGAGGCTGGCAGCCAGTGCAAGCAATCAATGCCACGCGCAGCTTGCAACTGGGTCGCCACTCAAAGGCCGCGCGGTCTGGTCGCCGGGCTTTTTTCGGTGTTACCCTAGGCTACCGACAGCTTTGTCCTCGTGGACGGCATTGCCCCTGCAAACAGCACAGAAAAAAAAGAAACGGGAATGTGTTAAACCACAGAAAGCAGGCAGTCAAGATCGACACACTAATCACAGATTCATCCACTGATTTAAATTAGGGGGAGGGAAATACATAATAAATATTTGTATATTGACATGTGAGGGAGCGACAATAAAAATAACATGTAATTAATGGGTACAGTCGTGGTACAGGTTCACCAGAAAGGATTGAAACCAAATAGTTTCACGCAGAACTCCTCTTATGACGAAATCGCATCGGCGCCAGTTCTAGGAAATTCTCCCTCATGATGCTTTGTGGTCCCAGTTAAACTGTGAAAGCAGGGATCTCACCTTATTTCTTTTATTATTATTATTCAGATTGAAATTACTTCCTCCCAGCACACAGCTGTTTACACGCTTATAAATTCGCTGACCTAACATATTGATGCTTTCCTGGTGTACACTGCCTGGATTTGACAAACGGAAGGGAAGGTGGATGTTTAATGTGATAAATTATTATTTACTACTATCATGAAAGTCACATGACTTGATATAGTATAGAACAGACTGGTGATAAGCATGTTGCAGACGATGACAGGAATTACGCAGGGCACACAGGTTTTCTTTTTTTTTTTAACGGCGGGATGAGGGAAATGGGAGGCAGCTCAGTTCACACCGCACTCACTTCCGGTGCGAGAGAGACCCTGTGAGCCACCGCGCTCACCCAAGCGAAAGTTGACCCAGACTCCGATGGGAGGGCAGCATCGCTATACAGCAGCCGCCTGTCGACCTTCATTTCCCTCCCCTCTCGCCCGCCAAAAAAAAAAAAAAAAATAAAGTGTAGCCGATGAGGAGAGGGTGAGGTCAGACTAGGTCTGCTGGTCTGGCAAAGTAGAAAGACTTCTGCTTGTCAAGGAAGCCGAGGTCAGACAAAGAGTCTGCGACCTACCTGTCGGTGGCTGTATGTATTTCAGAAATAGAGATTGTACAGGTGAGATGTGGTAAGACAGAAAGATTTTTATTATAAACATATTTATTATTTTGGCATTATTAAAGCTCTCGTCAAAAGAACGACAGCCTGTCCACCTACAGGAGTCTAATTTCCATTAAACATCAACACCATAGATCACCGGGTGGTTAATCAAGCACTCTGAAAGCTTTATTTCACGATCCCCACCACATCAGGGGACCACCATGCATAGTTTGCACCTCACGGGTCATCCGAGTACAGGTACACAATTACCCAGTAGGTGATGTTACATTTCTTGTAACATACTTTAACCTTCTACACGCCTCGCTGTAATGGGTCTGCCATCCTCTGTGTCAAGAATGGAGACAGACAAATATCCAGTATCAATGTACCTTTACAAAATGTTTCAATCAAGTGTCGAGGTGTATTATGCCGGATTAACCTTCGTGACCTCAATTAAGTGTTTTCTCAAAATAAAACAAAATGAAAAAAAACAGAACAAAAATATAACAGAAAGTACAAGCAAGGTGTTTCAAAGAGGGTTTGTTCTACTAACAGATGGTCAGCTGAGCCTGACTCGTGGTCACTTTCACTGTTTCCCCCTCTCCCACTGCCTCTGGCATCTGTCATACAGTACAATGCCCAAATATACTGGCCAGCAACCTCCTCCTACTGGCTACACGCACGGCACAGTCCCCCACCCCAACCCCCAGTGTGCGATTGAAAGACAGTAGGGGTCGCCGAGTTCAAGTAGGGGTCAGCCGAGCCTTTGCTCCAGGGCCCACACACCATGCTGACCACTGGACATGGCAGTGAAGACAGACCTCTCCTGGCCTGCCTGCGGACACCATGAAGGTGTGTTATCTACATCTGTTTGTCTATGGGGTGGATCTGGTGTCAGATTCTACACTAGTACTACGGCTACACTAGTAGTTTGTGGTATCACACGTACACAAAGATTACTTGCTATATGACTGTTACACTATTACTGTTCGTTGTATCACACGTACACAATACTACTTGTATCACACGTACACAAGTACTACTTGCATCACACGTACACAATACTACTTGTATCACACGTACACAATACTACTTGTATCACATGTACACAATACTACTTGTATCACACGTACACAATACTACTTGTATCACACGTACACAATACTACTTGTATCACACGTACACAGACTACTTGTATCACACGTACACAATACTACTTGCATCACACGTACACAATACTACTTGCATCACACGTACACAGACTACTTGTATCACACGTACACAATACTACTTGTATCACACGTACACAGACTACTTGTATCACACGTACACAGACTACTTGTATCACACGTACACAGACTACTTGTATCACACGTACACAATACTACTTGTATCACACGTACACAGACTACTTGTATCACACGTACACAATACTACTTGTATCACACGTACACAATACTACTTCTATCACACGTACACAATACTACTTGTATCACACGTACACAGACTACTTGTATCACACGTACACAATACTACTTGTATCACACGTACACAATACTACTTCTATCACACGTACACAGACTACTTGTATCACACGTACACACTACTTGCATCACACGTACTTGTATCACACGTACACAATACTACTTACTACTTGCATCACACGTACACAATACTACTTGTATCACACGTACACAATACTACTTGTATCACACGTACACAATACTACTTGTATCACACGTACACAATACTACTTGTATCACACGTACACAGACTACTTGTATCACACGTACACAATACTACTTGCATCACACGTACACAATACTACTTGCATCACACGTACAGAGACTACTTGTATCACACGTACACAATACTACTTGTATCACACGTACACAGACTACTTGTATCACACGTACACAGACTACTTGTATCACACGTACACAGACTACTTGTATCACATGTACACAATACTACTTGTATCACACGTACACAGACTACTTGTATCACACGTACACAATACTACTTGTATCACACGTACACAATACTACTTCTATCACACGTACACAATACTACTTGTATCACACGTACACAGACTACTTGTATCACACGTACACAATACTACTTGTATCACACGTACACAATACTACTTCTATCACACGTACACAGACTACTTGTATCACACGTACACAGACTACTTGCATCACACGTACACAATACTATTTGTATCACACGTACACAAGTACTACTTGTATCACACGTACACAGACTACTTGCATCACACGTACACAATACTACTTGTATCACACGTACACAATACTACTTGTATCACACGTACACAGACTACTTGTACTACACGTACACAATACTACTTGTATCACACGTACACAATACTACTTGTATCACACGTACACAGACTACTTGTATCACACGTACACAATACTACTTCTATCACACGTACACAGACTACTTGCATCACACGTACACAATACTACTTGTATCACACGTACACAATACTACTTGTATCACACGTACACAGACTACTTCTATCACACGTACACAATACTACTTGTATCACACGTACACAGACTACTTCTATCACACGTACACAATACTACTTGTATCACACGTACACAGACTACTTGTATCACACGTACACAATACTACTTGTATCACACGTACACAATACTACTTGTATCACACGTACACAATACTACTTGTATCACACGTACACAATACTACTTGTATCACACGTACACAGACTACTTGTATCACACGTACACAAGTACTACTTGCATCACACGTACACAATACTACTTGTATCACACGTACACAATACTACTTGTATCACATGTACACAATACTACTTGTATCACACGTACACAATACTACTTGTATCACACGTACACAATACTACTTGTATCACACGTACACAGACTACTTGTATCACACGTACACAATACTACTTGTATCACACGTACACAATACTACTTCTATCACACGTACACAGACTACTTGTATCACACGTACACAGACTACTTGTATCACTGCTACACGACTACAGCTTATTGTCACAACGGCTATGAAGTCTCTGTAGCTACAACCTGATACACATGACATCGCGAAGACACACGAACTTATTTAGTGTAAGCGATCTCCGTGACATCAGTAATGCCGGAAATTATTATAGCGATCATCGCTGATACCATCACTGGTGCTGGTGATGTCATGGCTGTGGATGACAAGGCAGACCAGTTGACAGCAGTCACTAAGTACACAGCACGAGGACCTTCTCTTACCCGGATGCCACACACATGCCGGCCTTTTCTCCAGCCACAACCAAACTCTTCGCCTCCTCATCCAGACACCTCCATCTCACACACCACTACAGGACCTGTGAACTGCCCCGTCCCTCCCCCAGCTAATGACCGTTCACTGCACGCAGTCACTGGGGTACCTACCACGAACTGAATCCACCCCTGGCAAGTTCACTCTATAATTTGCTTGTACTGTATCTTCTCCCACCAACTCCCCGCACATAACAGTGTGACAGGGCGGCAGCACGTGTGCTCGTGATCGTGTGTGTGTAGGTGTGGGCGCGCACGTGAATGTTCCTGTGAGTATGTTAGCTCGGGTTTGTGGTGCATTCGTGCATGAATAAGACGAATGAGGTGCGCACGTGTGTATGTGTGTAAGAGTAAAGAGAGAGAGAAAGAAAGGGGCAGTTCATCTGAGGACAAAACTAATCATCTGCAAATTTATTTCTCAGTCAACTTTGGCCTATTAGGCGGATTTAGTAAATAACGCGCGAGCGCACACAAACAGAAAGAACAAGGTCTCGACAGCTGAGCACAAGTCCCATGTGATTTGGTATGAACAAAAATGCAGGGTTATCAAACTATATGCCGACATGTGTGCGGAAATAATTAATAACCTCCGCATGTATATTAATTCACACTACACAAACAGAACAAAGTACATTGACGACAGACTACTGTGTTGTGCCCACTAGAGACTAATACACCATGAAATACTGTGCTGTGCCCACTAGAGACTAATACACCAGTAAATACTGTGCTGTGCCCACTAGAAACTAATACACCATGAAATACTGTGTTGTGCCCACTAGAGACTAATACACCATGAAATACTGTGTTGTACCCACTAGAGACTAATACACCAGTAAATACTGTGGTGTGCCCACTAGAGACTAATACACCATGAAATACTGTGTTGTGCCCACTAGAGACTAATACACCATGAAATACTGTGTTGTGCCCACTAGAGACTAATACACCATGAAATACTGTGTTGTGCCCACTAGAGACTAATACACCATGAAATACTGTGTTGTGCCCACTAGAGACTAATACACCATGAAATACTGTGTTGTGCCCACTAGAGACTAATACACCATGAAATACTGTGTTGTACCCACTAGAGACTAATACACCAGTAAATACTGTGGTGTGCCCACTAGAGACTAATACACCATGAAATACTGTGTTGTGCCCACTAGAGACTAATACACCATGAAATACTGTGTTGTGCCCACTAGAGACTAATACACCATGAAATACTGTGTTGTGCCCACTAGAGACTAATACACCATGAAATACTGTGTTGTGCCCACTAGAGACTAATACACCAGTAAATACTGTGCTGTGCCCACTAGAAACTAATACACCATGAAATACTGTGTTGTGCCCACTAGAGACTAATACACCATGAAATACTGTGCTGTGCCCACTAGAGACTAATACACCAGTAAATACTGTGCTGTGCCCACTAGAAACTAATACACCATGAAATACTGTGTTGTGCCCACTAGAGACTAATACACCATGAAATACTGTGTTGTACCCACTAGAGACTAATACACCAGGAAATACTGTGGTGTGCCCACTAGAGACTAATACACCATGAAATACTGTGTTGTGCCCACTAGAGACTAATACACCATGAAATACTGTGTTGTGCCCACTAGAGACTAATACACCATGAAATACTGTGTTGTGCCCACTAGAGACTAATACACCATGAAATACTGTGTTGTGCCCACTAGAGACTAATACACCAGTAAATACTGTGCTGTGCCCACTAGAAACTAATACACCATGAAATACTGTGTTGTGCCCACTAGAGACTAATACACCATGAAATACTGTGTTGTGCCCACTAGAGACTAATACACCAGTAAATACTGTGCTGTGCCCACTAGAAACTAATACACCATGAAATACTGTGTTGTGCCCACTAGAGACTAATACACCATGAAATACTGTGTTGTACCCACTAGAGACTAATACACCATGAAATACTGTGTTGTACCCACTAGAGACTAATACACCATGAAATACTGTGCTGTGCCCACTAGAGACTAATACACCAGTAAATACTGTGTTGTACCCACTAGAGACTAATACACCATGAAATACTGTGTTGTACCCACTAGAGACTAATACACCATGAAATACTGTGTTGTACCCACTAGAGACTAATACACCATGAAATACTGTGCTGTGCCCACTAGAGACTAATACACCATGAAATACTGTGCTGTGCCCACTAGAGACTAATACACCATGAAATACTGTGTTGTGCCCACTAGAAACTAATACACCATGAAATACTGTGTTGTGCCCACTAGAAACTAATACACCATGAAATACTGTGCTCAACCTTATCCTCATCTTTATCTTGTAACCAACACTTGTTCTATTTATGTAACCAAGCACACTTACCGACTATAACTGCCTGCCCACAGAGATTAATGCAGTTACTCATTGTCAGTTACAAGCATATAAACTCTACTGGCTTTGCTGTGTATAATGTTCACAGAATTAAACACGTGCATGACATGTCGGCACTTATACTACATCATGGCGGTGCTTGTGTGGCTCTTGCCGAAGCTGAAAATTAATTTCCTTAACCCCCCTGAAACACCTGTATAGCTCAATCACTTTCATCTCAGTTGCCCAAAATAGTTGTCCGCGGATTCCCCGTCACCCTAAGCATCCTCGCCTGGCTGATAACAGACTACTTACAGAGTTATCAGTCATTCTCCATGCCACCCGCTGTGAAATGCTTCTCGATAAAGACGCCAATGCACGAGCGAAATCCGACTGAATTCGGCTTCATCTCGAGACACTTTAGTCAGCGGAAAAGTGAGCAAGTGTCTGCATGATTGATTCTGGTCCTACAGCAGCAACCACTGGCGACGATGCTGATTAGATTCTCGTCTTGGAGTACCAGTGCCTGCATGAACACGCGCATGCGCACGAAGTCGAGATCCACTAGTACCCATAGTTTGTCCTCCACTCCCACCTGTACCTTTAAGGCAGCGTTTCTCAACCTTTTACTTGTGACGCCCCCCCAGACGAATAAAAGTACGTCCGCGCGCCCCCCTTAGCCACTAATACCTATATGAGATATGAGAAAATGACCGCCTTTGCGGCCCCCTTTTCAGCAGCTTGCGCCCCCCAAGGGGGGCGCGCCCCCCAGGTTGAGAACCGCGGCTTTAAGGTATAAGTACAGCAGCAGGTAAGATTAAAAAAAAAAAATAGAAAAGGGTGCGTGTCGCATCGCTGTCTCTCCGTGCAAATGCTAAGGGGCGCCTCACACTCTTAGTCGGCTGAAACACGCTCACGCATAAAGCCGCACACTAACAGCTATCCCCCTCCCCCCATCATCAACCGCGGATAGGGTAGAAATAACTAAGAGAAATTGCTTAATCGCATCTAGAGATTTTTCGACTTTACACTGTACAGGAGCAAACATTAAAAGCTGCGTGAGAGGCTCACCCACAACGCACGCGCGCTGACAAACCCTCGCGCACCTACATCTACCTCCCGCGCGCGAGAGCTCAACCACCTGTAGCTCTGGCTTACCCTCGCTCAACCGTGGCGCCTCCTGTGGACAAAACGAGACGGGGTGTGTTTGTTGTCAGATCGGTGCACGGGTTTCCCCCATTCCTAGACACCTTGTCGCGAAGTCCAGGTACGAGCACACCCGCCATCGAACCGGCTATTCCTGCCGCCAGGGGGCGTGCAAGCTGACGAGCTTACGGCCAATGATTGCGCGGGATTTTAAAACACTGCGTCACTGATGGGTTAACATTTTGACACACCCTTTATCTCCTCCCCCCCACACACACACACACACATATATTTTCTCAGAGACAGCGTGGGCTACGTGTACATCACGCATCTGCGTCGTCATGGGCGGCACGACAAAGAGGGGTACTTCACACTGACGGGCAATCAGTTGCACCCATCAATCCCACACAAAAGACAAGGAACACCTGTTGAATCTACGATCCACGCAGTGCATGATGGATGGATCGATGAAGCGGCGGGTCGGGTGTACAGACAAATGGATGATGACAAATGTTTGATGAGTGGAAACACTTGCAGGGGGGCGGTCACAGATCTTTAGGGGCTACCAGTAACTCTCAACAGGACACAGAAAAAAACTTGGGACAAAAACATTTACCAGAATCAGAACTGGTTATGTCCTTACACTAACTGGACGCATGCCTTGTGTTGTACATGTATTTTCTTAGTGTATAATTATGGACACATTTATAAGTATCTATATTTAATGTTGTAATAAAGACTACCAGTTGTCAATACATCTTTATATCGCTTTATCGATGCCTGTCTACTAAAACTTTAAGTTTGAGCGATGTTTAGTTGAAATAGTTATCTTCTTATGGGTTCACAATAAGTACAAAATGACTTCACTGTTGTCACATTGGGTTTTCAAGCTCAATGAATGAATGAATGAATTCAAATCAGAGCATAGATAATGTTCTTCTGGTTTCCCACAAAGTTATCTAACACAGCATCCTATGTATCTCTGCTGACTTTGTTCCGTGTACATCCCTTTGGTATACAAGTCTTATCTGATACACAGCTTTAGCAAAATAAATAAGTAATCATAATTAACTGGATTTTTTATCTGGGGTTTTACTTTTTGAATCACCACCTGCTATCAGACGGATTTTATAGCTATATTGCTTTCCCGTTGCTGATGTTTCCTAAAACCAGGCATGCAGGGTACTTACCAGGCCCCCTTTTATTTCTTTCCGTTTTTTTCCTACCTCACCTGTCCACCTACACAATCCTACAGACATGCTGGGGCGTGGCTACAAAGAAAGGCTTGAGCTTGAAGTGAAGGACTATCTCAGCAATAGTACACCTTGACAGCAATCACATACCTCATGACTTGAAGGAAGACAGGAAGTCAGGCAAGTTTTATGCCCCAGAGACTTGAGAATAGTATTTATTATCAAATTTCTCAGTGAAGTGCTCTTGTCTCAAAACACT
Organism: Marisa cornuarietis; assembly: GCA_004794655.1. NCBI lineage: Eukaryota > Metazoa > Mollusca > Gastropoda > Architaenioglossa > Ampullariidae > Marisa > Marisa cornuarietis. The sequence goes on along the minus strand of SMMW01000109.1, from coordinate 210,111 downwards.
TGCTATCACAGTTAACTTCAATAACTGGTTTATATACCTAAATCACACCTGTACATTAATGCAGGGTTTTGTGTGCATTCTTCCTGTCCCCGGTTACAAAAAGCGGCTCTTTCCTGTGTAAGCCTAGACCCTCCCTCCTAACCCGATAAATGATGTATAGGATGGCACAGAAAAGAGCTTGACAGATTTACCTGCCATTCCCAGGTAAGAAGGAAAGTGAACAAGGATGTTTTCACATCATGGGAGAGACGAAGAAAGCCCGTTACAACCTCTCACACCATGAAACCCCTCAGGAAGCTGTGACTATGTGCATGAGTTACCACCGCCAGGCAGTGATGGACTGTGTTTGTAGCCCCATAAACCTGTGCAGATGACTTGAAGACCCGCTGTCATTATGTTGTCATGTGTCAGTATCAGTATAATGTAACATCATTGCACGGATCCCATATAATTTAACATTGAACAATTCTTTGTAAAAGACGCCAGTGTCCACAGGTGAAAATGGTTGTTGATTGTATATGAAGCAGGATTTGTGGAGCTCATCGTTCTTTATATCTCTAAACCATCTGTCTTTTCTCAATAAAGAGAGTTTTAAAGTATGTTATGTGCAAACATTATTTTTATCATTGACTACCAAGTGATGATAGTTAAGAAGGAGGAGGAGAACGAGAAAAGGAAGCTGAATAGTTTCTTTTTTTTTAAAAAAAAAGGTTAAAATCCGTACCTCCAGGTTGAATCAAACTGTCGATACACACGAGAACTTTTTCACTACCACTTTCCATCACAGAAATAGGACAGGAAGGAATGGCAATATTTTGATCGAAAGTGGAACAACTTGCAAAACCAGCTAGAGTGCTAGACTAACTCTAGTTCTACTCACTCAAACCCTAATGTCTAATCACCCGTCTTTCCAAACAATTTTTTCTCTCTAGTGGTGGGTGGGTGGAGGGGAAGGCTAACTGCGGTGTCTATGTCATGGCTGTGCTGGGGTTTCAAGCCAAACAAAACACGTATTCTGCAACCCTCAAACCCTGCTGTACACCACACAGGGAAAACGACCCCCGGTTACTGTTGTATTGATCTCACCTGAGGCCCTGGCAGCAGACATGACGAGTGTAATGGACAGCAAAAGGGACTCAACCCTGCTTTATCAGAAGCTGGTGTACTCACCTGTATTCCAGCCCTCACGCTCGTCCTCACAATCTCAGCAGTTCACTTCTCCTTCGACAGTTTCACCTGTCCTTCACAGTCTTCTCATCTCAGTGTTTGTTTTCTTCCCAGTGTGATACAAGTCCGTGGTGATACAGAGTTGTTTTTGTCTCCGCTACCCTGGTCCGTGACAGACAAAAATATCCCTTCTGCTCACCTCGCCCATGCAGGTAGCTAAGCGTATTGCTGCACGACTCGCATACCTCGCACGGCCAGCTGTCGTCTGTCGCATAGCAGGTCACCTGGCACACAGGTAAGAGGTTGATAGCGGCAAGACGGTTCGTGGCTAAAATTAGCTCTCGGGGTCGATCCTCTTACTGACGGAATCGTGCGAGGCGACAGTGGCACCACCCGTTTACCGCCGAAGCACGTGCTCCGGACTTTAACGAAGCTATTTTTTGTCGCACCCGGTTCCGCCCACATCTCCAAATATGGTATCGTCACGGATTTACTTCTCCTTCAGAGACTGTAAAATATTTTTTTTGGTTAGCCTTTTCTCTAAAGCGCGATCGACCTGGTCAGTTTTATTATTTGTAAGTCACTGTCTGCTCAAGTCTAAAAAAAAATCGTCTCTATTCAATTTCTTTCTAATCGTGTCGTCCTGATCATATCAGAGACCCGCCTTTATTGCCATATAAGGCAGTTTCCGTAGTCTTATCCTTATAAGTAAAGTCTCGGGTGTCTAGTCACAAACGTTTGTAAGCAATCCATAAAATCACGACCACCTGGACAAGTTGTTAAACCCAAACCGTCTAGAAATTCTATACAGTACAATAAGAAATCGGACCCCTATTACATTCTCAGGTGTTCGGAGCTGCAAACTTTTGCACCCGGGAGTCTCATCTGTACTAGAGTCTTTTTGTTGAATAAAGTGATACGAGGGTACGAAAGCTTTAATTCTTTTTTCAAGGATCAGCGACGTCTTAAAAGAGAAAGAAGCACATTCTGATTCCAGTCTGGTGACATTTTTTATGTTGGTCTATAAAAGAGGCATGATAGTTATATTTAAGGCAAATTTTGATTTCGTGATCAGTGCCATTACAGCTAATTGCTTGCCAACTGGATGATGATGAATTCACAAACTGATGCTTCGCTGTTCAAGAGCATGTGTCAACGTGGAACCGTTTAACAAAATGTAGAGTTTAAGAGCAGGTCTGATTTTATTTGAAATTAAATAATGGTGGCCGTCACTGACTACAACAAGCAGTGATTACTGACACATTGAAACAACGGCAGCAGAGTGACCTTCTCCTGAGACATTGGAGACCCTGAGAGCTGCAGACAATGGAGACATTGGAGACCCTGAGACATCGGAGACCCTGAGGCCTGCAGACAATGGAGACATTGGAGACCCTCAGACATTGGAGACCCTGAGACATTGGAGACCCTCAGACCTGCAGACAATGGAGACATTGGAGACCCTGAGACATTGGAGACCCTGAGAGCTGCAGACAATGGAGACATTGGAGACCCTGAGACATCGGAGACCCTGAGACATTGGAGACCCTGAGGCCTGCAGACAATGGAGACATTGGAGACCCTCAGACATTGGAGACCCTGAGACATTGGAGACCCTCAGACCTGCAGACAATGGAGACATTGGAGACCCTGAGACATTGGAGACCCTGAGACCTGCAGACAATGGAGACATTGGATACCCTGAGACATTGGAGACCCTGAGACCTGCAGACAATGGAGACATTGGATACCCTGAGACATTGGAGACCCTGAGACCTGCAGACAATGGAGACATTGGAGACCCTGAGACATTGGAGACCCTGAGACCTGCAGACAATGGAGACATTGGATACCCTGAGACATTGGAGACCCTGAGACCTGCAGACAATGGAGACATTGGATACCCTGAGACATTGGAGACCCTGAGACCTGCAGACAATGGAGACATTGGAGACCCTCAGACATTGGAGACCCTGAGACCTGCAGACAATGGAGACATTGGAGACCCTCAGACATTGGAGACCCTGAGACCTGCAGACAATGGAGACATTGGAGAGCCTGACACACTGGAGCACGTGACAAGCTCAGCCAGTATAGACGACGTAAAACGTAACGGGAAAACGTCATTCCGGAAGTCCTTTCCGACACAAACTTCCGAAGAGCCGCGTGAGTCGCCACACGAGCGGCCATGTGACGTCAATGTGACGCACAGGATCGTTAGTAAGGCACCAGGAGGGAAGTGAACCACACCAACAGGACAGCACTGCACTATAGTCGTCTCGCTGATCCCAGTGCAGCCCGTCAGTCGGGATGGGGAAAGACGAGATTACACGTCGTTTAGTGTTGTACACTGGTCACGTGTTTCTGTTCCCATTCCCAACCCACGTCTCCATCAACCCACACCCGTCACCGACCAACATCAACCCACAACCGTCACCGACCAACATCAACCCACAACCGTCACCGACCAACTTCCCATCACAGGCGAAACAGTCTTGTACTGGCGCTAGTGGATGTCTGATATCAGCCACGCCTTCTGACACCCAGCTGACGGGAATGGGTACCTGACTCCATAGAGGGTTGGGGAAGGTAAGGCAGCGAGGGAGAGGAGATTGGCACCCTCATGTAAAAGCTGGCCCCGAGAAAAGTGGGGTCTCTAACACCTCACTCCCCTTACCTTACCTTACAGTTGAGTGGATTTGAGTGGATTCGCTGTTGCAAAAGGCGCTGTGGCTGCACACTACTCACAACAACAAAAATAGCGCGAAATATAACTTATTCATCTAAAAATGTTCAATACCACTCCCAAAAATATTCGGTACCCCTCCGAAGATACCAAGCTTCTTTTTAGTTTTGAGTTTCTGTGCGTATTGTTTGAATGAATGTAAACAAAGAGGGGGGAAAGTGAGAATCGAGAAATATCTCTGTGGTCTCTTCTCTATGATAATCATTCATTTTAAACATTTCACAAAATAGTTCTGCATTCTTTAAAGAACAAAATACATTGAAAGAGATTCTATTTTATGTGCTGCTTATAAAAAGATATCACTTACAATTATAAAGGCTTACTTCGTGTATAAAATATCACTGTCCACAATAAGACAAAGGACAAATTAGGTTAGTAAATATACAAATAAAAAGAATCTTTCTTTTTTGTACGTGTTCTCCTTGCTATTATCGCCAAACAGTCAATTGTTTTAAAATTTTAATGCAGTTTCTCTCTACTAGGTGATCATGTCATACAAGCAGTCTCCTGATAATTTTATCCAGTTTCTTGATTGTTGATTGACCTGTTCTGCTTTTGACAAATGAGTGTAGGGTCTGTAGTTCGAAACTGTGACCCATCAACATCTGGGTGTAAGAACAGGATCTTTAGAACAACAATATTGGCATTCCATTAACTTATTTATCATGGGTATCATTCTTTGTAAAGCACCATGAGCTACACTTTAGGGCTGGGATATAAATCGTCAGCATCATCATCATCGTCGTCGTCGTTGTCCTACTATAATAGTTTTTGATTATATACACTTTTTAATCATCAATACTTTTAAATTACAAGGGAAAAGGTGGTGCGTTTGGTAAAATTTATGGGGAACATCTTTCGTGTGTGCACTTAAAAAATTTTTGTGTTCCGCAGCTCTTCGTTGCATGTCAGTTTCTTTTTGAATGTCACAAAGCCTAGCAAATTTGTCAACAAACAAATGAGACAGTTAATTGAGACTAAATGACTAGTGACTACGAGTCGCGCATTAAATACACGAGCTGTTCCCTGTCACATTAAGCATGCATTTATTTCATGCAATCTATTATTAGTTTTTTGACGAAATAAGATTTGGTAAAGCAGATGTTTCAAATCGCCATAAAGAATACAATAGCTCAACCAACGCACTGAGAGAGTTTTGCTCTCTTAATCTCTAGCATTTTATGTAATTACTTAGTAAAATTGCCAGCTTGCTCACCAACAACTGTCACATGCTGTAATTTTTTTCATTAATGTAGTATTCCAAATTATTAAAAAAAATCCTATGAGGTAGTCCAATCTGTGTGTCTCTCATTAATCACCTGACTCACCTCAACAGAACACAATGTGTTATAGTATAAAAGCAGTTTGCAGATTGCCTTTTGTAAGTAGTATTGTATGTCTTCAAGAACTTCATGATTAATTAAACTTAGCAGAATGTGTAAACTAAAACGCATAATATATTTTAAAAAAAACTAAAATATAAACTAAATAATAATTACATGAAGCGTGTAGTGTCCATAGACTCGCAACAGCAAATCGCTAAATAAATAAATATAAATCAGCGAGACCACTTCATGTACTGCAGTACGGCCCTGTTTGTATGTATCTTGTGTAATTACCTATTTGTGGACTGGGACTGTCGTCTGCGTCGCTGTAGCATGACTTCGCTGTCGAACCGGTATGACCACTTTCTCCAGAAAACGAAGCAGGTCGAGATACGTGTATTTCGATAGGAATGTGTTCTGTTGTTTTATGATGCAATTTAATGTTTGAAGAAGTTAACATTTGAAATGACTGTACAGGCGAACAATGAAAGAAGAAGCTGCCGTCCAATATCCGGGAGGACAAAGGGGGGGGGGAGTTGCTAGATTTTACCAAAACATCGACGAGACAGCGCGGGCTGCTTGAATACTGAAGCTGTGACAGATGTGGGCTCAGGGATCAAACAATACATTCGTATCCTGGTTGACCGTTGAGTACTGGGATGAGGAGACAGGAGTGGATGGATGAGACGGGACCAGCAGCAGCTCGGGTGGAGAGAGGAGGCAGTCAAAAGCGCAGGGTGTGCCTACAGCGGTTGGTATGTCGGGGATGGTGGTGGTAAGAGTTACGCGCGAGACAGCCAGGTTTTCTTCCGAGAGGGAAGGAGAGCCACAAGTCAAGAACGATGCTCCAGTGTAAACGAACGATAGAATAATGAATTAGAAACTGCGTTGTCATTGTCTTTTTTGTGGGACTACTTGCAATGAAGCACGCTCAGTCTCCCAGCCACCCACCCGATCACTCGCCAGAAACGTCCAACATAATTCAATGACAAAGAGCTAACAAAAGCTTTGTAAAAGCTGAGTGACTCTTATTTAATTCGCAATGAATGTGCAGCATATTTAATATTAAATAAAACTTCTCTGGGGTGTGCAAAGCGCATACAGCAAGCTTACAGAATAAAACTGAATGCAGTCAGTCAGTCAGTCAGTCGTCCCTTGCCTGGCACCTGGCGTTGGGGGGAGCACATGGATAGACGCTGCAGCTGATAGGGCCCGCCACTCTTGCCTGTTTTGGGCAATAGTCAGCAGGTCCTGTACAGGACGACCAGTCCAGTCTTTGACGTTCGTAAGTCAGTTCTTTCTCTGACCACCGCGGCGTCGGCCACCCTCCAAGGTGCCTTGAAGGATAGTCTTCGACAATGTGTCGTGCCGGGTCACATGGCCAAAGAAGACCAGCTTACGTCGCTTGACTGTTGATAGTAGAGGTTCCTGGTGTCCTACCAGTGCGGCAATCTTGTTTCTTACAAAGTCGTTGGTTTTGTGTTCTTTGTATGAGATCCGGAGCAGCTTCCTCAGACACTTGTGCTCGAATGCCTGGATTCTCCTTTCTGTTTCGGCGAGTAGAGTCCACGTGTCGCATCCGTAGAGCAGGATCGGCACTACCAGGGATTTGTATAGCCTGTACTTGGTAGTGAACCTTATCTTGTGGCTATGCCAGATCCTATCTAGCCTAGCCATTGCTGCTGTTGCTGTTGCGATCCTGATGCGGATATCTTGCGTGGAGCTGCCGTCCTTGGAGAGGGTGGCTCCCAAGTACTTGAAGCTACTTACCTCTTCGAGCTGTACCCCGTTCATATAGATCTCTGCTTTGCCGTTGCCATTGATCATAACTTTGCTCTTTTCAGTGCTGGTCTCCATTCCATATGCGTTTGAGCTGTCTGTCAGTCTGTTGGTGAGGTCTTGCAGTTCCTTGTTTGTACCTGCTAACAGATCTATATCATCTGCAAAGCGTAGGTTGCAGATTGGTCTTCCACCGATTGAAATGGAGATATGGTGGTCATGAAGAGCTTCAAGCATGATGTTCTCCAAGAATATATTAAACAACACGGGTGATAGGGGACATCCTTGACGTACCCCTACTGTGGTGCGAAAGTAAGCTCCTATTTGGTTGTTAAGAAAAACTGTACTCGTTGAGCTGTTATACAACGCTTCAACGACTTGGACAAGCCCTTCTTCAATGTTGAATTTCCGCATCACATGCCATAGCCCCTCGTGCCAGACTCTGTCAAATGCCTTCTTAAAGTCAATGAAGTTGTGGTAAAGGTCCCGCTGATGCTGCAGATGCTTTTCTATAAGAAGACGACAGTTGAAGATCTGCTCAACTGTGCTTCTAAGTGGTCTGAAGCCAGCCTGTTCTTCTGCTAGCAGCTCTTCTGCGGTGGTTCTGATGCGGTTCTGTATGACCTTCAGCATGACTTTGCTTGGGTGACTGATAAGGCTTATTGTTCTGTAGTTCTGACACTGTTTGCTGTTTCCTTTCTTTGGGAGGGGAATGATTAGTGACTGCGTCCATTCTCTGGGCCATTCCTTGCGCTCCCAGACTCTTTGGCACAGAACAGTTAGGGCTTTTGTAGTTGCTTCCCCACCCTGCTTGAGCAGCTCAGCTGGTACATTATCAACGCCTGGTGACTTTCCTCCCTTCAAACTATGTACAGCTCTTTCCACCTCTTCCCGTAGGACTGGTAGGTCTGCAGGTTCACTGTCTCTAGTCTGGTTGTTTTGGAGAATGTTGGCGTCGGTCTTCAGCTGGTAATTGTACAGGTCCTTGCAGTATTCTGTCCATCGGTTGAGTACAGCATTGCCTTCTGTGAGAAGGTGACCATTGCTGTCTTCGATGACTGAGATCTTCTGCTGGTCTGTCTTAGTGAGAGTCTTTAGAAGTCGGTAGGCCTTTTTGCTGTCACCTCGTGCCATTCCAACCTCTATGTCCTGGCACTGCTTCTCGATCCAGCTCTCCCTAGCTGCCTTCATCCCTTTCTTAATGGCACAATTCACTTCTTTGTATTTGGTTGCTGCTTCTGGTTTGCTTTTCTTTTCCCTCTTCAAGGCCCTCCTTTGGTCACAGAGGTCTAGTATGTCGTTCGTGACCCATGGCTGTTTCTTATTTCTATGTCGCCCTAGAACCTCCTGGGCTGTCGACAGTAGCACTTCTTTGATGTTTCCAGTGAGGGTGTCTACATCACAGTCCACCAGGTTCAGTGCGCCAAATTTTCCGCCAACCGTGGCCTTGAAGACTTCTGCAACCTTTGGGTCTTGCAGCTTCTCCAAATCAAAGCGAATTCGGGGAGTGTTTAAGAGTCGCTTCGCTTTCAGCCTCAGCTTCAGGTTTGTTAGAACAAGGTCATGGTCGCTGCCTATGTCAGCGCCTGGGTACGTCCTTGTCTTGGCCCTGTTGATGCTGGATTTGAAGCGTCTCGGCAGTAGGATGTAGTCGATCTGATTATGGACCAATCCGTCTGGTGAGTGCCAGGTGGCCGTCCTTGATTTCTTGTGGGGATACAAGGTGTTGGCTAAGGTGAGTCTCTGGCTCTGTGCGAACTCTAGGAGTCTGATGCCCCTGTCGTTGGTTTCACCAAGGCCAAATTTCCCCACCGTTCCTGCCCATTGCTGGTAGGCGTCTGGTCCGACCTTGGCGTTCCAGTCTCCGAGCACAACCAGGATGTCCTTTTTTTGGAACTGCCTTCACAATCTTGTCCAGTTGTTGGTAGAATTCTTCCACTTCGTCGTCTCCATGTGTGGAAGTTGGAGCGTATACTTGGACAATGGTGACATTATGAGGCTTAGCTGAGACACGAATGGAGATCAGCCGGCTGGATACGGGTGTACAGCTGATGACGGCCGCGGCCACCTTCCTGTGCACGAGGAAGCCCAGGCCGTACTCATGCCTGGTGTCCTCCCCACTGTACCACAGTCTGTGGCCGTCTTCCGTCACTGTTTCCCCAAATCCTGTCCATCTGACCTCCGCCAGTCCCACAATGTCCCACTGATACCGTTTCAGCTCGTGTGTGAGTTGGTGCACTTTTCCGCACTGGTATAACGTGCGTACGTTCCACGTGCCAATGGTTGTTCCTTCTCTTAGTTTGATTTCTGTTTTGGTTTCAGTCTTGGTCTTGGTCTTGGCTCTGAATGCGCTGTACGATGGACCGGCAGAGGTAGCATAGGCCAGTATGGCACAGGGGAGGTAACACTAGACAAAGATGAGTTGGTGAGGGGAGTCACTTACCCTGCCAACAACATCACTGCCTGCACAACGTGCACAGCCTTCTATCACGAACTTGTATAGACGTCCGTGCTTCTATGAACAAGATTAGTCAGTGGCTGACAGGGTGTACAAATATTTTTATGTTAGATTGGGAGTCGGAAGCGAGGGTGAAAGGTTATCAAGCGCTGAATTAGCAGAAATAGTGACTCGAACAGCGGGGAGGGAAATCGAATAACAGGCGTTTAAAATAAAGCGACTTCTATTATGGTCGGCTATCTGCTGCAGGCTGGTAACTGGAGAGGACAGGATTACTTTGATCCAAACTCCTAGAAAAGAGCTATAGTACGTGGACTTGAAATATACAAATTATACGAAGACAGCGTCCAAAGCAACAAAAAAGGAGAATGGCATTGTAAGGAGGAATGAATGACGAAATCTTTATTTACGAAGGTTGTATATCTTGAAAATATTCCTCAGACATTTTGTTTGAAAGGTCTCTAATTTCTGCCTGATTTTTGCAACTATCTTCCCGCATTGACTTCCATAGAGTAAGATCGAAAGGACATTGCTTCTGATGATTCATAATTTTTTTTATTCCTCCATACGGTTATGCAACCTGCTGTAAGTATGCATTCTTTTGAGTTCGGGGGCGCTTCGGTGGCGCAGCGGTTAGCGGCTTTCACTAATGTAGCTGAGGACTGAACGTCGTGGGTTCAGATCTCGTCTCGGAAACGCTGTTGTTTCTCTGCATGTGGCATCTGTTTACAGTTTGCCGTGATTTAGTCTTAGTCGCTGGCTCAGCATAAAACACCGAGTCTCTTCGATCCCCACCTCCTCTTTCTTGGGGTTCGGAGACTGTTGCTCTAACCACTAGTTTATCTGCTCTATCTAGAGAGTGCCCCAAGACGAGATCTCTAACCGAATACCTTTCAGTTTTACAGTTTCACTTGTGACTGTGTCACTGGTGATCAGTTTTACCACTGAGTTCATGGACCGCATGCAGTAACACCCTTCCCCCCCCCACACACACAACACTATCCGATGCTCCCCCCTAGTTTGATACGGTCTGTCAGTGGTGTGGCTAAATATAGCTGGAGGGGACAGGGATCAGTACATCGAATGCAAACGACTAGGAAGTGAATGATTGACGACCCCTTCTACATCATAAAGTAGTGGCATGTGCATGGAGTGCACGTGATCTTCGCAGCTGTGAACACGAAGCTTGAGAACTGAGCAGCAAGCATAGTATTAACAACATAACAACATATTGTTTATTACTCTCATGTTGACATATACTTGCATACATAACACCTTCAACTATTGCACAACGTTGTGGTCGACTCGACTCATGGTTTAGGTCGACTAGACAAATGGTCGAATCAATAGATTACCAATCAGTACCAGAGCCGCTGTGATTGCGTGCAATGCGTTTCTTCTTTCCTGATAGATGACCGTAACCTTCGACCTCTACTCACTGGAAGAGTGCGTAGTTCAACGAGAGTGAGACGATCTTCGCAACACACTGGACTACGGAGTTTGTTCATCCGAGTGTGAATTTGTTGAATTACTATTTGTTAGTTTCGTCTGCATCTCATTTGAACGGATTATCTGTTTAAGGTGAACCGTTTGTTATACTTTTCTCTTATTTTTGACAAACCGTTGTTATATTATGGATTGTTTGTGAATATTTATGTTGAGAAGACAAGGATATTATCTCTGTTCTGTCCTTTTGTGTGTGTGTGTGTGTGTGTGTGTGTGTGTGTGTGTGTGTGTGTGTGTGTGTGTGTGTGTGTGTGTGTTGGGGGATGTTAATGGGTGTATGTCGTCATCTGGCTGAAAATGGATTTGTTTACGAAGCTGTAACATGGTGATGAAATTTGAATACGATATCTTGAAAATTCCCTTGACCAAAGCATAAATGATTTTTAACACCTCTCAAAAAGCAATAAAAAAAAGGAGGAAAAGAGCTTAAGAAGGAAAGAAGAGGGCGAGAATCACAGAGGGCGAGAACAATTGTGATTCTCGCTTTGTTCCGTTCTGTGTAAATCTTCAGTTTTACAACCCGAACAAATGTTTCACGGGAGCTGTTTACGTTTCCGTGACAACCTAACGTTGACATCAAGGCCACTGTCTCGTCTTTATAAAGGGGTAGAGAGCTTCCCGCTCTCCTGATGTCGGAGAAACACTTGCCTAGAGTTTAATCACCAAGCAGCGCAGGGCGCATGTCCATAAACCTTGCTTCACGCTCCTCCATCACTGCCGCTTCTCCAAACTCAGCACATTAATTCCTCCCCCTCCCCCCAGCCTTCCCTCCCCTCCTCCATGGTCACCCACTGCACGTGACATACATTCTGACCCTCAGTCCTCTCCATGGCCACCTTCCCTCCCTCGAATGAGCCCGCGGAACAGTGGGAAACAGAGAAGCCACGCAAACACATGCACGCCCCGCGCGCGCGATCGCACACCTGCACGAGACAACACCACTTCTCAGGTGTTTCCCGCTGTTGAAGTCACCGTTGATGTCCACCCTTCTTGCGTACTTCACGTGGTCGCCACGACGTGGTGGCTTCTCGAAACCACTTCCGCTTCGCTGAGCATCAGGACCATAAACTCTGTGTTGAGGACGGTCCCCTGGCCGCACGGGATCCTTTGGGTTGAGGCACCACCATATGGCAGGACCCGGCGAGGACAAGATGCGGCTATCGGCACAGACACCCAACAGCTGATGCACGATCCGGGCGACGCAGCAGCATCAGTAACACTGGGAGGAGCACACAACTTCAGCATCAGTTTTCTTAGGTAATTTTTTTTAAATTTTTTGTTTTGTTTTGCTCACTAGCGACGCTATCAAGGTTCCATATTAGTGCTCCAGCGTAGCACTGCGACTCGAACCATTAAAGCATTAGTGTCCAGTTTTTATTTCGTAAAAGAGTTCGCACGAAGACAAGTGTGGCTGTTGGTCATCTGGTTGATGTAAGCGAGAACACACATTCTCTCCCATCCTCCCATTGCTGCAAAGGTCTCACTGTTCGGTCTCGACTGAGCCCAGGGACAGCAGCTATAAACCGTAAGAAAAGTCACCTCAGATGTAGAGTTGGAGCAGATGGAGCATAAACCTTAACCACGTGGCACAAACCGGCGCAGATTATGAGGGGCTACAAGAAATCTAAAGGAAACTGTCCGTTCTACACGCATAGCCCCGTATATCTGAGACCATATCCACATCCAGCATATCTATACATGTTTGTTGGATTGTACCCAAGGGCTCGAAATAACGCAGTCTAAAAGACAACTACATCCATCCCCTGCCTATACCCACAATATGATTATACATATAGACTGGGACTAAAGCATTCAAAGACACTGCTACATGTCTCACTGGCCCATAGTTACGATAATCGGAGTTACCTGAGATTCGCTATTTATATCAATCCTACCTGTTGCTATGGATTTACATCCTTAACTACGGAACTAGACTTGTGTTTTTTTTTAAAAAAATGACCCTCCTTTCCGCACATAAAACCCTCGGATTTTCGGTTACCCAAACCACGGTTATTTGAGTAACGATTGTTTTTTTGGGGGGTGGGGTGGGGGAATCTGATTTGTTGAAAGCAGCAGTCACGCTTTTAATGAAGATCAGCACATGTCAGGTGATATATGGCAAACGTTGAAATTTGTTTGTTAATGTGAGTATTCTGGTTTCTGTTTAAAGATGTCAATAAAGTTAAAGCTTACTTAAAGTAATTTATAAATGCATCTCGTTTCACCTTTGACAAAAGTCGATGAAAAGAAGAAAAAGAATCGCCAAATGCTACGCAGAATTGTCCCACTAGGTGCGAATGGTCCTGACAGGTAGGCAGGTCTGCCTGTACAGACTAAACTTCGCCGCTTTTCGTCCTCCCTTACATCAAATGGGACGCGCCTCCCCTCCTCCTAAAAACAAAACAAAAGAAATGATTATGGAAGACTGAATAACATTTTTATCCGCTGTCCAATTATCATCTGTATATCAATAACAATTAGAGACTGGAATGTAACAACCCTCATGGAAAATATAAAGATCGTAAATATGGAATAATTTCCATACGCATGCGTGTGGCTTGGCGGAAAGGGAGGGGTGGGGAAGGGGCGGACGATGGGGGGGGTGTGTGGGGAGAGGAGGAAGAAGCACATGGGGACGAGTGTACATCAGGTATAATAAGGCTGGCAGTGACAGGTCGGCAATAAGGGACCTGGCGACGACTTTATGGTGTCACTGACATTAAGTACTGTCGGATTCTGTGTAACTGTTCGATAATCAGGATGGAGAGGGAGCCCCGGGCTGTGTGAGGACTGAGCTGGCAACAAACATCAAGAGAAGAGGATTTGGGGTGAGGACATAAATAGTGTCTTGATCCTCAGCCCCCCCCTATCCCCCGTCACACACACGCACACGCACACATTTAATCGCATAACAACAAATACGATCGACTGAGAGAATGACAATTAATTGTTTAATTAAATGAGCGATAATATAAGCAAAACATGTTGAGCATGACGGCTCCCCAGCGTTCTGCTTGAGGTAACTTGTAAATGAAAAACAGGTGCAGTTGGGGTAAATTGTATTTTTCCCAGCTTGTGACCTGGAGGGGTAGGGAGGGTAGGGAGGGTAGGGAAGATAACAATCAAGAACATGCAACAAGCTTCCCATTGATGTGTGAGAATGTTTAGGTGCGTGTGTGTTAAATGTCTGTATGAGTATGTTTATGTATGGCTGCCCATTATACGTTTTTTGTCAGCTAAAGAAAAATTTCTGTCTTGGGTTTCCTCGAACAGACAATAAAATTTGATTTGATTTGATTTGAATTTGCCGATATTGTCCACCTTTGAATCTGGAGAAGTACAGCAACTGCAGGTACAGGTCTGTGGCAAACATGGACATGCATAGCACAATCAACATTATGCACAACAAATAGTCGCAGAATTGGTGGTTTTATTATTGCAGATTTGTCGGCGTGCTTTATGCTACATTTGGTGAGGAAAGTGGTGGTGGTGGGGGGGGGAGGGATTACATCGTGCAGGTCAGTCTGCCTCTTTATTTTATTTTCATACACGAGGAAAGATATCTGCCTTCAGTTTTATGTCTGCTCATTTCTTGCTGTTGTATTGGTTTCTTCCATCTCGAGCTTTGTAAAATACAGTCGGACCTCGCTAAGTCGAACTCAAAGGGACCCGGAAAAAAAATCGACCTACTGAGTTTTCGAGTTAGGGAAAATGGCGTAATGGGCGCATGTTAATCAAGGACAATGCTTTTCCGGCTTAATTACTGTATTATAACTATTTAATTTATTATACAGTTTTATCGTTTTATATGGATGCATGTACCGCCATTTCTGCGGCACGTACCGCACGGGAAAAACCACACCGACACGAACTCTATTCAGTGCTCGTCCCGATAAGAGACTGACAAAGTGTAGAAAACGTATTTTTCACAGTAAGTTTGCGTGTGAACCACCAACAGTCCACTGGTCAAGTTACCACCGCCACCGCCTGAAAGGATTGTCAAGGCTTGTGGCCATAAATATTGACCAGTGATGCGCGGCCCGCCGACTTGAAGTGGCCGTGGGAAAAGTCTAGTGTCGGCCAGTTACCCTGAATCGGTCAACTTCAAAGCAGGAACTGGTGTGAGAGTCAGTTAGTTGTCCACTGCGCAACAGAACACGCAACGAACCTTTTACACAAAGATGAAAGGAAAACGAGACAAAAGTGTCTTTCTTGAGACAGTTTGGAACAGTTTGAGACATAGTTGCGTCTGGTTGGTGATGACTCAAAATTCGACTAAGGGAGGTTGGAAGCCAAAAAATATTCGAGTTAAGGAGATCTAAAATATACATTGTTCTTATGGAATTTGCCCGGGAACTAACAATTAATTCGATATAGGGAGGTTTTCGACTTAGGGAAGGTCGACTTAGCGAGGTCCGACTGTATTTCATTTGGCTGGCGGTTTTCTTGCGTGTCTGCATGTATGTATATAGACAGGCTGACCTGTTTTTTTTACCGCTGTGTACAAAATATATATATATATATATACGCATGTGTATGTATACGGATTAATCATGTTTGTATGATGTATCTGTTGACAGTGTGGCGGTTTTTCTTCCACCTCAGTGTACCAGGCAGGCAGGCAGGCAGGTAGATACATCTGAGATATCGACACTGTTACCCTTCACCACACTTGTCCAGTCGCCAGTAACAACAGCAAGCGTGGAGCCCTCACCTGCACAAGTGGGTTGCTGCTCCTCCTGACGATGGTGGCGGACAGCTCGGGGCGCAGTCATGCGTACCGCTACGGAAACGTCTCGCACACCGCCCTCGTCCTCAGCCGCCCCCTGCCACTTCCGGAACCCTTCACCATGGCAACAGGAGACGCCAGTGAATGCGGCGACCTCAGGAAAGATGGCGTCAAGGCTGCCCCTAGCAACACACGACGCTGGGGTGGGACTGGCTTCCGCTCAGCATCAGTCGCACCTTTCGTTGCTGAAAAACTAAAACTGCTGCTACTGCTTCTGAAAAGTTCTGTGGTGAGTCTCGGTTGCTAAGCATTGACGTGCCCTCTCTATATCTCAGGGATTGCTATGATTATGAAAGCAACAAATTACATTTTTACATACATTCCTTCTTTTCATCCTTTCCACACGTCAGGTACGGTGATTAAAATAAGTGTAAAAACTACAGCTGGAAGCGACATGTTTAGATGTTAGCAGTATGTGTAAGCCCCCAGATTTTTCTCATTAAGGAATATGTATTATTTCTAGTCATTAATTTTGGTGAAAACTAAGAACTTCACTCAGTGTCGTCGGTGTTTGACTATAACAACACCATTTCAGTTTTGAAAAGATCAGTCCAGCACGGTTACCGACGGAAGAATGGAAAGTTAGCAAGTAGACCACTAAATTGTATCTACTTTACTGCTACTAACAATAACTTGTGAAGCACACAATCAATCGGACTGCACCACCTCCACCTTACAGTACATCAGATGAAAGTAAACAATATTCGCCATGTTCGGTTCCCGAGGTTGCTCTATTCCACACGCGCAGTGAATCGGTCGTAGCTCGCAAGATTCAACTAGAAGTCGTTGACGCTGTTGTCCCCAGCACCACCTGGGACACATGGACCACCACAAGTCCCTCAGTCTCGGGGCCCTGGTCTTGCAGACGTCATTGCTGGCCCTGACCATCCGTTACTCACGTGTCCAGCACGTGGGCGGCTCGCGCTACGT
Organism: Marisa cornuarietis; assembly: GCA_004794655.1. Taxonomy (NCBI): domain Eukaryota; kingdom Metazoa; phylum Mollusca; class Gastropoda; order Architaenioglossa; family Ampullariidae; genus Marisa; species Marisa cornuarietis. Next base: position 193,411 of record SMMW01000109.1, on the reverse strand, counting down.
GTCTTCCACCGCCGTCGTCATGTCAGAGGCCATCAAACTGCTGGCTAGTCTCTACATGTTCTTCGCCACTTCTAGAAGGTATCCACTTTCTGTAGTATTCACAGAGGTCGTCAAAAATTATAAAAGTTTTTGTTTGCTTCTGCTGCCTGCACCTTGTTTTAAATTAGACCGTAATAGTAACTGTTACGGTTAATGAGTGGTCACGCTAATTATAAGGATAAAATATTTTAATGTATTGTTTCTCTGCAGAAGGTCGTCGGTGTTGATGTGGGAAGAGCTACTAGATGCGAGAGAAGCTTTAAAGGTAGCAATACCTTCAGGAATATATACATTCCAGAACAATCTACAGTTTATAGCAGTGTCTCATCTTGATGCCACTACATTTCAGGTACGTTCAAACGAGGTGTGGGGCCTACAATCAACAAAGGTGTGAAAGGACTCGACACAAAGTCCTGTGTTGATTGACCGGTTTGAGAGGGGGAGGTGGTTAGCATATATTTTGAAGGGGTCGTCACTATATTACTATTAGACGCCATTTTGGTAGTTCAGCTCTTCAAAGCACGCAAGATGTGTTGATCGAATGTGTTTACGATGTAGTTGTTTCAGTAAGCGAAATTCATTGTGCCTAATAGACATCAGGATTAAGAGTATCAAGATGACGATTTAATTTCTGAATCGTTAGCTGCTCATCTCTTTAATCCTGGTAGACAAACATTATACCAACCGAAACTTGTCTAGACAGACAACTTGTATATGGCACTCTACTCTTTTCTGGCGGTACCTGAAAGGTACAACGGAAAGACACCTCAATGGATTTCTGTCCCTTCCGATACAGGTGACATACCAGCTCAAGATCCTGACAACCGCCATCTTCTCCATCTTATTCCTCAGGCGTCTGCTGGATGCCACGCGCTGGGCGGCGTTGCTGCTGCTGACTGTGGGCGTCATTTTGGTGCAGGTATGTCACAACCATCTTATCATTCGCCACTCACAGAGGCGATCGCCCCCTTCTCACGAATATAATGAGGGTAGCAGGTTCAGATCTCGTCTTTTTTTTTTTTTCTTCTTTTGATTCGACACCTGGTTATAAGGCAGACCGTCAAGCGGAGGAGGGGGGTGTCCTCGGGTACTCCCCACTTCCTCTCCATAGTGCGAAATCATGCGCTGATGGAAGGAACTAAGGCCATATATTTAACCCTGTATAAACTAACCGGTTCTTAAAATAACTGTTAAAAACAAGGTAGGCCTTTTTTTTTTTTTTAGTATGCGTGGTTTTTACATGGCCCTCAACAAAATCTGAACCTAATTCCTATGAAAAGGTGAGCGAAGTTTTATAAATACAAGTCTAGTTATTTGAAAGAGGTACATGAGCTACATCAGGTTATTATTTACAAAGCTTCCCCGAGATGATGTGAACTGCAGTTTGGAAGAGGGCACAAGATGTGATGTCAAAGACCTCGGGCACAGGGAGAGTATGTCTGCGACGGTGGGGCTTGTGGCGGTCTTTGCCATGTGTCTGAGCAGCGGCTTTGCTGGCGTTTACTTTGAGAAGATACTCAAGACCTCAGTGCAGTCCTTGTGGGCCAAAAATGTGCAGATGGGTATGTGTTGCTCTCTACCCTTTCCTAATTGTTCTCCCTTCTACACCACTTGCCACCAAGTTCATGCCATGTACATGACAAAACAATACATTATTCTATCATCTAAAAGTATTAGACAGACCCTGTGTGCACTGTAACAGAATTTGAAGCCATCATGCAGCCATATTAGAGTGCCATATACGCACGTGGGGCGACGGGTGACCATGTGCTCGCTATTTTTCTTATTCTAGTGTGTGTAGCTTTCAGTTTTGCTGTTCATTTTATGTATGGTGGTGGATGTGAATTCTTGGAAAATGTGCATGTCTACATATTCTGGATTGGTGGTGTTGATTACTGCCTGTCTTTGGATTTCTACTGTACTGGCGTCAGGACAACAACATCAAGATGGCGGCCGCTCCATATACACGAGAGGGTTTCTACTTTCACTGAGATCTTCCGACCTCCCTCTCTTCTTTTCGAACCTTCCACACGAAATGATGTCAACGGCGTGCCCTAAGAGGAGGAGAGGTAGGAGAGGGGGTACACAGCGCAGACTGAGGAGATATGGATTGGATAATAAGCAGCGAATGCCACCATTACCGTCTGTGCTACTCGCCAACATGCAGTCACTGCGTAACAAGGTGGACGAGTTGGAGGCGTATGTCTTGTGTATGAAGGAGTATCGCGACACCTGTCTGCTTGCTTGCACCGAAACATGGCTAAAAGATAATGATGGTGATGAGCTGTATATTTCTGGCTTTGGTCTCCCATATCGCTGTGACCGCTCAGCAACCATTACTGGCAAATCCACCGGTGGGGGGGTTTGCTTGTATGTCAACAAAAGGTACTGTAACACTGTTGTAGTGCGTGAAACAATCTGTACGCCTGATATCGAACTGTTGTCAGTCTCCATTCGCCCCTTTTATCTTCCTAGAGAATTTCCCCAGCTGTTCTTCACATTGGTGTATATTCACCCTAGAGCGAATGTCACGTCTGCCAGGAAGGTAATCGCCGATGTTACACACAAACTCGATTCATTGTCACCAGACGCGCCAAAATTTATTCTGGGCGATTTTAACAATTGTGATCTGTCAAAGATTTTAAAAACGTATGACCAGTATGTGACCTGCCCAACAACCCAGAAACACACCAAACTGGATTTATGCTATGGCACTGTCCCCGCAGCCTACAAAGCCAAGCCTATGCCATCTTTTGGGGCTTCCTACCACCACAGTGTGTTTCTGGCCCCCGTGTACAGGCCTGTGTTTGAACGTGTGAAACCTGTGGCTAAGTCGGTGAAGCGCTGGACGGATGAGAGTGTTGAGTGTTTGCGAGGCTGTTTTGATTGTACGGTGTGGGATGCTTTTTATGACTCTTGTAATTCCCCTGATGAACTGACAGATGCTGTTTCCTCATACATTTCTTTTTGTGTTGAGTCTGTAATACCCAGCAAAACCATTGTTATATTTCCCAACAACAAACCGTGGGTAACCAGAAGCTTGAAAAATGTACTTAACAAGAAAAAGCGTATCTATTTTACCGGCGATACCCTGGCAAAAAGATCTGCGAACAGAGATGTAAGGGCCGCGATCAAAAGAGCGAAAAGAGATTATAAAGACAAGATAGAACTTCGTTATTGTGCCGGCGACCTTCGTTATGCCTGGCAGGGGATTAAGTCCATGGCTTCTGTTAATCAAAAGATGGTCTGCACTAGAAAATCAGTCAAACTCAACGGCGTGAGCGACCAGGACTTGCCAAATGTTTTAAATAACTTCTATGCACGCTTCGACAACCATGATTTTTCTGAAAGAGTTAGGGAACTTAAACAGTCGCTGGTGTTAGATAACAACATTGTCATTTCTCAAGTCGGTGTGACGGAAATGCTTAAGCGGGTCAAGGTCAACAAGTCACAGGGGCCTGATGGGATTTGTGGGCGTGTCCTGCACTTCTGTGCTGTTCAGTTGGGAGGAGTGTTTCAACATCTTTTTCAACTCTCTCTCGACTCAGGGCACATTCCAGCACTCTGGAAACTGTCTAACATCGTCCCTCTCCCTAAAAAAAACCTAACCCCAGCCAACCCAATGATTTTCGGCCAATAGCTTTAACCTCCCTTGTAATGAAAACCTTTGAGAAAATTGTAAAAAGTCTCATCTTAACATCTGTAGAGAGTAAACTGGACCCACTGCAATTTGCATACAGGAAGACGAGGGGTGTTGACGATGCCAAGTTATTCATTCTGAACACACTGTATAAACATTTAGAAAAGCCCAAGTCACATGCCAGATTACTCTTCGCAGATTTTAGTTCTGCATTCAATACAGTGCAACCACACCTTCTGGCTTCGAGACTGATTTTTGATTTTGACCTGCCACATCAACTGGGTTTATGGATAGTGGATTTTTTGACTTGTAGACAGCAGAGGGTTTATGTTAATAGTAAATATTCTGACACAGTTTTTACAAGCACTGGCTCCCCACAGGGTTGTTGTCTGTCACCCTTGTTATTTATCATGTACACTGACAGCTGCAGAAGCATGGAGGAGAATAGCTACCTCATCAAGTTCTCTGATGACACTGCATTGTTGACTCTTTTACAGGAACACACAACAGATCATGGCAATGCCTTAACGAATTTTGTACAGTGGTGTGATGATAACTTTTAGAGTTGAATGTAGATAAGACTAAAGAAATAGTTATAGACTTTAGGAAGATCAAAGAGGATTTTGTTATTCCCAGTGTGATTCATAGTAAACCTGTTGAAGTTGTTAACTCCTTCAGGTATCTGGGAACTATTTTTGATAGCCAGCTCAAATGGAACTTAAACACCGAACACATTGTTAAACGTGGCCAACAAAGAATGTATCTTTTGCATAAATTAAAGAGTTTTTCAGTTAGTCAAGTAATATTAGGCCGTTTTTACCAGTCATTCATTGAGAGTCTTCTATCTTTCTCATTTGTCTGCTGGTTTCGCAATCTCTCTGTCCATGATAGGAATAGTCTGAACAGTGTTGTTAACATCTGCTCTAAGATAATTGGTATCAGACAGAGGGATTTAGCCTCTTTTTGTAACCAGCAAATAGTACGGAAAGCCTCATGCATTTTATCATTACCTGATCATGTATTAACAAAAGAATTTTTATTATTAAGCTCAGGTAAACGTTATGCCATGCCTATATGTAAGAGTAACAGACATCTAAATTCATTTGTGCCATCTGCAGTCCAGCTGCTTAATGTTAGATGAGCTGTCAGTGGTGTGTGTGCGCGTGTGTGATGTTGTATGTGTATACTTGATTTCCCTGTAAGTTTTTCTTCTTTTTTTTTTTAAATCTATATAGAGATACATGTTTTGTTTTTGTTTTTGCCACTCACTGTTGAACTAGAGCACATGCCCACATTCAAATTGCCCACTGGGATAAATAAAGTTGGTCATTGTCATTGTCATTGTCATATTACTACTTGTAATGTCTATATCAGCCTGCACAGACTGACATCCACCTCTTCAGTTTTGAAATCAAAGAACTAAAACAGTTTGAAAAAAAAAACCTGACACTTTCTGAAAAATACAAAATCATGGTGGCAAGGTATTCAAAATACCAAGACAGTATAGCTTTAGGAGTATCAATATGACAGCTTTATGGCTTCAAGCTGAACCAGCAAGAGTCTGTCTGCTAGTTTCAGATCAGTGATTTATATCAAACATTTAAACAGTTGTATAAAGACCCCTGGCTGAGTGAAAGAACATTTCTTTTCAAAATTCTTCTTATGTCTTCTGTTTTGAAAAGACTGTCAGTTACTTTTATGACACACCACAAAATCAAAAACTCACAATTAAAGTAGTGATATTTATCTTGCAGCATTTTTTAGTGTTGTGCTTGGTGTTGCTGCCATATGGATCTTTGATTCTTCTACAGTCTCAGAAAACGGCCTTTTTCAAGGTTACAACATCATCACAGTTATCATCATACTTCAGCAGGTACTAGCAAATGATTTCAACAAAAAAAGTATAAATACATATAAAAATTCCACTCTGTCAATGAATGTTCACATTTTGTATCACTCTCCCTGATGCAGAACCTTTGAGCTTTTTATCACAGGAAGCACTCTGCACGGCCTAGCCAGATGCAGCTTCTGCTCCCAGAAAAGAGGCAAAATAGCACATAAACACACACAAATACAGACATCTGCTACAAAATGAGGCTATTTCTTCTGTGCTGACCACCAAATGAAGACTGTTGATGTGTCTCAGGCTGCAGTAGGGCTGATTGTGTCATTAGTAATCAAGTACGCAGACAACATCCTCAAAGGCTTTGCTTCGTCAGTCTCCATCATTTTGACAATGATTATTTCTCACCTCTTCCTGCATGACCTTGTGATTACCTGGTGAGCCATACTTGTTTCTGTGGTAGGCGTAGCAGCATATTTAAGCAAATGTTAGTATAAAGTACACAGCTTTATTAAAGCCATAGTTGGATGTGTTAAAAATGGTTTCACTTCTAATAAAACTGATTAATTTAATCTTGGATCTTAAACAGTCTGGATTAGCTTCTTCCATAAATGTCAGAAATATTTCAGCGAATGTTCCTAGAAATTCAAAAGATACATAGAAGGAAAACAAACATAAAGAACATAAATTTTTTCTTGCAGTTCTTTCTTGGTGGGAACAGCAACAGTAATATGCTCAGTGGTGTTATACCATGTGGAAAGAAAACAAGCAAGGAGAAAATTGGCTACAGTTATATGACACCACATGTCTACCAGGTACAGAAATTACTATTTCACATGGACACCTTGAATGCATATGCTCACCGGCTGCACCGGATCCTGAAATAGGAGTGAGTTGGGCTGGGGATGGAGACACATTATATGCACATTATATGACACATATATTATGGCAAGGCAACCAGCCCTATAAACAGATGCCCCATGCTGAGAAAGAACAGCGTGCCAAGATGATAGCTGAACCCAGGACAGCCAACCCTCACTGTGTTAGTGACAGGCGCTTCCTGAAACATGGACTAGGAAGTCCAGAAACACTTTTTCAGATGGTGTTCTTTAGTGATTTGGTGGCTGCTACCACAAAAGCTCGAAAATGATGATCATAACATTCTGCACATAAAAATGGATTTGAGGGTTACAGGTACTGGATACAGGAAAGAGTAAGGAGAGAAGCAGATTTCCTTGCAGCATGTTGATCAGGTGGGACTGTTTAAAACAGCAGGCTTAGGCCTGGTTACACTTACTCAAACATTTACTGTACATAACTGTCAATGAAGGTATGATTGTTACATGTATATACTTAAACGTGTGTATTTGTGTTTTAGTGCCTTTAAAACTACAAAAAGGAGCCATCATAATACATAAACCTTTGGTTAATAATTTGTCATTTTTTTGTGTTTTTAAAGTCCATGGGTACTCTTTATATATACACTTGAAAAAAGCCTGGTGAAAGTCTGTAACTATACCCCCTTCATTAACCTTGATGCAAATAATCAAAAACTGCTTAATGCACTTCATAATGAACAAATGCAGAAAACAATCCTTTCCTGACTTATGGCATAATACTGGCGTATTGGAAATAGGAAAGTATTTGTTTTCTTCAATTAACAGCTGCCTAAAATGGATCTTTGATACTTAAATTTCCATCTCTGTCTGATAACAACACTGCTGGTGATCTGTGCAGGGAAAAAATATCCCACAACCTAAGTGTACAAGATATTTTTCATCAGTTTGTAATGACACATATACTTAAAACACATATAAAGATCATGCTGCTGATTAAACCTTGATATCAGTCTTCCACATCATTATAAAGAACATTAACAACTTATGTTCTGGTACATTAACACCTATTAAGACCCAACTCTGAATATTTACAAATTATGCACAACTGTTAAAAAACCAACTGAGAGTGTGACTGCCTGTAATACATAGTACATCAGTTGCACTGCTGTTCCATTAGTAATTAGGTTTTAGCTTCTAGCTTTTGGAATCCAGTGTTGTCAAGACTGTAACAATGGTTTGTTTAAATAAAAAAAAGTGTTGTTTTGCTCTGCCCAACAGAAGGGGATACAGCTAATGCTATCATTTAAAGGCTAGAAAAAAGATTTTTGTTAAATTACAGATTTATAATGGTTTAATTAAATTATGTCAGATTTTTGATTTGGTCAGCTAGTATATATACACCTGACTGTTAATTTTAGACGTCAGCGTTGAAGATGCTTTGACAATTCATTGTATGTGTAAATATAAGAGGCTGGAGAGGCACAGGGTAATGAAATCACAAGTCCGGATTGTATATGATTAGAACATTTTGCTGTTGAGTGTTGGCAGTTCTGAGAGAAATGCTCAGTTGGAGTAATAAACACAGGTATAAGGGAATCAACATTTCATGGCTGTTGTGTTCTCCATGTCTCCACTTCCCTTTGTCATGTACAGATAACACAGAAGTGAGCAAAAACAAAAAGTGTGGGGTAGGGGCAGAGGCAAAAGACAAGAAAGTTATAATAAAGATAGAAAGGAAAGATAACCCAAACACCAATAATTCTTGATCCTAGCACTTTGATAAAACTTAGCAAATGACAGTAAAAAAGTTTGTCCCCACAAAGTTTCATTCAGCTCTTTCTTGGAAGACAAACATGTTTATAAGCTTTTGCTTGGTGTCCATGCAGTTTCTCTCCACCTTTACACCCAGTACTATTTTTATATAAAAAAAAGAAATTCTTTTTCTTACAGCACCATCTCTTTTTTGCTAGTCTGAAGCCAATGACCTGTTTATGGGAGGTGTACATATCTCCTCACTTTGTGCACATCAACACCTGTCTTGAAAGAAAATTTGCAAAGGAAATGCATCATAGTACACAAAAACCACCGTCATTTTGTTGTCAGGCCAGAATGATGCTATAACAAAATGTTTCTTAAATTACTAATAAATAACTTTCTTAAAAAAATGTACAATATATTGACATATAGGAGTGCATCATTTGAGAACAATGCAAAGAAAAAACAAATGAAAAACCCCACATAAGTGTTTTTCTGATAAAAATAAGTCTTACTCTGTTACTGCAACTTGCCAAGAATGTAGAAAGCAAATATGTAGTTTTTCTTTTTAAACGGGCATGATCTTTAACACAAGTAAACACATATTATTAAAATGAAGATTATTTGTGGTTGCCTGCTACTGTTGCAGTACATGCATGCATAACATCGATGAGGTGAACTTTCATGGATTATCAAGCTTAATGTCTTCTCTTTCTACTTGCCACAATTTTATGATGGACAGGTGTGGCTAAAATAATAAGGCAAGCAGATTGTTTAAAAGACACGAACAAGGCAACTCAGCCTGAGGATAGAAATAATGAATAGCCTATATTAAGTATTAATACATAAATTTGTTCCAGATTGTACAATGATTTTTTTCTTTTTTTTAGAAAAATCCCCAGAACCTTTCTTTGTGAGATGAACCAGATTCACACTTTCACAACAAGCAGGACAGAAAATGATCAAAGAGTAGATGAAGACGAAGATATGGGAAAGTTAGCTGCCAATGTCCCCTCCTTGATGAAGTTCACCTCTGAAACAAATGGAGGTCACTTGGGTCTTGGCTTTAAACAGAATGTAAATACAACATTAGATATTATGATAACCATTGTTTTTGCTGGTAACCTTCAATGCCTTCATAAATCTATTCCTGCCATAAGATAAAGCTCTTGACTTTTTCAAACTTATGAGCTTTTAAAAAGCTACATTTCTAACATTCATAAAAGATGAAGAAACATGCTGATCATACTGAACTGCTGTTTTGAGGACAAGTCTTCTAGCTGTGAAGTGTTAGCAGGGTTGATAGCTGATTTACACTGAGCTTCTTTCAGCCCTCAAAAGTCTTGGATGGAAGTGTAGCAAATATATGGCAGCAAGAATGGTATATTCATCTAATTTATTTACCAAAAAACCTAACAAATGAAGAAAGTGAGCTATTGCATAGCAGCACTCAGTTAAACTGGGGTAACACGAAACTTTGTAATTAAAAGTCTTGGCTTCCTACCTGCTGGTTGTGTTGCTGAGAACAGCTCTGAAAGCAGACTTTATGACAGTCAGTGACTTGTCTATGTCTTTAGCTGTCAGGTGAGCACTCACAGAAAGGCGAATGCTGTGTATGACAGATACATTTAACAGGTCATACAATTGTTTTATCACAGGACTGTCTGTTATAGCATTTCTGACCTGCAAACTAACAGTCAGGATTGTGAAGCAGCATCTGCATATAAAATTAAAAAAGAAAGTGAAGAAGAATTGGCGGCTCATTACGGACGGAGAGAACAAAGCAAATACAGCAGGAACTGGAAATCTTTTTTTTTCCTCATCATTGTTTCTTAAATAGAGTGTAGAGATTTATTTAAAATTGTGAACACCTGAAATCTTTAAGCTTGCCTAGGTGAAAATTGCAAAAATTACCTGGGCTGGGGTAAGAGGTGTTCTTCGTTTTCTAGATAGCGTGCCAGTGTGATAGCTACACCTTGACTTATGGCCTGTACAGTTTGGGGGAAAAAAAAAATGAAATATGAAATAAAAGACCAAATGTGTGACCAAATTTCTAAAACAAATCACAAAACAAAATGTCTAGCAGTCTTTGCCTGATACCTGACACATAATATATGCATATGATCTATAATATATAAAAGAACTAGATCTGAAAATGCCTGTACAGTTGTTTTGGATGAAAGATGACAAACACCTGGCAACCCCACCTCCTCCAATCAAAATGCCAGTACTAAACAACAGCAAATCTTGAAGCAACAACATACCATGTCCTGCACCATTTGCAGCATGCGCACATCAAGATCACGGTCAGCAGCTGGTTCGGTCAACTGCAGGTGCTGGATGGGTGAAATAGGGTCTCCTCTCACCTCCACACCATCAATTCTAAAATTAAAATGTTAGCTCATGGTACAACACAGTGCTAGCGTGTAGCAAACAAGGATGCGAACAAAACAAAACAAAGTAATTTTATCATGTACCAAGTTACCATCACAAACAGTGGAGGAAAACCCCTCAAAGTGATTTTTAAAAAACCAAAGAATGTTCACTATCAAGGGTAGCAAACTAAAATCAAAGCACACATCAAGCAAAGATTTACCACTGCTTTTTAAACAACAAGGTTTACTGAGGCAAATTATTCATGTTGCATTCAGCATATAGAACTGCAAACAGTTATATATTTAATCTCTTTGTCTACATAATTTATTTCAATGAAAGTCAAGTAAAGCAAAGTTGGTCAATAATAACAATAAAAAAATTAACAGCAAAAGAAGAAGAAATCTAGACATAACTAATTCAAATGGTGATACAATCATTTAACGATGTCCTAAACTACAATTATACCTTATAGACAAAAAGCCAGCAGGAAAGAAGAGAACACCACTAGATGACGTGAAAGCATTTTTGAAATAGAACCTACATATAAAACAGAAGGACAAAGAACTCTACTCACTGCTTTACAGCTGCATGCACACGCTGACAATTCTCTCTCAGTGTCAGAAGCAGATCTAAATCAGACAAAAGATAGGGTTGCTGGTTATCTTGTCATATTCATAATACTTACGCACAGCAATGCTAGAGGCCTTTTCGCCAATCTGTCATGTTGTGCTCTTATAACATCTTTACCAGACATAGCTTTTTCTCTTAGGTATGGCTTAGCACCAACAAAATGTAATGGGTGCTTCATTATGCTCGCAAGAAAGAAATAAAAAAAGAGAAATGCTAAAACATCAAATGAAGCAAAAAGGTCAAAAAGGACTTACTTGGGTTTTTTTCCATTAGTTTAAGAGCAGTGGTGGCTGCAACTGCAACCATGGGAGGCTGGGATGCTGAGAAGCAATATCCAGAACCTGAAAGTCTCTGAAGATTAAAAACAAAGTATATTGTAAAATGTTTATTAGCAGCCTATTCAGAGAGAAAGTACTGCTGTGTACTGTAATATTTTTATAACAGCAGTCTTTTCAGACAGAAAGCATGCAGGATATGATTTGCAGCTTGTTACCTGGTTAGTGTCAAATGTGGGACAATCAGAGACAAAACTTCCTAAGTACATGAACTAGAAGATGGGTGCACAAATAAGCTGACCATACCTGATGGTCAATGATGAACTTCTTGCCACAGCAAAACCCTCCTATTGAGGCCATCGAGTTTTCCAGGGATGCAGCAATGAGCTCAATGTTATCAATCTGTTGAATGACACATTTAATACAAACTCTTTGGACTAGAGCAGTTGAAATTCTGTCCTACAGTCTGTTTGAAATGTAAAAAAAAACTCTATTAAGCAGGGGCCGGGGGAAGTTGGTGTTTTACGCAATGCCAGCACTATGGTTATACCACAGCAAGGGAACCAGCCCTGTAAACAGATGCCACATGCAGAGAAAGAACAGCATGCCTGAGATGAAAGCTGAACCCAGGGCAGCCAACCCTCACTGTATTGGTGACAGGTGCTACCCATTGCCCCACTGGACCGCACACTCTATTAAGCAGGTAAAGCCTTGGAATGATAAAAGAACCAGTTAATGTCACGAATTATCTAATCTTATTTCATTAATTGGGACAATGAACTGCAGAGAAAGACTACCAGGTTTATCAACTGAGAAATGTAAAAGTTCATCTTTACTTGCAGAACATGCTAATACTTCATTTTACCTCAGGTATATAATCCACACAAGCAAGCACAACAAAACTTTTGGTTGGTCATCAAAACTTTTGTACCATCCCAAAGTGCTTGTCAAACTTTCTGACTGTTTCTTGATATCTTAAACATTTACTTGACATCTTAAACATTTACAAAGCTTTCTAACTCACAGGAATCCCAAAGTGCTCGGTCACACCCCGACCGTTGGCGCCCAACACACCAAATGACAGGCTTTCCTCCAGAAAAATTCGCAACTTGTATTTCCACTTCAGTTCCACCTGTAGACAAAGCAAGGTCCTTTCAGTAGGAAAGAAGGACAAAAAATGTAATCGTGTGTGTAATTCACCCCGCTCCAAAGATCCATTCAAAATAAGCTTTAAAATGGTATAAGGAATATTTGCATTAAACTGATTTACTTGTAAGCTATCAGAATCTAAACATTATCTTCATACTCACCAGTCTAGGCAGAGGACAAATGTCACCATAGTTTGCATATATACCTTCCACAACCAAGAATTTCCGAGTCACTTTTGCCTTCTTTGGATTCTGTTTGAAAATCAAACATTTAATTTACAGGACATCATAAAACCAAGTTAGCACACGCACCCTACACTTAATTAAGGAACGGGGACTGTAATGGCTACACCCACGCATATATGTCATTTAATTACTTTTTTTCCCCACACAGGGAAAGTCTCAAAAATTTATCGAGGTGCTTTTACAATTATGAGTAATCTTATCTAAATGCGACAAAACACAAAAATTATGGTTCCTAGGTAATGTGAATTTTGAGTTTAAAAGACCTGCAAATGTTTATGTTCATAAAAGACAAGGAGATTGTGCTGAAAGTGTTCATACATCTGAACCTACATCTTCAATGGTCATGCAGTCAGTAAAGCAAAAGACTATCTTTGCAACTGCAGTGTCTATAAATCATCACAATTTTAGGAAGGGGAAGGAGAAGAATTGAGAGAGAACTAGCATATTTTAAGAATGATGCAAGACTGACACCTCTAAGAACTAAAACCAAGTGCCCTTATTGCAAAAAATAGCAGATGCAGCATACATGTCAAAAACAATGAAACAAGCAATAAGAACTTTCCTCTCATAGAACTTAATGTCGTACCCTGCGATCTTCCTCTTCCTGCACTTTTAGAAGGGCTTCCAGATGCTCCATGTCATTGTGCCGGAACCACTTGATTGTGCTGCGTGAAGCTACGCAACCTTTCTGTGCAGCAAAGCCGATCCCTTCATCGCTGCAACGAAGAACACAACCATATGGATCAGAGATGTTCATCATGTCGCCAGCATCCATGATCCATCTTTACTCCATTCTCCTCTGTCATGAGGATGTAATTAAAACGTTTGAGTATTCAGACTTACGCAAAGATAACGTCTCCTCGCTTGGAGTATGCTGGGATGGCACTGGCAATGGCGACAAAGCCATAGGAATACAAAATGGCTTCTTCAGTGTTCATGAATCTAGCAAGCAAGTCCTCCAGTTCCAAGTGGACATCTGGACAGCAAGTATAAACACAATCACCAAATGCTTTTAACTGAAAATAAGGCATTTCTATGCTATTCAAATTTGTTTTCAGCAGCATTTTGTCACAGATTCACAAAGTATGAATGCGTTAACTTGAAGTTGCATGAGATGCTCTATGAAATAGAGAAAATTATAAATAAATTGCAGCTGTAAGTTGAATTTTCAAAGTTATTAAATACCTCCTCCAGTCACCAGCATCTTTATTCCATTAAAGGCAAGAGGGATATGAAAGTGAGGCATGACTGACAAAAGAAATGTTTCACTAGCAAAGATGGTACTCTCACAATCTATTCTCACTTTCTGAAAGTACACATAACAGGAGAATAAATGAGCATCTTGACACACACCCATAGTACCATAAAAGCCCCGAGGGCCACAAGATCCCACACCATACTTCATCAGAGCTTTGACTGCATCCTCCTGCGGATGAGGAAATTAAAATAAAATGTCAGACTGTTCAGCAAAAGTTCAAAATTCACTATTTTGTAGCACATCAATTTTCAGAAAATGGTTACTTACATTTTATTAAAAAAATTTGCCTACCTCTATTTCTTTGTTGCCAACGAAGCCAAGGAAATTAAGTGTTGCCAAATTGATGCAATCTTTTCCATTAATATTCACTGTTTTTCCAGCACCTCTATACATACATGAACACAGAGACACACATATGCACACACATTTTTTAAAAATGATTTAGTTATGTAAGTTAAAAAAAACTACAAAAAACAAACGGCCTATCTTTAAGGAACTTAATTACTTAACTAAACAGTCAGATTTTGAAAACCTGCAAAAATTTCGAAAAAGAGATTCACCTTTAACTTCAAGAACATTTAGAATCCTCCCATATTTGCATGCATGTTAACTTTATCTTTATGTAACTGATACCAAAGAAACTGCAATAGTGTGCTCCAGTGCATTAAAGAAGCTATTACAATATACTTTTTGTGTATACTAACCCACTGATGCAGTATTTCTCCATAGCCTGCAGAACAGGATGGTCATCTGGAACATTGGGTACAAGAGGTTCTGGATTCCAGTCAGCCACTAGTTCTTCTTTCTCCTGAATTTACAAATATATATATATATAAAGCAACTCAAAACCTGTTCCAAGATTACATAAAACATGTCATGTTAAAATGAATTTGAACAAGACCTAGTATGTAGCATAACTTATCACTAAAATGTGCTTGCAAGGAAGAGTATTTAAAATGTATCTGACGTGCAAATGTCCTCAAGGCATGCTTATTTTAATGCCAACAGTCTGGCTTAGCTGTTGTAACTCATTCAGAACATCATGTTGTTAATGTTGACAGTTTCAACACCTCTTGATTGAGTTAATAAAGAAGGGTAAGCACCAAACATAAACCTTTAACATATCAACTTCTTTCAAGTGACATCTTTTTTTTTTGTCCAGAAAATGAATAGGAAACATGATGGAACACTTTCATTTTGTCAGTACAGCTTTTCTTTTTCTACAAATAACAATGCTTGAACTTCTACTGATCTGAGGTTTATATATAACCTTCCCATAATGTGAATTTTATGTGCTGATAACAAAAAACACAAACAAAAACAATTGGTTCTATAGTTCACTAATCTACAAACTCCATTAATTATGCCATTGAAAGTAAACTAAGAGGCAAAAACAGACGAAAATACCTTTTCAGTAAGTTCAATTTTCTCCGGTTTATAGCTTTTTGAGAAGAAAAGCTTTGCAATTAGTAGGATCAGGAGTGCTTCAAACACCAAGTGATATGCTGGGGCCTGGAAATTCAAAAATGTGGCAGCCAGTCAGGCAATATTTATCACAACCAGCATTCATCTCTCCCCCTCAGAGCGTAAGAGAGACAGACAGAAAGAAGGGAAAGAGGGACAAAACATCATTTCAATCATACATCTCCAAATTAGAAAAAGAGTTGAAAAAATTTTTAAACTTTTAACAGTCTAATCTGATATTCTGTTCTAGTCCTAAGGTTAATAATGTCAACTTTCCTCTGCAGCATCTATATCACTGGAGATGAATGGTTGTGGCAGCAGCAATCTTTGACTAAAATGTTCAGGCCACAGTCAAATATCTCGATGTACTGGCTTCCAGGGTTTATGCAAACCACAAGAAAAGTTTAGAGCCATAAGATAACAGTGCACAAAAAAATGGTTATGACTCTCTGCTTTTACCGTTTTAGCTACGCAAGATGGAGATTCAAAAGCTCCCTGACATGACTGGGTCACTAGTCACTTCAGCCTCAAACAGTAATCCCCCAGATCAACCCTTGCCATGATCAATTTGTAGCTCTCAATGTCATGCATTATTTGAGTAACCTCAGCCACCTGGTCCATCTTACTAAACAAAAAGGGTCGCTTGGTACCACACATCCAGAGAACAATGTTCACAATGGTACATAAACACCATTTCATAACCTTAAACTCTTTTAATTAGTTTTTAGTTTGGTAGTTTGTATTAAATCTGTCGCTCCTTGTGTCATCAGTGACTGATTTGTCTGTTAGGTCTGGGTCAATTCAGCTTTCGGTGTTGTGACAATGTGGTCTTGTGTGGGACAATTTGGTTATACCAGGGGTTGATTTGACTAGAGGTCTTCTTCCTGATTGTGTCCTATATCCCGTTTTGTAATGGGCAGCAAACTCTGCTGTCCGGTGTAGGTCAGCAGCTAATTTCCAAAGCTCAACAGTAGATAAAGGTGGGCTTCTTTGAGGTTCAGGGCCTGACATTGAGGGATGATACCAGCATGATTTATGGAAAAGACACAACCATAATGTGATGCATAGATCCTTGGTTCTCGTCCTGCCCTGAAGGCCAGCATCTCCTGTCTTTGAAGGTCTGTAGGGATGAAATTTTGGAATTTTCCTTTTCTTAGGCAGATTGCAAGCCAATGCGGACAGAGTCCCTTCATCTGGGTTCATCATCTGAGTTGTCCCTCTCTAAGGAAGGCTGCCCACCACAGCTGATGAGCCACTCTTGCCTATGTTTTGAATAGTCTTCTCATAGGAGGTGGCCGACTAGGCCTGGTAAACCCATCATGGCCAGTTTTTTTTTTGACTGAGTTTTGCTTCTTGTAGACAGATTTTCCTGCCATCACTGATAAATGTCCTCTGCCTGTGTTTTTTACATGGAGTTTTACTTTCTCCCTAGTGCTGTTTGCCCACAGCTAGGGTTTTGGTTTGAAAGGCACTAAGGCATGTCCACACAAAGGTGGGCCGTGCATACCCCATGTCTAGGGGTCAAACCTCCTCAAAGCCCTTGTGTGAGGCTGATATGGTTTTGGGTTGAAATTACTTCTTCTCCCCCTACCCCACCCCAGCCATGGTTGGGCGGTCTGAAGGCACAACCATTAACGCCTGATCAGCTCTCATCTCAGGCACACTGTTCTTTCTCTGCAGGTGGCATCTGTTTACGGGACTGGTTTTCTTGCCGTGATATAGCCTTAGTTGCTAGCTCAGCGTAAAACACCAATTCCTACCCCCACCTGACCCCACCGTGGTTGTGGCTTTCAAGGGACAGTTTACTGATTTTCTAAACTGGATGAGTAACCATTATATCTACATATTATGATGAATATATCATTGAAATCATATTGTGTGACACTTCGTAAGAAAACCTGTCTACTTTAAGTATGAACAACTAAACCTATCTTGGGTAAGACCACACTTGACCTCGTCTATGGAACTGTGCCACATGCTTATAGATCTCTACCCCTGCCCAGTCTAGGTGTGTCATATCATCTGAGCGTGCATCTTGTACTCATTTATAAACCTGTGTTCAGATGGATGCACTGAACAATTCATTCCATCAAATGCTGGACTGCAGACAGTGTTGCAAGCTTACAGGGCTGTTTTGAGCGTACCAACTGGAATGTCTTTTTAGACACATGTCCTAATCTCTTCATATATCTCTTTTTGTGTAGATTGCACCATTCCATCAAAACAGTTTGTACTTTATTCTAACAACAAACCCTGGGTGACCAAGACCCTAAAAGCAGTGCTTAATAAAAACAAACATGCGTTCTTCACGTGTTCTGCCCAAGACAAGAAAATGGTACATAGAGAGGTCCGTAATGCCATCCGTCAGGCCAAGGTGAATTACAAGACTAAAATAGAGTCTCAGTTTGGTACGGGTAACATCCAAGCAGTTTGGCAGGGACTCAAGAACATGGCCAATGTTGAAGATCGGCTTAAGGGGTCGAAAGCCAAAATCTCGATCTCAGGCGTTGACAGTATGGCCTTACCAAATGCTCTTAATGCTTTCTTTGCTCATTTTGAGACTCATGACTTCTCAGTGAAAATTAAAGATGTGCTCAGTTCTCTTCATCCTGTCCAGAGGGTTGAGATTTGTCAAGACCAAGTTGTGGAGCTGTTTCAGCGCATAAACATTCGTAAGACTTCAGGTCCAGATGGTATTTGTGGTAGAACATAACGTTTCTGCGCGCATTAACTAGGAGGCATTGTCCAACACCTTTTTCAGCGCTCTATGGATTCACTCTCCATCCCAGATGCTTGGAAATTGTCTACCATTGTCCCAGTTCTGAAGAAAGCTTTAGCTCAGCATCTCAACGATTTTAGACCAGTGGCCTTAACATCGTTGTTCATGAAAGTATTCGAGATAATTCATTAAAGCATAGATTCTAAAAGCCACTAACAATTGCCTTGACCTCTTGCAATTTGTATACCAGTCCAAAGGAAGTGTTGATGATGCTAAACTGTTCATCTTCCACACTTTACTCAAACATCTGGAGAATCCATAAGCCCACGCATGACTGCTGTTTGCTGACCTCATCGGCCTTCAACACCTTTCATCCACATATCCTAGCTAGAAGACTCCTCGACGAGTTTTCCCTTGATCATCATCAGCTAGTGTCATGGATGATTCACTTTTTGGTTGACAGGCAACGAGTACTTGTCAATGGCACTTATTCGGACTCAGTCACAACGTGGACCGCTGTGTTTTATCCCCACTTTTGTTTATTTTATATACCAACAGTAACCATGAGGGTCAATCTCTCGTCAAATTCTCTGATGACACTGCAATGCTTGCTCTCCTTAGCGGGCCAGTAGATACCCAGGATGTAGCTTTGGAAGAATTTATTGCCTGGTGGGATGACAATTTCTTAGAACTTAATGCAAGACGAAAGAGATGGTCTTTGATTTCCGTCAGAATTCTCCACCAAGTCCCGTGAGTGTCATCCACGACAAGGAGGTGGAAATTATTCCTGCTTTCAAATACCTGGGCACCATCTTCGATAGGCAACTTTGTTGGGATGTCAACACTCAAATTGTCGTGAAGAAGGCTCAACAGTGCCTCTTCCTTCTCTGGAAGCTGAAGTCTTTCTCTGTCTCCCACCAATTTCTTCAGCTCTTTTATAAATCGCATATAGAAAGTGTGCTGTCCTTCTTGTTTGTCTGTTTCTACAACAATTTATCGATGAAGGGAAAGAGCAGTTTACATCGTGTGGTATCCACCTGCTCCAAAGTCTTTGGGACAGCTCAGAGTGCTCTTCAGACACTATATAACAGGCAGACACTTCTGAAAGTGTCTGCAATCCTTCGTGATGACAGGCATGTCCTGTCGAAAGAATTTGTCCAGCTTCCATCGGCCCGCCGATTTTGTGTGCCTGCATGCAGGACCAACAGACTGAGGCTGTTTTCGTTGTTTCGGCCATGCATCTTTTGAATGGTGCTGAGTGTAAATGAATGAAACATGAATGTGAATGTGGTGCATAAGAATTTTTTTGTTGCTGCTGCTATCGAGCTGCCAACGAGTTGCCCTCCAGGACAAATAAAGTATTACCTTATCTTATCATAAACAAATATTATTACTCATTTCATTGTGAATCTGGATGGAAGGTGGAAGTGGGCGAAAACGGAAATAAGCAAACTATTTTCGTAAGCATGAACAAGCTATACGGGCACCGATGCGATATAGAGTAACTCGTAGCCTTTGTCGTCTGCTCGCTCCACTCAATTGCCCGAATGTTCCTAATAACCTAAACCTAGGGGCCTAACCCTACCCCAAACCCTAACCCCACGCCCAACGCTACCTTAACCCCAACCCTCAGACAAAATAGTATAGACCGGCCTAAGACGCAGCGAGTTATTCTATACTGAAGTTCTGCCGCTATACGTGACATTTCAACTAAATTAAAAAAAAGAAACCATCACAAACTGTCTTCGCGTGATTCACCACAATGATCTAAAGTGGGAATGAGTATCACTATCACCTGACTTGCCCTGAATGATGGCAGTGATTCAAGGAACCTGACAGTTTTTCAGCTCACAAATGAAGTCTATCAAAGCTGAGCTTTAAATCTGTAAATATCTTCAAAGATACAGTTATGAACAAAGTTTAAGGATTCCTTACTTGTAAGAAGCCCTGTATAAGATCGTACATATCCCATGTTGCAGGTAGAAACGCCATTTTGTTTTAAGACGACCAGACTGGAGAGTTTGCCAGGGGAGAGAACGCACGTTTGCTTATCTTCATTTTTTTTTAAAAAGTTGGGGAAAAAGTATCCATATCCGAGGGTGTTTCCAGCTTTCTCTGTGTTTGTTCAGTATTCATTTCGATACAGTTTTGATATAGGGGGGCAACGTGACGGCCATAACAGAAATGGCTCGCGGCATTTGTCATCTGCTCGCTCAATTACCCAATAGTAGGCCTACCTAATAAACTAAACCTAAACCTACCCCAAACATCTGACAAAATAACATAGATCAGCCTATGACGTCACTTTGCCCCCCTATATCAAAGTTCTGCCTTAATTTCTATCATATAAAATAATCATTATATGTTGAAAGAGCCGACAGTGCAAAATTCGCAGTGTCTCCGGTTAACTGTGAGTCGCGCGACCAGCGTACATGACAACCGTCATGGCGACGGAGGAAAGTGGTGTCTCCGTGCATGGATGAATCTATTATTTGCGACTAAAATTTATTTATAATTTCTTTATCGCTTCACATATTAATGGAACTAGTGACCATATTAAAACAGTCAAGGATACTGTTTTAATGCTACTAACCGCCGTTAGGGTCGAATCTACCCATACTTTGTCGAATCCACACGCTCAGTCGAATCGATCGTCCCTAAATTCTCCCTCATAATCGCCCGTTTGGTTTTATACATTGTCGTACGTTCAATAGCAAAACGAGAGGGAAGTTCTATTCTATTCATTCTTCAGGATTACCAGCGAAATAAACAAACCGCAAGGTTGATCAGCTAAAGCTATATATATATATATGCCTATTATTTTAAACATTGAATTACAAAATCGAGGTCAGTTTATATTCACCATGAAAGCACCACTGCACATTGACTATTATTATAACCGCCTTTTATCTTTGGTTATAAACACATCAAAGACTACATCAGGTGTTACCCGCATCCACACTGCAATGGCTATACACGATAGAGCGACAACTCAGTTGAGTAAAAAATATATATGTATAGTTTCCTTTATTTCCTAATAATAATAATTAAATATGTAAGGCGGAATTTCCTGCCTGGAGGCGAGCTCAATGTACTGTGCAATACAAACGAACCAAAAGTAAACTGTATACGGAAGAAACACAAGAATAACAATATACATATAACACCGTGGCAAACATAGCCGGAGTGCATTGTACTAAACCGATGGACAGAATATTACAACGATTTGTACGATTTGCTAACATCGCCCAAAGCATCAAGACTAGAAACAGCCCACAAACTATTAGTCTTAGGGGAAGAGGTCAAGAGAGCTGTTAGCAGTCTGAAGGGAGGGATCGAAGACATCTTGCGAAGATGACGTTTGAATGAGCTGCTCAAGCTAGGAGAGGATAAAACAACAGACCAAAGAATCTGGGAATGCAAAAAATAGTCCAAATATCATAAACCTAAGCGTTCACTCAAGCAAAGTGACGCTGAAAGCATCCAGAATCATGTTAACACCAACACTATGGAACTGCTAGCAGAACAGGCTGGCTTAAGACCAGGCATAAGTACAGTGGAACAATTTTTCACTATCGCATCCTGATAGAAAAATATCTATTTCACCAGATCTCTTCCACAACTTCATTTAACTGAACGAGGGCATGTGCTACGTGACGCCAAACTTCATTATTGAAGTGTTGCACAAGAGTTTCATGGATGCAGTACTTCTGGAAAATCAAGTGGGAGCCTTCCTTCACACAGCCGTGGGGGTCCGTCCAGGGTTCATCTTATTGCCTGTGCTATTCAATATACATTTTGGAGCACATCATGTAAGAAACCTCTTTACACAGTTTGGATACGAACTGTGGATTTCTTTCTTCTAGTTTGGTCTTTTAAGTCCCTTGAGCTAGGAGGTCAATCAAACTATCGCTCATGCAACAGAAGGCAAATTTTTTTGTCACTACATCCACCGGTAAATACCTCACGATGTGATATCAGAGCCGTTCTTATAGAGTCTCATCCTAGTGGCAGTAAACTGTGGCTCACTGTATCAAAAAGAAAGGCATGTGGATGGCAGAGCCAAATAGGGCTCTTCTACCAACTTTGACATTTCCTAATTAATCAGATACTCGCCTGTTAGGAGTCATAGACCCAGTGAGTGTCAAACCCACTATCCTGCCCACTCAAGTGAATGCACCCATCGTAGATGCTGCAGTCTAAAGAAGCGCTCCATAGTGGCTTGGCAGGCACAAGTTTCATGGCAACCATGAACTAAAAATGGATATCGGTTGGACTAAAAACAGATATACTTGTGGTCACATAATATAAAATCCAGCCAAGGCATTGACATGTTTTGCATCTATTGTGGTAAGAGAATAATTATGTATGTGAAAGGCAAAAATCGACAAGCACTTTAAAAAAGACTCTTTGCACATTCTTTATCATACACATCCACAAAAACACCTGCTTAAAAATAACGCTCCTCTTGAAAGACATCTGATGAGAGATTTATTTCTATAAATAGCAATAGTCACTTCATGCTGTGGACCATTAATTGCCATCATACAGAGGAGATAAACTTTTTAAAAATTGCACAGGTACTCTATTCCCTACAATCGTACATAAAATCTATGACACCAACACTTTGGTGAACTAAAAATATTTCTGCTTAAAATTCTTCTTAAATAGCATAAAATGCTCACTTAATTAAAATTAACAAAGATTGTCATTCTTCCCACACCAACAGTGAAAAACATGCAAGCAAAGATAACTCTCAGAGCCACAGATATTTCTTTTTTCAGCATGGCTCATTCTTTAATTCAGGTAAGTGAAACAAGCAGGGTAGACACAAAACTTTGTAACTTTTCAAATATGCAATCTACACTCCAATGAACTGAACCAGTCCCTTTTACAGTAAAAGGCCATTCTCCTACTTAAAAGACTATAACACGCAATCTCTTTCTATAAAACCAAAGGACAATGTTCCTCTGGTGAAACATAATTTAGGTCATTTTAAGCTGCAACATTTCTCAAAGTTTGAGAAACAGGACAGTACTAGAAAATATCCCGTCTGATCGTTTGTTATATTTTCCTAAGCACCATGAAATTGTCTGAGGCTGGAGCACTGAAAGACATAAGTCTTGCCATTGTAAATGCCATCACCTCAGCCATTTTCTTAACTGTACAACATAAAAATCTGCTATTAACAAAGTAAAATAGTGTATGATAGCATTTTCCATTTACTATGTATCATTTTCGGCTAGAACAAACTGAACAAGGAAATTATCAAGTCATGAGCATAGCAGTGATAGGTCATATGTGACTTATTATGTAAGGGGCTTTCAAAAGTTAAAAATAAGTGATGAAAAGATTCTGGACTGATGATGCAAATGTTGAAGATAATAATATTCATTAAGTAAAAACTAAAAATTTTGGGAGTAAGTATAATCTATGCATTTTTAAATCCCACCCATTTTTTTTTTTTTTTTTGGTGAGGCTTAAAAGAGGGTGTAACACGAAATCTTGGTTAAAGATCAGTGGCATAAGAAATGCAAAAAGGGATTCAAGGGAGGCAGCCTCTAACTAAGGAAACGTGCAGAAAACAGTTCTTTCAAAATATAATCTTGATCAAAAGAGTGTCACAGTATAATGACTTTCATTTTCTATGCAAACTTACAAATTCATAACAAAAGTTACTTTATTTTGGTCATGGACAAACAAACTTAACCAGACTTTGGCAACTGTAAGAGGCAAAACAAAACCAGGCTCAAATCACAAAAAGAGTGACAAAAAAATGAACATTTGTACAATGTGAAATGATACAAATAAGAAAATGTGACCATACATTTTACAGTAATTTTCTATTTTAACAAAACCCTTATCACATGTGAGTATGCATGTCCATTCACGCACGCACACACACACACACTCCCTACATCATCTACTGATATAGTTAATATTTCACAGTTAGCAAGGGCAGCTACTGCCTGCCCTACAGATCACACATGGTAACAACAAAATTTGCAACACTATACAGATTCTTAAAAATCTGCAGAAACTGCATGGCATATAACAAAGGGAAACTCACATGGGAAAATATCACCAAGATTTCATTATCACCATCAAGATACACAAAATATCAGGTTACCCCCTTTTGTTCAGTGACAAATGTATGGCGTGTAACATGCATTTGTGGCGAAGGGAGGTGGGAGCACAAAACCTTAAGAACACATCCTTGACTGTACAAAAGCTTATCAACTTTTCAAAAATAGGAAAAATGCAAGAGAAGAAAGAGGAGGGGAAAATTAGTATAACAATAAAAATTCATCCAATTCATCCAAGGATTTTGAGACTTTGGCACTGACTAGATTTATCATATTTACTCATATTATTCCTATGCCATATATCTTTAGACATGCACTTACACAGAACACACAAATGGTATGTACACGCTAATTAAGATGTGCAAATAAGACATTGCTTATGGATGAGACGGTATCATTATTCATGACAAAAGTAACATGCTCTTCATGACATCAGTGCAGGATCAAAGCAGGTTAAATGCTGCCTTTCTAGTGACAGTTCAAATACATGCACGTGCTGATTGTTAAAATACTTAAATACAATTTTTTTTCAGTAATCTTCATTTGATTATAGGATGTCATTCTTGTAACTGCAAACACACAGCTTACATACTGAAAAATGGATCTGCCGCAGTGTCTGAATCTGACTGGTAATCTTGCAATTAAAAAAATATTCAATACAGTTTTGTCAGCCATGATGACTTAATGAACATCTCATTCCTGCACACATTTTACTGCATCCTTACCTGTTAATATTACTGAAGGCAATCTACATTGTGTCAAAATCAATGAGGTTAAAAAATCAAAAACACACCACTGAGAAGTGGGGGTTAGGAGGTGGGTGGGTCAATATTCCAAAGACTCACTGTATAAAGGGTTGGGAATGCTATCGAGTTGGCCCACATTTAACAATGGGCTGGAACCAAAATTTGGCATGGGAAGTGAAGGGCTAGACATGCAACCCATTGAACATGGACAACATAGTCATCTTAACGTTCTGCAGTCATCTCAATACAATAACATTCTCCACCCAAATAATATTGGTATGTCAGTGAACGGTCCCGCTGAAAGAAATCTATTTGTCATAACATTTCCTCAAAACAAAGAGAATCCTAGATCTTGCCATCCCAGCTAAATGATATCCAGCTTACCCAAGTCCCCTAAACTCTAAATAAAAGATCGGGCTTTTTCTCACATAAGATTTTTTGTACAGTTAACTCTACATTTAGGTGGTCACCAACTTACAGATTAATGTGTCCAGAAGAAGCATAAAGATTTTAAGACACTACACAAATCCCTTCTGCCATCAGCAGAGAATTGAACATGCATGCCTGTCTTTTAACACTCTTAGGAAAAATCCAGAAATCTGTGGCCTTATGAGGTCCTAGCAAATCAGCTTTTGACAAGGACAAAGTATTATCAAATACCATTTAGTTCTAATAATGAATGAAAGAAAGTCATTACGATCATAAGTAGAGAGAGCATCAAAATTTTTAATCTGTGCCAATTAAGACATGTGTTCTATGAATGTTTTTATTCAAGAACAACAATAAAAAACCTAAAAGCCTTTTACGTAAATGAGAATAAACTCATTAACGAAGTGCATGAAACACAAAATAGAAGAAATGGTACTAATGGTATGTACAATTTTCCAATTAACATATTAAATGGCTGTTTTTGGACTTAAATGAAACACATTTTTAAAACCTTAACTGCAAAATTTTGGGTAGAATATGCTTACAAGCAACAACGTGGAAGAGAAATAAATTGTATAGTGAACAGAAAATGTGAATTCAATGCCAAAGCACAGTCAACATTTCATAAATGAACAAAGTAGAGATGCTAAACACTGAATAGTAATAGCGGTCTTAGTTTGCGAAACTTTGACAACAGAGTCAACTCTTCCCTAATGTTTCCAACACCCTCTAAGCTAAATGAAGCTCTCATGGAAAAATGCTTCATTGCATGGGTTCTCTGTTAGTTCCATTTTTAGTTTTTAGTGTTGATTGTTGACTGAGCACTGATGACAAATGAGCATGTACTGTCAGCAGGAATTAAAAGCTTTAAGTCTTTTAACTAAATTTTAACACAAAGATCTTCAAGTACACTCTTATCAGCAGCACTACGTTTGAAAAGTTAATTGTGCAAATACAAGACTGATTGTGAATGTGACCAGCCTAAAAAAAAGAAAAAAAAACCGCCAGCATATTATTTACAGTATAAAAGAAATTCTCTATCTTTGTAAAGAAATTTAGCACACAAAGTGCTTTAGATTCTGAGACCTGATGAAAGCAAATAACATGAGGTTGTTTCATGCTAAATGTCTGGCACTTGCCCCAAACCTTCTGCACAAACCCCAACTAAAGAGCTTGGGATCGTAGGTACTGCAAAATAATTAAGACTATATACAGTAGTCCTAAACTCTTGTAGACATGCAGCTAATGATTACTGACTTATATCATCAAGGTTAAACTAGAACCACAGAATAGTACTAATGTATTATACGCAACGTTTGTATGTAAATAAAAGCATGTGGAAGAAACATCACAAAATGTCCAACCATATCTGCTTTATGTGAATTGATACAGCTTGACACATCAGTACATGTTGTAATCTAATGTTCTATTAAAGAAGAAAAAGAAGTAAACCTCATGGAGGGTCAGTCTGATTCTAGGGCCTTCTGACTAGTCCTGCCTAACCCAACAAGGTTCCTTCATATCAAGGATTAAAACAACACACACACACAAAAATCTCTTGAATGTGTCAATGAAATCCACTTCCAAATCCTTCATATCATACCAAAAACGATGTATTCTTGGAAACATTCTGGATGAAGAATCTAAACTGTATAGCATATGCATTAGTTACACATTCAGGACTAGAAAGAAATTTTAATTATGAATGTCAACCGGTCAATGCATAGTGTCATGAAAGCAGTATTTTGAAATGCAGTTTTTGCTTGTTCAGCTAAACAAAACAACACAATGAAACAAAATCACAGAAGGCATAAACTGACAAAGGTTATATCTTGTAATTCTTCATCGGAAGCTGATCTCAAATAACTTAACATGAACTATTTATTTCATTTTTAAAACTACACCTTTTTCACTAAATTGAGAACAGCACTGTGTTAAAAGGATATGCAGAGGTTTGCTTTCAGTCTGGAGCAGAATAGTTTAATGATTTAAAGGCAAGACATATCAACAAATCTAACAGTAATTTCTATCACATTTTCATTCTTATCAATACTCACAGTAGTGAAATGGTAAATAGAGAACAATCTTTGGAAGGAGTGTTTCTGCCAGAAACTTGGCCACAAACTACAGGTACTCAAAAACAGCAGCAAAATGTGATGCACAATATTTGCTCCAATCAGGACATGATCATTAAGTAAAACCAGCATCAACATCAAACATTTCAATCACACGTCATTAGAGATGGAGAACATAATTATTTTTCACAGACAATAAACAGCTATGTACAATTCTAATAATGTATTACATAATGCTCTTTTAAACATCAATAATTTAGATAGAATTTTTATGCATGAAGTATACATACAATAACTTTTGATTAAAAAAAAATCATTTATCAATATTGCTGTATGCAACCATTGTTAAGGCTCTAACTTCACCATTGAGTACAATGTCCCTACACCCTTAGTCATTAACAGTATTAACAAAAAATTCCAAAAATAAACCCATTCATGTTGTGTATAAATCTGCCACTTTCTTTCACATATATCTTCCTTCTCTCCAAATTTAAGGTTGTTTTTTGTTTTTTGGGGGGGGGGGGTTCAGAATACTAACAAATGTTAATATTAAAGATGGATTAGTGCAATTTCTGGTCTTTCTCTATGTCACCCCCTTGCTCATGCCACTCGCATACACATAGTGTACATTTCAGATTGATGTTTGTGCCTGTAGTGGTAATATTGTGAATTGAAGGGATATGGGACATGCCTCAAGTTCTGCATCCTGATGGCTGTACACTTGTCACATGTTGGGCTGATAAACTTCCTTTCAACTTGAAATAGCATAACTAATATTAAAAAAACACCTAAGCTTGACTGGTTTATACACAGCTCAGTTCACCCTATTTTTTCAGCTGATAAATGGCTGACCACCCTTGAGTGACTTCATATAATTACCTAAATACATTTGACTGCTCCTTGGGACCTATGGGGTACTTTATAATCCAATTAAAACGACTTGTTTGGCGAAAAATTTGCATAGCAATAATGGGGGAACAAGATGATCAGACACTTCAGTCATTGTGTTTATTCTTCCATAAAGCTTTTGGTGCTAGGAAGACAAAAGAGTGTGCCAGGCATTCATAAGGTCAATGAACCTTTTAATATATGTTTTTAATATTCATTTACATGTTGAAGCAACAGCATCAAATTCAACAACCTGTCAATGAACAATCAACAGTCTACGTTCACAACTGCAACAGGGTGGCGGGAGGGGTGTAACATTTTCAAAAACATTTATTTCCTTTCTGTATCCTATCAGCTGTTTTCAACCAGAATTGCACAAATAAACAGCCAACATTTTGCTGTAGTCTGGTCCTCAGCAACATTTTTGTTTGTTTGTTTTTTCTGTTAAAAATGGTCCAGTAAATATTTAACATCTTGAAAAATAACATTTGGTCCTGTTACACTGTTAGCATTAGAAGTATATTTTGGTTTGGTCAAAACTTTTTTACAGTTAACTGAGACAATACTCAGTGTAGCTGTGGATGAATATTTCTGGGCTGCTAGCTGTCTGCCGAGACCAACTCTTAGCCTTTCACGAGGCTGTCATGCCCTCGGCAAACCATTTAGCAGTTTAATAACCAGAACTTTAATAAAAGTCAACAATAGATTTGCAATAAATTTGTCACTTAGTTACTTTTTTTTTTTTTTCGTTTTAGACAAATGTCTTTGACCAACACTTCCCACTACTTAGAGCCAATAAACTAAATACATAACAGACTTGTGAAGCTTGAGCTTTTGTACCTCCATCAATATGGGAGTGTGCATTGTTTGCTTTTCCTCTTGATGCTGATTGTTAAACCAGAAGTGAATTTGTGCTTTGGCCTCATTCTAGAAGTTAATTCTTCTACAAACAGTCCAGAAATACATGTCCGTGGAGTAATGTCTGCTATATATTAGAGAAGCTAACAAAGAAACTGCTTTCATGCTATGATGACTGTAGTGTACAGAGTTAAATGTGTTAAGAATTATAGGATACACATAGCACAATTTTTGTTCCACTACAATCAAGGAATCTATTTTTTTTAACATGAGAAAAATTGATCTAGCAGCAGTCAGTTTGTAGAAACAATGAGCAATGCAATATATCAATATTTATTCAACATTATTTACATCTTTGTCTCAGAGTTCCCTTCCTACATGTGTAACGTTAGCAAGATCAGCTCTATTAACAGCTGTGTGTACTTAAACAGGTGCTCCAATATGCCAGATGTACATGCAAACCCACTACAGTGGAAGAGTATTTGTGAAAGGTAAATACAAACTAAATGCAGACTTTGACATATCTACTGCAAAAGACACTTCTCTGAATTAACAAAAACATGGAAACAAATCATTTTCAGTCCACTGTGTGCGCATGTAAACATGAGTTAGGGATTTGTGCATTGGTGGTGGGACATGCAACTTTAAACTCAAGTAGTTCCTAGTATAACTTGGAAAATCTATAGTAAGAACAATGAAAACTTTTTCATATGTCTTTCTTTCTTTCTGTTTAAAGTAATGGATTAATCACCAACAGCTTAACAGTAAACACTGCAGATTCTGGTTCATTGGGCATGCTGCTTATTTGAGAAAAATTTCAAAGAACAAAAACGTTAAACTCTCTCCCCCCACCATTCCCAAAAATTGCTCTATTTATTAGCAACACGCTGCTTAATCAGGCAATACCTCCTTCATCGCAGGAACTGTAGGCTATGACATGGAAGTCATTAAAACATGTCTTTATCAATCCAATCATTAACAAAGATACAAACATTGTGAGAGATCCTGATTGTAATTGTAGTGACTGCTGGTTCACGGTGCTGCAAACTATAGAATTTGAGGTGCTCATGTCAAAATGTCAGCCACTGAAAAATCTGCTTTCTGCTAATGATTTACGCTTATTTATAATTCAAGAAAGAACAATAAGACCTATTCAAAACACTCCTCCAATACATACCTTACACAGCAGGAACTTTTATTTTAAACTGGCGTTTTACACAGCCAGTAACTAAGGGTGTATGAGGGCTGAGCAGCTGGCGCTGTAAATAAGGGACACGTGCAAAGAAAGAACAGTGTGCACAATAACCAAGGCACCTGATCATCATGGGACTGGTGACAAACGCCTAAACCCCTCTGTTCCCTACCCAACAACTACCAGGGAATACATGTGTTTGGGGATGAAACTGCTCTGGCCAATATATCAGCAACTCACATTTGTCATTAGGTGGCTTGCATTAACCCAAATCTACTAGTTTCTTTCAATAGCACTAAATTATAGCATCATGCAAGTCCAGTGCTAATCATGAGAAACTTAAGAGACAAGTTTTTTAACCCATGGATACTTTGTAAGAATACTTCCACAGAAAACATTTACTACATTTATCTTAACGATTTCCCAAAAGACCTGACATGAGGAATGATAGTTCAACAATTACTTTAAAGCAGAATCAAAATGTATTAACAGCAATTTGGGGACCTCATGTATAGAAAGGGGCAAATTAACCTTGAACACTGTTGTTGCTACCAGATCTGCACTCACAAATGGCACATCTGAACACCTGAGACACAGTTCTCAAAACATTTGCTGAACATTACACAAATTTTCTTTTTAATAGAGAGCAAGGTAACAAAGAATTAAAATAAGCAAAGAAATCTTTTGTTGCAATCTTGCAAACTACCTTTCTCTGCATTTTTCCAACAACTGGATTAGCAGGACATGGACATATGCTGTGAATCAGCTTAACAAAGGAATCTTCTTGTATGAAAGAGATATATAATGCAGGTATTGTTATTCTTGAAGGTAACTCTAAGGGAAATGCTTTTTAAAAAAAGACAAAATCATTTTTTTTAAACTAGGCTCAGGCAAACACTGTAACATATCCAGGACATGCTTTTCCGTGACATCTAAGATTAGGCTTCTACAAATGTCAAAACTATTTTTTACTTCTATGACCAATGAATAAAACATAGTGACTTGAAAGAAACACTCAGACAACTACCTCTAAGTTTTGGGGTAGACAAGCAATTTGGAACAGTGGGGCTCCTGCTCCATTCACTCCCAATATATCAAACAAAGCTTATTAATATGGTCATATAATGCTACATTCATAACACATTCCACATAGAAAATCTCTAAATGTCAGGTAGGGAGAATGGGTGAGATGGGCAATTCTGTGCTGCATAGACTGCACACCTAATATATAGATGTTTTAGATGTAAATTTAGCATAAAGCACATCTGGCCTAGCAAGCATTTTTCTATAAATTTAAAATGTGGCACACATATAACAACTGGGTGACTTGGTTTGGAAAGGGTACAATAACAATGAACTCGAAGGTATAACAACAAACTTGAAGATGTAGCAACAAACTCACAATGCTCCTTCAGCCAAGACTGCTCAATAAAAAATAGCATTGTTGGGATGCACACTCAAACTGTAAAAGATCCTTTTAAAAGTTAATGAATGTCTGGAACCTACATATAGGGAATGAAAAAAAAGATGGATCAATCAAAAAAAGGAGCAACTAAATCTAGCGCAGATTGACTGGCAAGCTAACTTTGGGCACAGTTGCTACTGTATGGAACCTATACATAGGAACTAATTTGCTACCATCAATTTGGTTGCTCTACTGCAAAACAGGAAGTAATGCACACATGGGGAAAAAACACCAATTCTTGTGCAAGTTGAGTAACTTTGGGCACATTTGCTACTGCTTCTCATGATGGGCTTGAGAATTTCAACCAAGGTGATGCACTTTACAAAAGCAATAGCACCAGGACCTGAGGCTGTCATACATGCTTTCAAAAATACTGTCGACTTGATGCTGTCTACTTATTTAAAATATTCTTTACATTTATACCATTAAATGTGGGCCAATTACAAACCAATTAAAATGAGTTTTGTTCATCCATGATACCTCTACCAACTACATTAATGAGTCAGTGATTACTTTGCTAGTTCACAGATCACTTTTACGCCTCAGTCCCTCAACCTTTCCACTCTTGTACTACATAGTGCACTTATACATAGAATTCAAAACATTTACAAACATTTCTTAAACACTGCCAATTTGTTTTTATCACAAATACGATAAATATGCAAGCACTTGCACGGGTAAGAATTATAAGCAAAACAGTTGTCACGAAACCTTCTGAGGAAATCACCTTCCTTATTCTTTCTTGCTTGGCTTGAGCATGTTAGCAGCAATAATTCTCTCCAACATTAATTCTAGCTCTTCAGAAGTATGAAAGAGATTGTCTGAAAGAGAAACGGTAATATCTGGTAAAAGTAACTGAAGCATAATACAAACTTTGTCCTGAAACTCCTCCAAAGAATGTTGGGGAGACTGGCACACAACCACCTGGGGCAGAAACACAGGTATTTCTCCTTCCTTATTTCTGTCTGCCAAACTAAGATTTTCTATCAAACTACTAAGATCTGCAGAATCTTTGTTGTTCTCTTCCAACTCAGATCGCTGCAGTGAACCAATAATGTCATCTATGGCTTCTAGAAATTTCTGAGATTCTGGGGCAATATTCTGTAGATCTGGAGCAAGACGTGGGAAGAGAGTGCACACCAAGCTATGTGTGCGTGTCTGAAGTCGTGAAAGCTTCATAGAAAATAGCACAAAGTCACGCTGCACAGGTGTAAGATCGAAGAACGGGTCACCTAAGTGCACAGTGTTGCGCCGTCTTCTTTTGTGTTTGGGACTGGGATTTCTGCAGCATGAGCATGCACCACCCAAACCTGCCTTCTGCCTCTTTCCCCGAGCTCCGAAGTCTTCTCTCTCCTTCTGCACCTCTTGCTGATGTTTACTAGGGTCATGCAACCTAGACTCTCCCCCAGCCTGTTCAGGCTCGCTGTCCCTTTTCCGTTTGCGCAAACTTACAGCAAATTCTGGGCTATCAACAGTGTGTCGTCTCCTGGGAACAGGCTTGGGCTCCAGCAGAAGCTCTTGGATGGGTTCTTGTTTTGTAGGCTTTTTCTTGTCAACGACAGAGTCAGCGACTGACTCTGGCTCTTGGGAGGGATGAATCTGGTCTGAGGAAAGTGTCTTTTGCTCAACCAGAAGTTGTGGCATGTCACTCGTTGGATCTGCCTGAGGCGACCGAGGATTTGATAAAGTTCTTTTGGCTCTAAGCTTGAGCACTATGCCTGATTCAGATGGCTTGGCCTCATATTTTGTGAGGCAAGGGGGTGACATAGCGTCTTTCTTTCTTTCACTGGATGAACGTTTCCTCCGTGAAGAGTGCCTTCTTCTAGAATCACCTTTGGTCCCTTTTTTGTACACCTTCATGGGTAAAATAAGAACAGGTGGGGTTTCATCGTAACTGAAGTCTTCCAGCAAGCCTTTGCTTTGGTTATGCAGCTTGTCCTCTACCTCATATTTCACAAGGAGAGGAGGGGCCTCAGCAGGTTCAGCTTTTATCAAGAAAGAGCCCTGGTCACTTTCTGTATTAAGTTTTGGGGAATCAATTAGTTCTCCTTCACCTTGCAGCTCTAACTCTGGCAGGCTAAGCATAGGAGGACTCTCGCAGATCTGATTTCCAGTCCCGTCTAAATCCAGACTTTCATTCTGGTTTGTGCAGATGGGCATTTTTTCCAAATGCGGCAGTGAATCACAGCTGAGAAACCTGTTCTTCCTGACTAGATGACGTGATGTTAGGGAGGTCTTGCTGCTATGACTAGAATGAGCTTTTTTGGAGGGGAGGAAAGGAAGGTCAGGAGGAGAGGTCAGGGAACGGCACTGGCAAATACAATGACCAGTCTCCCATTCTGTCAAGTGGTGACCACTATCCTCATGCTCAACCATCACAGGGCACACACGTTCCTCAATCTCTCCTTGACTGGCAGGTGAAATAGCACTGGGAGAAGCTAGGCACATTGAGGTACTGTCACACTCCCCAATACCTTCGTCAGTTATACGCACAGTCACCTCACCTGAATGACCCAAGCCATGCTGAGTCTTTGCGTGTGCTACAGACAGACAGACTCTATTCAGCTCCTCTTTATTTCGACCCTCTGTGGATTTTCTAACATTTGGAACATCAAGAATTTCAGATGTGGAGTCAGGCTCCACAAGATCTCGCTCTGGACTCAAAACACAGCTCTTACGTAACTCTCTACCGAGAATGCTGCTAGAATCTCTCCTAGATGTTTGCATGATGTGTTCATCTCTGAGATTCGGTTGCTGAAGTACATCTCCTATACAGCTCGGGGATGCTGGCAAGGAATTGTCT
Organism: Marisa cornuarietis; assembly: GCA_004794655.1. Classification (NCBI taxonomy): domain Eukaryota; kingdom Metazoa; phylum Mollusca; class Gastropoda; order Architaenioglossa; family Ampullariidae; genus Marisa; species Marisa cornuarietis. The sequence goes on along the minus strand of SMMW01000109.1, from coordinate 158,637 downwards.
GAACTAATGTTTTCTTGATCTAGAGTCAAATGAACCGGAGATAAAGAAGAGTCCATTTCTTTGGAACTGGCTCTAGACACAAATTTTCTATGATGTATCACCGGAAAGCTTTTACCCATTTTGAGATGCTGCTTACTGTACACATTTTTGGGAAAACTCTCATCATGCCCCTGGAGTTGGCTAGACTTTGTATGCACACAGTGTGGTTCTTGGATACAGTTGAAAGCTGTGCTCTTGGCCTTCTGACATGGTCTGGACTTGTGAGATATTATCTGTTCATCACCTTTCCTCAAGTCACCTCCAACTGAGTGTGACTTCTGCAATGGGGGTGGAGGAGGAGAAGGCCCAAGCTCACTGCCATGTTCTGGTGCCTGTTTGGAAGGAAGATCGACCATCTTCTGTAAAATGGGCATCTCGTTCATGTCCTCCTCTTCCCAAGCCTCACTGTCTAGATGCATCTTTCTCTCACCACCATCTTGGTGACTGCCCGAAAGCAAACCCTCTACCCTCTCACCATCCTCTTCACCAAAGATGTCTTCTTTATCTTCTTCTCGATGAGTGAGCCAGTTTTTAAAAACAGACTCAAAGTCAGAGGACATGTTTGTTGTCTTTCAGAGGTTTTGCAATCTGCCACTTACGTGTGATCGCATCAAGACATCCAGCACTATAGAAACTAAATAGTCCAAATTATGAGGTGAATCTCCATATTTCTTGCAATTCCTAATTTAGTCTTCTCACTCATCCCTGTAAAATAGAAAACAATCCACATGTAAATTATATACATTTAAAAAAAAATTAAAAGACAGAAGAACATGAAGAGGTGCATATCCAGTAATGGAGTAAAAACCCATAGTACTTATTCAACAGTTTTACTCTGAAACACACTGAGAAATACTGTTTTACAAATAGTTGAGTTAACTTTAGTCATATATGGGATGGGGACAGGCGTCGACAGGTCTTAGTCATGCCAAATGCAAATTATTCAGACTTACAATATCCATAGAGACCTGATTTGCAAAGGAAGAGACACTAAAGTAAGATGGAATGGCATATATAATGATTATACCTTTCATTAATTATTGGATGCAAAGATCTTCAGTCCCTTGCCACCCAATGCTGTGTTTTCTTTCAATCCGCACTGTGTTGGAGACAATCTTTTGGTCTCTCACAATGTGGACTGGTGAAGGAAGGGGGTTCCAGGATTAGAATATTTAACCACCAATCAGGCTAAAAATCTACAAAAGTAATGTTCTCCCAGTCTTACTCACGTAGTGAATGCTGGAAAATATCAACAAAAATCCGGCAGAAAATAGAGACTTTCCACACCAAATGTCTGAGGAAAATTCTCAGGATATTCTGGCCAACCATAATAACCAATAACGATCTCCTCACAAGAGCCAGCTGCACAAATATAACAACCATAATTAAAAAAAGAAGATGGAGATGGCTCGGACATGTGTGCAGAATGAAACCAGAGGCATCTCCCAAAATAGCCCTTCACTGGACAGCGGATGGCAAGAGGAAACGTGGCCGGCCAAAAGAAACATGGCGACGGTCAGTAGAGAAAGAACTCAAAGACCAGAAACTAACCTGGAACGACATAACCAAACTTGCTACTGACAGACAAAAGTGGAGGTCTCTAGTGGATGCCTTACCACCTAGGTACGAAGAGGACTCAGTAAGTAAGTAATCAGGCTAAAAAGAGGTAGCCATTACTCTGCTAGTATCCCTTCCCTACAGGAAAGCAGTTATTTTTTTTACTAATGACCACTTGCATTTGTTTTATACACATAACGATGTAGACTGGGACAAATGAGGAAAGGATTTGCTTCGACAAACAAAATGTTCACCACAGCTAGGAACCTCTGCATGTCATTTCACATGTGCATGACAGAAGTACAAGGGTTTGTAGATCATGAACTGTTCAGATACAAACACTGTGCCATTCAAGCACATGCGAGACATTGTGATGGAATCAATTTCTCTTCATTGTTTCATTCCCCCCCCCACTTCTCTCATTTAAATTTACTCATTTATTAATTATTAAATAGGTAAACTGTAGGTTTGAATGAAATGGCACACAGTTTCTCACCAGGGGATGAGTGGTGCAAAGCAAAGCCTTGGACCATGCTGCAAAGATACCCCTACATTAATATAAACTGTTATTTTTTTAAAGACAAACTGGCTCCTTGGAGGTCTTACACTTCCTGGGAGGTTGCTGATAGTTCTTAGCCTCACGGCATACTCTCAAAACCCAAGCACAGAATCATGCTATGTGCAACACATACTTAGTCATTATCTGTGTGATAACAATAGTAAAGAAAGAGCCAAAGTTAACATACAAAACTGCAACGACTCTTACATATCAAATAAAAGTTTGGCTTTGAGGACAATTGATTTAACTAAGACACAGCCCTTCCTGCACCAACAATACATTGTGTGTACAGGACACAGAAAGGGACATCACCATGACAACAAAAAGCAAGTGTCGAGAGCTATGCACTCACTATTAATATTACAGCAGAATTTGCTTTGCTAATTTACACAAGCTTTGTAGATGTCAGAACAGCTGCTGCCACAGTTTCAACTTCACTTTCACCGATATACATCCAAGTGATTGAATGCTTTGAAATGAAAGGCTCAGCAACTTCATTTAAGAACACACCATCCAAATCTACACTTTAAACAAGTACTGATGTACATAAACACACTCCATCTCACAGATGCTGCAATTTCTTAATTTTTTTATGAGCTCTACAAATATCCTTAAGCCATTCCAACATTGTTTGAGACTTTTCCCAGGAGAATAAGTAAAAGAAATAAGAAATTAACTATTCAAGCACATCTTTTTGGCACCCCCCTCCCCACCTTATTTCTCAACCAATTTCCTTTTAGACTCCTTCATATATCTGTAAAGGTTTCTCTACACAAGCAGTAAATGAAGCAAGGGTAGAGAGTTCTAAGACGTTAAATCAGCAGATATAAACAAGTGTAATTTTTTCTACTAAATTTGTAAGCTGATTTCATCAAGACTGCTCAACATGGGATCAGATTACAGACTACTTAGACTGAGCTGAAAATGTCATGCCACTATAAAACTGATAGATGGTGCCTTGGCATTAGTGACATTTTAATCATTACATGCAGATATGACTAAAAGTATTCTACAAGCTATCTATTTGAAAATTTTATAAGTAAGGGATAAAGACTACATGGTATATATATATATAAATGTATCATTCAGGGATCCCATAAAAAAAGATGCAAGCACAAAGGACCTCTAAGACCATTCATTTAAATGATTCTATCAATAAGCCACCAGAATCAAATTACAGCATCATACTTGTATATGATGAACAGCGATTTTTACATTTCATCAACCCAATTTTCACTTATCACAAGTTCAAGCCATACATTTATGTTAGTTCTCAAATTAAAAGTTTCCAGTTCCGAAATCGGTCCTAACCAGGTTAAGTTGGAGCCAAAATCTATACTAACCTGGTTTGAAATTATAGTTGCTTGATCATTATATAAGTCAATACCATATATTTGATGACAAGAAAACTGTTGCCTCAGGGCTAAGAATGTGAGACCTACCTCTGCTCAAAAGAATAAGACACAGCATTGCCAGACACACTTCATGGATAAAAATAAAAATAGTTCCCAAATACCTTCACTAAAACAAAATCTAACCCTCATTCCATCTTTTTGTAAATATCATGAGTTTTTCTGGGTAAAATGACTAATGTGTGCAACATGCTAAAATATTACTTGTATAATATGAATTGTGTATTCTCCAGTATGCCCAAGTAAAGGCCTGTGATAGAAAAAAAAAATCCACATTAAGAGGAAGAAATAAGCATGTAATAATAACTGGATATTTTTTAAATGGCAAAACTACCAATTTTGCCTGCAAATGTTACTGACACATTTAATAAAATAAGATTATTACACACTGAGCCTCTCTTATGGTTTCTGTGGAAATAATAAAAATATGAATGTGGGTGAAGGATTTCATCATGTGTGGCCTACACATATGTGGGTACACCATTTCTCTCTAACACAACATTCACACACACACTTGGAGTCATCTTCCTCTTAGTTTTAAAGTGATAAAATTGCTGACAATGAATCACATTACCCATATTACCTTAAATCACTGTAATCATAAATAATACGCAATCTAGAAAATGTTTTGGTTAGACTTACCTGATACTGAGATAATTTTTGTCTTAAATTCAATGGATTAAATTACTTGTGCTGACATCTTTCTGAATTTTAAGTGGATTAGCATCAAAATTTAATTCAATTAAAGATCCTGAACATACCAATTGTCACCACAGATACATAAAATGACAGAGATCTCTTGCTTACTTTTAAGAGTTATACATTTTTATTTAAGATGCTTCAAACTTCTAGTTTAGACTGATTAGTTCAACTACTCACCTCTGAGACAAGTATTATTACAACACAACATGGATTAGAAGTGGAATTCCCCTTCTTATACCCTACTCTTGCGCAACAGCATGTTCACTACCAACTCTATTAATATCTCTTCCCGCTCTGGTTGAAATGCCACACGAATCATGTGGCTATAAAAATCCCACGAATAAAAATGCCGAAAGTTTCTGTGACGCTGAGGCTGCAAGAGCAAACTGACTACGACAGCAAAATTAAACCAGCCTGTTATCAATGAATTTTCAGCCAATTTTATACTGCGTATCAGGCTGACCTACACAGAAATGGTCAAGCTTTTGCTTCGAGGAAACGCCGATGTTGGAAAAATCAATGTCACTAGGCGTGCATCCCATTGATGATAGCCAGTAACGGGCTCACGCAGTGAGTCACTGAATCAGGAAGTAGGCCGCTTGGTGTAAATTGTAAACAACTGACCCGATTAATTTAAGCCAACTCAGCAATTCAACTTTTACTGATAGCATAACACTAGGCCAGGAGATCCATTTAAGATAAGAATGACCCGAAATTCGAGGACAGCTATGTTGGACACCATACTTGGCCTGAGGGTTGAGGCAGAAACTGGAGACAGTGTATCAGCAACCTGCTTAGTGCCGAACTAACATTATATTTTTAGAATAAAGATACCGATTTATTGAAACATTTAAAATGAAACAGTAACCCTGTAAAGCTAAAAAAGCGAATTGGGAAAAATGTAGGGCACTCACATGGCTTAAAGTCCAGTGACATAGTACAGCCTGTTTTAAAGCGAACTGTAAACAAGCGAAGCGTCGGGAAACATGAAGGCACAGCCGTACAGTCAGCGCCACCTACAGGTCACACCACAGACTTTCACTTCCGGTTCGCTCATGTAAGGTAACTCCCAAGGACAAACGCGGGGAGCAGACAGGATTTTGAGGTGGAAAAAGATGCTTTATGATTATAAGGATGAAAATCAAGCACAAGAGTACTTAAAGAATGTTAGTATAGAATATAGATTTCAATGTTACCACGAGAAAAGACCAGATGGTGAGATTTGTGTGTAATTTTGGGGAATGTTCTTATGCTTTAGTGATGTCGGTCTTACCTGTTGGTCATGTGCTCAAGTACAATTTTATTAATCCCTTTCAGTAAATTATTTGTCTGCCATGTTACTATTACATCATAAATTATATGATACCTTAAGAATGATATTAAATATAAAAATACATTAAAAAATAGAAAGACCGGGCGTTCTGGGATCGGGAGCCAGCTGTATGAGCACCTTCACTCAAAGACGTGTCCTAGCCATGATTGTGTTGTATACACTGCGGATTGCCGCCTGAATAAAAGAGTGCAGATATCCTGCGGTTCTAGCTCGGGAACTCTAAACCTACCACTTCTGTCTATGCGTCTGTTGTCGAATTCCTGTCGATGATGAGTTGATGAGAGTCATCGGCTAACTAATAAAACAGATATCACTGGGGGAAAAAAAACTCTTACCCGCCCAACATTTGCGTTGAACGGATGGTAGCTATATGATGGTACATTATGAATGTTGCTAGCATGATTGTAGGTGTTAACTGAGATTTCCATGTTGGGAAAAACCTGTTTGAAGTAAGTACTGGTGTTTTAGTAAAGTAATCCAGTGTTCTCTGCTGCAAGGATGTCACCGCCTTGGAGACTTCTTGGAAGCTGTGAATAAAGAGTTTGAGAAGGCAGCAACTATCTACAAAGCCAATTGTGATGACTACAAGTATGGGCACAGTTGTTTTAAATATGGCAGCTACAAAATGGTGGGAAGAGGTATATATTGCTATGTGATTTAAATTTCGTTATTTGAAAGTCATTCTATTTTTATTTGTTATTATTGTTCGTTAAATTAAAGCATAAAGTTCTTCACCTAAAGACATTTCAAAACATGTAATTTTCACACATATAGTTGCAGAGATTTTCTATGATCTTGTCATGTTTTCTTTCTGTTACTTTAGAAGCACAAGCTCATGTGCTTATTTTCCTCTCTCTCTCTCACACACACTTCTGATAAAATTTAAACCTTCTAGTGCTATTGTAGACATACATATGTAATTACAAATTGCTTTTGAGAGGGTGGTGGTTATCCTTGTAGTAGCATCAAAAGCAGCAACAAAGACACATCTGAACTTTATTGCTAAATTCATCACTACAACTAATACAGTGTCTTTTCTCTCTCTGAAGGTGGAGATAAGAATATTGACCAAGGGCTAGAGTACTACCTGAAGGGTTGTGAGCAGGAATACATCCCAGCTTGCCACAGTGCTGGTCTATTGCTACAGAGCAAAAAACTTGGCTCTGTTCACGATCCGGCCAAAGCTCTTCACCTTCTTCAACATGCTTGTGACCATAAACATGTAGCCAGCTGTTACCAGGTAATGATCAGTAGGTCTGTTTGTACGCATGTGTGTTTGCAGATGTACATGGCTGCATAATCATACTTTGTTTATGTGTTGGTAAATAAATTGACAAATTTATTATTAGGAACAACAACAGCAAAATATCTATTACTATATGTATATTAATTCCGTTTTCAGACTATGTTAGAAATAAATGTCAAGGTATGAAGCTCTAACGAGAATTTGTTGTGCTTTTGAATGCAGTAGTTCCTTGCCAAGAATAGTAAAACATTTTAAAAATAACTGCCTGTCCAGCTGTTGGTCTGTACCACATGCTCAGACCCTACTGAAATTTTCATTTTAGTGCATCAGGACTGAGTTCAGTTTTGCCCTAAAACATTAACCATTTAGATAAACCTGAGATGACTTCCACATGTATTTGTAAATGTTCATAAAATTTACACATCACTCTTTGACTCTTTAATGTTTAGAAATGTTATAAACATATAGATCTCTACTGATGGAAGGGTTGCTCCAAAAGGTCCCTTTATCGTTAACAAGGCAGATAATAATAATAACAATGAACATTTATATGGCTTTTTTTAAATGATTTGTTCATAGCACAATGATAGCTGCATAAAAAAGGAGTGCATTGTTACAAAATATGCTTTTTTGTGTCTTACCCTTTTAGCAAAATCCTTGCTATATTTTCCCTTGTTTTTTTAAATTGTATATTTCAGCACACATGGTAATAATATTTAAGAATATAGAACTGCAGCAGTCAGGTTTTATGATAATTTCTGTTTACCTTCAAAAAATGGATGATCACTGTTTGTGGAAAAAATAACTTTGGCTTTGATGATTTCTAGGTCAGTGGATGGTTTATCAAGGGAGTGCCTGGGATACCAAAGGACATGACAAAGGCTTTTGAGTATTCTAAAAAAGCTTGTGACCTTGGAAACTGTTACAGCTGTTCCAACCTCAGCCAAATGTATAAGAAAGGGGAAGGTGTTGAGAAAGACGCTAAATTGGCTGAGCAGTACAGGGAGAGAGCAAAAGAATTATTTGAAGAAATGGTAGAAGTTCGCAGAAACTTAGAGCTTAATCAGTAATCAAAATGTTGCCTGAATGATGTGTGAATATGTGTGTATGCAACTATGTGTTTGTGAATTGTATGTGTGGGTGAATGTGAGAGGCTCTTGAGAATCTGATTCACTGCATTTGTTAGGTCACTGTACAATAAAAAAGCAAGACAGCTTGAAGAGAAGTGTATCAGCATTTTCATTTATTTAGAAAGTAACTGATATAAAAGAATAAATTGATACATAATACTGAAAAGTAATAATACTGTTCTGGTTGCCTAGTTTAGCGATTAGTTTTAAGTTTTAACTGGCTTGCATGGTCGATTCTCTTTTCTCACATTTTGTGTTTTGGGGCTTGACAAGGCTTGTGTGTGTGTTTAATTCAATAATTCACTGGAAAAAATTATAGATATCAATAAGAAAGATCAATGCTTGCAAGAAAATTGTTATAGGTTTTTTTATAATCTTCTTATATGAAATAAAATAATTTTTAAAAACTGTATAACAGCCAAAGGTTACACAAATTCAGGTGAGATCATTCCATTATTTTACAATGTTTTTACCTTTTGGGAAACGCCTGTAAAAAAATTTCAACACTGGGCTTATAATTCTAACCATGTGAATGCTAGAAGACCTATTGTCTAATGGGAGATAATTTTTAAAAAATCACTACCTTTGCAGTAATTGTTTGGTTTTGGTTTTGGTTTTTTTTTTGTATCTGACATTATTGTCAACAAAGGTTTGACATGTCAGTGCCATGTAGGTCCTTTTTAAACCCTAGAGATGAAATTTTGGATAAAGAAACTTTTGCTTAATGGGTCACACGGAGGAGGACTCCAGAAAAAGAAAGATTAAAAGTTGGCACAGTAAAACATATTAACCCACTGGATCTGGGTTATTTAGTTAATAAACAGTCATTTTAAAGTTCTCATGATGGCTATTTTCATGGCTTTTAACGTATTATAGCCCAGTTGTCTTTCTCCAGCCCTTTCTGAACAGTGATTGCCCTGTAATTGGCTTCTGAAACAAACAAAAAGTGTAATTTTAAACTGCAGGTATAGAGTCTTACTAATACAGTAGCAACGTTATGTATGTAACAAAATTTACATCTGTAGTGCGTGGAAAAAAAAGCTTTTTCAAAATATAAAAAAGCCAGCATATCGCCGAACAAAAAAAGGTAGCTGAGAGGTGGAATTTCATACAGTAAAACTTATTGCTTCCCCTTGGCCATGGCGCCGGCACGTATCGTCATCCGAGGGAATTTTGCGGTTGAGTGAAACAATGTTTTAAGTTTCATTCATGTTTCGAATTGTATTTTCTATTATTCCATTAATAATATCAGTATTTTGATCATGGAAAGGGCCAAACCAAGAAAAATGTTCATGGGATTAATTGTGTGAAGAATCGAGGATCTAGGAAACTGTTTTGGTTCGAGACTTGGCAAGGGACTTACGTTGTACAGAGGGCGGAGGCAGCTTGACAGACCTAAAGGAATCGAGCAGGGGAACGCGGTCGTCACTTGTGTTACGGCCGGTGTAGGAGGGCAAGATCAGATGACCACCTGGCACGTGGTCGAGCTCAAGTACATCATTGGCCGATATTTGACCTGAAAATAACCATAGACTTGGAAAACACACCCGATGACGACGATTTGCTATTGTATCTACAAGGGCTAAGTGCAGTGTGTATGCCTGTGCGTAGATTAGTTCTCGACTGCATCTGTAGATTTATGTTCATGCTTTGGAAAAAAAAAAACGGAACAAGACAGAACAAACAAAACACGTGGTTGATGTCTACGATCTTCGCCTCTGAACTGGGCTAGCCCCTCAGTTACCGTCAACAAAGACGATGCGTTTGCCTCCCGCTTGCAAGACTTCTTTCACGTGGCGCCAGCTGCCACCTGCTCGCCCATGACGTAATCTGCACGTAGACATTACACACATCGATGTAGTCGACAGAAATACCCTGACGCTCAATGATCGATCCACCTACGCCAGGGCACATACTAAATAGGAAGAAGAAACACGCTAACTCTAAGTCTCCTGCATAATAATGGAACCTTCGAAAGGCCGTTCTGAAGTGAACAAACATGGACGAACGTTTGGCCAAATTTGGTCACCTGGCCGTCATGTGAACACTTTGCCAAACTTGGTCAAAGGTTCGTCCATATTTGTTTAGTTAAAAACGACCTTTAGACGAATGCATACAGCTGAAGAAGTGAGTATGGCAATATTTGACAAAACACTAAACAATGGTCACGTGTTGAACTATAAGTGTATGTTTTGTGTAGTCAGCTCAGACAGGTGAGACAGCAACATAATAGCAGCATAACAACATCCCTACTGTCAAGTCGAACCACCAGCATCACCGTCGTGTGTCGGACTCACGCCGTGACGAACCCAAGCATACCTGGGTGGCCCGAAGACGGGAAAGTCTTCTGCTGGCCCATGCCGTTTGACTGCCAAGAAGGAGTTGTAGAAGTCGTCGTAGCCACAACCGCTGGCGTAGCGTGCATGCATGGGCACACTCTCGTCGAGCTGCACAGACGCGCAAATAAACCTGTGAGGTCAGGGAGATCACACGCAATAGGGAATCAAGCTAAAGGTGATGTTTCGATGCCGACCATAAAAAACTCACCCCTCCCACGCAGAATGGTGTATTTTTTGGTCAGATGTTAAACACATTGGTAAGAGAGAGAGAGAGAGAGAGGCCTTAGTTAAGTTTAGGAATAACAAATCTGAAGTGTCATAAACTTTGATATTATGTTGAACATCATTCCCTGCAATAGACATTATGCTCCATTATGCGTTTTGTTTTAGATTGTCTTTTTTTATATATATAGCGGACCGAAGTCCCACTACTGAGCTCATTATTTACGCACTGCGGCTGCGCGGGCTGCGGACTGCAGGTCAGCCCCCAGGAACCCGTTAGCGCTGAGTGTCTGGTGTTGCTGATGACTTCGTGAGCCCCGAATGGTGTGGTCGCTACAGTTCCTCCTCATCAGATGGCTGGCTGGTAGCACCGAGCTACGAAGGCGACCTTTGCCGTATCTTAGCCACTCCGACATGGCGCCATACGAGGTTCTAGAAACACAGGAAAGTTGTGGTGGTGGTGGTGGGGGGGGAGAGAATCAGCTCAACGCATGCTTTAAAGACAACGAGAAAATGATAACGACGATGCTAAGGCGATCAGAAAGAGGTTAATGACAGCGACGTCAAAGAGGATGCTGACTGATATACAACGGTAGTGATGACGATTTACAAAATTACAACTGTCTGCAGTGAGGAAAGGAACGAAGAACACAGTAATGACAGTAAGAAACACAAGATACATATGACAAGAGGGGTGTCGACAGGTGGCAGCGAGCTTCAGTCGCATCATCTGTGAATTCATTGCTTCAGCTTTAGTTGGATCAGAATGTCCTAGCTTCAGTTTTGTTTTTTGTTTTTTTGTTTGTTTCCAGTAGACTGGATAGGCGAAAAAAAAATTATAACGACAAAGCTCGGTTGGTTTCAGACAAAATGGAACATATGGTTAGTCATCAGTTTGGGGTGTGCAAGGGGCCAATGTCATGTGATAGTGTAGATCGTCGTCAGAACAAAGGACAGGAACATGTGCCATTGTTCTCTCCCCGTCCACCTTTCCCCCCCCCCCCCATCTCTCCCTCCTTCCTCTTCCCTCATTTTACACACACACACATTTTCTATCAGTCGCGCCCACACACACGCACACAGACGTACACTCTTTTTCTTTTTTTTCTCTCTCTCTCACACACTTTCTCTATCTCATGTCGCGCCCACACACAATCGCTGTCTCTCTCATTCGCGCTCTTTAACACACACACACACACATACACTTTCTCTCTCAGCCGCGGTGAGGGACTGAATATATGACAATGATAAACAGAGAGAGGAGGGACTACGTATTGTGGACATTGTGATATGAACATAGTGTTCAATGATACTGTTAGAAATAAAGAACGAGTGGAAGAGAGAGAAAATGAGAGTGAGAGCTTATTATTGTAATAGTGCATAGCAAATATATGACTGATGTGAAGATGATAACTAATAATGGTGGTGAATAATAAAAACAATAGAAAATGAATTACAAAAAAATGGAAAGAGAGAGGAAATGAGAGAGAGCAAGACTTGATTGTGATGATAGAAAGCATGAAACTGAAATAATAATAATGGTGGTTGAGATTTGGAGAGATATATTCATTCCATTGTCTGTTAGCTAATCTTCAAATGTTCCTTTTTTATTATTACTGGTCGGCGAAGAGAGTGCGACCTATTTTGGTCGTGATGCTGCGCGATACAAGTGCAACAATTATTATAAGCAAGGAGAGAGAGAGAGAAAGAAAGAGAAATTACGAATACTAATTGATAAAAGCTTGCAATGTTCATGTAAAAATTACTATTATATTCAAAGTGCTCCTCTAGGGTGGCGAAAAGAAGAAAATTATCTTTAAATTTTGAAAAATATTGAAATCACTCTCTCTGTCTCTCTCTCTCTCACACACACACACATACACAGAATGTGCACACTTGTAGAGATAACAGCGTACATGTGTGCACAATCTGAGTAGCTGGTTTTTAGGATCAGTGACTATAAATCAAGGAGGGGTAGTCACTCTGTCTTAGACAAACTTTCTTGGTCAGCTTCAGACTAGAAACTGCAGGCGGTAATAACAATGTTTACGCAACCAAAGCTTAAGTCATGATGATAAATGGGAACAGGTCCTCCCGTACACCAGTGGCTGAAACCTGACGAAGCTCGACCTCTGTGACCCCAGCCCAGGCGCTGATTGTCAATTTCAAGTCTCTACGCGATGACATAAAGACGACGAGACAGAAAAACAAGTGACAGCCACGTCCATCACCTCAGACCACTGGGCAGCAGTTGTCTCCCCTCCCCCCTGTCTCAGCCTCTGTAGAGAGCGAGGGTTTGTACCGCTGTGCTTTATGAAAAGCGAGATAATAAAGGCGTCAACTCATCTTAAGGAAGGTGTTGTTGGTGAGTGGATAACACATGGTGCCAGTTGCACCAAGTCGGCTGTGCCAAGCAACCAAATGTGTTTTTCTTGTTAGGTCATTAAGTTCAGTTTTTAAAAAATCGATATAGTTGTCAGCACACACTCTGTGCTCGCGTGTAAACTGCTGAGTAGACCGTTGGGGGAGGGTTCAAAATCAAGGAATTAACTGACTTGAAAAAACAACAACTGACCGACCCTTCTCACCTGTGGGAAAAAAAACAAATCAAACTTACTTTAGCCGTGTGTCTGGTCTGTTGGGGCGGTAAATAGCCTTTCTGTAATCTAGAGCCATAGTGACAGGGACCGGACACTGTTTTCCTGACTAAGACCTACCCGAGAGGGGAGTTGGCGCACACCCGGAGCACACCGTGGAGACAGTCACAGCGACGTGTTCATTGGTGGCGGGGCTCGGCATGGGGTGGCTGGGTCAGGCTTTGCTTGCATGTCAGGCTTTGTGGCGCGTGTTGACAATCATGCAGAAAATGTGTAATCCTCTGGCAAAGGAAATGCTTAGCTGGCTCTAACACACCATGAAGTCGTAACCTATAACCTCTGGCGTCATGCGCTGATCCAGTCAAGTTTCTAAATAAACCCCCAACCAAACCTCGCCTTGCTGAACGTAAAGCTGCTTTGACTCGAGTCTGTTAGCCTCACCTTCACCTATAGTTTGCAGAATCAAAGTTCAATAACATTTTGAAGTTAGTACCTAAACACTGTTCACTGATGATGGTAACTAATGCCTCCGTTATAGCCCTCCAGTAAAGAAAAGGAGACATCAGCAATCATCATCATCATCGTTCACTCGTCGCTCACTTTCGTTCTCAATGTTATCGTTGGTACAAAATATGGCCAATTAAAAAGACAAGTTAAAAATCCCTTTCTCTCTCTCTCAAAAAAAAAAAAAGAAACAAGAATGAAACAAATTTTGTTTGCGTAATAATCCTTTGTTCGCGTACGACCCCTGCCCCAGTTCTCAACCATCACCATCGCCGCCTCAACTCCCAAAAAACAAAAAAGCAGCAAGTTAATGCTATAATAATGTTATAATAATGCTATTTTGTGTGGAAACTATGGAGGTGTGGTAACAACATGACGCGCAAGTCAAGTCCACTCGTGTTGCTAGGGATGTGAGGTTTCCGAGCTCTCAACGTTGCTGTCGCTAGGGGTGTAAGGTTAGTTAAGGCAACCCACCACCCCCACGGATTTACAAAAATGGACTTCACGTAAACATGGGGGTTTTCCTCCGTCAGTGATGAGGATACAGTGGCGGCTGTTGTTGGTAAACCTTCAGCAGCGGAATGCGTCAATGCTCTCGGCTGGGACACTGTAGCTGTCCTGCTGCATCAACCTTGTAGGGCCAGTGGGTTACAGATGGAATAATTTTATATTCCTGTCAAATGTTTTTTTTTTTTATACATAACAGCCACTGTGTAGAGACCAACAAACTTTGGGGTCTTCCATCCGGACAGTCGCAACGCTTACACAAAGCCAACCGTGCTCTGCCTTCTGATGCTGTTTTACAGGCAGGCAAAGACAACTAAAAGAAATTATAAAAAAAATGTTTATCCTAGAATATCAATTTAAAAAAACATTTGGAAAAGATGTTCAAAGAGTTGTCTATATGAGAACTCACACAACGACATGAAGCCGTATTTAAGACATGATTGTTGATTATAATATCGTGACTGATAACTTTCATATTATTCGAGACCTCGTCATGAAACTTCAATCGTTGGAAGCTGCGGTGGAACAGGAAAGACATTCGTAAATCCCCAATGATGACAACAGTCTAACTGATATTTTACGCCAATGACTCAATGAAATTCTTAGAACATCGATGTGTTAATCATTTTTCGTCGAGTCACTGAATTTAAGAGATCGCGAAGGTCCTACAAGAGCTTGCCATTGTAAGTACAGGTAGCTTTGTCATACAGACACAAAATTCAAGTTTACCTTTTTGCATGTTTAAACTCTGAAGGTGAAAGAAATAAAAAATCAAAAGTAATATTAGGTTAGCATGGTTTAATTGTTGTTTAACGCTGAAGTTCTAGTGTTAAGAAGGGGTACACACAAAAAAGATGACACCTTCGTCACACCGGCTGGTGGGGACGGGTGGGGGGAGTAGCAGGGGTATCTGTACCTTCAAGTGAACAGCTCCCTCACCTCACTTGTTTCCCGATCAGTCTGCCCACTCACAGTCACACTACTTCAGTCAAGTTTCCACTTTCCCTCCACACACTGTCTTTGTGCCATGTGTTGTTGGACAGTAGTGTGGAATAAACTAAAGAACGAACGAGTCAACAGAAGGGAAATGAAAACAAACACTAGGGGTAAAATCGATGACACTAAGGGGAAGCCATTTCTCCTTCTGTAAGTTGACTCAAGTGTTGAAGTGGCCACCGGCGAAATCTTGAGTCGCTTCCCCTTACGTTTATTCACCTGGTTCAGAAAAAAAAGTTCAAAATTGTTATGAGAGAGAAAAAGGAGGGGGGGGGGAATAGGCAGAGAGAAGGGAGATAAACACAGAGAGAGAGAGAGAACCAGAAATATCTCTTTACAAAGGAGGAAGGGATGCACACTTTTCTACTTCTGTGCCTCTGTTGTGGGTGCTTGAAAGGACGACAGTGTTATAATAGAGGGAGATTGCCGGATAGTCACAGTAATGCGATATTTATCGTGTTCACATTCTACTACCAATTGTTACTCGTTACCCTCGCACATATTAGCCACCGCTTATCAGATATATTTGAACGATCACTTCGACACCCATCACTGCTGTAGCTTGCAGGAGGGAAGGGCAATGGGAAGCGCTTGTTCCAAGTGAGGATTTAAAGTGGTGGAGTCGGATCTACGCTCCCGCAAACATATATATATATTTTTTATTTTTTTGGGGGGGAGGGGGATATTTACGGGGCATGAATATACGTGGTGGTAGATTTTTCTGTCAACGATTTAATTTCCGTAACAGGTACTACAAATCGAGTTATGACTCCACCCCCACCCTCAACACTCTTTCTTTTCGTACTACCACCGTCAACATCATGTGTTCACTCCTCTCTTCCAATGACGGTCTCTCCTTTCTTTGCTGCATTCATTCCTCTCACTCGCTCGTTCTCTCATTGTTAAGATCGTCCGCGATCGGCAAGATGGCGAGTGCAGGGACAATCTGTATAAACACGAAAACACTCGGCAAACACTAGGCCTTTCTTCCCCCGATGAAAGAGTGAGCTCCCCTGCGCCGCTAGAGGGCGGCCTGACGGCACGTGCGACACGCCGTGTTTGGCCTCTGACGCATGGCTGTCTGCAGCGACGTGCAGTTGTCATAGAGAAGCAGCGCTCACACAGACCTGAAAACTATAAACTGGTACGGATGACTGGACAAATAACCCAGCGGGTGGGAGAGGGTCCTGTACGTGTGGATGGAGGAACGGCTTTAGCGTTTTGTGAGATAATTTGTGTGTGTTCCCACTAATGGGTTTACGAGGAGGTAGACAGGCAGTTTTGGGTGGGGAGCCTACGTAACCAAGGGGTTGTGAACCGAAATTTACGACAGAACAAGTCGTTTGATCGTTTTAAAAGACAAACAAACAAACAAAAAATGGAAGTCCTACCATTTCTTGCTTTGCGTCGTGGTACAGCTGTGCAGGTAGTTTTCTTGTTCATTCACCTGCAGCTTCCAATGGGTGATGTATCTGTTACCACCACCACCCCCACAAAAAACAAACAAATAAAAAGAAAAACCTTAGTTGAAGGGGCTGGATAACCAAAGACAACAAGGAGAGAACGGCGCTTCTCTGTTTTCTGTTTTTCCCTATACATCTATCTTTCTCTCTGTGTGTGTAACGAACCGACTGAGCAGGTTTCTTCATTGTCTGTCAAACGAGAATTAAAAACTCTTTTGCAGATTCCACCCTCCCCGCCGATTCAAAAACAAAACAAGTATTCATAATGTGGATTTTATGACAGAATGACATCACACGCGCGCGCACACACACACACACACAAGACATCGATCCTACAGGTTTCATTCTCCCCCATCTTCTCACAGGTCGAGACGATACTCACATTGCACTGGCAAAGGGCCAGTTGCTACCCACCATTCCAGCCGCCTCGTTTCTAAAGTGATTTGCTGGCCTTGATTTGCAGCTCTCTCTCTCTCTCTGCACGCTAATGACAATTTGAGGCTGGCAACGGGGCCTTTGTGTCAGGTTCATGGTGACCGCTATGGCTCTGTGGATGTTTTGTCTGCAGCAAGCTCTTGTTCACTTTTGTGGCGAACACTCTTTTGGAGGGAAAGCTGGTTGTGGAAAGGTAACTTGCCACGCGATTAAAAAAACGTAAATAAATGAATATACAGGTCACCATGGTCCTGCTGGACTAATCAGTGCCGTCGAGAGCAGGTGATATGTTGGTTGATATGGCACTTGTGCGTCGCATGTCTACCTGAAAATAATCTTTTAGGTAGAGGTCCACCAAACTGAACATAGCTCATAAAAAGACTCTGAGGAAAAAAAACAACGGGCAAAGATATAATCAAAAGCCTATTCTTTCCAAACTAGCTGAATCCAGCTGAAATATTATGGTACACGAAGATAATTAATTCTTATGCCATTCACTTTAGAAAGACTGCTACGGTTGTGATTATCTGCCCAGGGAAAGAAAGCAGCGTAAAGAAAAGGAAGTTTTAAAAAAACAAGAGCGAAAATCATTTTGCTTCCTCTACATTTTCCACTTATTTAATAAGAAATCAAATATTTAATTCTATAACCACCTAGTCCATATACAAAAAGACCCTACTGACATCATCATCATCATCATCAGCAGCAGCAGCAGCAGCAGCAGCAGCAGCAGCACCACCACCAGCAGCAGCAGCAGCAGTCCCACACCAGCCAACACCATCTACGAAGACTGGTGTCGTGAGGTCGCCGGTGAAGATTTCCAGACACTTTCCTGCCATCTGTCTCTGGTCTCTGAGCATAGTACAGAGCCAAAGGTCAGACTTTGGTATTCCTTTCCAACGTCTTCATCTTTCTTTGTCTTCTATTCTCAGTCTCCCACTAACACAGTGGGCTTCAGCATAAAGGCTCTTCTGTTATCAGGAGGGTCCACTACAAAGATGAAGGACATTTACCAAAAGGCGCACCTAATGGGCCTGTCTGACGGTGGGTGGTAACTGGATCGTTATTTTACAACTAGAGGTAACAAATCAACAGGACCCATCCTTTCCATTCCTTGTTCTTGATGCTGAATAGATTCAACATTGAATTAAAAAGGGAAATAAATCCATGCAGGATTTAGATTGAAATACTAATCATTAGTAAAAACTGTTTTCTTCAGTTGCTGTGCTGCGTTCTTCAGGTACCTGGAAGTCTAGCGTCCCCGGAAGTAACTTCACCAGACGACCGAATGTAATTTTAGACAGCTTGGAGGAGCATTAGGGATTAACATGGCGCCTTGGGACTTCGCTAGTGACTTGTCTGTTGACGTAGACGTGAGCGGAAATGGACTTCGCCTTCTGGACCCTGTTTCTGTCGCGTGGCGCCATGCGATGTCATCGTGTCCTGTCTACGAACACTGTCGAGCGAGGCCTAGGGGATCACGTGACCTTTGTAAAATCATTGGTGACTCGAGATACAGAGATGTTGGTTTGCATATTGCGTGGGCTATAATAATAATGATGATGATGATGATGCCTTAACAAGGACGTTAATTGATCGAAATCCGGAAGCATGCGCCATTTATGCATGCGACGCGCATCTTGAAAGCCGCTAGTTCCGCTTTGATCAAGCTATTTTTGATTGGATTGTCACTATGTATAAGCTTCTCTTGTCTTCCTCGTGCAACAATTGGAAACCGGTAGTTAACATCAGCTGACATCACAAACAGGATAATGATTAGACTTTTATTAGAAACTTTCCTCGCACGTGTACTTGGCACATTCAAATCTGAATGTCTTCAGCGCAGGAAAACCCGGTGTCGAGTACATATGACCTGGCGCTAGACGGCAGGCTGGCTGGCTGGCTGGAAATACTGATATTTTAAACAGTACTTTTACTGACTGCTTGGAAGTAGCAATCTATCCACGCATCCTAGTGATGTGTTGTGCACCTGGCCTCAGGAAGGTTGCCAACATATCAAGTACTGCGCCGTTTCTTTCACGGGCGATTCCTGCTGTCTCACAAACTTACAGTTTTTATGTAAGAATAGTGAGAATAGTGGCTGCATTTCTTCGCCAGTCTTTCTACAAAAAAGTGGCAAATAAAATCAAACTGTTTAGAAGAAACAGTATTATTCTCTCCGTGCAGTGCCAAGGAGCTTTAGTTTTTTTTCAAGAAGTGAGAATAAAAGAAAAGGAAACAGAGACTGTACTTCCGCTTCTTCAAGCCCAGCATAAGAATTTTATTCTGGAAAACACAAAGCGAGAAGAATGTATATCCTTTCCTTCCCCCTCGCTTTTTCCACACACACACACACACATATATTTTCCCGGGGTGATACGCTGGTCAGTGAAAGAGCAGGCACCTTCGAGTACTCGAGATCAAAAGGTGCTTCTATCCCGAGACTAACACCCGACGATAACAAGTTCCATATCCTGTCAAGCACGTGCTTGAAGGCGCCAGTTGTTCCCCATGACCCGGTTCCAAGCCTTTGTAGAAGCCAGGCTTTCTTGCTACCCCCCTCCTCTGTTCCCTCCTCAGCACCACCGTCACCAGCCTTTGCATCCTGTAGTTTCTAAGACCTTGTGCACGTGGTTCTCGGGTCTTTCTGTATGGGAAGTTGCCGGACAGGTAAGTGGGCAGGGATCAAAGGCCAACCCTACCCGGACAAATATGGACCAGTTTTTTTTTTTTACACAAAGTTAATTAAAAAAAAACTTTGTAAAAGAGCTGTTAGAAATTTAAAAAAAAAACCGCCGAGGTAAGTTGTGTGTGTGTGTGTGTGTGTGTGTGTGTGTGTGTGTGTGTGTGTGTGTGTGTGTGTGTGTGTGTGTGTGTGTCAGAGTGAATGATTGTAAGGTTTATACAAAGGTTCACACCTGTTTAAGGTGTGTCTCGTGTATATGTGGGTGTCAATGTAGAGAACCACGTCTTCAGTGGTGGGAAAAGGCGCAATACAAAAGACAAAAATTACATCTTGATGTCTTCTTTTTCTGTGTGTGATTATATCTATTTTCTCTGTCTTTGTCTCTCTCATCTTTGTCCATCTGTTTGGTGTCTCTCTCTCATCTTTAAAAACACGATAAATCTCTAAACACACCGTCTCTTATTATTTTTAATATTTTTTAAGCGCCTGGGGTTTCCTCACAAGCGTGTGAGGGTTTTTGAAGTTTCCCTTATCGCTTTCTGTCTGGGGATGGCTGGGGGATTGCAAAGCCTCCGGCCGTGCAAACAGGTGCCACATACAGAGGAAGAGCAGTATGTCAGAGATGAGATCTGAACCCAGGGCAGCCACTCCTCACTGTATTGGCGACAGACGCTAGCCATTGCGCAATCGGACCGACAAGCCGTCCTGTCTGTCGGAATCGAACGTCTGTTATCGAGGGCTTTATTACACTCGTACGAATGACCCTCCCAGTGTAAACATTATCAACCGTTCATTACACATTTACGATCGCTGCTTCTGACTAAACAAATATTGCCAGACAAACCGCTAGCCAGATCTGGACAAACAGTTACTGCCCTTTAAGGCAGTTAATGAGGCCGCTCATCTGGTCTGTCCGCTTGGTGGCGCTACTGCGGCCCATGATTTGAAGCAAAAATATTTGTTGAGTCTGGTGTGATCACAATAACACTGTTACTAGTATTTTTATTAATAGCAGATAGCCTGTATGGAGCGAGGATTGGGCTATTGTACTTTCATTCTAGTCAGCAGGAAGAATACGAATATGAATGCGCACCATTCAGTCAAAGGAACGCATGTTTCCGTTGTTTGATTAGTTCGACTGTAGTGAGATGAGTAATTTTTTTGTGAAAAATATTAACGGGAACAGGATTCCTAGGTCGACATCACAGTAGGACACTAAAGATGATGATGATGATGATGATGATGATGATGATGATGATGATGATGATGATGATGATGATTATTATTATTATTTGTTATATACAGTAGATTTATCGGGGCCAGTTTTATCTGAAATGATCACAGAAGACCAGTACAGTGTTGGTTTTAGTCCTCGCCAAAGAAATAAAAGTACTCCAGTGACGTCACACGGATCAATCCCCGTGTCGTGCACTCGTGCCATTTGACATTTGACATTTTAGTTTAGTCATTCACCCCATGAAGCGTATAAAGAAATTTGAACTATGTACAATCAACGGTTCACCCATAAAAGCTTGAACACAAGTCCACAAATAAAAGATAAATAAAAGTAAATACAAGTAAATACAAATCTGTGTTATATGAGAAAGGAAAGCGTAACAACGATACTAATAATGGCTAGGATATTAATAACTTTTGTACCGCATTACCATGAGTTAATTAATGACATTAGTTCAGTGGTTTTCAAACTTTTCCAGAAGAGTACCACTTTCGAACACTGGAAGTGACCGAGTACCACCTCCCAGCCCTACATACAGTTCCCGTAAAAATATATATATATACACATTCTTTTATTTTGGTGCATGCTGGTCGCGTACCACCTGTCATACCTTCGCGTACCAATAGTGGTACGCGTACCACAGTTTGAAAACCTCTGCATTAGTTAGCAAAGCTGCCACAAATTCAATGTTTTTTCCCAGTACATGGAGCAGAAAAGACTATCAAATTTCAATTGCATTCGGGTGTTTAAAATAAAATTTAATAACTAATTTTTTCTTTCATTCTTGAAGTAATGACATCCTAGAATGTATTAAAATTCCTCTCCAATATCACATGGTTTACATTTAGTACAGTGTCACTGTAGGCTTGGTACATTGCAAAATCATTCAGTCTGGACTGGGAGATTATTATTTAATGTTCGAAACTTAAAATATTTTACAAAGTCCTTGTAAAGTAATAAAGTAATGCATTTTTGTTTACACGAGACAGGATCTTTATACTTTCTGTAATCCCAAGATAAATCCGTCTCGTACAGTTCAGAGAACCATTTTTGTATATTCATGTCAAACAAACATCTTTTAATCTTAAATTTAAATCAGGAAAGTAAATTGTCCTTTTCGTCCCAAAACCCATGACATCCCTAAACTATTCAACAAATATTTAACTGCAATTACATAATCTGAATGGATTCTATTATTTCCATGCATTTTGTAGGTAAAGCAGTCAGCAATACTAGCATATTTATGCGCATTAAAAGGGTTGACCAAGTCATACCAAAAACATAGTATCCTAATTTTTGCAATAACATCTAGTGGAAGTCTACCTACCTCACCACGAACCACTAAACTGGGTGTGTTTGTTCTTAGTTTAAAAGCACACTAAAGCAATTTGTAATTTTGTGCCAGGTCACAAACACTCAGGCCCCAGACTTTGCAACCTCATAAAAATATAGGAACAATCATCTTATCAAATAGACCAACCTGTATGTCTGCAGAATGTGATAGTTTTCGACGTGTACGGAGGAGTGAGAACATTGTACGATATACTCGATCAGGGGTACTGAGAATTTATTGTTATAATTGAGTTTAATACCTAGATATAATAAATCAAACACTACTTCAGCATTTACCTTTTAAAAAAAACAATGATTTTTGTTTTCTTTACAAATGCTACTTGGCACAATATGCCAACAAATTGTTGAGTGCTTCCTCTAAATTTCTGTCAGATTTAGAATTAAGAAGCAGCCTCACTCAGTACAGATTGGAGACCCTGTTTAATGTTTAACTAGGACATTAAATCACTTAAAAACAAAGCAAAGAGTAAAGGGGAAATATCTTCCCCTTGCCGTACTCCACATGAATCTGTAAAGTACCCTGAATGACATTTGCCTACTACAATGCAAGATTTTGACTTGGCATATTTTTCACCGTTTGGAGAAAATATCCATTAACATCTACTTTAAGCAATGTTTCCCAGAGATAAAATCGTTTAATTTTATCAAAATTCAGTTTCATAGTCAATTAGTGCACGATAAAGACGATTCTTTTTGTTTAAGAACAAGTTTATTATACTGTGTAATGTAAATAAATGATCAAGTGTTGAGTACCAAGCCGTGAATTGAGCCTGCTCCTCACCAAGTTTATTATAGCTCTTAGTAAAGATACAGTTTATCAAAGCAGTTTGAAATAGTAATCCCCTGGTAGTTAGCTGGACAGCCTTTTGTTTAAATAACAGAATTATTTCCCCAATGCACCATTGTGTTGGTACCTCTCCAGTTTTTAATATAATATTAAATACGTTAACTAGCACTTCTGTCATATTGTTACCTGCTGCTTTCAGAAATTAATTTATAATGTTATCAAGACCACACCGGTAGGGTTACCTGTGGCCACATCCTTCAGCTTGTAAATACATCAATCGAGCACTTACCCTCTGTCAACTGCAGCAAAGTTCGTGCATGTGTGCTTCAACTTGTAAATACAATTTGTCAGTGTATCAGCCACTCAATCCTTTCAACACATACACGGAGCCTGACAAATACGTGTTCTTTCACACAAATTAAAAGAAAAGAATGATTTGCCTAACGAGTCTCTCTGCTTTACTAAGTATGAATAAAAGAAGAAAACAAGAAAAATAAACAAATGAAAAGTCAGTTAAAAAAAACGATTCCTACATCCAGATTACTTTAAAATAATCAAATCCCTAACCTTTGAGTCCTGCCTTTCTTAATATCTACAAGAATACCTACTCACCTAATCCATCTATATACTCCTAAACGCCCTACTCAACAAATTCTTCTTACAATTCCTACCCTACTTGTCTTTCCGTCCTAAACCTCTCTCTTCTCCTACCTGACTCCCAACTGCTTGCTCGCGCTCCCTCTCACGTCATTTCCTTCACTTTTTTACATCACTCATACACGTCTTCGGAACAACTGACGTCATTCACGCTCTTTCGTTCTTCCACATTAATCCTGATAAAATTTAAGCTTAATCACGATACAATCAATAAATAATAACAATGATGCCTGACACAATTCAATATCGTCATACTTTAGAGGCCAGTTGGTTTAAACATTATCTAAACTTTATTTACTGTAGAGCAGGGGAAGTTTTCTTTTCTTTTCTTTTTTTAATTGTGATGGCTTACCGTAACGCATTCTTTTGTGACAGTGGGAACAGATATACGTGTTTCACCGCCGGAAACGCACAACCAGAGACCACGCGACTACAAGAAAGGTCGAGATTTAGAAAATAAAATGCACGAGATGTTCCCACCTCGAGCTTGCATGCACGTGCACACACAAGTATCCTTTGCACGCGACACGAAAGACACGACAAATGTTGATCCAACAATCTCGACCGCGCCAGGGACTTTCCAAATACCCCAGTCGTTTACTGAAGCCAGCGGTAAACATATTTCTGACAGAAGCTGCTATGACAGCAAACACTTTCTGGGGCTCGCATCGAAAATGAACCTCCTCTTCTATGGCGATGTCTGGTCACGTGACGTGCATTATGCACACAAGAGTGAGGACTTCAGCACTAGAGATGCTTAAGCCCATTGCACGTACAAAGTTTCATGTCCACGTGATCCAGCATCTAAGAGTTGTCAGAGACCACCCTAGCTTCTTTATTTAATAATACTCAGGGGAATTTTCTTCACAGGCAACTGGGATGAGGTGAAAATGAAAGAAAGAAGAAAAAGAGAAAGGGAGGGTAACAGACAGAGAGACAGACAGAGAGAGAGACAGACAGAAGCAAGGAAACAGAGAAGGGAATGAAAGAAAGAAAGAAACATCCCCAGAAATTCGGAAAGAACGAGAATGAATAATACCAAAGAAAAGAGAAATAGTAGAAGAACCAAAACAAATAATTACTTATAATATA
This sequence comes from Marisa cornuarietis, assembly GCA_004794655.1. Classification (NCBI taxonomy): domain Eukaryota; kingdom Metazoa; phylum Mollusca; class Gastropoda; order Architaenioglossa; family Ampullariidae; genus Marisa; species Marisa cornuarietis. Next base: position 133,784 of record SMMW01000109.1, on the reverse strand, counting down.
AATTATAACTGAAACAGATGAGATTGTTTCAGCACCGAGATTCTGACACATGGCCGGTGTGTATGTCAGGCCTTAAGTCAGACTTAAGCCCAAATTTTTCAGCTTTAAGTCCCAGAAACTACTTTTGACTGTTGTGCAAATAAAGGCTTGAAAATGAATGTAAACAAAGCGACCAAAGCACTTTAATACTCTTGTGTCTTAGAAAGAAGAGTTTTTGTTGAAATAATTTTTATCAAAATAATTCCAAGCAAATGTGCTTGAATAATCGTAAAATGGAAACCGTTTTGCACGAAAACTTTCGACTGGTGTTCGATTACTGTCCAATGGGTCTCCACATTTCATAAGTCGCCAAGAAGTCCGAAACATCGCCTGCAGTGAGCACTGAATATAACCCAAAAACTGACAGAAGAAAACTGTGGATGTGAAAAACTGAAAACGATGTAGCTTGTTTAAAATATTCAGTAGATGGTGTTTCATGACAGTATGGTTGTATATTGTTTAGACTTAGCACTGTGCGCATTTTAAAACAGTAGGTAAATATTGGAATCTTGTGGTGACAGTGCTTTTTGTTTCTCTCTCAGCATGAATACAGAGGAAATATCTTGCTTTTAAAGCTTCAAGAAGCTAGAAACATGTCCAGAGCCAAGATCAAAAGCCCACCCAGGCTGCATTGTGATGCTGGGAGCCTTCAGCAGCAGCCAAGAAAGAGATGGAGTTGGTCACATGACCTGGAAATCGAGGTGAGCCCGCAGTTCTGACCTCTACACAGCTCGCCTGCTCCCCTCCTGCTTTCCCTCCTCTTTTCCGTCTCCTCTTCTTCGCTCTGTCTCTCCTCCATATCATCTCCTTTCGATTCATCTCTATTTTGCGATTCCTTGTCGATATGTGTGTAAGCGAGCGTGTGCGTGCGTGTGTTTGCTAGCAATGAATTATCATATAGGGAGTTGCCAGTGTGATCTGTGTGTTACAGACGACAAACACTATAACTCACTGTAGCATAGGACACAAACAGGAAGAAAGGGACTTAATACCTTATAGCAGCGCTTCAGAGAAATTTATTTTCACCCAAAATGAAGTGGAAAGACCTTGAAAATGTCTATTTTTATGTTACAAGGAAATGTTTGAGCTTGAAACTTCATCTGGGACGCTTCCCCATCCCGTGTGAAACCCGACATAATAACAGGAGGAAAAAACAATTGATACATACATAGAATATGTAAGACAAAACATGGTTCAAGTAAATAAATATTCACACATATAATATGAAAGTATTAATATTGAACAGGTCCACATACATATTCACACGCATCATGTAAAAGTGCCTCTCAGGGTTAAAAGACTTTCAAACAAATAATGTAAAACATTGTAAGTTGTCGTCCGTGGCTAAAATTAGAACACAGGAAGAACCACAAGGAATTGACTCTTAAGTCTACGCGTGCACCAGGATGTAGATTACTTCGTAAATAAGCATAGAAACGGACAGCATGTCACCTCATTGTGGTCTTTCCTGACTTTGTCACGTGACGCGGATGTAAGGTCACTGGAACGCGGGGTTTGGTGCGTTCAGTTCGTGTCACATCACACTGGGGCATCGTGTCACACCACACTGGGGCATAATGTCACATCACACTGGGGCATCGTGTCACATCACACTAGGGCATCGTGTCACACCACACTGGGGCATCATGTGACACCACACTGGGGCATCATGTCACATCACACTGGGGCATCATGTCACACCACACTAGGGCATCGTGTCACACCACACTGGGACATCGTGTCACACCACACTGGGGCATCGTGTCACACCACACTGGGGCATCGTGAAATCATACTGGGGCATCGTGAAAACGTAAAAATTGATCCAGTGTGGCAGTGAGTGGAGTGGGAAGGTGTGGTTAGAAAACGATTGTTTTTACACATTGTCTGAGAAAGTGTCCCACAGAATATTTTCCATTAAAAACATTCACTGATAATTTTTTTTCGAGAAATCTTAAAGAATGTTAAGTGAAACCCAGAAGAAACAGAAAAAAGGAGATGAATGGAGATGAAGGACATGAAGGTCTTAATGCTTGCGCCTCAAAGGACTCGGAAGTAATTGCCTTCTTAAAGAGAGTTTTCAGACGATGTAGTAGGCTTACTTCTAATAGCGGAGCTTCCATTACTGTTTGTGGGTTATTGGAAATACACTGCTTTATTCTGATTGCTCTGGCGTGCACGTGCAGTGACAACAAAATGGACGCGAAGGCCTTGCGCTCGCTTCGAAATTTAAACAAGAGTTTGACCCCATCTTAACTCAAGTTTTGCAGGTTCTCTGGGAGATATTTTAAAAGGCCAAAAATTAAACATATTTCTGTAGTTTTATATAACATCTTCACCAACATCGGGAAAAAACTATTTCCCGAATAGCTTTTACAATTGTTTTATTAGCGTTTCGTGAAAGGTCGTCGTTTTGACAAACACGTTTGTGGAATTGTGTTTCTGTTCATCTTGTGACATCGCCTTTAAAGGCTGAAGATGGCTCTTTTTCTGACCAATGTTGACTTTGACTGTTTTGCGCTAACCTCCCACGTTAAGTGAGCGCCGGCGCCATATTGACAACTATTTTGCATTGGCTGCAATCCTCTGCTGATATGAATGGTGCTAGTCATGAGGCCGCGACCTTCCGGTCCACAGTGTTGACACAGCCAATGGCGTCGTCTTTCAAGAACAGGAGAGAAGAAGAGGGGCAAATAGGAGAGGTCGTTTGAAATAGGACGACCACTGCGAGTGTGCTGTTCTTGAGCATGAACAATCAAGATTCGTCAAAAGCTGCCAGCCTCAAAATCATCTGCCTCGCTGTTTTTCATTCAATTTGTCGTGCACAGCATCGCATGTCATCTGCTTGTTAGGGTCGCCTCATTAATAACTCTTTGCACACAGCCAGCACAACTGTACCTATGGCTGAAGGTGTCACTGGAAAAGCTGATACAAGCAGGCAAGAATAAACGCACACAGCTAACAGTTAAATAAATTCAACTCCCATCGTTGACATTAAGGCAGTGTTTCAGTCTTCTGTAGTCTACACCAACTAAAGGCATAGCTCTGAGGCAAAGCAGATTGTCTGTTGTTTGCAGTTGTAGTTCAGAAAACTAGACACGCATAGCTGATTTAGATGTTGATTTAGAAATGATAAATGGCGTATTTAGCTTAGCTATAGAGCAGAAGTGTGCCCAGTCTTCCATACTTCTGATGGAAAGCGGCACCAGGTGCACAACACCTGTCCCTATCATAACATCAAGGTAAGGGGGGGGGAGGGAAACACAACGTGGCAGCCAGCCCAGGGTTGAATCGACCAACTAAATGAGAAAGTAACGAAGTGGAAAAAACTCCGACTTGACATTTTCTGTCAGCAAGTCGTCCAGACAGCCATAATGGTGACCACAATCTTTTTGTCTGCATCATGGCGATGGCAGTCATGCGACATGACATCACCTCCTACATCTTTATGCATGTGCAAACTAGTGAATCTCGTTAACTCTCTACATTGTCCCTAAGCAGAGTAGGAGGTGGGAATATGACTTTACCACCCAATAAAATTTAACACAGTTTAAATACAAGCGAAATGAAATGAAAGTTTGTTACTGTAAAGAATACTGGTGATGGGTTTCACCAACCAGGTAGAAATAAGGTCTGGAATAGACCCTTTTTTTTTGTCTGCGCACTGATATGTACGAAATCCGTACTGCAATGCTGACACCAGGGACAACTTTGAAAGATGAAAACAATTTACTGTAGAAGAATAAATATTAATCCGAATAAGACTGAAATAGAGAAACGGATTCTGGAATAGGAATAGCTTTCACAAGAAAAAAACTTGTTTTGTATATGATATCGGTACCACTGTCAAGGTTAGATGTTCCAAAAACAACAGAAAAATAGAGAAGAAAGAGAGAACGAAAGAAAGAAGATATAGAAAGTATACTCGATTAGTCTTAAAACACCATACGGGCATACACATCAAGATTTTTCTTTCTTAATTCAAAACAAGTCGCTACGATGAGGACCACTGACAAGATGAGTTCGCTCTACAATACTCTTCCTTAAAGTGACTATGCTGAGTTTCCACAGATACGGGAGGAAGCGGACAACTGAGTGATTATTATCACTATTATCACTGGGGTTTACCCCCCCCCAATCGACCCAGGTATTAGAAATGGGTACCTGTTTCCACAGAGAATCGAGGAAGGTAAGGCAGTGAGATGGAGGAGATTAAGCTGATCCCGAGAAAAGTGAGATCTCTAACACCTCACTCACGACCTGAAAAGGTTAGGGGACGACTTTTACCTTTAACCCCACTAACGAGGGGACGACTTTTACCTTTCACCCTACTAATGAGGGGACGAGTTTTACCTTTAACCCCACTAATGACCTATTGGCTGTTTGCCTTGAACATGTAAGCCTGTTCAGTAAATTCCTGATGTAGGGGTTTCTGAGGTGTGGTGATGTTTGAAGCCTTTTCGTCTGATGAACGAAAGACTTGTCTTTGCTAGACTTTTTACTTTGTCCATCAACAATGTCTTTAGATATTCCTAGCAAGTAGGATATGGGAGACCACAATGCGGAAAATATTTTCTTAACAAGCACATATGGAGGAGAAAATCTCAACTTGTCTTTTAAAAAGCTGAAATAGAATGCAGTGGTAGAATGAAGCAAACGAAAACATGGCAGTAGGAGTCAGAGGGAGGATAAAACCACGAAAAAATACAGAAGAAGGACGGAAAAGGTCCACATCACTATGGTGTTAAAATGTAATTAAAACTATCTTTTATGTTTTAGAGACATGTGCCGACGAGGTCTTGCGGAAAAAAATCTCTCGCCTTTGCAAAATAGTTGATGACAGAGCCGCAAGGACTGGCTGGGGATCAGCTCGCAGTCTCAAGGCAAAGCTTCAGTCAGGTGCCGCCCTGGAAATGATTTCTGTTTCGCCTGCGCGCGAGATGAAGGCGAGAGACCAATTCTCGGGTTTTATAGCAGCTGCTCGTAATCACCATGTGCAGCAGAATTGTGAAAATTGGCTTCACATGCACACGAAGTCTTCCCCCTCTTAACTTCCCTCACTCCTGCACGCGCGCGCTCACACACACACGCTCGAGCGCAGACGCACGAAAAGGAATGGAAGTAAGGATGAAGGTTGCTGGTTTCGATGTTTTGCTATGTCAATACTTGAGGATATATATTTTGTTTCTCAGGGTAAGCTATTTCCGTCCTTGTAACCGAACACTGCTTTACAAATAAATAACTCGTGTCGCGAGGCAAGATACGAACCCTTACTTCACAATCCTCGTTACCAAGCCGGTGCCGTTCCAGAAAAAAGAAGGGAGAAAGAGAGAATCTAGAGGAATGTATCTTTGCATAAAATGAAAAAGTCGGTATTACAATATGTAACGAAAAGGATTTTTGCAAACTGTCGGATGATGGAGTCAACGTAGAGAGGACACAATGACAATCAGACGCATTTCCGGTACGTCCTCCAGTTGCCCGGATGTATATGGATGCAGTTTATGTACTCGTTCATGTTGTGATATAAAGAAATATTAATAGAAAATAAGCTTATTTTAATAATATTTAATTACCTACAGGCCATAAATGCACGTAAGCACTTTAACTACTTACTCTCTTGACATTGCCCCCAATCACTCCCCACATATTTGGCCTCACAGTAAATAAAGTCATTTTTTTTAGAGAATTAACTTCCAGCTATCAATGGATGTAAACAGCATCGCTCTGTCCCATTTCTCCTCATGACTCACAATAAACAAAAGTTGCAGTCGACTTCTCACTTACATTGCCATGTGCTAGGTGGGAGCGTCTTTTGTTTCCCCATTGTTTTCACATGTCTGTTGAACTGCGCATGTCTGTGTACTAGAAATGAGCCCACAATGGCCTGACTGATTCAACTGTAGGCTGACGCCAGCTTAACTCTCCTCGGAAAGAGGAACGGAAGAAATAAGGGGGTGGGGGAGGAAACCCGATGAGGATTGAAGGCAGATAATGCTATCCAAACTAATCTTAATGATGCCGGAAGTGACGAGTGTCAGGCGATGTGTGCCGCTGTTTTGGGCTGCGATTCCACGATTTTTCGCTTTTTATGTCTAGTTATTAATTTTGCGGTAATTCCTAGATTTAATTTATTTATTTTATTAGAATATGGACTACGATCATTCCCTGCACGCAGTTTTTCATTAAGGAAAGGCTCAGTCTCGAGGCAGGTGAATTTTGATATTTTACCTACGTTCACGAGGCGTGACAGGCGAGCAACAGAAATGATAAGATGTATGAAACGGGCATTCACACACGCAAGTACGTAAATGAGAGTCAATCCATAGGTGTCAATACATCTTTGGACAAACTCACTCTTCCCTTAAAAAAACAACAACTGAAACACGTGCAATAATTCGGAAATTAGCAACTGCTCGGAGGCACATCCGATCACCTGCACACCCCACCCTTCCTCTCCCAGGCACAGAAGTTCAATTCAAAGCACGCGCAACAACACCCTCACCCCTGACGCAAAGACACGCGAGAAGGGTGAGCGGGGAGCATGCGTCATGACCTCCCCCCCCTCGTCCAAAATAAAAAAGGTCGCCGTCCATCATCTTCCTCATCCTCCACCGCTGAGGCTTCACTCGCACGCTTGTCAGGCGTGACCAAGCACACGCGTTCTTTAATTCCTTCCTTCAATCCAGGCGAGCTTCAGCAGAGAGGCAGCGTAGGCAGTGGTTTTGCAGCTAAAAAAGAAAAAAAAATTAAGCAGCGACGACAAAAAGTTTTGAGACGAATCACCAGATGACGGGCAGGAGAAAGATGCTTCGATCAGTGGGGCGATTTCACCCCTGGCTGTCACCATCTCCGCTTCTGCTGTTCTCGGTGGGCTAATGCACTCATCTCGCACGCGCTGCAGACATCCGCAACCTGCAGCGCGCGCTTCCACGTCAGGAGACGCGAGAAATGTTGAATAATGTACTGCGCAAGGGGCTGCTACGGTAAAAAAATAATGAAACGGACATTTGAAGCTTAATATTACACAGCAGTGTACTCCTTTCAAAATTCAAAAAATAATTAGAATTAAGAAAAATTTAATTAGTTTTAAAACATCTAGTCAAAGTATTAGAGTCTGGCTACAACTTTCACATCATCATCATGTAAAGGCTTTCCGTTTATTATTCCTCATCGAAATTATCAACGTCGTTGACGAGGCAGTCATACAATTTTTTAGATAATGTCTGACAGACGATCAAAGTGGCGAGGGAGGAACAAAGGATGAAGGGAAAGGAAAATAGGAAGGCGAGGAAGAAGACGAAGGAGGAAAATCCCAATAATGAATCCTACAACTGCGCAAAAATCTTGGACACCGGAATTGATTTCGAAGCTGACATTCAATTAACTCTTTAAAAACGTGAACGAATTGTTAGAGAACGAAAGACCAGATGGTCGAAATATTCAAGTGCTGTTTTCTTTTGTTTTTAAATCGAGTTAACAACCTCGACGGAAACCTCTTCGTTTGCTTGCACCAGCCTTTACCTTGTAAAAAGCGACTAACCCATTCGACGATTCTTCCCCCAAAACTGAGTCAGTCAGCTCTCTGTTTTCTTCTGCTTTCTCGCAGCATTATTTCTTTGCTTTCCGGAATGAACAAATGAAGATTCACTCGTGTAATCCGCTCCATCCTGGTGGCTAGGCAAGCCTCGAGGAACAGACAACTAGGCAAGCAATAATACAAATATACACAATGTCGTTCCCCCCACCCCACCTGACATAAAGTGGGTACACAAATATGAGTCATCTTCCACGGATGAAGTTCTGTAATTAAGTTTATGACTCCGCTGGCAGGACTGCATTTGCAACATGCCTTTAAATAAAATTTGGAATCCATTATCGAGAGGGAAAACTATATTTTTTAAAATCTCTATCTCTTTCTTTCCATCGGATCCTCATCTCATTCGACTACTAGTGAGTTAAAGGGCTTGGTCCTACTATAGGAAGCTGCAATGACGGCGCAGCTCTGGATTTTTCTTTTAAACCACGTTCTCTCGAATCATTTCCGACTCCGAGCTCCAACAAGGGCGCTCTGATTCTGTGCATCAATCACCGTGGAGTTTTGTCTCCATTTCCAGCGGGAGAAAGTTTCTTTGTCCACTGTTCTATCGTTGCCGTGCGCTTCAGTGGATCGGGTTGCCTACTATCCCCTCTTTATTACCACCTGCTGTTTTAAACAACAATATAAATTCGTTCGCAGGATACACCCCGTTAAAAGATATCAGCTACTTAAAAGCGTCTTACAGCTCGTTTTAAAACGAAGCCAACAAGACACGGGTACAATTACTACATTTACTGCTTTCAGGGGAGGGTCGAGAGGGTCTGTCGAGCAGTCTGATGTGAAGTATTCAGTTGGTCATTGTTGTTGGGAAAGGGAGACGACAGCCGATTTTTTTAAACCTAAAAATAGACATTGCTTTTAAACCTGTCAATTTTGTAAAGACAAACAATGAAGCCTCCGTTGGTGACTCACAGTTCCTGTTGCATTAAACCTTATCAAATGGATGATGCAGCCTTCAAATGACCACTTTAAACTTCCGGCGTTAGTCACAGATTAGTATGAAAAGGAGTGTCAAACTTTTGACAAACCTTTTTCAAGACTTTACCAACCAGAGTAACTTTGAGCTTCAATTAAACATCGCTGTGTGTGTGTGTGTGTGATCGGCAATTTCAGGAAGCGAGGTCACTTGTTATGCCCTCAAACTACGTCCTCGCCAGACATCCCAGCATTCTACATCATCTCCAGGTTACAAATGAAGTGAAACCGACTAGCTGTAGCAACATGCCTCGTCATGCCTGGTAATTTGCTGTGGAGTGAGTCGGTAGATACCCGATTAGAGACCATCAAGGGCCGGTGCATAATGGCCTCAATTACATGCTGCAGGTCATCTCTGTGCTATGCCCATGTTCATGCTGTTTTAAGAGAACGAACTTCCGTGCTTTTGTGCTTCGATCTTCCTGTCTCCCCATCGCCGGCTAGTCCCGGTAGACCGCCATGTTTCCAGTGTCGCCATCGGACAGGACCGTTTGGTAGGAATTGATCTTGGACAGATGAATGCGTTGTGGGTCAGGGGTGGAGGGTTGGTAGGCGGACCAATGGCAGATACATCCCTCTTCCTCCAACAAAATGTAATTCGTTTCGGTCTTGCTGCTCAAATATTTTCACGCGTACGACACCAAGCCGTGTCCTGAAGGGCCTTCTTAACTAGACACACCCTTTCGACTATGTGATTATGTTTGAAAATGTTTACACGAAGGTCCAAGAGAGAGAGAGAGAGAGGAAGAGGAAAAAATTACCAAGCACAGTCAGTTGTCTGTGACAAATTTAATCTCCATTCAGATTGTTGATGGATACATTTTAATTCTCAACCAATGAGCTGAAGCCATATGGCGTATTTGTGTACAAAATGTGAGACCACGATTTTTTACCTTTTGTTGTTTGTAAGCGTGTATTTCGAAAACGATAGGTGGTGGAAGCGGTTGTGGTGGTGGTCGGGGGGGGGGGAGTATTCATCCTGATTTTGCGAAATAGTATATTGCACCGAACTTTACTCACTCATTAGAAACAAATTGCATGCCAGTAGAGCTTTTAAGGTCTTCTGCCCCGGATACACATTGCCCAATATTGGACTACCTTTGGCCAGAATTGTTATTTGACTGTCAAATAAAAAGACTTTGCCAGAATGTGTTATCATTTACTGAAAGGTGCCCGGTGTGGTGAAAAAGCAGACGAGTACTGCGGTGGACGTGGACTGCGGGTCAGAAGCAAACAGGACGTGGAAGACGAAAAGTCTTTGGCGGGCTCATGGAGGACAATCAAAGATCTTTTCCTGCAGCCTGCTGTAGGAGGAAATGTCTACTCAGCTTTATCATCTCAGGAAGCGAAAGAAAAGACAAATAAATCAAAAATAAAGAAACGAATGCTCTTGTTGTCTTCTGCAATTCTTTGCTGACCTAATCTTTTTCTTCAATCCCTCAAATATACGTTGCTTTCAAAGCCTCATACCTTCTCAAAAACCGTATCCTCTTTCACACATAACCAGAGTTTCACCTATTGATTTCCGAGAGTCTGGCCCCAGCTTTCAACAAATTGACCGCCCGACAAAACGGCTTTTCCCCTCCCTCTCTCCCGGCACTCAAACCCTCTGTTTCCCGTATATCAGTCGCTGATCTGGAAGCGATCTCGATGCGATTTCGATGTGATTTACGACCTGACAATCTGACTGGATTTGCGACCCCTTTGCCTTCAAGATGGGCCGTGCCTGCCTTCCCGCTCCCGCCACTCACCCCATCTCCCCACCACCTCGCACGGCGCGTGCTCCTTGCCCTTTCCTTGCTCGTGGCACGTGCAAGGTTCCCTTGTGTTTGATCATATTGAAACCCTGAGCAAATAGAAGATTTACGACCGCCCTGATAACCTGAGAGATCGATAGTCTCTTCAGTGTGTTTTCGGTTGTTTTTCAGCCGATGTTAAGTGCACGTTCGCCAGCTCGCATTAGCTGCCCCTTGTTATCATTTGGTGCGGCGTGCGAACCCTCGTTTATTGTCGCTTCTTGCGGAGGTGAACCATCGGGGATTTGGCCGAAGACAGCTACAGATTTAGGACTTATCGACCAGGGGGTTTCCGGCCGGAGATGGCCGCATAAAAGGAGAGTTTAGTGTGCAGCAAGTATTAACAACGGTTGTTTAATCAGGTCATGAATAATATTCCGTGTGCACACACATGTCTTCTTTTCGTAGAGTCAGAACAATTCTTTCAGTAAACATGATGTTGTACAAAGCGGCTTGAATGGAAGTTTAACGCTTTTTACCATAGGAAAACTTCTCTAGACTCATTAAGAAGTGGTGACCATCTGAGACTGTACATTCCATAAAGTTCTTCGGGTCGGTTGGATGTAAATTTGTCACATTGAACTTGGTTTCACTGGAAACATCAGAGAGGTGCTACTGTCAACAGCCCAGGAAGTTCTAGGGCGTCAAAGGAAGAAGAAACAACCACGGGACAAGAACGACATCTTAGATATATGTGACCAAAGGAGGGCTTTGAAGAAAGAAAGAAAGAAGTGAACTGCGCCATGAAGAAAGGGATGAAGGTATCTAGGGAAAACTGGATCATGAGCCAATGCCGCACCATAGAGGAGGGAATGGAACAGGGTGACAAAAAAAATGCCTACCAACTACTTAAGACCCCCACCAAGACAGGTCAACGAAAGACTTCAGTCATCGAATACAGAAATGGTCACCTTCTCACAGAAACCAACGCTGTACTCAATCAATGGACTGAATATTGCAAAAACCTTCACAACTTCTAGCTAAAGAGATACATCGTTCAAAACAACCAGACCAGAACTAGTAGACATGCAGACTAAACAGTCCTACAGGAGGAGGTCGAAAGAGCTGTACAGTCTGGGAGGAAAGTTTCCAGCCGTTGATAACGTTACAGATGAGCTGCTGAAGCAGGGCGGAAAAAAAACTACAAAGGTCCTCACAGTCCTGTGAAAAAAAAGTCTGGAAACGCGAAGAATGTCCCAGTCAAATGGACGCAGTTACTAGTCATGCCCCTCCCAAAAAAATAAGCAACAAACAGTGACAAAACTACAGAACCATAAGCCTAATCAGCCACTCAAGCAAAGTCACCCTAAAAGTAATAAAGCACCACCACGGAGGAACTGCTAGCAGAGGAATAGGGTGGTTTCAGGTCAGTTAGAAGCACAGCTGAGCTGATCTTCAACTGTCACATTCTTACAGAGAAGCATCTTCAGCATTAGCGGGACCTCTATCGCCTCTATCACTTCATAGACTTTAAAAAGGCATTCCACCGAGTCTGGCACGAGGGACTAAAGCACGTGACGCGAAAATTCAACATCAAAGAAATATTAAGCCATCGAAATGCTGTATAATAAGTCAACGAGCGCAGAACTGCTGAAAAACCAAACAGGAGCTCACTTTCGCATTACAGTAGGGGTATGTCAAGGGTGCCCTTATCAAATCTTCTTACAGAACAGCATGCATGAAACTCTCCACGACCACCATACTTCCATTTCCATTGATAGAAGGCCGATATGCAACCTCCGCTTTGTAGACGACATCGATCTGTCAGTAGGTACTAACAAAGAACTTCAAGACCTCATCAACTGACTGACAGTTTGAACGCATATGGAATGGAGACTAGCACTGACAAAAGACAAAGTTATTATCATTGGCAGCGGCAAAGCAGAGATCTCTATGAACGGGATACCCTCTCCAAAGACGACAGGTCCACGCCAGATATCAAACCTATTCATATATTCTTTCATTTTTATCACACGCAACGAAACGTTTGACATTGCTCCGGCATTACATTACATTGACATTACATACAAGCAACTGCTGTCACAACTAACTTGTGGATTACAACACTAATGTCTGCATTGCAGCGGACTGCTGGCCGTCCAGAGCGAGGCTCGCACGTTGACAGGTGACACGGCTGGAGAGGTCGAGAAAATCGACGAAAGCAATTAGTCGGCTCAGGCCGGGGTTTCCTTTATAATCAACCTCCAGCCTCAGCGTGCACAGCCTGCAGTTGACACAGTCGTCGTCTTGGGTGGGTGGTTGGGGGTGTGATGGTTGGTGGTGGTGGTGGTGGTGGTATGTGTGTGTGTGTGTGTGGGGGGGGAGAGAGACAGTGGGATGCGACGACTCAGAGGTTGCGGAGAACATAGTCCTTCTTTTTGCTTATTATTGCAACATGAATCTCGGAACATATAAATTCAAAGTGCATGTCCAAATATAGGAACAATGATGGCCAGCCACAATGCTGAGAATTCAGGTGTTCATAACTGCTACATGAACATCGAACTTTCCACCATTCGCATTTTACAATACATTCACAATGCATTACATTTAATTATACAATCATATTTGAACTCATTTTGCACTCGTTCAGATATTTTTTCATTCTTATCACACTGTATATACAGTAAAAGCAAGAGCAAGAAAGTAAAGGAAGACGTATTTGTAAGAGGAAGGTGTTGGGAAGAATTAGTTAGTAACTAAGGTTATATCACAATAAGCAGCCGACTTGAAAACAAGCGCCACATGCAGAGAAAGAAACAGTCTGTCCGAGACGAGATTTGAACTCAGAACAACCAGTCTTCACGGTACTGGTGACAGGCGTTAACCCACAGCCTTCACAGAATAAAAATTTGTGCGTTCACCGCTGCACTACCAGGCCACCTGAAAGAGGAATGGATGAGGAAGGAAGAGAGCGAAACAAAAGAGGAGGTAATAAGTCAATGAGACCAGCTGAGTTCTCGGCACTTGCTGAACATAATGTTTCCATAGTTCACATCTGCCTACATTATTATTTGTGACACTAATATATATATATATATACTGTATCGATATTTTACAATTCAAAAACTTGAACAGACGGTGTGAAAATTTTCTATTAGCACAGGTATAAATGATGTGGTGCACATGGTCTTCTTGAACACCTAATTAAACCAGTTTATAGCTGAAATAAAAACAATTCTTAGAAATGTGCATAATATATATTATATTGACCGACACACCAAAACAACACTGTCATAGCCGATGACTGTTTGGTCATCACTGAAGAAAATTTCAAAGAATTGAAATTCTTTCTTGGAAATAGAAACTTGTTGGTAATAGTCTATGAAGAAAGCTTACTTGAAACCATTTAACTGTTAATCCACTATTTTCATAGGCTGCTTAGTGAGAACAAGTTTCAGTTGTATCTTATGAAAGTTAGTATTCCACTTAACAACCCTTGCTGACAAAAACTATTTTCTGCCGTGAACTGATTTAAGGTGTTAGAGGTTTATGAGAAGATTGACAACCGTAAAGGGTTTATGAGTAAAATCCCCGTCTGCTCAAAGGGCGGATGATTAAATATCTTTGAAGAGCTGCCGGATCGAAACCCGTAGGTCACTGAGATGTGAGAACTGACAGTCTGACCCTGCCCAGCAACATCCGGGTCACTGATAGTTCACGCCCAGGAGTGTGGACTCACTGGCCAGATGGTCGAAGATGGCTCCAGAGAGACCGGGGCTCTGGCAGACGACAGGAACACAAGTAAGGTGAAAAGGTCACATTGCTCGATTGACTGCTAGCCTTCTGTTTGTTCCTCGTTTCTCTTCGTCGATCTTCATCATTTATTCATTCTGGTCTTCTCGCGTTTTTTGGGTGGGTGGGTGGTTGAGAGGAGGGTAAAAGGAAGGGGATATAACAACGCGCAAAGGCATCGGTGAATAATAAACAAATAGCTTACACACACACACACACACACACACACACACACACACACACACACACACACACACACACACACACACACACACACAGAAGCTGTGGAAGAGAGAGTTGTAGAAAAAAAGAGGGAAAAATAAAGCGAAGGAAAAGGAGAGAGAGAAGGGGGAAAAGAGACGACAAAGACGCGATAAAATAGAGAGATGAACGAGGAGGGCATCGGGAGGAGGGGATGAACAAGCTTCATCCCCTCCTCCCGATGCCCTCCCACTCACACGGATCCTAACATCACAGACAGATCTTCCCTGAAGGCAAACTCAGTGATAAGAGTTCCATCCTCTTAAGGTTGCTGGGGATCGAGGCGTGAGCGAGGGCCTTCTGTAGTCTGGCGGGCGCCTCACTCAGGTGATATTGCTTCAAGACAATAGCTTCTCCACAAAATGGCCCCCACTCTCCTCTCGCTACACAAATAACCAATAAGTTTCTAACCAAACGAGAGACAAAACGAGGTATTAATGCTTTGAAACTCAGCAGATATCATGCTTTCATTGATGTCAAAGAGCCCTTTTCTAGTTATTTTGCTATTTGTTTAATTTTTTGTTTTGTTTTGTTTTATTGATGCTTAATTTTTCTTGTTTTGCAGTTTGCTTCCTTGTTATTTTGAAGTCCGTTTCCTTTTTTGTTTTGTGTGTGTTGTTTTTGTTAATTTTTTGTTGTTTTGCAGTTTGCTTACATGTTATTTTGCTATACTTCTCAATGCTTTTTTGTTGTTTGTGTCCTTATTGTTTTGCTGTTCGTTTTCTTAATGTTGTTGTTTATTTTGCTTGCTGGAGTTTTTGTTGTTTTGATGTTCGCCTTGTCTACACGCAACGGTTACGCCTACATTGGAGACATACAGTGAAACAGACACAGAATTCAAACACTCCCAAAAAGATTATTATTTGAAAAAAAAGTCATTAACAAAACTCCGCCAAACAGAATAGAAAGCCAGCCTTGGGGCTACCTGATGTTAAACCCTCCCCCCCACACACACACACACACGAACACCATCTCCACCTACTCCTCTAAAAGCCGCTTTAAAATTCTACACCCCCAGCTTCTATCTTTCTGTGAAATGACATTGCAGGCACATCCATTCACTGCTATTTACTATTTACTATTCCCTTTCCTAGAAAATCTTGCTACAGGCTTTAGACACACAGTCACAGCGGTCTTTTATGATGGGAGTGTAAAAAGAAGCAGGTCTGATAAAGGAGAAGTTTTAGCACTAAGTTTTGTGGAGCACTAAATTGCTTTTGCTTTCCGAGTTACCGTCTTACGAGTTTGGCACATGCCCAGGATCCAGCTCAAGGGACTAAACTTAAAGCAGATTAGTTCTCACCTGATCGATATGTGGCAAACAGGCCTGAAATCCCACAGCCGACAGCCGGTCAAAAGCGCACGCGAAGAGTTGAAGAGAAAATCACGGCGATAAAGCGATAAACTTTCAGCCTGCGTCTCCAGAGCTGGTGGCAGGTGACACCTTTTCTCCTCTGATATCAAACCTCACAGGTAGCTGGGTCTGCACGAGCGTTCGTGTCTCCATTCTATACAGGAGCGCTGCCATTCATTTTACAGGATGAATGAACCCTAGGGACAGTGTACGGAAGGGACCACGAGGCTGATGAAACCCACCCCAGCTCCGACACCAAGCAGCCAGTTCATGGAGAAATGAAGACGCACACTGATGGCTGCTTGCATGGAGAGAATGAATGGCTCAGACCCCCGCAGTCTCTATGTCGAAGTCTGAGATTCAAACAGCAATGAATTAATAGAGTTGGCTAGCCTTGTAAACCCCACTTTTCTGTGTACATCGTCTTTGACTTTCTGTGTTAAGGATGACACCAGACTTCTTTGCTCGTGCATTACATTTCTGAAACACAAGACCATTAATTAATCTGCTGACATGTCTGAGGGGACGACAATAGACTCTGGGATACAGGTACATGTTTACAATATGATGCCATATGTGCAAACACAAAACGGTAAAAACTAAGTGTGTTTGTTGCACTAGCATCATTTTGAAGCAAGTCGAGATTTGTTGCTGATGCTATAAATTATACAATTTTCTATATGATACATTATCTCTATGCTCCTCGAGGAGTAACAAGAAATGATGATGATGATGATGATGATGATGATGATGATGATGATGATGATGATGATGATGCATTGTCTCATTGACACATTAATTAATCTGGAGTTGAGAGTGCATATCATATTAACTTGTCACAAAAGTGGTGACATCTTAATAAGATTAACCTTCCTTGTAGAGGAAATCTCTAACTGACATCAAGGAAATATTCTGTATGCAGGATGACTTGTGAAGGACGGATATGCAGCGATGGGATTATGGGAGTGTTGGGAACAGTCGATGTCTCGACATGCCTTCGACAGTAACCAGAAGAAAGACGCTAGAAAATGATGATGATGATGATGATGATGATGATGATGATGATGATGATGATGATGATTCATATATAAGGACAGGGGGACAAACACATACCCACAGGTAATAATAATAATAATAATAATAGTAAAGATTTTTATAGCGCATATTCACACTCGTAGAGAGCATGCTCTTAGCGCTTAAAACGGGGAAGAGACGTGGACTAAGTAGATACAGAACACAGGGGACGAAAGAAAACGACAGTACTGACAAAAACAGATAACAAAAGGCATCAAGTAACAGGAACAGAGAAAAATAGTGATGGGTAAAGTAGCAAGAGGGAAGGGGGGGGTAAGGACTAGCATTGTGGACTAGGAGTAGTGCTCAAGGAAGAGGTGCGTTTTCAGTGCAGATTTGAAGGATTCAATTGTAGGAAGGTGGCGGATATGGAAAGGAAGAGAGTTCCATTGTTTTGCAGCACAGTAGCCAAAAGTCCTGTGACCATATGTTGTTGTTCTGGTGACAGGAACAGTCAGAGTACGGTTGTCAGAGGAAGAGCGGAGTTGTCTGGCCGGAGAGTAAGGGATGAGAAGTTCAGAGAAATAGTCAGGACAGGAGCCAGCAAAGAAATTAAAACACAGCACAGACAGTTTGTACTGGATGCGAGAACGGACGGGTAGCCAGTGTAGAAAACGAAGGAGAGGAGTGACATGGTCCCGTTTCCTTGCTCTAAGTACCAGACGTGCAGCGGAGTTCTGTACTCTCTGGAGTTTCTGAATGAGGGATGAGGGGCAGCCTGCCAGCAAGGAGTTGCAGTAGTCAAGTCGTGAAAGAACAAACGCACAGACAAGAGTGTTGGTGGCACGTGTAGAGAGAAAGTGACGGATGGCACTGATCTTACGGAGCTCATAGTAGGCAGACTGACAGACAGCTGTAACATGTTTATCAAGGGTACACTTACGCACGCACAATACACACACACACGCACACACGTGTAAATTCAAGACCATTCAGAGAACCACTGCACACCTGGCTTTATAACAAACATATGACACAGGTGACCCGCTACGTTTGCCAGTCGAACAACGAAACGAGATTTTCCTTGTACTAAGCTGAAGTCAAAATTGAGAAAAAAGAGAACTTCAAAGGTAATGGAGCAAGCAGGCTTTAGTAAACTGTCAGGAAGAGTTTGATTTTCTCTTTAATAGCCTAAATAATCGAGTTATTTTTTAAAAACCTGGTTAACATCAAGTGTTTTTTTCACGATCCATTGTTTTTTTTACACGATGCGTGTTTTTCACAGCTACATCTATCACAAATTATGTCACAGTTTCAAATATGCTATATTTGTTTTGGAAAAGCTTGATCTTTTTATGGAGAAGGAGAGAGCGGGAGGAAGAACGTGTTGATACTATCTACCTTTTCTGTGGCGATCTCTTGAGGTAAAGGTAAAAGGTAAAGGTCACCCCTTAACCTTTTCAAGTCGTTCGGAGGTGAGGTGTCGGAGACTTCACATTTTTCGGGGCCAGTGAGGGCGGTGGCCATCTTCTCTCCCTCCTACCCCCCCCCCCATCCTTTGGAGTCAGGTCGAGTGGTCGATTGCTGGGTCGACTCACTCGACTGTGGTGAAGCTTGCAACATCGAACCAGCGCGCTTCTGAGTTCGGACGAACGCAGATTTTTGTTACAGCTGAAAGTATATTCATTTATTTCCTTTCTTAACACAGTTTGCACATGGCTTACAATACCCATGTGTTTTGAAAATTAAGAAGCAAGATGCAATGAAAAAAAGGCATCAATATTTGATTGCAAACCATTAGTTGCGGAAACGAAAACTTGTGTGCAGTTATCGCTACCATAGCAGTTGTCTAGCCCAAGATAAAGAAGATATTCATCGCTTGAACATGCCCTCATGTTGGTCATCACACACAAACCAGGAAAACTTTCTTAGAAAAACCTTCGCATCAGTGACATAGTGACGAATGCAATGGCTGGTGAGACTTTTGATGCGTGGCCTCCTTTCGCCGCCAAAAACATGTTTCTGTGAGCTTTCAATTATTATAATTATACTAGGTGTTATTATTCAATCAAGAAAATCGGATTCCTTCACTCACTCACTCACTCACTCACTCACTCACTCACTCTGAGAGATCGGAACTGATTTTAACTGCTCTTGATAAATTTTTGGCTATCCCATCTCTGGCATCACCATTAATGCCATATGTCATTCTAGTCGAGACATTTCAGCATTCAGTACATTGGCTACAAGCTTTGAGGGCTGAAGAAAAGGGGTTAAAACATCCACTGAGGGCTGAAAAAAAGGGGCTAAAACATCCACTGAGGGCTGAAGAAAAGGGGTTAAAACATCCACTGAGGGCTGAAGAAAAGGGGCTAAAACATCCACTGAGGGCAAAAGAAAAGGGGTTAAAACATCCACTGAGGGCTGAAGAAAAGGGGCTAAAACATCCACTGAGGGCTGAAGAAAAGGGGCTAAAACATCCACTGAGGGCAGAAGAAAAGGGGTTAAAACATCCACTGAGGGCTGAAGAAGATGAAATTTTGACACCGACTTTTACAAAAATACAAGGACCACCGACATAGTCTCAAAAAGGTACACAACCAGAATTTATTTTGTTTATTTTAAGTAAATTACAGAAGTTAACTAAAAGTAAAAGTGAAATGAGGAATTTCAATTGATGTTTTTATTTCAGTGCAGGTAATTCAGGAATGACATTTAATGCTATTTTCTTGGTGTCTCATTGTTAACACCATACTTAACATTTATTTCGACGTGTCATTCATCACACACACACACACACACACACACACACACACACACACACACACGCACACACACACACATTCAGCTCCTTCAGTCAGTTTCCAGCCAACCTCTTCATTTCAGACCACTTTAATAATAATAATAACGGAAATGTATATAGCGCATTTCCCTGCTTTACAGAAGGCTCAATGCGCTTTACACAGAAATTCAAAGACACAAATTCGCTCAACCGACAAAGTGAAACAGACTAAAACATGTCCACAAACAATGGTACAGAGATATATCAACAAAATTAATACACACACACACAATAATAAAAACACGTACACGGACGCACGCAAAGTAACATCCAAATGTAATGTTTATAGAAGGACGAAAGGGAGGAAGAAAGACATGAAGCCAGTAGTCGGTAACAGTTTGCTCAACCCAATTGAAAATCTGTAAGCGAGGCTGCAAATAATAATGAAATAATGACGTTGGCTTGTATAGCGTCATATCCTGGCCTGTGGACAGCTCAAGGCGCTGACGTCAAAATGTGGGTGTGTAGCGGGCCGTCACCTCCACGTCACAGGGCAGCACTTTACTGACTACACTGACAAGCACGGACCAGCCCGTCTGTCAAGACTATTTCCTGACAACCCTTAGTGTCTACTATCTGCTACCCAGTGAGTAGACAACAAGTTCCAGACTCTAAAATGTCTCCTGTTGATGTGAAGTCCGTCGTACTCTCTACACCATCCCATTGAATTTCCCCGAATCTAAGGTTCTTTTTAATCTCCAAAGTTTTAAAACCAGAAGCTAATTTTTTCTGGGACACGATTAAAATATTGAAAGAAACAACCTTGTATTTAAAACATGTTTCAAGTGCTAAGAGATATAAATAGAGATACAAGAGATATAAATTGTAAAGTGTTACTCAGTCTTCATCTTTTCAACACGATGAATTAAGTGTGTTTGATATCATTCCATCCCTTTCTTTCCCTCTGTTCACCCTCATCACCCACGCACTACCTCAATTCTGCCTCAACACGCACACACTCGATTAACAATAAAGGATCTTTTATATCAAGGACAGCACACAGGGTTACAAAAAATAGTCCCATATATTGGTCACTGTGGCAGTGTCATAATATAAAAGTCACACTTTTAGTCTCTTCCATGTTAAACGATCTTTTCATGTGTTCAATGATTTTGAGAGTTGAAGTTTTTGATGTGAACCAGGTTGATTCATCAGAATAAATGCGAATGTATAAAAACAACTCCACCGAGACCGTTTTACAACATAGTTTTAAACATTCTGATAATTTGTTGTTTAAATTACTTTGTCTATTTAATGTTTAACTGGGTAACATAGTATTGGTGAGCAGCCGCAATTTCCAAGTGATCTTTAAGTTAAAAATCTCACACAGTCAGGGTCAGGTGTTGTAGAATACCACGCAGGTCTCTTTTCCTCTCTTCCGTCCCAATTCCCTCCAGGCTCCCTCGGTGCTCTCGGTTTTAGTGGAAGTATTTCAATGGTGTTACAGGCGCAGACGGGGAACTTGCGCACCTGCATTACAATGGTGTGACAGGCGCAGGCGGGGACCTTGTGCACCTGCCTGTCCTGGCGGGTTTGAGACGACCGAGCGCCAAGAAGCGAGACTATCGGTCGTCTGCTCCTGAGCCTCTCTTTCGCTCGCACAGTCGTTTGCCACCGCGGGCTTGACTCATCCATTCCACCGATCGCTCGCTTGCCTTTACGAGGCGGTCGCACGCACGGCTGAGGCCACTTGTTGGCGAGGGACGCTGTCGTCAGGAGGAGATTTCCAATTGCCAGCGGTCGTATTTAAACCGTTTGTGGATCAGTGTCATGTTGACTTCGGATGCCAACTGTTTGTCGGGAAGCATAGCCTGTCCGGACGAGCTGTAGTGTAGGAACTAACATTTTAGCTTGGAGCACTTGATTCTGCAGGGCGGACAACGATTAACCCCTCATAGAGACTCGGTAAGCCCCCTCTCATCTTCAGACCACAACAGACGACATTCTTTACTAAGCTCAGGTGAGTATTTTTTTTCTTTTAATATGATGCCTCGATGTGATTGTTGTTCGTTTCCTCAAGCAGGTGCCAACAGATCATGCAGCACAGTGTAGGGTCGCTGCTTTCAGGGTTGTGTAGCATAGCGAACACTGTTTAGGTAGACCTTTATTCTCCCTCTGGCGACAGTTTGGGGGTTATTGTAACAGTTTGACAAGGCTGGTGACCTGCCTTATCGCCGCCAGTGTTTGCGGTGGTGCAGCAAGTTCGTCGTGGCCTATTTAGGAAGTTGGCGCCTGTTAGTCGGTTTTGGACTCGTACACCTGTCCAGAGGTGGAAGTCGTGATAGGGACGGACGGAGTTTGATGGGGGGGGGGGGACCAGCAGAATTGTCAACTCTAGCTCTCTTCCTCTAACATCACAGGCCTACAGATGTATCTTTCCACACGAAACTTTTGATCCATAAGCCCATGTTGCAAATGTCTCATAGCTATCGAGCGAACACCAGTAATAAATACAGAGTTGAGTAGTCTGGCTCAGTATCGTGTGCGAGGGGAGACGAAGGTGACAAGATTTATTGGTTGTTAGCTCAGTGTAACAGATCGAGTACTGACATGTTCTCTCTAAAGTTGAAGCTACTATTCTCACGCACGTGTCGCATATTATACATAAATCCAACCCTCAAACAAGGTGATGAATTTAGGTATACAGTCTTATGCTTATAGTCATGAAAAAACCCCAACACTTATTAATATATAATTAATACTAAATTTTAAAATGGGAATTGTTATTTTTTTTGGTTTAAAGCAAGTTGATGTAAATTTACCCATCCCAGTTTTTCCCTTTAATAATAATAATAATAAAGGTATTCATAAAGTGCTATCTCTTGGTACAGCAATTCAGAGTGCGCATTTAAAAAAACTTGTGCATACACATGCATGCATACCTAGACATACACAGTCACATTTTATGGCATGAAGAAAAGATAAGATTTCAGAGACATCTTGAAAGAAGAGAGGGCAGGTTTAAAGGTGAATATGAGTGGGCGTTCGTTCCAGATGAGTGAACCGGAGACAGAAATAGAAGAGACCAAATGTGCAAAGTCTTGTTCTAGGAATAACAATTTTGAGAGGGAGGTAGTTTTAGATGCCAGTTTTTCTAAAAATGTTATCTACAAAGATCTGACATTCCACAGTTTTTCCAACAATGTTAGCTACATATAAGAATAATGACATTAAGCTAGATGCTACTGCTGCTGATGATGAAGATAAAAATGATGAAAATCATCATGACTTTGATTCATGTGAAGCTACTGAAACTTTCTCTAATTATGTGTAGTATAAGATCGAGTTTTCTTCTGTCTTGCAAGTCAAATATGTTTTCTATAGAGGCATATCTGTGAAATATGTTGTAAATATGCCGGCATAAATTTATATGTATTATAAGTTGACTCCAGAAAAAGACCTTTTGATAAAAGGCTTTATAATACAATTGTTATGAAAGTACTAAACAGTATAATTGTCACAAAGGTAACTGACGATATAATTTTTATGAAAGCAGAATAAAAACCACATTTTTATCATTTAACAATCTTTATGCATCTGTATTATAACTTTTTTCAAGACAAGTTGTCCAGCATTTATAAATACTCAACATTTGTTTTGTAGAACTAGGACTTTCTGTAATAAATTTTTTGTATGCAGGATAGACAGGTCATGTAGCTATGTCAGCCATGACAACTGTATCAGCATTCTGTCCTATAGATAACAAATTTAGTTAATTGAGTAACCAGAGCCAATTTTTTTTAAAACTGCAGTATTTCCTCCAGCACTGTTTATTAATGTGTGCAGTTTAAATTTGCTTGACATTCTTCCATGCAATATGCAATACTGGGAGAGAGCAAGAGAGAGAGAAAGACCGCGTGGTTGTATGTTTAAGGAAGGGATACAAGTCTATACACACAACTCTAATATAGTAGTGAGGGGCATCAATATATGCTACTCCTGCTTATTAATGGTTAACATTTGTTTCATTATACTAATGTAGTGCATGGAAGATTTTAAAGTAAAACTGATTTTTTTTCACTATTTAACATTCTTTCTTGTTTTATAGAAAGCTTGCTAGAGGTTTAGCTGTTTTACTTTAGCCCTGGAAAAGCTAATGACAAAGGATGCTTTTTTTGACAGGGCATGTTTTATGCAGGCATCTTGTTACTAGCTGTAGTCTGCTTCTTCGACTAAAATGAGCTGTAGCTTTCTACAGAATTAATTATGAGTCATGTCACTTTTCTTTTCCTTCTTAGGAAATTTTTGACTTCTTCTTTGTTTTGCTGAAGAACCTATAGATGCCACATGTGTACATGCCTTTTCTTGAGAATGTGTCACATAGGGTTAGCTTAAATGAGTGTAACACTGCATCACACTTCTGTGTGGCACACCCTTTCCACCACCCGAAGAGTAACACATCAACTCTTATAGCTAAAGCTGACACTGGTGCATTAGGGGAAAGAGAAAACAGTGTTCTCCAGCTGGATGATTAATCCAAATTTCAATGTGACATCAAAAGGAAGATAATTTTTTAAAATCCACAGCAGTGATGAGGATTACTCTTAAAAGTTTTCTTTCCTGCCATCATAAGGGTTCTTGTCATGTCATATTTCACTGGCAGCACGCTTAGCTGGAAAAAAGAACAAAAAATAAATTTCAGAAGAAAAATGGACACTGAAAGTAAAATAAAATCGTAAAGGATGCCCCATTTTCCCTCTTTTTTTTATCAGTCATCATCCTGGGTGTTCATTTTTACTTGGAGGATTACCAGTGCTACTGATATCATTACCACTGGCATGTCTTCTTATGATTATTCGTCCTCTTTTTGCTATTATTCGATTATCTTTTTCCTCTTTTTCCTCCATTCTTCCTTGTCTCCTGAGGTGTCACCACCCTACCCGAAATCCCACTCCTCCACGCCTAGCAACTCCCTTAACCCTTTACCCCCCTTAAAAAATCCCTATTCATGGTTGCGCGTGCTCTGGTTCGATTTCGCCTCGGATTAATTGGAAGCGAGCAGTCAGGCCTTGTGGGTGCACTCTAGGCTCACTTCCTGGGGAGGAATGAAGTGCTAAGTCCCCTCAGAAGGGCCCTGTAACTCAATAAACCAGCGGCATGCCATCACATCAGTGTCTGCACTCTTCCGGCGTGCTCTGGCATTTGTCACCTTGTCCCCTGCCTGACACAGGCCCCAAAGCGCTAGGGACTAACGGTTTCATAGTGCGAATTACTGGCTGGTGTGAACAGGTCGCTGCGTGGTTGGTAAAGGTATTGTTCGGTCACGATTTTCCTGCATGATTGTAAGATTGGTGGTGCCTGCGCAGTTACGAGTCATGACCCTCTTGCATGGTTGACACGTAACCAGTTACTTCTTGGTTAACTAACTTTTCATGAAACACTGAGTTCGCCCAACAAGATCGGGGGGAAGTGAGGGAAGGCGGGTGATAGTTAACGTACCCGTGGTTAGGAAGGAAGGAGGGACGGTGACTAAAAAACATCAGAAGCGACATCATTGATTTTAAAACAACTGCGATGAACCACGGACTTGTATTACTGGACTGCTTGCAGACGATTTTTTTGTTTCAGTGAAGTCACAGAACGAGGCTGGTTACGAAATAGCTTCCGGTTTATTCGCATTCATTGTTAAGGCTCGCCGAGACTAACAGCGGAGAACTTCGCAAGAGGCTCAGCGTTGGTCTCGGCAGACAGACAGCGGTCCACCCATACACGTACACGTCCGTGGGTGAACGATACCGAAAAACGTTTGTGGAAATTGTCATTCACAATGTTCAGGGGGAGAGGGTGAGCAAGGGACAGAACAATGCAGGCGCTAGCCGGATGTTGGTGTAAAGTTACTAAACAAAATATACGTAGTATAAGAAGTATCTTGATGTTAGATCATCCATCTACCGTTCGGTGCCAGGCGATGTGCAGCGCACCTGCACTGACCGAGGGCGGGAAAACGCGACACCAGCACCCAGTGCTCGCGCTCCCAAACACCCGGTGCTCGCACATTCTTTCTGCGGTTGCAAGGTTTACCTCTGCTGCCATCGTGTGTCGCATCGCGTTATAAGAAAGTAGCGCGAGGGCTGTAGTTATTCCTGTTCACATGTACGAGCGCCATATGCAGCCCGGCCCACCGCTGTCTCTGTCTCTCTAGTAGCTCGCTTTATGTTGCTAGCGCCAGCGAGAGGCTGCCGAGAGCAGACAGAAAACACCTAACTTGTAAATGGCCGTGGATAGGTGATAGGCTGGGCCGTGTAAACCTGGCACAACTCGGTGTCACCAGCATCACATGCATACAATCATATTGTCTTCCTCCAACCTTCCCGTGACCTATAGCCACCGCCAGTTACAAACAAGTACAAATTACATGGGGCAGTTCCTTCCTTTTAAATTCCCGATAGAAGGAAGCGAAAGAAATTTCCAGAACAAAGAAAGTTTTCTAGTGAAAAGAAAGGAGTGATAACTTTCTATTTAGAGAGCAGTATCCAGGAGTGTGAAGTGGAACCGTTCCTCTGTAAAGACAACACGAGGACGTTCCTTGTCGAGTGGACACGATCTGTAGAGAAGTATGTATCCATAACAGTGTAGATGGTCAGCCAAAAAGTTGGTTTCTCCGGCTGAAGAAACTGAGTACCGATGTGGTTAATACAGGGACAAAATGTTGCTTTTGTTTGAAGGTCAGGAGATAACCGAAAAGATGAGCGTAGTACAGCAAAGACGCGAGAAATATTTTGAAATCTGCTTATGTTTTATTTTTAAATCAGTAATAAAAGGCAATGAGAGTGATAATGATATACCACCAAATATTAATTTCCACCAATTTCTTTTAGACTCATACAAAGGAAGCAAGAGGGTTGTTTTTCTAGACAGTGGATAGCACGCAGCATTTGTTCGCAATGTAGAAAGTAAACAAGGGAAAGCGGTGAAGAGGGAACGAGTCTGACATTGTGGCGAGGGGAGTAGTGCACGCGCTAGTGTGGCGGGTGAAGGGACGAGCATCAAACAGGCAGGGCCTTTGTGCACGCGCTCGACGGTGCGGCTGCTGGCCCCAGCGGTCTGTCGTACTCGCTGAGTCAGAGCTGATGAGGATGAGCACGCAGTCATCAACCACCGAAATGCAGTTACAGAACCAGCGGCACTATCCTCAGTCCCCCCCCTCTCTCGCCTCCAACCCCATCTTACTCTCCTCTCCCCTGCTGTCCACCGGGTTTCGTAATTGATTGACCATGGGAAGTGGTCAGCTGTGTCACCAGAACTGTCTGTTCTGTCCGTATGGCTCCGAACCGCATCTCCTTGTGCACTGGCACGGAAAATATTGCCACTGTCACATCAACAGAATCCATCGGCTCCCCCATTTCTCTTTTGCAGATCCCACATCACCTCCACCCACCCACCCACCCCCTCCAACGCACGCATCTCCTCCCAACAATCCGTTTTCCGGCTCTCGACAGCAGACTGCCCCACGTTCCATGCCGCCACCTTTTCGTCTTTGCCTGGCGCGAGTTCCTCCCGACTGGCTTGCGTGAAGCACGGGAACTTGAAATATTGGCAAGTCACATCACCCTCAAATCCCGCCTCCAGCCGGCGAATCCCTTCTTAAGCCTCTTTCACCTCTCGCATCCATTGCCGCTTCAGGGAAGATGCACCGCGCATCAGTTTGTGTCCCTCAGCTCGGAATTGCATTTTGCCCGAACAGCTTCCCAGCCGAATGCTTGATTTCCGTTATTTCTTTTTTTGTTTTTGTCTCCAAATAGGCTTTTTTATGATGTTGATGGTGGTGGTGGTGGAGGACGAGAAGAAGGAGGAGGAGGGTTATATTTCTAGAGTTTCACGCTCCAAGTGTACCCTCAGTCTCCTTGCCGTTCACCGACTCCGCTATTCATTGTCGATCCATTTCCAGTTGCCACCACCCCCTCATCTATCCGTCAGCTCCCCACCAGCAGCATCCGTCTTAGGGCCTGCGTGCTCCCTGCGCACGTCCCCACCGCTGCAACCCCCTCCTTCCTCAGTTTCTGTTTCCAATTTCTCAGTCTCTCGCCTGACTGCAGAAGGGACAACCCCTTTCCTCGCAGGATCGATGGTTACCGGTAACTATTGAGATGGATTTTGTGGCCAAGGAGAGATTTATAGACTGTGGGCTGTAAGCCGAGAGGGAGAAAGGCCGAGGGGATAAATCCGTAACCTCCCTTTTGATGCCCCGATTAATATTTTATTGAGTGTGCAATTAATTGTTGAACTTGTGTTGATTCCTAACTTCCCTCTTTCAGACTGATTGATCGCAGCGGAGTTAAACGTAAACTGCAGTGTTAAGAATGACCACAGAGGCCAGGCTAAAAACAAAAAAAAAACAACAACAAAAAGTGGAGGGGCACACTAAAGACCACTGTGTGGAGCATACTAAATATCACCGGGCACATGGCGGATCGCTCTGGGTGATTTCTAGCGGAAGGCAGGATTTGGGGGGAATCGAAATTCGATTAGCGACCCTGCAGCTCTTTTGTTTCTCTAATGTGTTTACGTGGAGCAGGCTGCTGCGTGTTGCCACCGTTATGATTAAAAATGGAAAGAAAATTTGATACGCAAGAAAAATCAGGGAGGAGTGGGGATGGGCTGCATAGATTGATCTCACTGGATGGAAGCAGTAGAGACGGAGAATTTAAGAGATATTACCTCGAAATAACAGAGTGTACTGATATAAACAGAACGGCATTATGGTGTTTTTACATGAGTTTACTTGTCTAAATGTCTGCAGAACTGGTGTTTGTTTGTTTGTTTGTTTTTTTGTTTGGTGCAGTGGAATTCCTGGGAAATTTTCCAACCATGGTCGACAGCGCGATAGTCCTGGATATGCACGAAAATTACGAAAATCCAATGGGCTTAACATTTTGAGCCTAAAATAAAAAAAATCATGATGATCTTCTTTAAAGAAAATTCACCAGAATTACAAATATTAAATAAATATCAGGATTAGCGTGAAGGTTTAGAAGTAAGGGTGTCAGTATGAACCAGTGTCAGTCGAAGCTTTTGTTCATAATTAACAAATAATAATTTCAAAAGAACGAATCTTGTCAAACTTTTATTTGCAACAATAATATTCGATCTATTTTTAGCGCATTTCCAATGTCATGCACAGTTGAGACATCAATCCCTGTTTCTCCGAAGCTCGGTATTATTTATCTTCTTTTGTATTCTGACAACAATATTTTCATGACTTTCCCCTCCCTACAGCCCACTGAGAGAAAGTATACCACGTGACAATCTGGTCATGATCGTGACCCAAACTGTTTGCTTCGTGGGTCAGGTCGCTGTAGTCACGTGATTTTCTTCTTTGTCTATAGTAGAATATGGATAAACTAGACAAGCATAAATACATCAGGTGACTGGTTTAAGAAGAAAATAGAGAGATCTCTTCAGGTCCAGTATATCCAGAGCTGGCTAGGAGAGCTAGACTCCAAACAAATATACTCAAGTTATAGAATGTGTAAAAGTACTTTTTCACTAGAACCTTATTTAAAAATACCTCCTCCCTGTGATTATCTCTTTTTAATAAAATTTATAAAATTTAGGACATTAAATAACTGGGTTAAGAACGGAAGTTTTTGATGCACAAAAGACAGCAGCAGCAACAATAGCAATAGCAAAGGCAGCAGCAGCAATTAAGGTCGCAGAAAAAAGAAAAGTTGTACTGTTCGAAAGGACAGTTTCAGTCCTGAAACCAATAAAATAGTTGAGAAATCTGATTCAGAAATAATTGAACTGATGACTGCTAACTGCTCCAGAGGAATCCTCATTACGACCCCTCACTACCCCACCCCCCCAAAAAAAAATCCTTTCCAATGAATCACTCTAAAGATATTGAGATAAGGATGATTGAAGACAATCTTAAACCAACAATATTTCACAGGAAACCAATCTTGTGCGAAGTGTTTTTCATGAGACTCGAGACGGACTGTGTTTGGGAGGGAGGGAGGGGCGGAAGAGGAGACTGAGGGGCAAGAGTGAGGGGCAAAGGTCGAGAGGTGGGCGGGTGTAAGGAAAGGCAGCATAATCAATTATCAGTAATATGGGGCCAAACTAAGAAGGCCCCGGCGACAAGGGAGGTAAAGGACAGCTGGTGGAGATGCGTTGCTAAGGAACCGTTTCGTCTTGACTGTGGGAGTTCTTTGGAGCAGCCGATTGTTGTCTCCTGGCTTTCCGATGGTAACTAGAAATACGACACCCTTCTGATCGACCCCTGTGATCGTTTTCCTGTGCAAGCATCATTCCAGTGGGGCCAAATTTTTTTTCGTTGCTTTTCACAACGGATAAGGAGACAAGTTTGACTTCCCAAGAGTCCTCCTTTTCTTCAGACCAAAGAATTGAGATGAAGCAGCTGTGTGGGACTTGTTGCTTGTTATTTCTAATGACGATATTTGATTTTAGTCCGTCTGCTCGCTTGTCTGTGTGCTTGTCAATGTCCTTTGTGTGTGTGGGGGGGGGGAGAAAGAGAGAGAGAGACTGAGAAAGAAAAAGTGCGCATGCACGAATTCTTTCTTTATTTGCAAAATGTGCGAAAGAAAATATTTTTCTTCAGGCTTCAGACATTTTTTTCTTCCTAGACCCAGCCTGTTTGAGGCTGCCAACCCCCCGGTGTCCTACTTGAAAGCTGCAAGTGAAACTAAATTTTGTGCTGGTGACAGATGCAGCGAGGCAATGTGTGATTTGTTCGCATTGTTTTTGTTTTTGGAAGCATCACCTAAATCGTGTTCTCGGCAGAGAGAAAACTCGTTTATTGCTTTCCAAAATGTCGGCATTAACAAACCATAAATATGCATTTTTTTCCCTTAAACGCTCCATCATTATTAATATTTACACGGGTGACAGATTCTATTGTTATTGAAGTGGGTGCTCTTTGCTTTCTAGTCTTGTGGTTTGCTAAAAAAACCTTGGACTGTCAGGTTTTGTAGTAGAGCAGAATAGCATAGAATTATTTGAATGTCAGCAGACTTAGGCTACTTTTCTTGTTGAGTGTTTCGTAGTATATTATTTTTTCCTATTACCGTTTTCATGACCAAACCTCGCAGAGGTCTGCGTAAAAAATGTCACATCGAGAGAGAGAGAGAGATTTTATTAACTGTTCTTTCCCCTGCAATTGGTATAAATCTTCCCCAGCCTTCAGTGCAAGGGGCGTCTGAGTGATCTCCTCCTGACAAATGGAGTGTTGTAGACCAAAGTCGCAATACAGTTAAAGCTTATGTGTCTTTACATAAATATCCGTTACACAGCACAGGCGGACCATTCATTGATCGAGCTTTTAAAAATGTCGCCTAGTCGTAACAATGGTTAACAATAAAAAAGGGGATATGCTGGCATGGCCGCTGTCACCTCGCATTAAAGTATGGGTGAGTGCGAAGTACGAGTGTGTCGCACCGCTGTAGTCGCGACTCCTGCTGCTGAGGATGATGTTGAAGCTGCTTTCAGCTGGTTGTCAGGCCTGCAGAGGGCGTGTGCAGCAGCTGCCAGTGGTAGTCCTGTCGCTAGGTGTCTTGGCTGTGTGTTTCACTGCGGACAAATATTGACTAAGGCGACATGAACGCAACGGCAACGGCACACTTTGTCAAGGCGCTCGGCAAAGAGGGCGAGGGCGGTGCGGAGCTAACGTTGCGAGGATACGGTCAACACTACACGACTTGGGTGAAGTTACCAAGATATCGACGACGCTCGAGGGCAACTTTTTCACTGCCTTTAAAGCTTTCTTCCACCCTCACCACCTCGCCCCTCTTAGCTTCCCTAATACGACTGTCGTTGAAATGGATCGCAAGAGATCTTTTGATGACAGAAACGTGTTTGGGTGGATCCACAGTCGCAGGAACATTTTCGTTGCATTGTCTGGGCTTCTTCTCTTGTCACTGCGTGCCTACGCAGCGCGCTAGTGGGAAATGTCGATGTTTCCTTACCACCACTTCCACCCCTACCCTGTACTGCAGTCGGCCGAGAGTAATGCACACAACAATGGTTTATTTGAACGCCATAAAGAGCTGCTAATGAAGTCGGACAGCTCGATAATAAACGTCTGAACACAGCAGGCTGGCGACACGTATTCTGTTCTCTCGCAACATCATCTGCATCCGGTCCAGAAGGGGAAGTAAATCAAGCGCACATTAGCACTGTAGTGCGCTGATGAACATTGTTTCCTAGCCCATGAGGATCCATTTCAGAAGTTTAAAAAAAAGCTGACTACTCCAGTGGCACCCCCTATATCGCCTGATTTAGTCGTCGTCTCGTCGAGTTGTAAATAATAAAGACGTTTTAGAGTGATGTGCCCCTGTGACTAACCCCTCTTCTATGAATAACTCGAGGGTTATCGCAGTAGTATCGCAGTGGTAAAAACTTCTTTTCCCCTCCCTCCCTCCTCCCACCAGGGCCCGTGGTTATGAAGCGAAGGTAAGTCGTTGCCCTGGGGGTAACATAGGGAACTTCAAGAAAAGCGTCTTGTTTTCGAAGTTATAAGGCAGTGTCCAGACCCCAAAGATTGTTTTACCCTTGAAGCTGATTGATAAAGCGGTGGCAAAGATGGCCTGAGTTAAAGAAACCGGAAGTAGTATCCATGGTGTCTAGGTCCCTGGGGCCGTAGTTATGAAGCGTTTTTCCCCAGGACGAAATGGGGAACTCTAAGAAAAAAGGCGTTTTATTTTCGTAATGACAATGTGATGCCCCTGCGGGGTCTGGATATCGCTTTATAACTAACTTCGGAAACAAGACGATTATCTTTGAGTACCCCATTTTGCCCCAGGGCAAAGACACTCTCTTCCTAACAATCTTTCCATGGATGTGACACATGTGTAAGGGCATGGACGTCCAGGTTTTTTTCCGGATACTCCTTCTTTTCTCCCTATTATCCCTTCTTTCCTTGGTCAGAATTCACCTCGGGTGAAAACACTTTTATATCAGATAAACCGACCAGTCAACCATACAGCCAACCATCAAACCACCTGTGTGTCTAAAGGCCCTGTTTCTTCCATTTTAAAATATTGTACCCGGCGAAGCATTAAAAATCGAACTCATAATCACAAAAAAACTTGAACTGAGTAGCTCATATTGCGGACTCTCGGACTCTCAGAGTGTCCACAGTCAGCACAAAGCCCTTGACTGAAAACGGAAACTGAATGCGAGAGCCCTCGCTCTACCAGGGCGATCGAAGGGTCTGTCCAGGTGTCGGCTATGTATTATTGATAAATGCAGAATTACCTGGAGGAAGCGTGTTCGTCTTGCTCAAGATGCTAATCGATGCTAATTTACTTTAGGAAGCCAGGGGTTCTCGAGAAAAGGGCGAGAGGTTGCGATAGACTGTCAGGTTAATAATCAGCAGCGAGATTATGCGTTTTCTCTAAATTACCTCTGATCACATGAAGAGAGTTTTGGAGTTGAAATCGAGTGAGGAAGGAAGCAAAGGTTAAATGTCAAGGTCTTCGTGTTGCTTACGCCGTCGCGTGAGTTGAATAACGAAGGCACAAGATTAATGGACCATAGAGACAAATTTTACCTGTGGTTTAGCAGAAGTACTTTAAAACAGTCGCTGAATGCGGGAAATCTCCAATTTAAAACAAGGCTGGAAACAAGATGGAGGTGTGGAAAACCTTAGTCTGCTTGTAACTAAAAACACGCTTGAGCGCTCAGAACGAGTCACTTCTACCCCCGTTACTGGGAAAACACCGGAAGAGAGTTGAGGGGGGAGGTGAAACGGTTGGGGGGGTATCCAGTATCAAGAAAGGTAACCAGGCTTGTCGGCGTGTTTGGCCAGTCGAACTTAGGCCTGACAAGAAATTCTGCTCTCCTTCGTGTTTGGTGTTGTTTCTTACAGTTGCTTTGAAAATTCTTCCCAAAAAACAATACAAAACATTTTGCCGTCGTCTTTGTCTTGTACTTCCCATAATACTAATGTCCACATCCACGACCTGGGCTCAGTTCTGGTGTGGTTATCGCTGCCACGATTATCCCCAGATGTTCACCACCCCCCTTCACCCTTTTTGGTCTAGAAACCTCGGCTGCCTCGTTGCCAAGATTCCCTACAAGTTCTTTCTCGTGGTCGTCCACCCCAGACAAGGCCGCGGTGTCGCGTAGACAAACTTGGGCGGCGACTTTCTCATTTTCCCCCATCTGGGTCGAGTAATTGTACGGCGGGGCCTGCGGTCCAGCCTTTTGGCTTTCTGCGACTTGGGGTTGTTGGGCAAATGGACCCACTTATCGCAGACCGGGGCTGCTCTGCCAGAACAGGAAGAGCTACAATGGACCGCAGCGGGTCACAAGGTCTTTCATTAGCGGAGAGCGGGTGAGGGGTGGGGGGAACTGAACAGGTCGCGCGGTTTACCTTCAGGAATATTATTTGAAAAGCGGGGTAGTTTGCCGAGGTTTCGTACCACATTGTCCTTTGTTAACAACATTGACTACACAGGCCGTGTTTATGCGCGCGTGTGGACGTGGGTGAGAGAGAGAAAGAGGAGAGAATGATTTTACTAAACACTGAATGTCGATGGTGAGTGACAGCTATAATTTGTCGGGCAGAGGGGAAGTTGTTCAGTGTGAAAACGCAACAAACTACAGGAACATGAATTTGAAAGACTTGTTTGGTAGCTGAGACTTATCCTCATAGAAAACCTTTGTAACATACCTTCGCATCGACAGACGACTGTTTACAAACTGCTCCATCCTCCGACACACCATCTCTAGTGAATCACTCTGATTTATATTGATAAGCTAACAGAATGGTGTGCCTGCATGTGTGTGTGTGTGTGTGTGTGCGCGCGCGCGTGCTTACGGCAAGATTAGCACTGATGGTCAACGTGGTGTTACTTGTAGCTAGCCTTTGAACTCTATCGGGATTATTATTACTTTGATGTGTTTTATCTTTCCGGATTAGCAGCTGGAGAAGTTTTCTGTCCTGTGCCCAAGAAGTCAATTGGCTGAGTGTCGTTAGGTAGCAGGCAGGCAGGCACTCTCTCTGATTGATTCTAATGTTGCGTGCATAGCATCCCCTGGCAGACCACAAAATTGTCGTGTGTCCATTCGGTAAAGATTTTTTTCACAAACTACAAGCATGCACGCATTTCTTAGAGGAATTCACTTCGCCCAGCGCCTGCGCACTGAGATTTGTGAGATATCTGTGGTTTTCTTTTTTTTTTTTGTATTTTGTAGTTTTTGTTGAAGAACAACGGATGTAAGAGGATCGTTGGATAGCCATTATAGGGGAGGGTTTATTTTATCAATGATGCATATTTTGCTCTAAAACACTTGCCGCAAAAGTTAAAGTGGGTGAGAAAATAAATTAGGCAGTTTTATCCCTCCTTCAATCTCAGAAGCATGTCTGTGAGTATGGCGCCGTGGAACAATACTCTTTCCTTGTTCCTGGGATCCTTGGTGGGGTCAGTATGGTAAAACATTTCCTGTCATCGGTGGGCATTCCTGCACTGGTTGTCGTATGTGTAGAAGTTGGAGATGAGTTCACAGACTCTGTTGTTCAGTACGGAATTTGAAGATGGGGGGGGGGGTCTGCAGGAAGCGATTTAGGGGGGAGGGGCGGGGAGGCATAACGGGGTAAAGGTGGTTATGTTTGTGTGAAGTTCTTGATGAAGTGGTACGAGGCTATATCCCTTGTCATTGCTGGAGACTAAAGTTTGGCTACATACACAGTGCGGAAAGTTCGTTGCTGATATCGCCCACACGAAGATTCGGAACAGAATACACCCAGCGCCCTGTATGTGGCTTAGTTTTGGTCTCGGGTGGAAGGTTTGCTAACCGTAATGCGCGGTTAACGACGTAAGCGGGTACCCATTGTCCTGGTGGTTCACGAGGAAATATCCGCTGAGTGCTGCTTTTAATCTGAGTGATTTCAAAAACACGAGACGAAGAAAACGCGATTGATTAGCCATATTTTCCGACTACCCAGTCAAGCCGAAGTTGAGGATCAATTTTAACAAAACATTTTGAGAGAATGACTCACTGTTTCATTAGGATGATGGGTAGTGTTGTACTGCTGAGAGTATGAAGTACTTACAATAATCACGAGGAGGGAGAGGTTTGAACAGCTGGTGTTGACGATTGTTACCCACAGAACAGCGCTGTACCACCCCCTTGACATAAGTGGTTGTCGTGCCTCAGGGCGCTGATGGCGAAGTCGATCAAACGTCCGTCAGTGTTCAATTAAGAGAGGCCATAAACGATTCTCTCTCTCAAATACAGCTACAAAAAGTCTGTCATATGTTGAAAAAGGACTTTGAACATTTTTTTTTATATCCCTGTTGTAGACAGGCTTTGGAGGCACAGTGATTCAATCGATGTGCTCCTCTTTCTCTCTCAGTTTCATGCTGTTTTGGTTTGTAAACTTTGTTGGGCAGTGGCGTCGAAGTGTGTGTGTGTGTGTGTGTGTAAAATGTGTGTGTTGGGGGGGGACATTGGTGGGTACATTGTATGAATGGTGACTTTATGTGGGTGGTGTAAGAGTTGTGCGGATGTCGGGAGGATGGTGAAGACTGGTATAAACTGCTTAGTTTACTTTGATGGCCAGTGACATTGATGTTTTCTCTTGTTAAGATTTCCTTTTTATGTGTGATTGAGGTCTGTAGTGATGGTGTACAAGTAGGAGTCTGTATGTGAGTGGATATATACCTGATGTATTGTGATGTATACATATATTTTATTTATGTATAGCTCTTTGTGCATGTGTTTACTGTAGTCAGTTTTACATTGTTGTTTATAATTGGAATATGTTCTAAGATGTTCCACACACACACACACACACACCACATGTGTACTCGAGACAAGCGGGCGGAATCAAGATATATTCTGGAAAAAAACATCCAAAAACCGCGAGGTGCTTGTTCCTTCATTCAGGCACAATGTGACAAATCTCTTACAATCGTCGGGGCGCTAGTCGCACAGTTTTGTGCACGTGTCTGCACACAGTCTACTCCTCCAACCACTGCACCAAATACACTGAGAGACCACATCAGTCATCTGCGTATGCGCATGACAACCACCTTTGTTTTGTTTTAATTTGCTTGTTTTGTTTTTTTTCCCCCTCTACACCTGACTGCCAATGCCGAGAATTCTCGAGTGCGATTTGCATTGCCTCCTCGTGAACATCTTCCTGTCAGGAGAACAGTTCTTTTTCTTGCCACTTCCTATGTAATGTTAAAAGGTGTTTACACTGTTGACAGTAATTTAGCAGAAATTATTGGATTGTGATTGATTGTTGAACGATATTAACGAGCGCCTTTTTTATTGTGATGATAAAGACAGCCGTGGTGAACAAGTTACAGAGACTGGATTGCGCGTGTTAAATAATAATAATAATAATAGTGAAAATTCGCAAAGGGGATAATGATGATGCTCATGACGAGGATGCTAATGTGTCTAGTGGTAATTGGATTCATTTAGTAATTGTCCAGAATAGAACTTTCGTACCAGAACCCAGTTAATCTCTGTAGTAATTGATAATTTTTACTACTGTTTTTTCCCCACATTTTTGCCTGGTTTTAAATAAATGTGTTTGGTGTCAGTGGATGGTTCATTACAAAAACACATACAAAGTGCATCTCTTTAAAAATGTTTCAAGAAAAGAAATAATAAAAATAAAAAAATAAAACAAACCAACAAAACACGCATTATTTTTGAACAAACCAGCCTTCGTTTATTGTTGAATATTAAGACAGATTATTTTGTAATTCGATTCTTTGTCCCATTTCCGTTTGCTCCAAAGCTCTGCTAGCTAAACACAAATGCTATCAATAGACATGAAAACCCTGGTTTAAATTGTGGGCGCCAGGGAAGATCAGTATACACACAAATGGCCTCTTCTTTTTTGTTTGCTTTTTTTTTTCGTTTTCCTCCGCACCTTCGTTTTTCTGTAAATGTGTATCTATGGTATCCTCAGGTGCAAACACTTTGAGATGTGGTATGTAATAATACAGCGCATCTATACAGCGCCTCACACAGGTGCACGAGCAAAGGCCTTTTTTAGGGTGAGCATCAAATGCACCTTCACGAACACGCATGCACACAACATATTCACAAACAGGAGTAAGCACAGAAAACACACACACACACACACACACATCCGTCAAGTGACTTGTAAATCGCAGGTTAATAACAGGTTCGTGACTGTAAAGACTCATTCTGATCTTCTTAGGCAGGCGTGGGAAGTGGTGGAGGGCGGTGTTGACATGACTGAACTGTCCAGAAATAATTTGCGTAGGAGGGGAAAAGTTTTGTGTGGGCAAGAATTCCAAGCAGTACATTTGAATTTGCGTATAATGATTGTTATATATATATATATATGCGTGCGCGCGCATGTATAGTGTGTGTGTGTGTGTGTGTGTAAGAGAGAGAAAGATCCATCACTAAAGGGAATACATTAATACAGATAATACATTAATAAATAGAACGTACTCATCACACTACACACCAGAATAATCTTCAAATCCTCAAATGATGGAGCGGTCTGTGGGTGTGTTGTGTATAACTGATCAGTGCGACAGAGTACCATTCAGTTATTGCTGTTAGAAAAGCTGAATTTCGTATTTATGGTCAGTTAAGAGGTTATATTTCCACCCGTCCTTCACAGGTCATTAATTAGTTATACCTTCCGGGGAGACCGAAAACCACCCAATCAGGCATGGTGTAGTTTGAAGCTCTGACCTAATCTGATTAGAACGAGCGAAGCACGTTGCACGTGCTGAATGGTATGTATGGGGCTTGGGTGGCGGGAGGGAGGAGATCGGGTACACAAGAGTGGGATGATGGGATGTAGCTTTTAGAGGACCATCGCAACCTGGAATAAGTGTCTCGGCAAAGAGTTTTGAGTGCGATCGAAGCTGCCGGAGAGTCTATTCCTATGCATTGTCGCGGCCTGGCTGTACATTTGATATTTCCCTTTCATAACTGTCACGATAATTCATTACAGATTGAAACTGCAACACTGGAATGATGGCGATATTTGACACCACACTGCTCGTCATCCTGCCATGTTTTTAACTGTGTGTCTCCTAGGGAACTCTCGCATGTTCTCCATGGAGATAAGCTTTTAAGCTGGGAAAGCACAAGCCTCTGCTACCCATCTACTCATTTGTACCTGGCACTAACGGGTGGAACTCTGTGGGCTTCCTTCATGCTGCTACCGAGAGATCGCTGCAAACACCCATCTCGATTTTGGAACCTTAATTGTACCCGCAATTAACTGTTAGTATAGCTTTGGCACCTTAATGGTACCCGCATTTAACTGTTAGAATAGTTTTGGCACCTTAGTGGTACCCGCATTTAACTGCTGGTTTAGTTTTGGCATCATAATGGTATCCGCAGTTAACTGCGAATATAATCACCTTAATGTTACTCGCATTTAACTGCTAGAATTGTTTTCTACCTCTTAACCACAACTTTTCTGTTGTTTTTCCTTTCGAAAGTGAAAAATAAAGAACCTAGTGACAGCAGGGATTTTGAAGGTGAACAGTTCATCGTGTCTAATGCACGATCAGTGGAAGCCTTTTCCTCCCGCCTCTTTTGATTCCCCTCATAAATTAGGCGCATTTTTTATTGTGTGATTTGAAGAATGTTTGCGTCCTAAGCCCGAGTGGGTTTTGAACCTCCACAGTCATATGCACTAACCGTCAAGGTGATGATAATTGTTTCACACAGAGGTTTATTGTTTCTCTTATCGTATTGAAGAATGTCAAGAACAGCAGCAGTGTGAATTTTGGTTAGACTGAGGAATTTTTTTTTTTTTTTTGCATGATGTCGATGGACGTGAAACTGTCCGCAAGAGTGCGAGCTGGGAGACGATTTCCGTAGATCGCGTGACGACCAGTGTCATTTGCAATACTTTTTTTTTTCTTTTAGGCCGAGGGATGCTGTAAAGTCGACAGCTAGAGTTGCGTGCTATACATGATTATATTATTGGTGTTGGGCTCTCGCCCGTCCATCGCCCCTCCCCTCTTCTCTCTCTCTCTGTTCTTTTTCGGCGTTGTCTGTATGAGGTTTCTTTATTGGCCTCACTTTCAACGAGGACTCAAGAAGATACTGTATTCTTCCACACTCACCCCGCGCCATTGTGTGGATGAAGTGTGACCAGTGTCTGCCACTGGCATCATTAGGCCGCCGTACTTTCAGCCCCTACTTCGTAGCCTCATCGCTGCACGAAATGATGAGCTCTCAATACTCCAATTAGGGCGACAGGCTGGCGTGCTGGTAGCTTGAGGATGCCTTGTCTCTTGTCTCCCCTGCAGCTGTACAGAAACCCATTTCCGGTGGCAAGAAAAAAAAAAAGGTCGCGGCTGCTCAGATGCGCCTGACAGTCCTGTCACCAACCGCAACGTTGGCGCTGCTTCTCGCCGCATAGTGTCGCTTCGGTCTGCTGTTGTTGCTGCTGCTGCTGCTGTCCTGACCTGTCGCACATTTTGTCCTCACGCCCGTGTGGATGATAACGGCTTTCTTTTGACCGCTGCCGGCGGTCGCGGAAGATGCCAGTTGCATCGCTGAATAGCAATGTAAGAACCCGACGCGATCCGGAAATGAACCGCCTCAGGCCGCGAGGTCCTGGCTGCCTGGCTTTAGCACGTTCCACGGGGGAGAGGGAGGGGGAGCAAGGAAAGGGGACAGCATCTTCATCTCAACTCTTCATAGACAAGAATACTCTATTTCTCTCCCACCCCCCACTCATCTGTTTCTCCCCTCACACACGTACTCTTTCCTATTTATCCCATGATAAGGTTATTCCAAATATTGATTTTCATCTCGCAAGCAATTTGCTCTTGTCGTGTACACTTCTGACTAAATACCTGAGCTTGAGAATATGTACCAGCCTTGCAACATAAATGTTACCCTATATTTATCAGCTTTCACGGAAGATCAAAAACGCTTTCATGAAAGGAGGAGGCGGTATATTTTCGTAGTGGACACATCTTACTAGAGGGCTAAGCTCAAAATGTTTGCTGTCAGCATCAAGCATAAATTTTCCGTATAAGTATCAGTTCTAGATGAAAGAAAGTGCTCGAAGAAATCATTTATCACATTCTCGCTCTGATCGGCTCAGCCCTTCGCGCTGAGCTGGCATCCCCCTCCCCTTCGCCCCAACTGTCAATGCGCCAGTTGTGTGTAGATCGAAGGTTCTGGAATTTTTTTTTCCTCTTTCCCCGCTTCAAGTCTTCTGACGCTGAACGGAAGAATACTTGTTGTCGCCTTCCTCGTAGTGTGGCATGCCATCCAAGGTGCCGGGGAAAGTGTCACTAACCATCACCATCACCACTACTACTATCAGCAGCACCCTACTGTCGACAAGCCACCTTTTCGCTGACGCTTGTCGAGAATCGACTTCCAGAAGTTCTGGCGGCCCTGCATCCGTGACCATCAGCAGGGGAGGCGACAGTTTCTCAAGACGTAGTCAGAGTAGGTTGTCGTTCTTTCACGGCCAGTCCGTCAGGGACCGACTGGCTTGTCGTCTTCTTCCCCACCCACACCCCCTTCTCCCAAGAGAGGCTATCGACCATGCCTCCCATTCTCCCCACCATCCCCTTTAATCCCAAACGCGACTCCTCGTGGCATTTAGTTTGGTTGAGCGCCAGGCCGAGGTGAGTTGCTGATCGGATGGACCACTCAGCCAGCACCAAAGCCACGCAGCGCAGAGAGATAGGTCTGCCGCCTCCTGTGAGGTGGTCACCGCAGGTTCAACGAAGGGCACTTTTCTTCTGGCTCTCTGCCCTTTTCAGCCCCTTCCCCACAACACACTTGAAACAAACCACATCCTCTTTCCCTTCTGGCATGCAGACAAGTCGGGTAGAATTATCATAGATTTTTCAGGTCCAAGAACAGCTTCATCGCTAGATGCGTCAGTCGCGCAAATGTCACGAGTGCACAAAGGCATAGCATTGTGTGACCTCAGTCTGTCATGCACGGTGAGCAACTGTGAGGATGTAATAAATTATTTAAAAGTACCGTTTGTTATTTCAGTGCCTTTATTGGGGAAAAACGGTTTTGTTCTAGGGGGGGGGGGAATTACATCAAAATTGTCAGAAATGATGCATTCATTTTGAAGACTGCATAAGAGCACCACAAAATATTTTCCATTTCTTTTAAATTTCGAAAAAAAACCTCACTGGTCTCAAAGATTGTTTCGGAATGCAGCCGGATATTGGATGTCAAAAGGCATTTCGCAGCTTTAGTGGATCGTTAAAAGTCATGGCCATTGAAGGCGGTAGGGTAACATCCTCAGAAGGGCGCCATTTTCCAAGTGCTGACTCCTCCTGGCGGGTCTTTGGGGAAGTTGAGTCGGCGAGAGAACCCAGTTAGCGCCTCCTGAATACGGTTAGCGACGGACCGCGGTCTTAGGGCCGGCGCACCGGTGCATGCACGGCCGGCGCACACTCACACGCGCACGCACATAGGCATGCAGACTTGAAAGCGACAGCGACAACTCTCCGTGCGCGCGCGGTCATGCAGTGAATCATCCTGGGGACCCGTAATTGAAGCACCGGCCACACCGTGTGGGCCCAGGGCCTATTGATTCCCCCCCCCCCAACTCTTTACTGTCGCGCTAAGGAAGCTAAGGGTGGGTTTGAGCGAGACGGGGGATGTGGTGCTGTTGGGGGGGGGGGGACGGGAGGCTCAGTGGTGACACCTAGCCATTTGCCTCATTATTCCCGCGGCCCGGGCGGGAGATAAAACCAATCTTGCCCCAGACAGAGAAGGAATTATGACCCTATTTCGCTGGCTGCCAGAGTCTTCCATGTTTTCTTGACGGGGGCCAAACCTCTGGCCTTTTGTAGTGGTCGTGTCTGCAAAACTAGATTTCCTTTCTTCCCCAAGACGGATCACGAAGAGGAATAATTTACTTACGACTTGTATCTGAGTGTGTTGGCCGTTTTGATGGAAAGGTTGTCCAGCGCGAAGCTCGTGTCTCAAGCAACACACCAACAGCGGCAGCAGCGACAGATGGGAGCCCACGTGACGTGGGGCGCGTCTCAGGCGGGAGAGTGGAAAGGTGAGAAGGTCTTGTAGACATGCTTTTCTTGGCTTTAAAGTGGCGACAGAGTGCTTCTTTATCAAAATGTTTTCATGCTCTTCCGTTTGGAAGTAACACATTGTTTCGCTTGCACCCCCATAACTATAGCTGCACATCTCAGTTTGTTTTTGAACTATTCTTTCTTTGACCGTTGACAGGTGTTTCATGCTAAGCTTACCTAGACAAGTCTCAGACCAAGGCCCATAAGATATCTCACCAGTGTGATAGACGACTCATGGAGGTTAACCTGAACCTTCTGACAGCTATGGTCTAAATGGATTTCTCTGGCAAGTGTTAGTGCACCGTACAGTCTTCGGCGTCCATGTGGGATGTGGTTAGCCTCACTCACGAGGGCCCCTCCCGCTCCTTGTTATAGTTTACTTCCGAAGTGTAAAGAACTGTAACCGACGGCGGAAGTTCACGCAGATGTTGCTCAGACAGTTAGCACGCGCAGCTTGCAGGTACGTACGTCGGAAACAACCACTGTTCTTTATTAATTTATTAGTAGGTAAGCTGATCGAGGAGTCACATTGATGGTGTTAGTGGCAAGGCAAAACATAGGCTATAATTATTGAGAAAAGTAGGTTGTTGTTACTGATTCTGCTGCTGCTGCTGCTGCTGCTGCTGATGATGATGATTATGACGATGATGATGATTATAATGATCGCAGTGGTGGAATGTGGTAGTCTCTCTCAGTCACTCTCACACTCTCTCTTCCACACACAGACACACAGGTAAAAGAGATTCAGATTGGTTTTCTGGTTGAAAAGGGTAGGAAAACATTTTCTTCATTTTATTGAGGATTTCTCGGGGCTTTTTTGTGCCGACGCTACACAAAATACAGCACATCAAGTACATTGAGGTTTGTATATTAGTGTCAACGATAAATACATCACATTCAATACTGAGTGACTGTTGTACAAATATTAGCTGCTTTTCTTTTTTAAGCTTTGGTACAATCCTTAATAGTCAAGCGACTTAAGCTGGTCTGGTTTGGTCATGTGACCCATCACGACACTTAGTCGAAGACTGTCCTTCAAGGTATCTTGGAGGGTGGTGGAAGCCTCGGTAGCCAGATAAAGAACTGGTTTACGAAAGTGAAGGAGAGGACAGTTCGTCCTGCACAGGACCTGCTTACCATCGCCCAAGACAGGAGTGAGTGGCGGACCTTGTCTATCATTGTGCTCCCCCAAAACGACCATTACCATTCAAGGGAC
This sequence comes from Marisa cornuarietis, assembly GCA_004794655.1. Taxonomy (NCBI): domain Eukaryota; kingdom Metazoa; phylum Mollusca; class Gastropoda; order Architaenioglossa; family Ampullariidae; genus Marisa; species Marisa cornuarietis. The sequence goes on along the minus strand of SMMW01000109.1, from coordinate 89,940 downwards.
GAACGAATGAATGAAGAAACATCCTCAAATGTCTTTTTTTTCTCGTTAAATATCATTTCTGCTTGCTTTCAAATGTCCTTTCCATCAGTTTTCTTTTCTACTTGCCTCAGATTTCCGTTCTAATGTGACATCGACTGGAAATTTAAAAATTAAGCCTTTTCATTTTAAAGAAATAATCCCTGATCAAAGTTCGGAGGCTCCGCGAGAAGAAACCGCGTCCTTTTATTTTTATAATAACTGTCTTAACTACCTTCTAATATCAAAGAAGGTCGGCGAGTATTTCACCTTTAAAGACTGATATTTTAGAAACAAAAAGAAAAAAAAACTTTCAGGTGATGCACGCAACCCTCTTCTGTGTTCACTGCACGTCTGCTCACAGCCTGCAGGCCAGAGAAGAACTGGGAAACGCCTCTTTGCAATGTTGAAATAATGGCCTTCCAGTTTGGAGTGAAGAAAAATCAATACTTTTTATAAAGGCAGGCTTTAGGAAAAAAGTCTTCCTCATTCTTTGAAAGAAGGAGATTAAGAGCAAATCTGAACGCTAGAGCGGGCTACATTTTCTGTAAATTAAGGCCTTACGGGGATGTTGGCTGCGGGCTCCTTGATGAAAGTAGCCGACAAAGGCGATCTAGAGGCTTTAAGTGTAAAGAGCCAAAATGTTAGGCTGAAGATTACCAACTTCGAGCTGACACGCACACGCATGAAAGCACACACACGCACACACACACACGCACACACACACATGCACGCATATACACGAGCAAAGATTTGAGACTGTGTGTGCTGGAGAGAGATATATATATGCATGCAAACATTTTTGTACATGTGCTAACATGCAGGAGTAAAAGGCAAGTATCATCGTGTAGGGTATCTCTCCCATCCCTTGGCATCCTTTTCGAGGGTATGCAGGGCGCGTGCATGTATAGGAAGGGTGGATGGTGTCGGAATCCTAACAGTGATCTCTGTAAGGTGTGTTGTTGAACCAGCGGTGTTAACCTCTCACCTTGATTGCCCACGTGCGAGTTCATCCACGGTATACTTCTTCGACAATAAGTAATGCAGAAAAAATAGGAGATATAAATTAATATATTTTGAAATCAGACAAAGTGCTAAAATATGTAACTGATCTCAAGGCATTACTGTGATGAAGGTACAGTTAGTTCATTGTTTTTTTTCTGAAGGCGTCCATGAAGATCAAGGAAAATGTACAGAAAGATGTATTGTGGAGCATGAAATGTTCTAACAAGTGAAAACCTGCGTAATTTTCCCTCGGCAGCTGTAGGAAAAAATAAATATTAGTGGTAACACTAAAGACAAGAGCACAGTTGATTACCTGTTTGTTTAGTCTGGCATCATTGTAAAAGCCTAATATAAAGAAAAACCATTTTAAAGATTGTCGCTAACGTCCATAAGAAATGAGGTGTGTTGTAAATGGATATCCATTGTTCCCCTTCTATCTTCCCAAGACCTTAGTTTGATTACCAGCTGCGAGGCGCTGAACTCTTGATTAAAAGAAAGTTTATGAGGCCCGTGAGGTGTGACAAGCATGGCGGAGCGGAAGTTTCAGGCGCAATATCAAGATTGGCAACAGGAACTGCGTGCTGGGCACAAAAAAGGTCCTCCTGGCAGTAAATCCAAGATTGCGGCTGGAAAATGGCTGCGGTCCTAGCCTTACTCTAAGTTTTGATTTAAAGGGCAATCTCTTTGGCGGTAATGGGATCATGAAAAAAGGAGGAAAAAAGTATAAAAATTCACACTTTTTTTAAAAGGAAGACAGCGAGAACTGTGGAATCTACGGTGTGAATTATAGGGGTCTTATAAGCTGCCGCAAGGCGTAGCGCCTTCCAGGATCTTCCGTAATTGCTGAAGAGATTTAAGCAATTGATAGCTCTAGCTTCTTGTTATTTCAGAGATATTTCTAACCCTCATGTCTTTTAAAAGATATTTTTCTCCCCAATTCTCTTCGTGTTGTCATTGACTGAGCATCTTGTGGATAATGTGTTTCGTACAGGACAGTGAGCTTGCCTGCTGGCTGGGATATCGCGCTAGAAGTCGTCGTCGTCGTCGTCATCATCATCATCATCATCATCATCATCATCATCCATCGTTTTTCTGCTTCGTTGTCAGATTTGTGGCATTGCGATTGTTTGTGGTGATGGTGGTTTGGGGGCTTTCTTTTTCGTTTTTCTTGTTGTGAACGGTAGTTTCCTACAAATAGCATAGAGAAGAAGACTAGAACAAGAAGTCACATCGTGTCTGGGCTTTACAATAGAAAGAGTCGAGAGGGCGAGAGTTAGACGAGGGCCGGAAGTGGGGGTTGGGGGAAGAGGTGTCGATGACGACTTAGGCACCATGTGGTGAACAGCTCTGTTCAGCTGCATTATATGCGCGAGACAAACAAACAGTAAAAAGAAAGTAATTGTTATACTCTGACACGACGATGTTTTTATAGTCTCGTATATTCTCGCAGTGCAGTCAAAGACACATGTTGGGTATTGGCATCTAATTTAAACCACATCCAGCCGCACAGCATCTGGTGGGTGTTATACAGTCCGCTGGATCCATCACGACTCTACAGTTTTACTTCCGGCTTCACAACACCTGCGCATTAGGGACTTTGAAGAAGGATACTTAGGGCGGTGTATTATTTTACCTGGAAGAAGTTTATGTTCAGGCGTCATGTTTAAGGTAATAACGATTCAAAAACATACCACTTGAAAACATATGTGAGAAGAATGAAGAGAGGGATTTCCGTTGTTCTTATGCTTTAGATTTTAGTCAGCCGATTGACACTTCATTGTACATCGGGAATGGTGTTGATGGTGGCCTTCCCACGTCCGGGTGTCTGCCGTTCATCAGTTGGAGGACAGCGCACGTTTACGCCGGTTGCAACTGGCATGACAGTTCAAGAATTTTTTTTTTCCATCACAGTTTCTGTTTCGAGTTGTATTCAGATCCTGTGGTCGACTTAACCACGAGGAAAAAGTTACTAACAGGCAGTAGTAACTTTCAAGGGTGCCATTTGTCACACCAGCTTCATTTTGATTTACTGATTGCTATTTCATAGTTTGGTTTCTCGCTCACGACTTTTGCCGTCTATATGGTCGTCGGCGTCATCATTGTTACATCGTGATAAAAATAGAAGCGGATATTTTGAAAATTGTGAATATTATGTTAGGTTGATAACTTAAACATATGCACACACTCTGGATGAGGACCAGTTCCAGTCAGCAGATCGGCGGGGTATGGAGCATTTTGTACCACCAGTGTACCCTGTATTTTGTGTTACGGTCGAGCGCACATACAGAAATCTCTTCAGCGCACTGTGGCAAGTATATAAGTAACTCCGCCAAACTCGCACATATCTGAGTGTCTGAGCTCTGATTCTGTGTCACGCAAGAGCTCGACCTCATCATGATCTCACGGCCATATCCTCATAGCCTCTCGCGCCATGTGCCCCGTTGTGCTTGAGACGGGCAGCGCCCCCTTTCTGCTCGCGTTTGACCCTCGGGACGCGAGGACACCGGGTACTGTTTGGACATCGCTGACCCTTGTCCTCGCCCTTTGACCCCGTTCTGTAGATGAACGACCCCAGGGCGCAGAACGCAGCGTTAATGGCTGTTAGTTTGTTGCTCTGATGAAGCGCAGTGACAGATCGCAACCAGCCTGCCGTGGTGTCGATATTTTGTCAGCTGAAAGGGATTTGACTGATGTTGACACAGGAACCTAACCGCGGCCATTGCTGCTTAGGGCTTTGTTCAAGGCCATGCTGCCTTTTTCAGCTTCATTGCAGGAAGGAACCTGCCCCTAGTAGCTCTTCAATATTGATGTGAACTTTTGCGTTTTCATCAGGGGGGATTGTCTAAATCCTAAAAGAACAGATTTTAATGATACTCTGTAATAATAAACCAAGCACTGTCATATTGTAAAATGTTTAATCAGCAAAAACATCAAAAGATCTGTTGTGAAATTGGGTGTAATGCCTTGCTCTAATACTATGAAATAATAATAATAATAATAAATAATGGGATAGTTTTAGTCACCATTCAAAAGGTTTTATATACATGCAAATGAGTATTATATAATCCCAAGTTACGTTTCTTATCCAAGTTCTTGAATGTGTTGAAACAGTTCCTTTGACTACTTAGTTTGGAAATCAAATTGGGAAAAAGACTTTCCGTTATCCAAAACCTGGGCATGGCTGCTTCATTTGTTCATCCTATCCTTAGACTGTCCACTTTGGACTGACTGCAAACATAAACAGATGGCCGTGTTTGCTTCCTAAGCACAGGGTGTGAGCAGAGTAGGCTTAGTTTTTCACCAAGTGTTGAGACAGCAACATGGCAGCTCAGCCCTGGGAACTAGAAACATCAGTCAAGTTGCCACTAACGCCACACAAGCTGTTGCACACCTCTGCAAACAGTTTTGTCTGTTGCTTGCACAGTGATGCATTGTTTATGTTCCCACACAAAAGATGACTGTATTACCAGAGTGAACAGGTGTGTAATTAGTTTTAGACATATAGCAGTCTAACCAAATTGCCCTGGTCAATTTTGTTGTTGTGGCTATTGCCCATTAATCACTGAGAAAGGCAGTCTATAACAGGTTACTCTTAGGTGAAGATATGAGCATGGGGTTTGTAAAGGGAGATAAAAGAGGCGTATGAGACACGAAGAAAGTGGTGTAAGCAGTGCAGTTTGATCTAGCAACAGATGTGGGTTACTTTTTATGTGCAGAACAGAGAGCTCTTTAGCCTGCTGAAGTACTAATCAGGCTGTTAACTGCTTTCAAAGCTGTCAACTTAAATGAGCATTCAGAATTTATTGTGGAAAATGACTTTCAGACTGCATTGCTCCTAGAGATCAGTATCATAGAAATGTATTAGTGTAAAAGTCAGATTATTGGATTCTTATATCATGATAAAGTGAGGCACTTTTGTAAGCACTGAAGTGATATCTGCCTTTCTTCTTTTTCAGGTTAAAAATTCCCCTTAGGTATTATACATACTAAGGATGTGACACAGAATTCTACACAGCCACAACTGTTGGCTGTCAGGGAGAGAGACCACATCAAGGTGTGAGATATAAAGGAGAGATACAAAGTATTATCGTGATCAAAGGCTCACCATACAGTCCAGAATGTATTCTCCTTGGAGGACCCTGCAGGGCAGTTGTGTCTTGCTCCTGCTGGCCTTCACATCTTTGTGTTTATCACAGTCAGGTGAGCAAAGGATTAAAGTGAGTTGTACATAGCTAAAGATGGGCTTGGCTTTTCCTCAGCAAATCATCTGTGCAAAGGAGACAAATATGACGAAAGCTTCACTAAAAGCTAAGTAAATCAACACTTATTTAGTGTCACCTCACAAATCAAAAGCTACTGTTATTTATTTAGTGTCACATATTCTCACAGTCACCACCAGGTAGCGGAGCTGATAGCTTTATCCTGCAAGGACACATGGTCGTAAGGATGTTGTTGTACTGTGTTCATCAAGTACTCTTCAAATCGAAATGATTTGTATTATATTGTGAAAGTATTCTTAATGGACCACAGATTGGCTGAGGCTTAGTTTTGTTGAGTCAAGTTTGCAGTGACAAGAAAAGCTGGTTTGGTAAAATTTGTTGTGATGGACGAGTCACAAGACATATTTGAACACATAGATCAGTGGAGCCTGTACTTGTTTTGCATCCTTTATAAGGCATGTGCAGATTGTCAGGTGTTGTCTTTGAAATTTGTATGCATAAAATAAATGCACATACATGTTTATATACTTATGCTCGCACTTTTATATAGCTAAATATATTAAAAAATGTAGCTATTTAAAAATATATACACTCATATACTTTTATAGCACAAATATGCATGTTAGATACACATTAGAGTGACTGTATCCCATAATTTTAATTCATTTTTAAAGGAGGAGGTATGCTTCAAAAAGGGAAGTATTATTTAATGGTTGATAAAGTTTGACTGTTTATTAATATGTGCATGTGTGAGGCAAAGGGAGCGCATACACATGGATGTGCAAATGCATGTACAAAGATTATGTCGGAATTAGTTTCATTAATTTTTCCCCCTTCACACTTTAGCACTCTTGATCATTGTAGGTGATGGAGATGATGAAGATGGCTATAATGAGAGGACAACATATGCCTGTGAGTATGGTATGCTCACACTAGAATGCCCTGCAGGATCTGTCATCCGTATAGACCGAGCAAACTATGGCCGATTCTCCTTGAAATTGTGCAATCCGCAAGGCCGCACTGAAAACATGGATGTTACATGTCAGAACGTCAAGACCACAGACATTGTGTCCTCGGAGTGAGTTCACTTGAGTGCGCAACAGTTAACAATCAAATGTCAAATTGTAAACTTTTATACAGTTTGTGTTTACAGCTGCTATATGTAGCTGGGAAATTAAAATCCCTGGAAGACTGAAGAACAGGAGGGACACATGAAACATGGGTTTATTTTAGGAGATTGCTTAGAGATTTTGTAATTATCAAAGATTAAAACACTGGGCCCAGTGCAGCTATAATTACTTTGGTCCCTACAAGTTAAAACAACAGTGATTAGAATTACATAGCAGATTGCCAGGATCCAGTATGTTAATAAAGTTTCTTTTTTAAGTGTTACCTTTTCTCATTTACTGTTTTTAATTTGCAGGTGTGATGGTCATCAGCAATGTGAATTTCGAGTAAACAATGACATATTTGAGGACCCTTGTCCTGGTACTAGCAAGTACATTGAAGTGCGACATCACTGCAGTCCAGGTAATATTTTGAATCCCCCTTTAAAGTCTTGCATCTTCTTTCCTTTGCATTAAGCCATATTTGGATATCGCTTTTTTTTTTTACGTTGCTGGAAACCTTAATGTTTTTCTGTTTGCTTTGTCACACTCTAGGTCTTGTATGGGTTTTAATTGTTATCTTTATTATTTAGACAGACATGGGAATGGAGGATGGTGCACATTTTTTTTTTTTAGTACAGAGATGAATTATTTTATCATTATGCTATATTGAAAGACAAAGGTCAGCATTCCCATAAGTAGATGTAAATGGGTGTTCAAATATATAACTTTGAGAATAAATTCTCATACATCACATTTTAAGACTTTTGGATACATTTAAAGTCGCATGACCATAAAGGTTTATCAAAAATTTTTGCCAAATGTAAGTTATCGCTTGAGTAACATACATCCCTATTATAACGTTCTACAAGTCAGCTAAGCAAGTGCAGTAAACATGTTGCCTCCTTTTTTATGAAAACATGGTGTGTTAAGTGTTATTTACCAGCACATTTGACTGTATGCTATACAACTTTTAAGGGTTACCAGAGTGCATTTTTTTCAACATGACTGGACTGAGCTCAGTCCAAAATACTATTTTTTTTTAAATCTGAGTGTAATTCCTTTGATCCTGAGAGGAAAGCCTATCAAGAGCCCTATACAGTAACAAGATCAGAACACTGCTGTCAGTGTCTGCGGATGTGCCTAACTAACAGATGGTCCACTCCCAACTCTTTTATTTGATGCACCCTTGAAAACATATGGGTTCCTATGTACTAAAGTTTTGACCTTCGCAGGTGTGTATGTTGAGAATGGAAGGGATTATGTGTTCCTATTATGGGAAATAGTATCTTTTATTGAGCTTAGCCAAGTCTTTTAAAAAATTGCACTCTGGTAGACCTTAAACCATATTTTAGTTCTGAAAACATTTTACATGTGTGTGAGCTTACTTATTCTTTCAATATAGTCGTTCTGTCTAGCATGAGTCACAGTATGTTTTTGGTAAAGAGATAATGTGAAAGACCTTTTACCAAGTTTAATAATTTTCCCCCACTTTGGATTTGCATCTAAAAGTCTGTATCTGTTTCCATGTAAATCTATAAAATATTTTACCATGCAGAAGATAAGCTGCAAAGCTGAGCAATACAACTTTTCAATAAGCGTGGTGCATTTGTAAAACCTCCGGCTTTAAACCCTTCACTACCTACTTGATATAATGGCTAGCATTTTATGTTTACCTGTATGTGCTCATGCTTTTTATAAGGTTGGGCTCCACTCACTTGGATAAATAGCTTTCCGTATGCTGTGACTCCAGCTCAGATGCTTCTCTCTTTCTCTTCTGATCTGTAAATCTACTTTGATGGTGTACACCCCATCACCATATGTTTGGTTGACCATATTTGAAGGAAACTTTAAGATGTTAGCTGTAGATGTCTTTCACACTGGTTTTAATGACATTCTGGTCAAAACTAAAAAAAGGTTGTAATTGTTTTAAATGATTGACCAAAAGGTTTGACGAAATACAGGTCCTAGATGTATAAACAAAGAGAGGGGTAACTGTCCACACTCCCTATTCCCCAAAAAGTCCAAAATAGACTCACTGCTTGGTGAGCAGTTCAAGGCCTGTGCATTTGTGGTGTGTGCTATAATTGTTCAACATGAGACAAGATATCCCAGCACATATAGACAAAAGCATATGTGCCTTGTGACATTGTTGGCGCTCAGTGTTAGATCATGGGACCAGAGTCAATAGTTACATTCAGAAGTTGGTCCATGACCATGATAGGCTAGTTCTGTGCTTTTCATGTATGGTCAACCACAAAATGCTTACTGAACTTTGCACAAACTGCTTTTGTTTGCATGTTGTATTGTTAGTTGCATGGCACTTGTGTTTATTTTCAGTGGAGAATGTTTATCACGGCTCATCAAGCAGGCCTTCTCTTATACAGATAGACGGCAAACCTCCCTGGTTGGGTGAGTACTGGTTGCACCATGATGCAGGCCAGTTTCAGGGAAGTGGTCTGTTACATGCTAGCAGTTTAACATCCCTTTTAACCACCCCACTCCCATCAAAACAGCATTGTATGACAATTTTCTTGGTGATTTAAAATTGATTAGGTAACAGAAGGTTATGTATATGGGGTTGAGAGACATTGCTCACTAGTTTAGGGTCCGACATACCTCTCTCTGGATGTGACATCTGATTATAGAGCTTATGATCAGTGGTTTTCTTCACCTTGTGTGTGTGTGTGTGTGCATGTTTGGTTTGTGTTTGTTGTGGGCATGAGTGTTCATGAACATGCATTTAATGCTAAAGGCATGACCATGTGCACCTGTGTGTGTATAAAGCACTTTGAACCAGACTAGTGCTGACAAAGGACACTATATATAATAAATACACTGTATTATTATTGATTAGGTGAATGGAAACATTACAACCTGTAATAATTGCCACTATTGAGGTCTTTCTGTCCTTGGTTTGTTAATTTAACCCAGAGGGAATTCAGTACTGATAATAAACCTCCAGTTTACTTATATATTGGTGAATTTAATGAAGAAAAAGCTGTAAAGTTGCCACCTAAAAGGAAAAATTATGTCTGAAAAACTATTAATCCTGCGAAGACTGTTGCCTCTGAGAACATCAAATTAATTTGAAGCCAATCGTATTTAAGTACATGAATAGATGCATGCATATGTGTGTGTTGGGAAGTGCATGTGTGTGTGTGTGTGTGTGCTCCTTGGCTGTGCATACTGTACCCAGATTGTATAGTTTGTTTGATACTTGTCAGAGAGCAATCCATAATTTTTTGTGACCAATTAAAATTGCCCTTTGGATGCATCATACGTGTTCACTTCATCTTCCTGATACATTTGTCACAAGTATCAGGTTATTTTGCATGGTTCTCACCCCCATATAGCAGCAACTGTTACCACTTTTGTTGATGAATTTAAGCTTGGAGTGAATTGAAACTTCAAGATTGGTTAGGGATAGATTAACCAACAGACAAAAGATAGCCAGGCTCTACAGGTAGTTCATTAAACAAAATGATGGCAGAAGTGTTAAACATATTTTACCATAGCATATTATATTGCCTATGGAATCTTGCTTTGCATTGTGCGGTTTGAAAGTATTCTAGCTGAGTATAGTTTTTCTGCCTGGCTGTTGTGCTTCTGGTTACACCATGAAAGTGTTGCATCTTTTCGTATTTTAGTTTTATTTATCCTTCATGTCTGTTATTTATGAGTGTCTTTGTGTAGAGCAGTAAGCTTTGTTTGTTTTCTTAATACAGTCTTGAGAGGAATACTTTCACTTTATCATTTCCTGAAAACAGGCAAAATTTAGACTCTTTGCATGATTAAGTTTATATGAAACAATTTCTATTTGTTTTTGGTTTAAAGTTCATTTGGGATAATGAAAAAGCATGCTTCAGGAAGACAATCATTGAATTATATGCATTATGAAAAGATTAAATAACAATGTGGCTTTTTTTTAGTCTAGTTCTATTGTCTGCAAAAACATTTGCAAAAAACCACTGTTTTATTACTTAAGCATTTTATTGTATCATCATCATCATCATCCCTGAAAGCTATCCTGCCCATAGGGTTGGTCCACAGGAACCTGTCATTGAGAGGATCAAATTAGTTGCAGCCATGGCCATGGCAGACCATCTGGGCCAGTAGTTTGGCAGCAGTGAGCAGTTTTTTAGGGAGCAGTTGGTCCATTTCTTCATGTTAGTCATCCATTTCTTTTTCTGTCTTACCTTGGTGGTGCCTTCCCTCCATGGATTCAAGGAGGATCATTTTCAAGAGGTTCTTGCACCAAGCAACATGACTGAACCAGACCAACTTGCACAGTTTTACTGTGGCAAGTAGGGTCTTTTGTGACCCCACAAGGGTGGCAATCATGTTTTGTGCAAAATCACTGAATTTGCATTTTGTGTAGAAGATGTGAAGTGTTTTATTTTGGATGCTTGGGTCTGTGGTTGGGTCTCAGTAAAAGGTCCATGTCTCACAACTGTACACAATGATGGGGATAGCGAGGGTCTTGTACAGCCTTTACTGGATGGTAAAGCTTTTAGTTTTGCTGCCCCATATTCTATAGAATTTTAATACACTACAAAAATTGTCACTATTCCTTTTGCTGGGATCTTAAATTTTTGTTTGCCATTTCTCAGTTTCATCAGTACCAGTGCCAGAAAATGTCCGTGTATGCCAAAGGCTATATAAAACTGGTTTCATATCCTGGAGTATGCCTCGTGATGGTGCCAGCACAGTCTACAATAAGTTCAAGCTCAAGCTCAGGAAAGTAAATGGTGAGTTCTCACCGAGTTGAAAAAACAAACAAGAAAACCTTGGAGTTACTTCTGACATAATGCTCAGATGGAACAGCCAGAAGTCAGTTTTGAAGAAAGAATGAATTACATTTCTGATAATATCTGTAAATGTTGGAATTAGAGATTAGACATTATTATTAGAAAATTAAAAAACTTAAAAAAAAGTTTTTGCTCTACATTGTCAATAAATATTTTTAAATGTCTCCAGAAACAGTAACAGAAGAGAGAGAAATCAATCTTGGAAACCCAGAGAATGGGCGATACATCTATGAACTTGGCTCTGATGTATTAAGCACAGAATTTGCCTTGAAAGCTGCAACTGCCGATGGAGGCTGGGGGGATTACAGCCTTTTTGTACGGCCAGAAACTTGTAAGCTGTGGTTTACTTTGCACTGCACCATATGCAAACAACTATCATTAATGTTTCTGATTTAGCCTTTATATTTTTATAATTTTGACATTATCATTCTAGCATTCTTTCCCATGTTAGGACTGTATGATTTTCTTGTCTTTGTGTTGTTTGTGTGTGATTGATGTTACGCATAACAGCCTAGTACTGCAGCTATTGACACTATTTTTTAATCATTGTCTTTATAATCTGATTTTAATTTTTTTATAAGTTTATCTTTGTTAATTGAAGAAAGGTGTGCATGCGCGCACACACACACATTTTTATATAAAAAAAAAGTTTTATAAATTTCAGGTCCTATCCCTCCAGAGATTGAGCCTAAGACATCTTCAAGTGAGTAGTAATCAGTTTTATTTCTTATTCTACATCTTTATTATTTTTTTTCTTTATCCCTTCATGCAACTTAAGCTTACATGAGTTTGTGCAAACCACACCCTACCCTCCCCCCCACACACACACCCACTCATCCACCTTCACACAAAGTAAGTACAAAAAAAGGACCCAGTTGACCTGCTGTTGTTTAAAAAAATATTTAATTTCTCATCCACTTAGATTTACATTTTTAATTACCGACCCTGTTTTTTCAGTGTTAGTTTTAGCAGACCCCAGGTCTAAATTTGTATTTTTGTTTTTTCACAATTATCTAAGGGTCCTATGTGCCAGTGCCAAGAAACATTCGTGTGTGCCAGCATCACCAGTCCTCAAATTCATTTGTGGACATTTTCTGGGACATGCCTTATGACCGTGCCCATACCATTAGTTATGACTTTATGCTGAAGTACAGGAGAGTGAATGGCAAGTTTTCTCCATTTCACTTTTTTCTTTTTTAGCAGCTGTTGCAGATTTTTATAATGGCTATAAGCAGTCGTTCTGTATACTACTACTTGTAAGCAGATTAAAGAGACTATCTTGTCATTTGCAACCAATAACTAAGTTTTCTGAATCATTTACATATACTGTAGAGGTGTCTATTAATGTGTTACTGCTACCAATAAATATTTGAAACACATGAGAGATTGCTAGAGGGAAAGCTTGTTTAGGGCTTATTAAAAGCATTCTACTTCATTATTTTTATCTTAATTCAGTTAAAATTTCATTATCTAGATATTTCTGTAAGTCCTGATGGGCCACCATTTGTCTACATAGAAATCTCTTGTCAAACATGATTTTGTGAAACCTTCTATGTATTTTCAATTCTCCTCCCTTATTCACTAGCATTAACAGTAACATTTGCTATATTCATCTTATGGTTACAGCTGCAGAAGTAGAAGAGAAAGAAATTAGTGTTGTTGATTTGGAGAATGGGGAGTATACTTACAGTCTGAGACCAAAGGTGCCACATGCACAGTATGAATATGCATTAAAAGCCAAAGCTGCCAGTGGGGACTGGGGAGACTACACCACCTTTGTATGGCCAGAATTTTGTGGGTCCATCAGATTATCTTGCTCATCATTCTTAAACTGATAGAGAGTTCTTAGTCCCAATATGTTATTACAGTTTCTCATTATGTTTTTCCTGTATTTTTATGATAGTTGGATGCATAACTATTTCATTATATTACTGTAGGTTATAAACTTCTACAGTTTATCATGACAACTGGAAAGAACAGGATGCTGGTAATCTACTTAATTTATATCAGCTGAAACCACTAATCTAGTTTCCCTGAAATTAAAGAAATAGTGCATCTCAGCCACTACAGCAGTAGAGTGTAGAGGTTTATTAAAGACATCTTAAATATACAGTGATGATCCTTACACATACTCGCACAGCCACACTCACCTACATTCACATGCATACACACAAAGATGTTGGAGGGGGTACATTACCATTTTTATTTAACTTTTGAATTGTTCTTGATTCTTAGTAATGCCAGTGTCTAGCACAATTCCTGATTATCACCAAATATAATCAAAGATAATCTAGCTGTTTTGTATGCGGTGAATTATATGGTTAAAGCTGTTCTGTGATAGGGAACTAATTTGGATGAACCTGTTCTGTGTGATAAGAGACATTTGATTCAGCCTGCTCATTTTTGCAAATTTCAGGTTCTGGTCCTCCACCATCACAGATCTTGACTACTACAACTAGAAATTTTGCAAGTAAGCAGGACAGAAGTCTGCCTTGGTGTTTAAAATTAGATTTACACAAAAATTATTAAATTAAGTAAAATAGGTGGGGTTACACTAGTCCAGGAGTGGGCAAAGTGCGGCCTGCAGATGTCTTTGGAACAGTCCAGATGCCAAAATGGGAAGTGTACTTGTTTTCATTATCTTTTTTATTTAATCTAGTTTAATTTGACTAAAATTTTATGTCTGTAACAAAAATAACAAATAGCAGAGCTGACGTGTCTGATGCAGTCAGGAGAGAGCATCATAGGTGGGTGATGGTAACATGCCATACAGCAGGACTAGTTTTGTTGTTTCAGCATTTTCTGACCACCATTTAAAAGTGCTGTAATAGCACAGGGACACGAGTGTGTTATCAGTAGAGATTGGATGCATTGTCCCGTGCAAGATTTGGCCAGGCTTGGGCCAAGCTTGGGGATAACTGTTAAGCTTGGTTCCCAGCGCCAAGCAACCTCTAAACAGCCCCAAGCAAAAACCAGCAAACTCAGTGTGTGCGCAATGGGATCTGGTGATTGAGAGATTGGAAAACCTACAGGCTGCCAAGATTTATGACGCGACCTTGGTTGCCTAAAATTTGGAAAGTCTCGCTGACATGCCTATGCACGACTATCGAATCTTTGCATTCAGCAAAAATAGATGTATGCGGCATAAGTTCATAATTACTGGGTTTTTCTTTTAAAATGTCGACCGTTAAGTAGCTTATAAATTATGCGATTGTCAAAAATTTTATATTTATAATAATCCTATCATGCATGAACATTTACTCCAACCACGTAGTGCATATTTTTCACTGATATTTGCTTAGTTTACCAGGAAAGCATCACATTTTTTTAAAGGGAAGCAGCATTTCAGCACAAAACTTACAGGGAACTTTTCAAAGAAGCAAGGGCAAAAACATTGTGCCAAGGGGTGGAATAAGGAGCAACAAAATGTTTTTACCAAATAGAACAAAACCCAACAGCAGCAACAAAAGTGAGTTTTATTGTGGCATATAATATTCCAAAAGAGAACAGGGCATTTGCAGACAACAAGTTCCTCAAGAAATTCATGCTTGATGTGATTGGTTAAAGCTGTTAAGGTAGTTTGGAAACTTGGAGAAGAAATAGTTCTATTTTTCAGAAATGAAGGAAAAGACAAACATTTACCTCAAATTTTGTGATCTCCAAGGTGAAAATATTCTTGTTCATGAATTATATGTGAATGAATTTGAAAGGAAACTTAGTCTCTTTTCAACCCAGGTGAAGGAAAAAAACTGTAAACACTTTCCTACCTGTAACTCACTGGCATTTGGCATCTGTGAAGCAAGAAAACAGAAAAAAGTTCAGTGATCTTCGAGATAAACTTTTGCAACAATTTGGGGCTTAAGAAAATTGGAAAGTAAAAATATTTTCAGGTCTGTTTTCCATGGATATGGAATGTATGCCAGATAGTATGCAACTTGACCTGATCATTTTACCGTGCAACACAGTGGTGAAGGATTTTTTTTATCACCAAACATTGTCCGTTTCTTAAATCTCTATGTAAGGACATGTTTCTGAACGTAAAAGAATTTTCCAAAGAAATGGTGGTGATGTTTTCATTGAAGTGTTTGCATAAACAAGGGACTTGAAGTCACAGATGATAGATAAGCATTTGGCTACATTTCTGTGAATTGCCACATCCGAAACTTGACCAGATTTTGACAGGCTCATGAGTCAATTGAAACATCTTTTTTGTTTTCTTCACATTAAATTTGGTACGTTTCAGATTAAAATTTTCTTTTTACCGAAAAGCATAGAAGTTGTTAAAGAAATAATGGAACTTAAGTTGGTTGCAATCTTAAGACCGGTTTAATGGACAGAGTAGTTGTGGCACATCAGTTTAATATAACTGCTTGAAGTCAGCCATTTTGTTGATTCTCCTTATGGTAAATGCAGTGAGGAAGTATCAACATTTTATGTTCTTTGAGCTTACCACCTGTTTCTGTTGTAAAATTTACAGGCAAGAAGTGTCCAACGGTGTATCGTGAGAAAATTATGTGGCCCGAGGCAAATCCTCAAGATGTGATCACTGCTGATTGTCCAGATGGCATGGGATCAGGTAACTCCCTTTTGTAATAAGGTTGACTTTGAGTGCTCATGATTTTAAACATTTCATGGCTCAAATGTTTTCAGAATAAAGTTATGGCAATTGGGAGGAAGTGTTACATTTATCTATTTAGATCTGTAGTCACAGTCTTAGGCAAGCCATGTCATTCCATGATGTAATGACATGATGAAGGGATGTAATGACATGATGAAGAAGGTAGGTAGAGTGACCAGTGCCCTCTACAATTATCTTAAATTATTACTGTGGGAATGTCATTTTGGTGAAGTAAAGATTAAAGGAAGAATTGCATCAAAATTTTTCACATTAATGTATTGAATTTTGGTTGTGTAGCCTGTTGGCATGGACAGTTGTAGGCATTGGTGGGTCAAAAGATATATGATTAGGATAGGAATTCACCAGTTCTGGGATATATGTAGTTAGGTAAGTAATGGCTCTCCAAGGAAGTGCCAGCATTCAGAGAATGATTTTTGGTGTATGCTGATGGTTGCGAGGGCCATGATGCTAAAGTGATTAACCATGAACCATTGGTATACTTTTTACTGACTGGGTAGAAGGGGTGAGGTCAAGGCACTGGCCAACTTAAATAGACCAAGCTAGAGAGGTGTGTTCAAGGTTATACTTCAAGTTATTCACATTTTTGTGATTCAAGAATTTATGTTCAAGTCATCTAAGCATTCAGTGTAACCCCTTATATAACAGTTCCCTCCCCTCTCCCATAAACGAAGATTTTTGTATCATTCCAGGTTTTCTTTCTCTTTGAAGCAAAATTTTAATTATTAAGTTTTGTTGCAGGCTATATTCGCTTTAAATGCCTTCTTGGTGGCACTTGGGATCCAAATGGCCCAGAAATGGATAACTGTAATAGTCATGTAAGTTTATAAAAAAATAAGTTGTGACTGCCTTTTGATGAGTGTGTTTTTACACTATGTGTGCTTGCATTTTGATTATGTGTAGTTTTTCATGAAATGCAAAAGGCTCTGTAACAATAAGTTTTCCTTTATGATTGTAGATTGCTACAAAAGAAATAATTGAAGAAATTCATTATAGGGAATAATTTTAAGGCCAGTTATATTTAAAACTGTTTTTTGGCTGTCACTAAAGTACTTGGAGACAACACTAAAATGGAAGATTGAAGAAAGTACGACTTCTGCTTTGACAACCAGTCCTACTACACCTGTCAACTCCCTTGATAAAGCAGGTACACTGCTTCAACAGCTTACTGTTGCTCGTAGCTCAGATGCGTCTGCTGAGGCAGACAGAATGTTCAACACTGTCACCTCCTTGCCTGCTCTTTCCCAAAACATGAGCAGTGAGCTCCTGAAAATTACAGACCCCAGGAAGAGAAAGGAAAGAGCTGACCACTTTAAAGAGGTAACGATAAGAATTGTTCTTACATTTATGAGACTAGGGATTGTTTGTCAAGTGTTTCATATTAGCTTCATCATGATGGGGAATGCTAAGGTCAGCATTCTCATTATCAGCAAACTCATTATCATGGTGATTTAATTTTTAGCACTATTATGATGTTTATTTTTATAGTTTTTTACCCCACTATCAAAGGTGGGTCAAGGTGCTTTACACACACATATGTGAAGGCTCACAAGCACACTATCTCTAGGCATTAAGTACACCTTACAAAGTCAGTCACAATTATTAAGATCATAAATATCTCTCTCACTTACTCATACTCAAAATCAATTGTAGTCTTACAGCTGACGCGTGTATCTCACTGGTATAAAACTGTTGAGCAGACATTCCAGGAAAGTTGTAATAGAACTTGCTAAAACCACCATGCAGCTATATCTTACTAACAAGCATTGAACATGAACAGATTGATATCTACTGCTTCACTTTTGAAATCAAATAACTAATTAACTTAAGTGGTTCATTAAATAATAAGTGCATGCAAAATTGACAGTTTATGAAAAATAATTAATTGGCCAGGCATTCAAAATAATGAGACAGTATTGCCTCACAAACAACAATATGACTGGTAGTCAGCTTCAAGCAGAGCCAGTCAGGGTCTATTAGTATTTTACAATTAGTAATGTTAAATTGTTGTATGTATATATTTGCTTGATTTTTATGTTAAATAAATCTTTTTTTTTAATTAAAGTTACACATTGTTAAGTCTTGTGTTTGGGGAGAGCTGGGGTGGGGGCTCGTGAGCCATGTAGAGAACATTGTGAGCGACTGACGGGATTTTTGTACATATTGTTCCCCTGCAAGATTATGTTGACCCGGGTAGTAAGAGTTAAAACCTGTCACCTGTGGGCTCAGTTCCCTGGGGCCAGTATTTGTGTTTTGATGTAAACGCAAGAACATTGCAACATATTCATTTACCTCCCCTGGCAGCACAGAATGTAAAAAAATACACGAGCCCCATATATACTCTTTATGAGACCCATATGTTTTTGGCATTCTGTGCTGCTAGGGTCATTTGATTTAACTCATTTTGTTGACATGTCTTATATAAGCTGCCTTGTTGGCACAACACACTTCATCAGCACAAGGTCTAAAATGCATTTCATTTTTGAATGTAGTCCATTGCTAGCATTGGGAGCGAGGTTCTCAACAACAAAGCTCGTTGGCAGTCACTTGACACAGGAAAACGCAAATCTGCAGCATCAGCGCTCCTCTCTACTGTGGAGACCACGGGACTATTAGCAGCTTCAACTATAGATGTTGGCATGATGAATGTAACTCGCAAGCCTAACATTTGTAAGTGGTTCAAGTTCTTGCACTGATTTTGTTGTTGAAGTATGAAAAACATAAAATCGGGCCCATATATTCTATGTGAAGAAATAGTTGGAATTTGATAAGGTTTTGTGTATTTAAATCTTATAACAAACCCTGTGTGCATGAATTATTTAAAGTTTAAGGCAGTGATGTATCAATACTTTTTTGACCTTCAGATTAGATCAAGCTTGCTAAATAGTGTTAGTTTTACTTTGCAAAAGAAATCTGCATTATAATTCATTTTTAATTCACAGAGTGAGTAGAATTTCTAAATTAATAAGTGATAACTTGATAATTATTGTTGTAAAAACAAGAAGATGTGGAATAATTTGTCATATTTTTCCATATTTCTTGCAGTTGTATTTTGTTGTCTGTGCACAAAACATTCAGACTAGTTGTTGTAAACTGTGTGCTGACACTCTTTCATTTTCCAGTGATGAAGCTGATGAATGTGGACCTTGCAGGAGAACAAGGAGCCACCCTCAGAGGAGTCCCAGTAGATAATGTTGGGTCAAAGTTCAATGAGATTACCATTCCTGTCCTTACACTGAAGCAGATTGGAAGACGTAAAAATAAAAGTAGGGATGATGTGCTTAGTTTCTACTGATTTTATAAAAAGAATGCTGTTTAAAATTCTGTTGTCTCCCCATATAGTGGACAGATGATGTGCTGCTTATATGTTTGCTTGTTAATTTTTTTTGTAGCATTGCCTTGTACCACTTTTTCCCTATTGTACATGTATGTCCATTCATGTCAATCCTCTAACTCAGTGGTTCTCAAAGTGTGGTCCGCGGACCACTAGTGGTCCGCAGGCACAAGTCAGGTGGTCCGCGGCTGACAGTCGTCATGTCAGCAAAGTGATGATAGGCTGATAGAAAACTTCAGTTAAGTTTGTGTGGGACCCCTAACCGTCCGCTGGTCAAGTTACCACCGCAGCTGATAATGGCCTGAAAGGATGGTCAAGGCGGGCGGCTATGAATCTTGACCAGTGACGCGTGACATGTCTATCTGAACACGGCTCTGTTGAAGATTTTTAGTACTGTATATGCCAGCTTCCCTGACTCAGTCAAACATGAAAGGGGACCAGGCAAGCAAAGACAACTCCGCCTCAGTAAGAAAGGCTGACCACTGTCCGAATCTCCGTGCTGGGGAGGAGACGTGTTTCCAAGTTTTCTTTCTCAGTATTTTCAAGGGTTATTATGGATCGCTGGCTGAAATCAGGGACCTTAAAATGTAGATCCCATGATGCTGGTGACTGTGAAAGTGCAAACAAGATGCAGAAGGGAGGAAAAGATGCAACTGAGGTCATTTGTGATCCAAATAAACCTGCTGTTCTTCTGATACGCTTACCAGCTGCAAAGCAGAAGCAATTTGCCAGGAAGTGGAAGACACACCTGATGAGATATTTTCATCTTCTGCTCAAGATAATAGCAACAAAGAAAACTTCAAACAAGCTGTGAAGAACAGTAGTGGTACACACAATATGTGGCATCATTCCAACCTAGAAAACAACCAAAACAAGTTAAAAGAGCATTGATTGTTTGAGCATGGGATCTTTTGGGAGGGTGATAAAGAAGTCCCTAGCCCGCATTGTGTTCTATGCTGTGAAATTTTGGCTGTGAAGCATCTACTGTCATTTCCAACAATTTACTGTTGCGAGATTGGATTTTCAACACTTGTGGCACTAAAAAACGAATAAGAGAAGTCGGTTGAACGTGGAATCTGACATGAAATTGAAACTCTCCAATATTGATCCAGATATTATCACCTTAATAGCTCATCAAAAACAAATGCATTCATCACACTTACATTTTAATTATAATGAATGACATATGTAATTTTATGTCACTTATTACTATAGCACTGTCAGAAAAGGACATTTAGTTTTGAATTGTAATGAAACAAATGCGGCAATTTAAAGTTGAAATTCACGGTACAGAGTGGTTTTAGGCCTTGGTGGTCCGCCATATTTTTTACTTGAGTAATGTGGTCCGCGGTCCAAAATACTTTGAGAACCACTGCTCTAACTGACCATATTAAGTGAACTTAGAACTCTAGGTGCAAGTTATATTCATGTCATGCACCCTCCCCTCTAACTAAAAAAAAGCAAACTGTGTCAAAATTGTTTAGAATTAAATTGTTGTACATTTATGTGAGTCATAATTATAATAAGGTTTTATATTCTGTCTATGCAGGCTGATTTTAAATATTTACTTTCATGCTTCTTTAATTTTTTCTGTTTCTAGTGTTCTTTGATGTCATAATGCTCAGTGGATGAGCTTATTCTAATCTGTGGGAGTAAGCGGCCTCATTTTCCAGTACTTTCAGATAGGAGAAGCATATTTCATTGGAGGCAGAAAAATATGAATAGGGTGATAGGAAGAAATAGTTCCTCAATGGATGGAATTCCTTCACTTTATTGATTTTTTTCCTTGGTGTGAAACATTCCTGCAGTGCAGTTGTATTCTGCAAATACATCCCATAATTTAAATCAGCACAGATTACTTCATACACATACCTAAACTACATTGCAGAATGGTTAATTTAAACTTTTAAAGATGAAGAATGCCCTCCCTTCATCCTCTGTTTGTTTTTCTTTGTTAGGATCATTACCAGTGGTGCTTGTTATTCTCAGTAACATGAGTGAGTGGCTGGCTCCCTCAGGAGTGCAGACCACTTTCAGCACCCAAACAGATGTTGACAGCAGCAGTTTTATTTATGCTGGTAACACTCACCCACCTGACATCCCACGAAGAAGAGTTAATTCTGAGATCATTTCAGCTTCTGTATCTGATCAGCCTGTCAGAAACCTGGATCAGCCAATTGTGTTTTTAGTGGAACATGTGCAGGTAACAGTTGATTAGGGGAGGCCAGTTTTACATTTTATTTCTTCTTTATTATTTTCCTATGGATCATATTATTGCCCATCTTACTTTAACTTCTTTAAGGGAAGAGGTGTTTGAAGAATTTGGTTTTTCTTTTGTCAGTTTTAGTGAAAAGAAAAGAAAGATAAACATTGGGTATCAGAGCTGTGTCTGTATTTTCTCCAAGGTCCTTTCATTGAGCTTATACACTTGGTAGCGCTAATCCCTTCTCCAAGTGAACCACAGCCGATTGTCGGCCTGGTCGTGAACACGTAGGCGCTGGGCCCTGGCCGGTACTCTCGTCGTGGAGAGTCTTCGCCCACTGATGCCGTGTTAGTATCAGGATTTTCTGTAGGGGTTTACTCACTTAGCCTTTATCTTTCCCAAGATTCCCCCAAGGCAGTGGGGCCATTTTTCCTTGGCTAGGATGAGAGAAAATGTTTGTTCCCCGAGCGAGCGTAAGCGAGCGAGGGGACGTCTGAGTTGACCGCTCCATGCCGGCAGGTGAAAAAATGGCGGCAGGATTAGCGCTACCAAGTGTATAAGCTCAATGAAAGGACCATGGATATACGCCAGAAAAGAGATAACATGCCGGATCGGTCGCGGCCCGGACTAACAACGACCGCGCACCCTATCGGGAGGCTCCAGCGTGGGGTCAGCGAAAAGTGTGCTACTGGAGCCAAGACCAAGACCAAGACTGAAACCAAAACAGAAATCAAACTAAGAGAAGGAACAACCATTGGCACGTGGAACGTACGCACGTTATACCAGTGCGGAAAAGTGCACCAACTCACACACGAGCTGAAACGGTATCAGTGGGACATTGTGGGACTGGCGGAGGTCAGATGGACAGGATTTGGGGAAACAGTGACGGAAGACGGCCACAGACTGTGGTAGAGTGGGGAGGACACCAGGCATGAGTACGGCGTGGGCTTCCTTGTGCACAGGAAGGTGGCCGCGGCCGTCATCAGCTGTACACCCGTATCCAGCCGGCTGATCTCCATTCGTGTCTCAGCCAAGCCTCATAATGTCACTATTGTACAAGTATACGCTCCAACTTCCACACATGGAGACGACAAAGTGGAAGAATTCTACCAACAACTGGACAAGATTGTGAAGGCAGTTCCAAAAAAGGACATCCTGGTTGTGCTCGGAGACTGGAACGCCAAGGTCGGACCAGACGCCTACCAGCAATGGGCAGGAACGGTGGGGAAATTTGGCCTTGGTGAAACCAACGACAGGGGCATCAGACTCCTAGAGTTCGCACAGAGCCAGAGACTCACCTTAGCCAACACCTTGTATCCCCACAAGAAATCAAGGACGGCCACCTGGCACTCACCAGACGGACTGGTCCATAATCAGATCGACTACATCCTACTGCCGAGATGCTTCAAATCCAGCATCAACAGGGCCAAGACAAGGACGTACCCAGGCGCTGACATAGGCAGCGACCATGACCTTGTTCTAACAAACCTGAAGCTGAGGCTGAAAGCGAAGCGACTCTCAAACACTCCCCGAATTCGCTTTGATTTGGAGAAGCTGCAAGACCCAAAGGTTGCAGAAGTCTTCAAGGCCACGGTTGGCGGAAAATTTGGCGCACTGAACCTGGTGGACTGTGATGTAGACACCCTCTCTGGAAACATCAAAGAGGTGCTACTGTCGACAGCCCAAGAGGTTCTAGGGCGACATAGAAACAAGAAACAGCCATGGGTCACGAACGACATACTAGACCTCTGTGACCAAAGGAGGGCCTTGAAGAGAGAAAAGAAAAGCAAACCAGAAGCAGCAACCAAATACAAAGAAGTGAATTGTGCCATTAAGAAAGGGATGAAGGCAGCTAGAGAGAGCTGGATCGAGAAGCAGTGCCAGGACATAGAGGTTGGAATGGCACGAGGTGACAGCAAAAAGGCCTACCAACTTCTAAAGACCCTCACTAAGACAGACCAGCAAAAGATCTCAGTCATCGAAGACAGCAATGGTCACCTTCTCACAGAAGGCAATGCTGTACTCAACCGATGGACAGAATACTGCAAGGACCTGTACAATTACCAGCTGAAGACCGACGCCAACATTCTCCAAAACAACCAGACTAGAGACAGTGAACCTGCAGACATACCAGTCCTACGGGAAGAGGTCGAAAAAGCTGTACATAGTCTGAAGGGAGGAAAGTCACCAGGCGTTGATAATGTACCAGCTGAGCTGCTCAAGCAGGGTGGGGAAGCAACTACAAAAGCCCTAACTGTTCTGTGCCAAAGAGTCTGGGAGTGCAAGGAATGGCCCAGAGAATGGACGCAGTCACTAATCATTCCCCTCCCAAAGAAAGGAAACAGCAAACAGTGTCAGAACTACAGAACAATAAGCCTTATCAGTCACCCAAGCAAAGTCATGCTGAAGGTCATACAGAACCGCATCAGAACCACCGCAGAAGAGCTGCTAGCAGAAGAACAGGCTGGCTTCAGACCACTTAGAAGCACAGTTGAGCAGATCTTCAACTGTCGTCTTCTTATAGAAAAGCATCTGCAGCATCAGCGGGACCTTTACCACAACTTCATTGACTTTAAGAAGGCATTTGACAGAGTCTGGCACGAGGGGCTATGGCATGTGATGCGGAAATTCAACATTGAAGAAGGGCTTGTCCAAGTCGTTGAAGCGTTGTATAACAGCTCAACGAGTACAGTTTTGCTTAACAACCAAATAGGAGCTTATTTTCGTACCACAGTAGGGGTACGTCAAGGATGTCCCCTATCACCCGTGTTGTTTAATATATTCTTGGAGAACATCATGCTTGAAGCTCTTCATGACCACCATACCTCCATTTCAATCGGTGGAAGACCAATCTGCAACCTACGCTTTGCAGATGATATAGATCTGTTAGCAGGTACAAACAAGGAACTGCAAGACCTCACCAACAGACTGACAGACAGCTCAAACGCATATGGAATGGAGACAAGCACAGAAAAGAGCAAAGTTATGATCAATGGCAACGGCAAAGCAGAGATCTATATGAACGGGGTACAGCTCGAAGAGGTAAGCAGCTTCAAGTACTTGGGAGCCACTCTCTCCAAGGACGGCAGCTCCACGCAAGATATCCGCATCAGGATCGCAACAGCAACAGCAGCAATGGCTAGGCTAGATAGGATCTGGCATAGCCACAAGATAAGGTTCACTACCAAGTACAGGCTATACAAATCCCTGGTAGTGCCGATCCTGCTCTACGGATGCGACACGTGGACTCTACTCGCCGAAACAGAAAGGAGAATCCAGGCATTCGAGCACAAGTGTCTGAGGAGGCTGCTCCGGATCTCATACAAAGAACACAAAACCAACGACTTTGTAAGAAACAAGATTGCCACACTGGTAGGACACCAGGAACCTCTACTATCAACAGTCAAGCGACGTAAGCTGGTCTTCTTTGGCCATGTAACCCGGCACGACACCTTGTCGAAGACTATCCTTCAAGGCACCTTGGAGGGTAGCCGACGCCGCGGTGGTCAGAGAAAGAACTGGCTTACGAACGTCAAAGACTGGACTGGTCGTCCTGTACAGGACCTGCTGACTATTGCCCAAAACAGGCAAGAGTGGCGGGCCCTATCAGCTGCCGCGTCTATCCATGTGCTCCCCCCAACGCCAGGTGCCAGGCAAGGGACGACTGACTGACTGACTGACTGTATTTTCTAATAAATGACATTTTAACACTTTTTTTAAAATGGCAATTTTTTTACATGTTTTCTTTAAAATTGTATATTTCTTATATTTTCTTTAAAATGGCATGTTTCTTACATATTTTATGTAAAATTGCAATTTTTTGTTTGCACATTTTCAGACAGAGGCAGTTGCTAACCCAAAGTGTAGTTTCTGGGACCCTAGAAACAGGTGAGGGTCATTTATATTGCCTTAATTATTTGATTTGACAAAGAATGTCTAAAGACCAAACATGCACTGAAACATCAGACAAGATGAGCCTCCCATGACCTAACGGCATCAAGATTACATAAGTTGACAAAGTGATGAAAATATTATTTGATATTGATAATGGCTTTTTCTGAAAATTTTTTGTCAAAATGTGCAAAATTAACACACATTCGGATGATGATGAAAAAAAGGAACATAAATAAGGGGAGTGGTTTGTACCCAGGTGTATATCTCCATGGTTTGTGGGGTTACTTTGTGTGCTACACTATTAAATTTTGGGAGGTTTTGCAGCACCTGGTCGGATGAAGGATGTAAAATTCGTTTTACTAACAAAACCCACACATCCTGTGAATGTAATCATCTCACCAGTTTTGCTGTACTTATGGACATCACAGGGGCTAATGTCATGGTATGCTTTTCTTTAGTTTGCCGTTACATAAAATTATACATGATAAGTATGTCTATAAACATCAAGCAAAACCGTTTTCTGTGGAAATATTCATAATATCACTTTACACCAGTGATTACTGAGTAAAACGTCTTTAGAAAAACTTTAACAATCCTTTGACACTTTATCCCAGGAGA
The DNA here is from genome assembly GCA_004794655.1 of Marisa cornuarietis. Taxonomy (NCBI): domain Eukaryota; kingdom Metazoa; phylum Mollusca; class Gastropoda; order Architaenioglossa; family Ampullariidae; genus Marisa; species Marisa cornuarietis. The sequence continues at coordinate 64,098 of SMMW01000109.1, read as the reverse complement.
ACTTATGATAATGATATCTCTGAATGATATTAGAAGAGTAAAAAATAAGCTTTGTCATGCAGATTTTATGCGTTAGAAAACTTTTCACAAATTTTCCATGCAATGTCTGTACTCCTAAGAAGGTGTGGTGATTGTACAATTCAAAAATGTAGTTTATTTGTGTTTTTAATTGTCTACTAGATTTTATTTATTTGTTAATTTGTCAGTCTTACCATGTGCATTGTGGCTGTGCAAACATCAGCATACAAGATCGTTGATGAATAAAACTATGGCATTTTTCAGCTACCTTCGAAAGCCCGATTTTCTTTAGAAATCATCACCTATGTGGGATGCACCATCTCTGTGTTCTGCCTAGTTATCAGCTGGATCACTTTTGCAGTTTTTAAGTGAGTGATTCTTCTCTTGAAGTCAACAAACATCATTAATTATTTCTAGTGAATATGATCATGGAATATGTTTTTATTTTGTTGTGCACATGTGTGTTTTTGTAAATTTTTATGTGTGTATATGTGTAATTAATTTCCCTTATGTTTGAGTGAGTGTGTGTGTTTGTGTGTATGTGTATGAAAATGTGTGCACGTGCAAACAAAATTGCTTGGGAAGGTTGCCAAATATTAACATAAGTGGTTGTAATTTTCAGGAGCCTAGATTGTGACAGAAACACAATCCACAAGCACCTGGTATTTTGCTTGATGCTGGCCCAAATAGTGCTGATAGCAGGCATTCAGCAAACGGAACCAAAGGTAAGGTAGTCTTTCAGTAAAACCTAATGGTATGTGCATGGGTAGGTGGTTGTGTTGATGGGCTTGGGTGTGGTGCACGTATATTCACACCTACCAGTGTGTGTTGTTTCATAGAAATTAACTGCATGTCTATTGCCATGAAGTCTTTGGATTCCACACACACACACACACACATGCATGCACACTCTTTTTCTCTTTCTCTCTCTCTCTCTCTCACACACACACACACACACATGAAGCATCTTTCTTTGTTTCTCCATCTTAAAATTCTCTCTCTCACTGTCTTTTTTCTTTGGAACCATTTACCAAACTTAAAATCCCGATTACTGAATATTTAAGGTACTTTTTAAAGGTGTTTCAAAGAAGATGTTTCAAAGCATGCAATACTAATCTGTTTTCAGATCTTGTGCTCTGTTATTGCTGGGGTGTTGCATTTCCTATTCCTGGCATCATTTGCCTGGATGTGTCTGGAAGGTGTTCAGCTGTATGTCATGCTCATTGAGGTGTTTGAGTCAGAGCGTTCTCGTGTCATTTGGTACTATCTCTTTGGATATGGTAAGTGTCATTAGATGATGCAAGATGATACTTTTTAAATCATTTAGGAAAACTTTCCAAAACACTAAATTATCTCAATATAAAATCCCTTCAAGTGTGATGGATCAAAGACTCTATCTTTAATACCTTTAAACTATAATGATAATACCTTCATAAATTTGATGTACAGCACTTATCCACTTAATGTGTACAGGAGGAAGGCTGTCGTTATTTGATGCCTTTTGTTCCTCTTCTTTTTCAATGTCCAGTACTTTTTAAAAGAAACTCTGATTTTTTTTCTGTCACAGGCATTCCTACAATAATTGTGTCTGTTTCTGCGGGCATCTTTCCCCAAGGCTATGGAACAGATGGACAGTATGTAAATTTTAATACACATACTTGCTGCTGTGCGTGTGTTTGTGCATCTTTTCAGAACATTCCCATTGTGCTGTGAGTGATAGGAAATAAAGCTTTAAGTTAGCATGTAGGACAGCATCTGAGACAAATCCATGTTTCCTGCAAGTGTTAAGAAAATTTTGTTAGAATGTAGAAAAGTTTATTCCTAACATGGCATTAGGCTATTTTTAATATGACATTACTCATAGCTTAACATCAGCAGAACAATTTGTAAGAGAATGTTGGCCCCAAATAGGTAAAATGTTACCAAGTTTCAGCATCCTAATCCCCTTCTCCATCGCCATATCTTAGAAAGTGAGAATTATTCTGACCAACCCAGATAAAGCAGGTCAGATATTGGAAAATATTGTAGTTTTTGTCACTTTTATGCCTTTTTAAGTAAGAACATGGTTGTCATATGATTCACAATAAGGGATTTTTTTAACTGATTTTGACAGCTGCTGGTTAACAACTGAAAGAGGGTTTATCTGGTCCTTTGTTGGTCCAGCACTTGGAGTCATGGTAGTAAGTATTAAGTTGATATTTGAATATTTCTTTTTCAGACAAACCCCCTGAAGGGTTTTGTGTTAAAAGGCTTGTGTACTAAGAGCACTGCTTATCATAAATTTTGAACACACTTTCTGTTCCTTATTAAGAATTATGTGCACTAACACATTTAAAAATTTGATATAATGATTGGAAATTGAGTTTAATTAATGCAATGCTTATTGCAGGTAAACATAATTATGCTTAGCATTGCAATCTACATCATGGTGAGACATTCATCGGTTTCTCACACAATGCGACACAAATCAGTGCCACAAAAGATGAGGTAAGGTGCTGGCTTATCAAGAACTAGTTCTCTTTGTTATTCCTTTATACATTTGAATTTCTTTTATTATCAATCAGATTTTACAACTGAATCTGTCAGGATACTTGAATACTTTTGAAATGAACACTATACATTTTAGTTCTTTAGTGACATGAAAATGCATATAGTTTGTATGTATGTGGTATGATGCTAATGCCATTTAATAGTAGTGATGAGCCGTATGAGCTTTTGGAAGTCACTTGATGTCTCTTTTTGCCTGCAGATATTGCTTATTCATATTAATACTCATACAGAGTCTATGTTCAGTTGTTGAGCCATACTACAGTGGTTACGGCTGACACAAAGTTTAGGTGTATGCAGCGGTTTTCTTCCCACCCCTTGCCTTTAGTAAATGGCTTGCTTTTCATGGCATTATGGACCTGGCAATCTTATATTTATACAACTCTTTTTTATTTGAATTTATCAGGCACTGTAAAATACTAGCTATTAGTATTCAGTTCTGAAAAAATGTTCTCATTCAGGTCCATTTGATTGACGTGCAATGCAGCTATTTGTTTTAGTCACTAACTACACCTATATATCAACTATGTACATGGCTCTGTATCTTGAAAGATTTGCATCTATTGTGCACCATGAATGATTTTTCATAAATTAACAAAGTCTGCTTACTTGTAGATGACTTCTTTGTACATTCTGATAATGCGAGAAAACTAACAGAGGGACCAACAAAAGGCTGCTCAGCTATTTTCTCTATAACATATTTGCTAGCTACTATCTCGAGCTTACTTTACCACCACTTGAGATTCATTTAGCTGGTTGCCTTCTAATAACACTTTCACAATTAATCAGAAATATTTTACTCTAGTTTCAGTAGTTTATGTTAACATCATACAATTACTTAAATTCATTCTGGTTGTACATGGACTGTGTGTTTACTGTGCACGCTGCTATAGTGGTTCTGGAAGTTTCTACAGTATGGGTGAGCCAGAAATTAAAAGCCCCAGTCGTCCTGAACTTCCGTAAGCACTGCACAATGTTATGAAATTCTGTTATGTGGAATTGTTTTGTTGATCTTTTTTCACTTTTGGTTCTCATTTTTTGTGACCTTTCATTCTTAAATGAAAGTTAAAGATTGTAATATACTGTCAACATTTTAAATCACTTTGTAATATATTCTTTTTGCTTGAAAAAGAGATCTGTTACTTATGCTTTTTGGGTAATTTGTCCATTGCTATATATTCCATTCAGCAAATGAGTGATGATAGCTATCATTAGAATATTGAAAAATAAGGGAAACTGGTTAAACTTTGCAGGATAGTATTTGATGGGTGAATGAGTAGTTTAAAAATAACGTCCCATCTGAAGAGACAGAATTCATATTCTCACACATTGCAGTAAGCAGTTCTTGCAGTGTTTTAAAGTATCATGCTACATTGTCACTGAGATTTCCCCTTGATGTATGTTGCCTGCGGTGAGCTGTGATATGTGATGTATGTTTTTCATGAGAAGAACTGGATACAGATGTGATCCCATCTTGTACTCACTCATGCATTTGTCTGTCTCGTATCACGCTTACTCCACAAGGAACCATCACAGTCTGGGTAGCTGCGCTTTGTATAGATGGAGTGGTTGTGATGGGATTGGTGGGGGTGTGGTTGGTCATGGTAGTCGTGGTGGTAGCACCCCCCACCTTTATTCCAGCATTGACCATCTCCATCTGTTGACTTCTGCTGGTACTTCAGTAGAGGAGAGAGTGTAAGCAGTTGTAGTCGCTTTTGCGTTGTTACTGTGCATTTCTTAGCATACCAGATTACCAACATTACACCATACTGCTTTCCTTGTTATCCACTAGTTTCTAATAGTTTAATTATGTTGGAAAACTTATTGAAAAACCAGCTAAGACAGTTCAGCTTTATTGTGCAAATGATGAAGATGTATTAAAGGAAACAAAAGACTGTGGTTTAACTTTATTTTAAACATTTGTTTCATTTCCATTTAGCATTTGGTAGGTGCTTGTAGAGAATATTACACTTTGCACAGTAACATCTAGTGTGCATTTTGGCATTTTAACAACTGATTATTTGAATTGGCAGAGCATGTCATTTCCTGTGGATGTGCCCATCATACATGCATGCATGCTTGAGTTTGCCTGTTGAATTCTTCAATCATGTAGACGTGTTACTGATGAACACCTGCATTTTGAGGCTTCAATCATGTAGACTTGTTACTAATGACCACCTGCAGTTTGAGGCTTGAGGGAGGTGTGCAAACAAAGCCTTGTGCATGTCAGGAAGTTATTTTTTTATACTCAATAGACGTATGATCATTGTCTCTGTTGAATTGCACTGATTTTCTTTGTTTTTTGTTGATGACTGCACATTTCTCTTTTATTTTAAATTAATAGTCCACATGAAATCTTAGACCTTAAGGAGAAGGCCTTCTGAAATGAGTTCTATTCAAAAGTTTGAAATCGCTTTCACGGATATTAGAGCCAGGGAAATAATATTTGTAGAAGAACATTCTTCCGTTCAGAAATATTGATAAACCAGTGTAGGTTGAAAATATCGGTAAATGTATTGTGTACAGTTTCTGATTTGTAGACCCTTTCCTTATAATCACAGTAAATAAACTTTTTCATTAATTATTTCTATCAGTAAATTCTTTCATTATTATCTGTTAGCGCATTCACCAAGAGGTAAATTGCTATTTTATGCAATAACCTTTTTGAAAGATAAAACGACAGAACATGCTGACAGTTTTGTCACTCTTATCCAAGTAAAATTCGTATTTGAGCTTGATGATAAAAGAATGACATGTGTTTGGAAGATAAAGAGACTTTTATGCTGATGGTAACCTATGTTTTTCTTCAGGACCTGGATAAAGGGGGCAGTGGTGCTTGTGGTGCTTCTGGGACTGACATGGGTATTTGGTGTCATGTACTTGGATCATAGTACTGTGGTATTTGCCTACATCTTCACCATCTTGAACAGTCTACAGGGCCTGTTTATTTTTATTTTCCATTGCCTCCTTAATGAAAAGGTGACTGACAACACTTTTCATGTGCATACGCTGTAATCTTTAACAGCAATAGTTCTAAAAAGTCTCAGAATTACATTGCTAACGATTTTACTTGATGTTAAAAACTAAGAATGGTAGTCCGTGTAGAACTTGTCAAGCAGATCCTATCACAACTTCATGGATTATTATTTTGAATTATGGTTATCACTGTTGAAGCTTTGTCAGAACGTGGCTATACTTACAGTTGAAATTGAAACCAACATTTCCCCGTGAAAGAAGGTTCACTTAATATCAGAAGTGGCTGGCATGAGGGGTTGGTTGTTATTAAAGCCTGATGAAAAGTGAGCAATAAATGAGAAAAGGAAACAAAACCATTCAAAATTCTTGCTGACAGGTTCAAAAGGAATACAGGCGATTTGTGAGACACTCATCTTGGATGCCCAGCTGCGTGAGAATCCACTATGGAGGCTCATCCTCTAGTTCAGTCTCCAGGGAACCATCCTCTGGAAACGTATGTTGCACTAGAACAAGATCATTTTAGTCTGGAGATAATTACAGCAAACTGTGTTTTCTTATTAGCGAATTTGGTTAACTATTTGTGATTGCTTCATGAAGCAGTCTTTGTGGTTTCTGTTAGGTTATGTATTTGTGGGATGTTGACAAAAACGTGGAAAAAAGAATTTTTTTTGTCCATGACATGCTCATGATGGATACTGTTTTTGTGCACTAGTAGCTTCTGTTTGCTTTGTGCAGGTTGTGGCACGTTTCTTTCGGGGGAAGAAGAAGAACAGCGAGCTTTCCAGCTCTACCAGCAACTCTGCTAAACCCTTTTTGCACAAAGGTAAAATGCTTCTGTTTTCTTATAACAGTGATGGTGGTGGACATGGTATTCGTGGTGTTCAGTGATGGTGGAGTTGATGGTGGCAAGTTTTAGTGCATCAACTTGCTTTGAAATGTTGTAGCCATGAAGAATGTATACATTTTAAAAATTACCTGCACAAGTAGAATGAACTTTAGTTTTTAATTTTATTGTTCTTTTTTATAACTTGTTAAGTCCCACTTTTGCAGAGAATGCATTGTTTTTCTTTTGACTCTTCTTAATGTCAGATTTCTTTCTTCCCTTTTATTGCAAATTATTATTATCTTTACGATTTTACTGTAAAGATCAATTATAAAATATAGAAGTTTTCAGCACAATGTAGGAAAAAGATGAGTGGATTGAGTGTATTTATAAATGTAGCATGACAGTTCTGGCATTGAAAAATGTAACTAAGTGTTGGAAAATAAAAAAAATTGGGCCATGTCTTAGATTTTCAACAAGCACATAATCTGTTAAAATGCAAGATATTTTGATTATTCTCATGAAGAAAAAGATGAAGGGTACAGCGATTTAAAGTATATGATCATAATATTTAGTTGCAGTTTTAGTTTCATGCAATTCAGGACAAACGCTAACGCCTGTCAATGCTCATGAACAGAACAGAGACACGTCAGTTCTTCTGATGGGCCCTCCTCCAGCCAGATCACCTCAGAAACTGGCACCAACAATAACAACCGCAAGTCTTCAAGATCATCCAGTTCACAGTCGAATGGTGCTGGATCCCATCTCCCAAGGACTCAGGAGCTAGACGGTGTGCTGGGAGACTTGTCAGAGGTCCCCGACTGCTCTGTGGTGGACAGCGAGTATGTGTCTGAATACTGCCGTGAGAACCTACGTGTCACTGCAGAAGCCAAGCGGTATTCCACTGGCTCAGAAGACTCCTCTGGGCGCCCAGGAGGCCGGTTGTATGAAAACTGTCTGCAAGAGGAGCCAGACCGCCTGGCCGCCTTGTCCTTCGAATCTCTGACCAAACGCCAGTCTCCCTATGTGTCCAGCTCAGAGGTTATCAATGGCTGCAAGGTGATTGCCATTGAAGAAGACACCAGTGATGATGAGGATGTTGATGATGCAGATGTCAGGAGGCTGCGAGCCAGCCTTCCAGCTGAAGCCAGGCCGCTTGTCACGCAGTCTGAGTCGGAGAAGGTCCTCATCAAGAATGCCATCAACAAGCCACGAGAACCAGGGAGGCAAGACAGTGCAGCAGCACCTTCCATGTCACCCTCCTTGCGGGACGTCAGCAAGGATGGCAAAGGGGAAGAATCGCAGGGACGAGATGCCCTCCCGCATGCAAGTGTACCCAATCTCAAGTTCAAGGCCACCATGAGTACTCAGGGGGCACTGCCACCAGTGTTGTCATCTCCTGACAAGGACATCGTCACCAGCCTCCCTAATCTCACGCGGCAGAGCGGCCAGGTAGTACGCACCTCTCGCAACCCCACAGGCTCCAACAGCAATGCTGTATCTGCCGAGGGTGTGAAACGACACTCCTCAGACGGTCACATGTACTTCAGTCCCTTCCGCTTCTCGGCAACCAGTGATTGTTAGGACTAACTCAGCAATGAACTGCGTGGAGGAAATAAAGGCATTTTTTCTCACACTTTGCCTAGAGTTAGAAACTGTGCCATTATCCCCTATAGCTCCCCCACCTTCCCACACCGCTTTCCGTTGATATCTTATTTGACGGCTTGGTTAAGCAGGGCAAGAAATAGAAATTTATGAAGCAAGAGAGAGGAAGAAGCTGGCAGTCTAGACTGTGCTTCAGACTTCAAACGCCTTGACTTGAACAAAACTGCTTTGTCTACTGGCTAGAGGTCAACATTTTCATAAAAAAGAATATATCTGACCTACATTCCAATTTATTTTCGTCTGTGTATGTGTGTATATAGTTATATCTATAATGTAGCATTTTTAATTGACGTGTACATAAGCTAGCTGAAAAAAGCATTTATAACTTGTGTGTTCAACACTCTTATTGTCTTGGGCTACTAAACACCAAAATGTAGATAACGATGTGCATTTCTTTGGAACAGACCAGGATATTGAGCCAAACCGCTGAATATATTTTAAATAAAATTTTAACTATTTGAAAATGCATATGAGTGTTTTTAAAACTAAGAAACTGCGGCAATTGCAAGAAGGTGAATGTGCTTAAAACGACTTAAGTTTGATTTTAAGCCACTTTATAGCAAGCAAACCCCAACTCTGGAGTTCAATCAACTGTAAGACTGATGTGCCTCAATTAAGTGAGAGATTTGTCTACAAACTTGAAGATGAACACCACTCACCGTTATGGGTAGATATGAGGAATATGTCCATGTTTGTTGAGAAATAAGGAGGACAATTAAATTGCTGTGAATGTTTTTCTTAGCACTCTGCGATTGCAGCAATAGAAGTGTTGGAGAACAAACGAAACATACTATAAATGTGACCCACATGGTCCGACAAGAATGTGTTGACACATTAATTGACACTTGAATCATTCCTACATTCTTCTACTCACCACCTGCCTAGCAGGTCCTTAGTTTTCATTACCCCATCTAAAATGTTTTGCCACCAAAGTAACGCTCCCCAAAATTAAAATGAACTCATAGTGTGTGTACGCTTTAATTCCCACGTGAATACTGAATCCCAGGGCTGATGGCTGCTTGTAGTAGTGCACAAAAATGCTTGATGTCATTTATGTAAATATCATATTTCCATAGAAATGCAAACATTTAAAAAAGCACACGAAGCCAAAAATTTCTTGCATGTACGGAGACATGAAATCCTGGTTGATGAAAAGTGACATTGTTAAAACTCTTGCCTCCAACACCTTCAGGAGGTGGAGGCAGAACAGTGGGTTCTAAAGCACTGTTACAAGCAGTGATTTAATGATGTGATTATTTCAACCTAGAAATGTTTTTGTAGTCCGAAGCAGTCATCTGAAGCAAAGTGCATGTACGTCCAGTTGCTGTTTGTAATTGAAGCATACCAGATTATCGATAGGTTGAAGAAGTCAGAGCAATCGTATAAAATAGCTTTCCTGGAAGGAATGGTGTATTTTTCAGTTGCTGAGAAAGTAGGAATGCATGTCTCATTTGACTTAATATCTGGCAGTTGGCATGTGGATTAAGAAAAGGGAGTATTTCTATTTTACAGGTCTGTTTTTTTGTGTGTGTGCGTGTGTGTGTGTGGAGGTGTGAAGCATGCTACAGGCTGTGTGTTTCTATATGTGATTCAAATTTTGCTTTGTTGACATGTATTCTGCACAACATTTATTACAAAATTCTGAAATATAACCTGTTTACTGATTCTGCAGCAGTAGGCAAAAAAGCAGTGTTGTGTATGATTTGATTCTAATAAAAGTTTTTTTTTTTTTAAAGAAAAGTAGAAAATACCCTATTTTTCATCCATTGACCCTGTTTTTGCATCATGTCATGAAACCTGCTTTCTGTGCATTCATTCCACCAAGGAGACGCATGTTTCTTTAATGTATTTAGTACTGTCCTAAATGAAATATTTCTCGATCTCAGTATTTGATGAACATATCTGTAAGTGGCTTCAGTGGCAGAACGAATTTTCTATTAGAAACTCATTATTCACCTTCAATCCTTACAAATCATTTTTACTAGTTGTGAAAGCAATGAATGCTATCATAAGATGCTTGGGTCCGTTTGTTTATACACAGAGACAAATACCTTCCTTTTTCGTACAGAACCGTGTGGATACAAGCAGAAGGAATAAATTGTTGATAATTATATGTAGTTACCAGCAATTCAGAAAGTAACAGGTCTGCAAAGCTTGGCTGGTACAGTAGCCAAGTCAGGACATGCTTCACTAGTTGTAAATATTTCATGAGATGTTTAATATTTTCAGACTCTATTTTGTGTATCTTTTCAGTGTGCAACGGAACGTGTGATGGCATGTGTGTGTGTGTGTGTGTGCGCGCGCGCGCGCCTTCAAGCGCTATTGTTGTGAGAAATACTCGATCTATTGTTCCATTGTTAACGATTTTTTTCTCTTGTATTAGATTCTAAATACTGGTGCTTAAACAAGTCCACAAGACTTTAAAACTTCCTGGAGTCATCGTTCTGATCTTTGGTTTGAACCTAAAATTGCTTTTATCAGTCCGCCATGTTGATCCCTTCCTTCCTGCTTTGAAATACATCCGCCCTTCCTGCACTTATTTTGAATGTGGTTCAACCAAGTTTCGTTTCTCTTTTATCCATTTACGTCTGGCTAATAAAAAAGAGCAGTATTCAATTTTTCTCAACATCTTTTTTGCCAATTTCTAGTCTCAAAGCAAGTTTTCCAAATGACCCTGTCAGTAGCAACTGTTAGTGTTGAAGCTTTATAGGCTGAGAAAGAATCATTATCCACATTACATTATCCACTTTTGTTACAGATCAGAGACCTGGTGCACAGCAGGTTGCGAGGCTCTAGGTGGGTAGTTAACGTGGACAAGTTTGGTTGATTACTGCGGATGAAAAATCCGGGTAGTGACATGCAATGTGTTGTACCCCAGGGCGCCTTGTGCCCATGCAGTCTCTAGCATCCAGCTATAAGACGAAGGTGCACCCGGACAAGGATCGCCATCAAACTGCTCGAGTTGTCAATTTGTCCACTAGACTTTAGTCAGCTGAACACCTAAAGCTCTCGCTCATCTATAAACCACATTTTCGTGAGACTGTCAATACTGAATCAGTATTCGCAGTATTCTTACGGATTAAAATTCGCTTCGTCACCAAAGTTGTAGGAATGATCGGCACCTCAATTCCGGGAAAATAGAGTTTGCATAGAGAAAACAGGTTTTGTCATCACTAGCATCTGTTACTTGTGTCAGTAAATCAGTAATAGTTTAATAATTTTTTTACTGGATTACAAAAATTCATGCTATGTCAATTTGTGCATAATGTCTCATAAAGTGTGTAACTACTAAACATGCCGTTAAACTTATCCCTTAAAAAAGATGTTTTAGACATTTTTATAGCTCTTTTTTAGTGGTGCTGTGAACAGAAGAGTTAATGGTAGAACTAGAAAACTGAAAACCCTGAAGTGCCTAAGAATTGGATGCAGGCATACGTTTTCGTGGCGGTGAAAACTTTCCTGAAGTGTATTTGACAGACACAGAGTTTGAACAGAATTTTTAAAGCCCCTTCTTAACCGGACCAGTATTGAAGAAACGTTGGACTAAGTCTGGCAAGGTAATTTCTAAATATAAGTTCTGTAACAATGTGCCAGACTGGGTCAAACTTTCGTCCAAGAGTCATTAATCTAGAAAAGAAGCTTCCTGTAAGAATGTCTTTGAGAAGAATTTGCAGTTTATAAAAGACTATTGCTGTCATTGACATAAAATGTCATTATTTGTCAACACACTTATTCATTATATTTACATCAATAGGACACATTCGCGGGTTTTTTTTAATACAGGTGAAATTAAAATTAATTAGATATACGCGTTTTCTGACGAAAGCCCTCAAAAACCCTCGAATTTTGAAACACGCCATAAACTTTCTATGTAATTATCTCATCCCGTGTATCAGCCTTCATACAATTATTCCCACTGAGAAAGGAAAGGGAGAAAAAAACTCAAAAGAACAATTGTTGATAGACATTTTGTAGATTTATTGTTGCAAATTGTTGTAATATCAGCTAGGCTTTCTTTGCAGCAAAGTGACCTCAACTGTAAACTGCACTGGCGGTAGACTTTCAGACTCTGTGTCTGCCAAAGGACACGAAGATAAAAACATTGAAATGTAAGCTCTGTGCTTCGGTCCCATCCCGATGTGGACAGATGTTTGACCAGTCTGTGATGCCCAACACTACGGGGTACATCCACCCCATTGTACTCGGGCCCTCTCTCATTCAACGGTTGTGAACTGTAAATTTTCTACCCACCCACATTACCCACTTATAGATGTGTACAGACACGCTGCACAGAATGGCCTTCATTATTATCTCCACTTTCTTCTAACAGTCTACTTCTCGTCACTATTGTAACCTCTGATTAGTGTAACCCTAGAGTAGAGCCAGGCGACAAGTCCAACCTAGGGTGGAATATCGCGGGGTAGAAAGAGAGGAAAACCAATTTCTTTCTTCTCTCGCGTGTGCTTTGCGGATGTCAGTTCTAAATGATAGTTTCTTGTCCAAGAGAATTTTATATGTACATCCTTTGGTATTTGTCACTTAAATCTGTTTGTTGTTTGTATTTTTGTAGCAGAGAAACTTTAACTCCCAAATATTTCATTCATTGCTACCCTGTGTCATTCCTTGGAATTGTTTTGTTTTCATTTCTCTTGATACATTTCGATGATGTGTTTGTTTGTCAGTTTCCAGATCAGACTAAAAACATATCTGAACATTTGTTTAGGAAAAAACATTTTTTTGTTGGATACATTTAAATATATCTTTCTTATGAAAATTAGCAGTTATTATAATAATTACTACGTGTTAAACAAACTTGTATTTTACAATATGTAGTTTCGAGATTTTCTTTATTTAATATCATCCCCATGGGATAACAGCGCTTCATGCTGTACAAAGGAATTTTAAGCTTTCGATGCACATGGATGGTAAATTAGACAAAATTTAGAACTGATGAGGTTTTAAACATTTGAAAATTAGTTTGGTATTATTTCACTGAGTTCGATCTAGCATTTAAACCTCGAAGCATGTAAATGTGGAATGCAGATTGTAGGTGGCTTCTTTCTTGATAGTTCTTTCTACAGCCATGGAACCGTGTCGATGTCGCCGTCCCTTGTGGGTAGATTAGGTTGTGATCAAGTTCAACAGTTTTATAAGAATAAACATTTACATGTACCACTTTCCACATCAAGATTTACGATGCTGGAACCTCAGAGTAATGATGATGATGTCTGCAATGTTTTCTTTGTTGATGTCCGATATTAATTCGGAGCAGATTCAGAGAAGTTTTGGTGTAAATCTGAGGAATGTTCCAGAAGACAGTATTCGTCTTCCTGTTCCTGGACCAGTTATGTAACTGGTGTTTACAACCTTTCCTACTTAATGATAAAATTACATAAATATTCTATTTTTAAATAATAAAGGTTGTGATTATTGAACTGCGGGTTGTGAGAATGAGTTTTATCGGCTCAAAAAGTTTCTACTTATGAAAAAAAACATCTGACCATATTCAAAATGGATGTCGTCAATCACTTGAACTGCAAACTCCTGCTCACTCACTCTTAGGTTTGCCGAGATGAAACATCGATGGCAGCTCACCATTGTAGGAAGAAATCCCTATCATGTTATCTCAAGAGTCAAAACCTTTTACCATTTCTATTGGTGTTGTGAGCGACCTACACACTACACATAGTCCTGCCAGCCTGGAAGGGTCTCTCTCGGGTGATCAGATTCTTAACATTTAATATGATAATAATTGTTTTTGAAAGGAAGGAGGTTAGAAGGTTGCAAGCCTTCACGATCATTCCATTTGTCGAGTTTTGTGTCGTAGATACAGGGAGCTATTGAGATGTTTACTGTCTTCATATTTTATGGGATGAATTTTTGTACAGTATCCCCCTTAAAAGTTGTAGAGGGCCTTAGTCACTGAGAGAGAGAAAGGAAGATGTCTGGTCTATTTTATTTTCGTAAAATTGATGTTATTTTGAAGGGTTTATGATTATGTGGATAAAAACTATCATTCAAATGCTGTTCTCTAAAGACGACTGACACTGTCTGGAACATGTACTAGTGACAAGCCCTTGCACGTGGTCTGAGTGACTAAGAATGAGGTTGGGGAGGGGGGGTGATTAAATAAATATTTGCGATTTGACACCTGTAGTAAAGCTTTATTTTATTGTTTTATAAATCAGTGTATTGCATTTGATTCTTGTGCTTCACTGCCGAGTGGTCTGACAAGTAAGACACACACATACTCGGTGAAAGATTTATTATATCAGAACTTTTCAGGTGATGGAAAGCCACATACATACCGTTGCTTGGATAGTCCGACTGCTTGCTTCTTGGTGACGGTCCATATTATTAAAGGCTCTTTCAGCCTTTCATTGCCGAGTACACAACTTTGTCCCTACAGTGGAATGCCGGTAAACAATACTATATTGTGTGATAGATGATGCTGATAGTGTGATAGTGGATGCTGATCGAGTGGCTGTTGTTTTATCCCCCCAAACTTAGTTTTCACGAAGAATGATGCTCGTGGCAGGCAAACATCAGACGCTTTGCTTGTCATTGTTCTGCTCGTGTGCCATTAGATCGTTGGATTCTACATCGCAGTGGGCGTGTCCATCTGTCGCGCTATGCTTGATTTATAATAAAGATGTACAGCGAAGATCATTAATGTTATGTACCTTAAGTTCAAGCTGTAACATGTGACAGTATTCCTTTGTTTGATTCAAACTGTAGTAATAAAGTTATGCTAACGAAAAGGATATTGTCTCGTTATATGTTGTAGTACTGTGGTGGTTGTTGGTGATGAGGTTTCCGTCATGTTAGAATGTAGGTGTTTTTGGGTGGGTTGGTATTCTTTGGTATTTTAAGAGCATTTTCCAACGGCAGCTTACATCACCCAGGAGACACTATTATTTGTCAGTGGGTAGAATATTCTATGTGAATGTGACTGCTCCTATGTTCATTGAAATCTTCAGGCAAGTTTGGGAATCAGGACAGATCCCCGATGCGTGGAAGACGGCTCATCTTCAAGTTACCCAAGAAAGGAGATCTTGGAGACTGCAATAACTGGAGGGGTATAACACTTCTTTCCCTCACCAGCAAGGTCTTCAGCAAGATTGTTTTGTCAAGACTGACGGCAACCGTTGAGAAAGACCTCCGGCCCCAGCAAGCAGGATTTCGCCCTGGGCGATCCTGCTCTGAACTCATTTTCACTCTGCGTCAGATTCTGGAGCACAACAACGAGTGGAACACACCACTGTACATCAACTTCATTGACCTGGAGAAGGCTTTTGACAGCATCCACCGTGAGTCTTTATGGAAGATCCTGAGGCATTACGGAGTCCCTGCGAAACTTGTCCAGGTCGTTGGAATGCTGTACAGCGACTTCATATCTCAGGTGGTCTGTGACACGGAGCTCAATGATAAATATGACAGCGCTACCTTTAAAAGCCAAGCTTCACCAAGGACCGCATGTGACAAGTTGTATTGTAATCTAGGGGAGACAGCTCTCATAATGGCGTCATTATTAAAAAACGCATTGCTCTCCCTTGTGCCACAGTTGCCATTATTAAAAATGCATTGCTCTCCCTTGTGCCACAATTGCCATTATTAAAAATGCATTACTCTCCCTTGTGCCACAGTTGCTCTTTTGCCCAGTTTTTTTTTTCGTTTATTTTCGAAAGTCGTCGCGACCTGTTCGAGCTTAAAACCTTGTTCAGTCGACTTGGTAGTGTTAGGTTGACAACTTTTGCATCCATTTTTCTCTTCTTTTTCCTCTGCTGTCTCCATGCAAGCGTTCGCTTGTTTTAGTGCTTGCTAACTGATTCAAATTTCAATCGCCCTTCCGCTTCCTTTCTTGGTAGGTTGGTAGGTTACTTTGGTGGGAAAATGCTTCCACCTGGAGGTGATTTCACACTATGAGAGGCGAGGGATGGCGGAGGAAAGTGGAGTACCCGGAGAAAACCCCTGACGGCTAGTCCTGCGATCAGGTGTCACAGAGAGTGTCCCGAGACGAGATCTGAACTCTAGTCCTTTCACTGCAGTGGTGACAAACGAGTGTTTTAACCCACTGCACTACCGCTCGACCTTTCCTTCCTAGAGAAGGCAGCTGAGTGGTTAAATCAATGGCGTTCGAACCTGGAGGCACGCAGTTCGATAATTTTGTGGCCCAGCTAACTTCTCTCAGTCGATCCGGCTGTCGGTAATAGGTACCTGGTTCCATAGACGGGCTTGGGAAAGGGTTTGTTTGTTAATGTTTAATGCTGTGTGCAGTGTTCCAGTACAACTGTTGCAGTACTGTCTGAAAATACTAAAAAAAAAAAAAAGCTATGACAGGTAGAGTCCTCTAATCGTCATAGATTGGTTACTAATTCGGGTGAATATCCCTCTTCTATTCTCGGGACACACGACAGACATCACAAGAGACAGGAAGAGGTCAATACTGACGTCAGGATTGTACATGCAAATGCGTTTCCGTTGTCGAGGCTTCACGGTTCCCAGGATCTACATTGTGGACTCTCGTTTTGTAGCCACAGCTACCAATGACCAGCCAATCGGCACTTGCATGAGTGTGCCTTAAAGTGCTCTTGAAAGAGTGGGCGCTTTATAAATAGTTTGATGATGATGATGATGATGATGATGATGATGATGATGATGATGATGATGATGATGATGATGATGATGCAATGACAGTTATGTGTCAGCACAGACACTAATGTTTCTGTATGGTGAATGGAGTAGGTAGGTCTCTGAGGCTTAAGTGAGAATTTCTAACCAGATGTACAACCAGCTGCGATGTTAAAGCAGTGGGGTCATGAAGGCCTTGCACAGACCACTCAAGTCACCAGACTGTAGCTACCGTTACCTGTCCAGATCAGACCAGGTGATAATTTTCCGCCTCAGGACAGGACACAACAGACTAAAGCATCACCTTTACCGTAAGCTACATCTGGTGTCATCCCCAATGTGCTCCTGTGGAGACGTAGAACAAAAGCACGAAGCACATCCTACACGAGTGTAGGCATCTCCAGGAACTGAGGTCGGAGGTCAGGCCGTCACCGATGCCCCCCCTCGACACCAAAGCTCTACTGAACTGTGTATGCTTTGCATAGATGACTGCCGGTTTTATCTCGAAAGCTGGCCTCCATGCGTGATAAAAAAAGAGGTGAACGAGAACATCAAACAGGAAGATGGAGGGCGCAGGATTTCTTGAGGGGCTTAATAATATCTTCCTTAGGGAGAATATCGCGAACTTACCTGAGTTAGATAATATATCTGATAACTGTTATCTGATAACTGTTACAAATGTACAGTATTTCAAAACGTCCCTGCTTTTATAAATTTCTTAATAGAACACTTATTGCCGAGGATGTTTCTATGGGAAGAGGGGAATACTTTTAAAGAAAGTTAAAGACTAAATCCCAGATGAAGAATTTGCTGTTAAGGCCCTGAAGGGACTGCAGCTGCTCCCAGTGTTGACCCCTTACGTGTGGCTCACACCGACGCCGACAGCAAAGCGGGTTAAGAGATGGGGATATTGATTGACCGGCTGAAGGAATGTCTGATGGCGCCACTTGCTAACGAGGTTTCAGAGATGATCAGGCCGAGACTACGTGTGGGCAGCGAGGGCTACTTGCTGACCGCTTGGCTTAGCTGTCAGTAACCTCTGAACTCAAACTGACGCAGTTATCTGACGGTAGTGACTGGGGCAGTCAGCTGAAGTCAGGTTATAAAGACAACCTGTTAGTCTAGGACCAAGCCAGGCTGGCGACACTGCCATCAGTTTGTTTTGCCTCAGCAGGTAAAAACTACAAATCTGTCAGGAAACTTAGTGTTCGTCTGTCTGTCTGTCTGTCTGTCTGTCTGTCTGTCTGTCTGTCTGTCTGTCTGTCTGTCTGTCTGTCTGTCTGTCTCTTATTAACTGATTCTTCCGCTTTAGTTTTTCTTTCGCGTATTTGAACCATTGTGACATGGTATTATGATGAGGTATTATGACATGGTATTATGATAGGATAATATGATAGGATACTATGATGAGGTATTATAACATATAGTATTATGATGGGATGCTATGATTAGGTATTATGATGAGGTATTATAACATGGTAATATGATGGGATAATATGATAGGATAATATGATGAGGTATTATAACATATAGTATTATAATGGGATGCTATGATTAGGTATTATGATGAGGTATTATAACATGGTATTATGATAAGATAATATGATAGGAAAATATGATGAGGTATTATAACATATAGTATTATGATTGGATGCTATGATTAGGTATTATGATGAGGTATTATAACATGGTATTATGATGGGGCAATATGATAGGATAATATGATGAGGTATTATAACATAGTATTATGATGGGATGCTATGATTAGGTATTATGATGAGGTATTATAACATGGTATGATGATGTGATAATATGATGAGGTATTATGATGAGGTATTATAACATGATATTGTGATGTGATAATATGATGAGGTATTATAACATGGTATTATGATGAGGTATTATGACATGGTATGATGATGTGATAATATGATGAGGTATTATGATGAGGTATTATAACATGATATTGTGATGTGATAATATGATGAGGTATTATGACATGGTATGATGTGATAATATAATGAGGTATTATGATGAGGTATTATAACATGATATTGTGATGTGGTAATATGGTGAGGTATTATGACATGGTATTATGATGTGATAATATGATGAGGTATTATGATGAGGTATTATGATGAGGTATTATAACATGGTATTATGATGAGGTATTATGACATGGTATGATGATGTGATAATATGATGAGGTATTATAACATGGTATTATGATGTGATAATATGACGAGGTATTATGATGTGATAACATGATGTGGTATTATGAAATGGTGTTGTGGTATAGTCTTGTGCTCTCATGCTTTCGCAATAGCGAACCGGTTGTTCGTTGTTCAATTGATGCAAACGTTTGTCTGTGTGTGTGCGCGCGTGCCTGCATATGCACTCGCTTACACGTGTTTTCAAACTTCCTCTATTAGACTCATGAGCGCGTGTGACTGTAAGCACCCCTCACACGCACACACACACACACACACAGAGTCTTTGTTATGTTGCATCGGAAGAGATGTCGCAGAGCAACCAGGGGCAGGCTACTTGCGCCATTATTCGTGGTTGCGTGCTTTCAAAAGACAGGACTTCCGCTGTGCTGAGCATGACGGGATGACATAGACAGCTGTCCCATTTTACAAATTACTGCTAAAAAGGGGGATGCAGATGAAAGCTTGACATCATTATCACAAAAGTCAGGCAAAGCATGAGTAGAAGACGAGCAGGATGGAAAGTGGACATCTTTGTTCCTCAGGAAGATTATACAGGTCTCCCGCGAGATGGCAGCAGCCATTTGGAGACATTATGACTTTTTTTTAAAAAGAAAAACTCTCAACAATACGGGCAGCAGAAATTTATGTTTGTGACATAACAGCAGTGCATTGTAGCCACAACGAGGCACCGCGTTTAAAGTTAATTTTTAAGAATAATTGCAGACCAATCGTGCTTTGTCCCATACAGTGCTCCGCAAGGACCATCAGTGTCTATTGCAAACCTCCTTTGTCTACTACCTTGCTGATTATCAGATACCTGAGATATCAGGTAAAAGCAAGGGACGGAGAGGGTTGAGCGCTGCCATCCCGTCTCCTACACACGGTGAACCACTTACTCCACTGACCATGCAACGTATTACGTATGGTCAGAACTCTGTACTGATCTATCTCATATCTTTCTAGATAGCATCAAACGACATAATTAACAATAAAACGGTTCGTAGATTATGAAAGGACTTTAAAAAATTATTTCTGTGAATTACTGTAGTCTTATTCACGGACTGAAAGGAATGTGAGTTCAAAACACAATGTACTGCTGACCGAACGGCGGGACATATTCTGTCATTAAGAAGGTTGTCTACATAATTAAATGAAGCTAAGTTAAGATGAATTATATTAGCAACAGACTTCACGCAGCACGTGTAATTTACACGAATCATGAGGAATCGTCACACGATGTCCAAACAAAAATACATAAAAATAACGTACACCGTCTCTGCCCTCGTTCAGTGCTTGCGCCTTCGGTATATCTGCCTCCTTGGCCTAACAACAGAGTCAGGCCTGGAGACAAATCGATGTAACAGAACCTCAACAACATCAATGACTACATCGTGTGGGTCTTTGTGTGACTGCGTCATGCGGTTCCTATTCTCTGTGTACCTGCTACGTTTCCGAAAGAGTCCTTCTAGTAGTTCCTGGAATGTATTACTACACTAGCACTGACTCTCAGGTCTGTCTAGAAGATGCCATATGGTTGGCCCGCTGCGCGATGATTCCTTTCACCTTGGTGTCGTGTGGCAGACCCGACGACGCCGGACTCAATTTTGCTGAAGAGAAGCTCAAACCAGGCGCGCGCGCGCGCACACACACACACACACGTGCATTGCGAGGGCCTATGGACAGGTGTTTGCGGTGGACGGCCATTCAGAAAGGATGTTGTTAGGGAATGCACCCCCAGTGACGTCACTGCCTTTGCTGTGGTGACATCATGGCGACAAGGCCAGGAGCAGTGGCTTTAATTTCCTGGCCCTGGCGGTGAGGAAATAGACAGCAGAGACCCCGGACTGGCCGAGACTGAGCTGCTTCAGCCTTTATCTTAGGTTCTGACTCTTCTCCAGGAAGAGTGGACCTTCTGTGAACGTAGTATGGATGAAGTTGTATGGACAGCATGCATGAAGGTTTGTAGGCAGTGTAAACTTTGTGTGCAACATGTTAAGGGATGTGGATTAAGATGTGCGCACATTAGACATGACGCTTGGTTCACAGTATGCAGAAAGATTTTGTATGCAAGTCGAAAAAAGCTTGATATACAAATACATGATGGGGCATAGCATGCGCGAGGATTTTTTTTTTTTTGTATAAAAAAATCCCACCACGAGTGTGTACGAAAAGGAGACGGATAGCCGAGAGGTTGGAGCACCAGCCTTCGAATCCGAAGTACGCCGGATCAAAACCCGTATAGCGCAGCGAATTTCTTTTCCCCAACAACCTTTACCTTTAGTGTGTATGCGAAGCAAGGTTCACATCTGATGTGTTAGCGGAAAACACTTGAGCCCGTCGTCGCACCCAGGTTTACAGTTTGTCAACAATGTTCTGTTATCACGGAAAACTCTGTAATTCAGTCTGACGGTAACATTATTAAGCGATGTGAGGTAAGGCCATGCAGGGAGGTGCAGAGAAAAGATGAAGGACCTGTCACACTGGACACGATAGACAGCCGTGACCAAAGCCCTCTCAACAATCTAGCATGAGAGTTTCTTGGAGAAACTTCGCCTGACCTTTCGATTATAGAAAGAATAAACCCTCGTGTCGTCACGGTGGGGGAAGAGTTGTCTGCTTTTATTGGTTGATTCACGTGCTGCCTGCAAGCGTAGCTACAGACGTGTGGGTGGCGACATCTGTATTGGCCAGGAATTCTGGGTGATTTTCTTTTGCGTGTTGGAGATCTCGAGGTATATATATATATCACTTATTTGTTTTCTCAGAAAAAGGGTCAGACTTCGGTCAGTGGGTCGCAACATTCACAAGATATCGAGGTCTTTGTTTTGTTTTGTTGTTTGTTTTTGGTTTGCTTTTGTCGTCATGCGTTCAGTGTGCAAGTCAAAAGAAGAGAGAGGACATCACGAGACTCTTGTAAATAGTATTCATTACATTTGCCACATAAAAAAAACTTGTTATGAAAAGGTTTTCTTGCCCAGAGAGCCTTCTCACTTCTTTCTACTATCTTCACCCCGTATTTATTCATGAAGGTAAGGTGTGTCCTCGCTCCAGGTAAATCAAGGGTGAGGCCGACGTCTCCATTCGTCAGATGTGGTTAGAGCCGAGCCGAGTGGCTAGAGCGCTGGCGTCCGAACCGAGAGCGCGCTGGTTCAATACCCGATAAGCGCAGCATACTTCCCCTAGTCGACCCAGCTGACGGGAATGGGTACCAGACTCCATAGAGGGTTGGGGAAGGTAAGGCAGCGAGGGAGAGGAGATTGGCACCACCCTCATGTAAAAGTTGGCCCCGAGAAAAGTGGGGTCTCTAACACCTCACTCCCCAACGACCTGAAAAGGTTATGGGATGACCCTTACCTTACCTTACACTTTATTCGTCAGATTCCGCACCTGTTGCTGAGGGTTGGGTGGAGTGGTTTAGCAGGAAAGTGCTTCCACCTCGAGATGATTTTGCACATGGGGCAGAGGGACAAGGAAGCGTCTTAGCTACTACCCTACAGGACACCCCCTAACTTCGCATGCTGCTTTATCACTGGAACCGCAGTTAAACATCCGTGGCAAAGATGTCCTGGGGTAAAGTAACGTAAAGTAATATCGTGATACGTCGTAACTACGGAGACAACACGTGTTTAATGATTTTCTCCATCTTGCCCACGGGCATGACTTGCTGCCTCTTCATAAATACGGTCTTTCGAACAACAGTGTTTAAAATAAAATCCCCCAAATCCCTGTGGCCGACAATAGTGTATTTTTCTTTCTTTCTGTGACCGTTGACTGTCGCACTTATTACTGTGTGAGTCTGTGTCCCGAATGCCGAGGCAGTCACGAATGTTGTGTCGCGCGCTCAGTCAGTGTCACGAGCGGATGTCACGAGCGGTCTGTATCAATGTGTCACGACTACTCTACGCAGACGGTCCGAAAATAATCTTGTTTTTTGAGGCAATATCTTTCGTCTTTCATTCTTCACTTCCCTTAGTATTCACTGGCCCCATAATTAGTGACGATGAGGCCATTTATAATCCCGAGATTTCACGAAAACAGCCGACACACGTGACATGGGACTGGGAGCCTCTAGTGTGTTTCTCCAAATTGTTTTCCTCGATAAATCTTTATTCATGAATGATAAACGTATAATAAATGTATATGTATGTATGTCACGACCACCGCGCAGTGTATCAGTCACTCAATCCTTTCAACACATACACGGAGCCTGACAAACACGTGTTCTTTCACACAAATTATAAGAAAACAATGATTTGCCTGACGAATCTCTCTGCTTTACTAAGTATGAAGGAAAGACGAAAACAAGAAAAATACACAAATGAAAAGTCAGTTTAAAACGATTCCTACATTCAGATTACTTTAAAATAATAAAATCCCTAACGTTTGAGTCCTGCCTGTCTGAATATCTACAAGAATACCTACTCACCTAATCCATCTATATACTCCTAAACGCCCTACTCAACAAATTCTTCTTACAATTCCTACTCTACTTGTCTTTCCGTCCTAAACCTCTCTCTTCTCCTACCTGACTACTAACTGCTCCTCGCGCTCTCTCTCACGTCATTTCCTTCATTTTTTTACATCACTCACACACGTCTTCCGAACAAGTGACGTCATTCACGCTCTTTCGTTCTTCCACATTAATCCTTATAAAATGTCAGCTTAATGACGATGCAATCAATAACTAATAACAATGATACCTGACAATGTACGTGTATGTGCGCGCACAACATTCACGAAGATCCCATTCTGTATTGGCACAACTGCGTAAACTCTTCTTTCATAAAGGACATACGTAGAAAGAAATGTGGGAAGAGATAATATTAACTTTACTATTAATATTAAGCATTACATTACAGCTTTGTGAAGACGACCTCCTACCTGCAGGTGTCCACTGAGGACGTTTGTTCAGATTAAACAGAATAAACTTTCCTTCCGACACATTCTAGACTTTTTGTCCTGTGCAGGGTTTGTTCTTCAAGTGGTGAAGAGAGAGGACGCCATCAACCTGCAACAAGAACTAAAGGAAGTAGACAGACAGACAGACAGACAGACAGTATACGGTCACGTGTGAACACGTGTGACACACCAACAGACATCGATTTGACAAAGTTCAACAAGTTAACTTCCGCTTTTGGCAGTAAAACACACAGTTGATAGGAAGATGTTGACAGTTCCCACCTCCACAACATTAAAAAAAACTGTTAAGAGGAAAACAAATAAATACAAGTAATTAAAATCCTTACGAGCTAATTTCTCCATTTCAATTGTTTCAGTCAGAGAAGAGAAGTTTCTAGTGTCATACTTAAACAGAAAATGTAAAGAAACTAAGTTATAAGACAAGGATTCAAAAACATTAGAATGTGTGGATAGAACAGGTAATCAGCTCCTGTCTAGAAAGATAAGATATTAAACAAAAAAAGATTTAAGGAAAACATGTTTGCGATGCCAGACTTTTTTGTTACTTCGCCAGAGAGGAAAGATTATCTATCCTCTCTGCTCTTCGCTGCCTCACCTTTTCCAGCCCTATAAATACCCAGGAAACCCACCCGAAAGTTCGTTGTGCCACATTGGTCTCGAACCAATATCTTCTTAACCAGACACTTTGTCCAATATGTGACATGTTTAGGTGAAAGTCATATTGTCACAAATGTTATAATAATGATGTGCTCAGTTAGAAAGGTCCAATATGTGACATGTTTAGGTGAAAGTCATATTGTCACAAATGTTATAATAATGATGTGCTCAGTTAGAAAGGTCCCTGAAGAAGAGGTCAGAGCGGGGGCACGAAACCCAACCTGTCACGTGGGTGCGAATCCAACCGGTGCAAGTGATTTTCTTCATGTTTCATGCTTCCATACATCAATGTTTCATTTTTCAGTCCATCGGTTGATTACAGCAGTGCTTTCTTTAAAAGGGTCTTTGATGACTGAGGTCTTGTGTTGACCTGTCCAGGTGAGGGTCTGTAGTAGCTGGCAGGCCTTTCTGCTGTCCCCCCCGTGCCATTCCCTCTTCTATTGTCCAACCCTGGCCCTCACCCCAGTTCTCCCGAACTACTTTCATCCATTTCTTGATGGCGCAGTTCACTTCTTTGTACTCGGAAGCTGTTTCGATTTGCTTTTCCTTTTTATCTTCAAGGCCCTCCTGTGGTGACAGAGATTTAGGATGTCGTTCGTTTTTACCTTCTTCCTTTGAGTTGTCCAAACTTCTCTTCCATTTTCCTCTCTCCGACTTAAAAATTATTTGGCTTAAGTAGAGACAAAGAAAGACCCGGGGTAGAAATTAAGACGAGGCTTGGAGAACATCGAAATAAATGATGCATTCTTGACCTGACTCGAACCCTAACCCTGACCTATGAAGTTATCACAACCCAACAGCCCGTGCTTTCTGTGCTGGTGTTGCTTGTGAGCAGTGAACATCACGCTTCAGGCTAATCTCATGTATCTTTCAATATTGTCTTCTTTGTTTGCTTGTTTTTAAAACTAAAAACTAGAAAATAATATTTCTTCGTTTCCGATCTGATTTGCTAAATGTTTCTCTTTCTGTTTCTCCTCCTACGGCATCGCGCCGGAATCTATCATTTCCTCTCGCGTATTTTCTTCTTCTTTCTTTTTCTGTCTGATGGTGTCTGCCTCTCTCTCTCCTTTTCTGTCGGGTCCTGTCCCTGTCTTCCTGTCTCTACCTCTATGCGCTTCAGCTACCTCATCCTGTCTTCCTGTCTCTACCTCTATGGGCATCAGCTATTTCTGTCTTCCTGTCTCTACCTCTATGGGCATCAGCTATTTCTGTCTTCCTGTCTCTTTCTCTGTGTCTTTGTCTCCCTGTGCCCGTCTCACATCTGTGTCTCTGCTTGTCTTTCTCTATATCCGTGCCTCGGTTTCTCTCGATCTTCCCCTTTAAAAAAAAGTATCGAGGTATGGGTGCGTCTCAAAAGACCTGCACACACCCGGTGCTTATACACGGGTGGACGAGGGACAAGAAGGGATCGCAAGAAGCAGGTTGGGTACATGGTAATCTCTTTCTTCTTCTACTGTTCGTCTGCGTGTTTAGCGTGGGCCCCTGCGTCTTCACAATGCGTGGGTACGCGTGCGAAACGTGGGGGGGGGGGTGAAGTGTGATTGGGAAGGTTGAGGGGGGAGGATTACCTCCAGCAGCTGGTCCTTCTGCACCATCCAGCCGCTGTCTCCCTGTCTGCAATACATCGGGAGGACCAACACAAGGAGCAGACATCTTAGCAGCTTAGCTGCTGGTAATCGCTGACAAGCACCGCGGATAATCCAGTCTGAGCTTTGTCCGTGAATGTCGATAACTTTTCTCGCTCGCTGCCAGAGTTCCAGTCATCTCGATGGGACTTCTCCTTTCTGTAGGCGTCATTTTTGTTTTTTAAAAGAGGAAAAAACTCGAACCCAACTCGTGCGAGCTTGAAGCAGTTTGCAAGCACCCAGCCTCCTCTGTTCTGACGGGAATGGCAACAGGTAGCAACGGCATTAAATGATGAATAGGTGGTGATAGACTACTGCCAGTAGACAGCCTGATATACATATGCGTGACATAATTCGAACCCTGCCCCCCCCCTTCCCGACCTCCCCTTCGTATCTGATCTGGCAAGGGGGGGGAGGAGGAGGAGGGGACCGCCATTGCAAGAAGAAATTCTTCGGAAAAGAAATTCTTAAGAGACGGGTTCTAGTTGAGGAATATGGGGGATGGGTGATAAGGTGGGGGGGGGGAGGTTAAGAAGCCGCACACCATTCTACCAGAAGCAGCAGACCGCGAGCAGACGATAAGTCTGGCCTGCTTTTGCAGACGCCTACGCGTTAGGTGTTAAGGGGTTTCCTCAGCCAGGCTATCCGCGTGGCACAATACCTTCCGAATAACAATTATAAAAGAAAAACAGTTGAAATTATAGAAGCCTACTCAAGTAAGAGGGGTGTAGGGAAGGGGTGGGGGTGGAGTAGTTAACTATAAACACGATTTCAGCGGTTACCTTCCACCTCGTGGCCACCAAGGCGACAGTTACAGCCGCCGACTGCCTTAGGAATGACGACAGTCGCACTGGCGGGAAGGGGGTGGTCGGCGCTGCAAGTGAGTGTGTGTGTGTGGGGGGGGGGTAGGGGTAGAAGAAGGAGTGGGGTAGAGATGAGAGCGGGGTGGGGGGAGATAAAGGCGGCAGCGGTGTTGGCTTAGCCTCACCACTTCCTTCGCCGAAAGCGCCGTGGTAAGTAGCGGCAGCGCTGGTGATACAGCGCGCGGAGTAGCGCAATCGGTTGGCGGTGGTCGGCACCCGGTCTGTCGCACGAGGGAGGGGGAGGTGCGGCGTAAGTTTTTTACCGCTCGACTCGACGGCCCGCGGACCGCCTGAAGCAGCAGCAAAGCACCACCACCACCACCACCACCACCAACCACCACTACCAGTACCACCACAAGGCGCTGGCTGCCGCTGCCGCTGTACTGCCGCTGCTGTTGTGGCTGCAGTTGTTGTGCTTCGGCTGTATGCAGCGCAAAAGGCCGTGCAACGTCGGAGAGCGGCGGAGACATGGAATTTTACAAGTGCGCTCTGGTTTGGGTGGTGTCGGCATGGGCGGACTACTCTTGCGGCTGGGGTGGCGGCGCCTGGGTGCAGGCCGACCCGGACACCCTTCCCGCCGTGCGGGAGACAGCGTACGGGAAAGTGCGGGGCGTGGTGCACACCTTGCCCTACCTGCAGGATCGTCAGGTGGAGCGATACCTGGGGGTGCCGTTTGCCCGGCCGCCCGTGGGAGCCCTTCGGTTTGAGGTGAGCGAGGTGTGACTGTGGGTGACATCCCTTCCTTAGAGCGCTGTTCGTGACGATAGCGAGTAGACCTTAGGTAGATCGTTGTCACAAAAGGAAGAAAGTAGGAGGACGACACTGGGACGATTAAAAGCGACGATGGCGATGATGATTGGGAGGGATTTTTACAAACTGAAGTTTACCAAACATCATTGTAGAAACTTTAACCCATTCTTTGCTTGACTGGCGAAATTAAATAAGCGTCTGTGTCGTAACAAATTGTCGCACGCTTTTGTTTTGTTCTTCTCCTCTTTCCTTTTCCTCCCACCAATTACCCCTCCACCCGCCTTATTTGTAGGAGTAGACTGTAGACATGCTAGAGGCCCAGTACACATACATCGATGGTCACAATGCATGGCTGGCAACGTGGAGTGACAGAATAAGTGGGATGTTTAGCGAGAGATCAAGTTCACTTGGAGAAAGATGCTGTAACGGAGGAGGGTGGATCATACCCGTGATAGAAAATACGGGTAGAACGTTCATCTGTGTGACAAACAGAAACAACTCTGACCTGAAGCGTGAGTAGTTACACCTCATTGCTCACACACAGCACAGTGAGCATGTCTGTCATGTCTGTGAGCATACATTGCTGTCTGGCGACACTGTCTGCACGCATCTGTGTGTGTGTGTGTGTGTGTGATCATGCGTGCATATCTGTGAGTACGCGAGTTCGCGCTCAGATATCTCATGGACGACAGCAAACCAAGCTGGATAAGTTTGTTTTTTTTTTATACCCCTGAAGGTTTCATTTGTCCTCCAGCAGTTGCCGACAGCTCGTGATCCTCCTACCTTCCACCCACCCACCCCGGTAAGACTACACCAGGTCCGTCCCAGTCGGCTTTCCTGACTTGTGGGTGTTGAGGGTCGGTGGCAGAGGAAGATGTGATTTGTCTCCATGTCAAAGATTTGCCCGACTAAAGCTCAACTAGGACAATGAAAGGGTTTCATCGGTTTCTTCTTCTGCAGCTTGTCTTTCACCTAAGAGTCGCTCACCTCACCTTTAACTGCTTCTTATTGCACACGCCACCTACTTTCCTACCCACCCGTTCCATACTTGTATGGGGTATGTACAGTCCTTGAAGCAGCCTGGGTAAAAGACAGGTTCGGCTGTCGGTTAATGTTGTGTCTCAATGTGCTAGGTCAGACTATAAAGTAGAATGAGAGTGAGTGAGAGAAAGATGTGTGAGGGAGAGAGAGAGAGAAAAGTGTGTTCGTCTCTCTCTCTCTCTCTCTCTGTGAAAGACACTACCAATGAAAGCAAGGGTCAGTGAGCTAGTTCACGTAGTATAGGTCAGTAGGTCGAGTTTCCTGCTTCCTTCTCCCTCAACTCTTTCTCTCTCTGCAATCACTCACACTTACAGACAGACCGCCATCTCATAATTCCAGGCTCTGCCACATAATAGGACAGTCGCCTCGTCCTCTTCCCCCTTCCATCCCCTCGCATCCTGCCGCCAGCAACGCACGTGCAAGGATCCGTCAAAGTGTTGGTGATGGTGGTGATGGTGATGGTGGTGATGGGTAGCTTGCGTCACACATTACCAACCTCGTCAACGTCCTTCCTCGTGTCTGCTGCTATTAAATATCGATTCGCTGTTTATTACATGATACTCACTGTCTACTTTCCTCTTCATTTTCAGTCACGGTAAATTTTCATCATTCCAGCCCCCCCCCCACCTCTCTTCTCCATCTCTCTCATTTTAAGACAGCTTTTGGAGGGTTTGTGGAGGGAAAAGACCAAGTTAGATTCACATCTTCTCAAGATCAAAGTCATTCTTAGTTCTCCGTTTCCTCTTCTTTTAAGACCTACCTTGCCATCATCTGTGCTTCTTAATATCAGTCATCAGGATTTTTTTAGAGCCATAACTCACGCTCTCTCTCTCTCTCATGCTTACAGAAAGATGAATGAATGAGAAAGAATCTCGAAAATCGATGCCTGACCGCATTCCCCGTCAGTTTAACTCATGGTATTAAGGGACTCCCTTGTTGACATGCTGCACTAGCTTTATACACTCATTCATTTGATTTTATGCTGTGGTACTAAGACATCGCGCCTCGTGATAGGAACCGACGAATGGTCATACCCTCAATAGACACACACACACACAGTTTGCCAAAGAAAATATAATGTCGATCTACTATGAGGAGGGTCTGGGACTTGCTGTTATTGTAATTAATAGTATGAACAACTTTGACAGTCTCTGATGTTATCCTACACTTTCAGGAGGCATTATAGATGATACATGACAGTATATATTTATATACACAACGATTGTTGTTAGAAAGGGACACGGGGGCTCACTGCTCGTGGGTTTTTGTCTTCGCGGATGAGTGACTGTGAGAACATGGCGATGTCAGGCCCCGTGTCACGCGCACGTGTCTCTGCTTCACGTGAATATTTCTGCTTGTCTTCACTCGCAGGGTTAGGTCCTGATGTATGTGAAGACAGTGCAAGACGGAGCCTTGTGGTTGTTGTTGTTGTTGTTTTAACTGATACAGTCGTGACACATTCTAGACATTAGTATTTAAACATCATTAAGGAAAGTAATAGATCATCATCATCATCAGCGGAGTCTTTTCTGTCGAGAGGATAACTTTACGAGACAAACGTTCTTCTCTATCTCCTCTTTCTGAATACGTCCACCCTCTACCTTACATTTTCCCACTATTCTTTCTGTCATTCACACACACACACACACACACACACACACACACACACACACACACACACACACACACACACACACACACACACACACACACTAGTTTGACCAGAAGACGGTATGGTATGATCTGTAGAGAATATTTCCCCACCCCAATCCCCAATTCCCTTTTTCTTTTTTAAAAAGTATATCATTCTGTTTCCAAGGTAACAGTAGGCTTGCAGCAAAAAAGCAAATGCTTGCAATAGCCGTTACCTTGATTTGTAATCAAGTGGTCAGGAGTACGACCCGCTCAGTACAGACGCTCATGTTAGGATGGAGGGGGGGGGGGGTTGGCGAGGAGGAAGTTGAAGAGCATCTCGGGGCCTGTGTACTTGTCTGAGGGGCTTCCTTCACATGTCACAGTCACTATGGGTGTGACAGTCGCTTCCTTCACATGTCACAGTCACTATGGGTGTGACAGTCGCTTCCTTCACATGTCACAGTCACTATGGGTGTGACAGTCGCTTCCTTCACATGTCACAGTCACTATGGGTGTGACAGTCGCTTCCTTCACATGTCACAGTCACTATGGGTGTGACAGTCGCTTCCTTCACATGTCACAGTCACTATGGGTGTGACAGTCGCTTCCTTCACATGTCACAGTCACTATGGGTGTGACAGTCGCTTCCTTCACATGTCACAGTCACTATGGGTGTGACAGTCGCTTCCTTCACATGTCACAGTCACTATGGGTGTGACAGTCGCTTCCTTCACATGTCACAGTCACTATGGGTGTGACAGTCGCTTCCTTCACATGTCACAGTCACTATGGGTGTGACAGTCGCTTCCTTCACTTGTCACAGTCACTGTGGGTGTGACAGTCGCTTTCTTCACTTGTCACAGTCATTATGGGTGTGACAGTCCCTTCCTCCACATGTCACAGTCACTGTGGGTGTGACAGTCGCTTCCTTTACATGTCACAGTCACTATGGGTGTGACAGTCGCTTCCTTCACATGTCACAGTCACTGTGGGTGTGACAGTCGCTTCCTTCACATGTCACAGTCACTATGGGTGTGACAGTCGCTTCCTTTACATGCCACAGATACTATGGGTGTGACAGTCGCTTCCTTCACTTGTCACAGTCACTGTGGATGTGACAGTCGCTTCCTTCACTTGTCACAGTCACTGTGGGTGTGACAGTCGCTTCCTTCACTTGTCACAGTCACTGTGGGTGTGACAGTCGCTTTCTTCACTTGTCACAGTCATTATGGGTGTGACAGTCGCTTCCTCCACATGTCACAGTCACTGTGGGTGTGACAGTCGCTTCCTTTACATGTCACAGTCACTATGGGTGTGACAGTCGCTTCCTTCACATGTCACAGTCACTGTGGGTGTGACAGTCGCTTCCTTCACATGTCACAGTCACTATGGGTGTGACAGTCGCTTCCTTTACATGTCACAGATACTATGGGTGTGACAGTCGCTTCCTTTACATGTCACAGTCACTATGGGTGTGACAGTCGCTTCCTTCACATGTCACAGTCACTGTGGGTGTGACAGTCGTTTCCTTTACATGTCACAGTCACTGTGGGTGTGACAGTCGCTTCCTTCACATGTCACAGTCACTGTGGGTGTGACAGTCGCTTCCTTCACATGTCACAGTCACTGTGGGTGTGACAGTCGCTTCCTTCACATGTCACAGTCACTATGGGTGTGACAGTCACTGTTTACAGGAAGACCACATTCACGATGGACTGTAATCTTGAGGAGAGCCAGTCTAGGTGGTGATGATGATGAGAGAGGGAAATGTGAACTGTGAATTTAATTTGAGAGATGGCCCTAACGGCCTGGCCTGCCTTTGATGTCGACATGAGTGTAGAAATCCTCTCGCACGCAATTCTTTTTGACGTTTCATCGATTTTCTTCTTTCTTTATTTTTTTTTCATTGGAATCTCGTTTGCTTTGCTATGTCATATTTTACTGCTTCTGTTGTTATGTCCATTATTCTAGACACCTTATAGATGATAAGTGATTGTCTTAAACGTATGCCGATAAATGTACGATATTTAAATTTATAAAATTCTAATAATTGTAATAACTCTCTATCTATCTATCTAAGAGATTATATATACATATACACATTAATGTAGAGAAAGCCATTTTACGGGGCAGGAAGAAGGCTTTTATTGCGAAATGTGCGCGTGAAAATGCTCTTCGTTAAAAACCGTTTTCGTCGAGCTGGAGTTTTGAAAGATGTCGAGAATTCATTGTCATCGGCGTAAAGAAAGGAAGATGAAAATAAGATCGACTGCGCACCGTCTCATGGGCTTTGCTCGAAGGTTTAATTACACTCATTAGTTGCAGTCGTCTATAAGAGAATAAAGTTCAGTCTACAAACCGACATGCCACTCACTTTCTTTACTTGCTTGTAAAATGCCATGACAACTACCATTTCCTGATCATCTACATGGCATCTACTATTATGATTGACAAGAAGCTCATTCAACAACCGGAGGTCGGGTGTCTTAGCTGCAGTCAGTCAAGACCAGCGACTCGTTCCACACGATTGACAGAGTCCGGAACAGATCAGATTCAGGAGCACAGACAGACTTCTGTGATTATAAGTCTGTGTTCAGGAGGTTAAACTTCCTGTTGTTCCCAGACAGCTTTGCGAGGGAACCTGTCAGTAAGTCTTTTGATCAGGTCCCGCGCAGGTTTGGGTTTTTTTTCCCCTTTTGTTCTGTCTTCCCACGAGCGTTGCGCCGCGTTGCCGACGTTCCGTTTGCTCCCCCTCCTCAACTTTTTCCTTTCACATTCGGTCCTTTAGTTGGTGATCGAAGAGAAAAAAAGAGAATAAAACACCATTGTTGACATCACCACAGCAGATAACTCCTGCCGATCGATTGTAAGGGACTGGCAGGTTGAGGGAAGCAATAGCATTTGTTGCAGCCGCAGGTTGAGGCCATATGATGGCACGCGATGGCGTCCTTGGTTACCCACCAGAACGAGGCTGGCACGACTCAGTCTGCGGCCTTCAATGGCTCATTGAATCCCTCCCCTCCCCCCTCCCATCACGAGGACATCTGCTCAGCCTACTGGAAGGTTCTGCTCCAGTAAGAGACAATCTAAGACTGTCGACAAACTCTGTCGGTGTCCCTGGAATCAGGGGATGTGCGCCGTCAAGGAAGATGGTGACGATGGGAAAACACTGGAGGTTCACAAAAGACCCAGTCTGTTACCAGAGGTGGCCTTTAGGGATGGCAACTGGGGGCCACCCACCCCAGGCCCCGCTATAGGAGATTCTTGTGGTCCGGTATATACAGTATACAGCCTACACCTACGGCTCTCGGCCCCGCATGACACTCCCCCAGGGCCCCTCAGGGCCACCTCTGTAACCAATATCACCATGTATAGAAAAACTTTAAAGAAACTTACTGACACTAGACATGTGAAGAAATGTGAAGGCTACTATAAAGGGAAAGCTGGTACCACAATTAATTATATAATTATGTAATTATATTTTGTAGACATCATGGGTTTGACCTCTTTCTGTGCGTGATGAATGAGGGTTCTCGTGAACCAAAGAGTTATCGGCCACAGGTCAAACCACAGGCCCTACAGTGTGAGTGAGTAGAGTGAGTAACCACTACACCATTCATATCAATAACGGGGCCACTAGGTGGCGCTTTAGTCACAGCGCTTAGTGTTTCACATCTGATGGCTTTCTCGTGTTCGGTTTTTCTCCCCCACAGCTTCTGAGCAATGTGTTCACTCGTATGTGCAACTGAAACCTTGGAACGTTATGCATCATTAGACACTGCATCTCTCAAGCCCTCGTGCCGAGCTCCGAGTGTCTCTTGATGTCAGACAGCGTTTGGCGACTGGAAATTATTTTATGATGTTCAGTCATGGGTTCACAGCCATCTTGTGTGTGTGTGTGTGTGTGTGTGTGTGTGTGTGTGTGTGTGTGTGTGTGTGTGTGTGTGAGAGAGAGAGAGAGAGAGAGTTCTGCCGTGTTTTATTTACATTCGACAACTCATTTTCGAGAACAGATTACAACTATCTTTCCCATTAAAAATAATGGAAACAGGCGTCCGGAAAGTTTCTTGTCGGGAAAGTATTAACTCCGGGCACAGAGGGATGCCAGCATGCACTTTCATGCTATTTCCACTGCTCACAAGGCAACCTTGTCAGGCTTTTTGTCACTTAAGTCAGCCCTCAAAGACTGCCATTGTGACAGCCTCATTTCTGGATCCTTCTTTATGGTCAGGGAACAGCTGCAGAAGGGCTGGGCACTCGCACAGTAATGGCAGAGGACTAGACAGCATTTCACCAGGGACCATAATTATGAAGCAGAGGTACAGGCGTGTCCCGAGTTTGCTTGCCTTCCGTTCAGTTTTTTACAACCATTGTAAGCAGTGTATCTTCAAACTTGTGTACCGTATACAAGACCGAGATTCTAGATTGTCCCTCCAGCTCTGGGGGTCTGCGTCTGTTTCCAGTTACATCCAGCAATGATTTTATTACATAGCTAAACCTGGGGGTAAAGTTACCCTGCTTCATGACTGCGGCCCCAGGTCGGAAACTTTATCCGTTTGCCTGAAGACTTCACATAGTTAGACACATAGAAACAAACGAAAAAAATGCAGTTGCGACACATTGTACAGTGTGTTAGGCTTCCTGTGGCTATATATAATCTAAAATTCTTTATAAGAACATGCCTAAAGCAGTTTGTGCTTATCGTTGTTGTTGTAATTTTCCATAATTTTGATATTTACTGCGCATTTACTTTCTGTTGCGTTTTTATAACAATGTTTTTTTTTAATTATTAACAGCTATCAACAGAAATTTTTATCAGAAAGAAACAGAGAGAGAGAGAGAGAGTTATTAGGTACAGTTAGAAGCCCAGTTGCCAAGACTTCAAGTACAATGATAAAACATCAAAGACTAGTCTGACATTTCCAATAATGATAAATTATGTCAGCTTTTTCAAAGAATGCTATTCAAGTTTTTTTCCTAAGTTTTAAAAAGAACTGGTTTGTGCTCGTATAATAAATCAAATATTCTCATGACATGGCAGATCGTTAACTTACTTTAAAAAAGAGCTGAAAATAGCCAGAAAATGTTTTGGCTCTACACGAGGACCTATTTGGAAAGATGCCTACAACGATGTCGGAAAACTTGCCGGGGGGGGGGGGGTAGGGAATGCGAGTTTCAAAGGCAAAACAAATGATGAAGTATTCACCGGAAGATGTTTCACTAATGTAAAGTAAGCTCGGGGCAATGACAGGGCTTGGGGTATGGGTTCTGCCAGACTTCACACAAGCAAATATAACAAACATAATCTAGGACAGGCGAAAGGTGCGTAGAAAGGGTAGGACATTGCTGACAACAGTCTGGGTAGTTAGGTTAAAAGAACAAGAAACCTCACCCAGTGAGAGGGAGGGAGGGCGCAAGTATTCACATGTAAGCTAATACCACAGATGAAGATTTTAGGTTCCTGTCAGACGACAAAGCTTGATACATTATGTGCAATCGAACCCAGAGAAAGTAAACTTTTTCTTGGACTGTTATAAGAAGTCTTCGCTGTCACTGACTTTGCTGAGAAAGCTGAGAAAGCAAACTCAGTGACAGCGAAGACATCTTATAACAGTCCAAGAAAAAGTTTTCTTTCTCTTCAAACACTCGCCAGAAATAAAGCATAAAGTATCACAAAAAGATATTCCGCTTGTATTTTATGACGACGATGCACGAGAAATATGATATCAACGTTTTTCTCTTAATCACACCCGGATTTGTCAGGAAAACAGGAAGTGACGAAAGGACGGTATTTCTAAAAATGGCTTCGTCTGCATGAGCTGAATTCAAAGAGAAATGATCCAATCCTCGCTAAAAGAAAACAGATCGGATCACAAAATGCTGTTGCTGATTGTTTTCTTCAACACGTAGATGGAATTTGTACTCATTGTATTTTCCTAAACATTCTTGGCAGCAAACGCCAGTGGATTAACTTTGTGTATATATGTGTATATAATAGATGTGTAGATATGTGTATATAATAGATGTGTAGATATGTGTATATAATAGATCTGTATATATGTGTAAGTAACATCGTGTGACAGTCACAAACACATCATCAGTCGTATCTTTATCCAGCACAATGATAACAACTGACAGTGTGAGGACACCATTGATATGCGAGCTCCAAACAGCTAAAAAAAGAATTGATGGTGATAAACGGACGAGGAGCTTAAACGGGAACTCGCGAGAGTAAGGAGTAAGTTTTGTATGCAGCTAAATGAAGAAGGAATAAGTTTTTACATCGCTAAATGTGTATCAAATTTTTGTGTAATGTTATTATATTTTTCATGGTTAAAAAGCCATTATCAGCAGTCACATGGTAAACTTAACTCAAATGCGGCCAGTCAGTAAAAGAATCAGTAATCAACGTGGATTGTTATCATTACATTCTGATCTTAAGAAGTTTTGCTAGTCTGTCTAGGGAATTCGGTTTAGACATTTTTATTCTTTTTTAACTTCTATACAAAGTTCACATCTGTAGGGATGTATTCTAAAAATCAACTGTTATTTTCTGGGCAAAAAATCCCTTCTTGAACACGACGACCTGAGCGATGTTTCTTCATTTGGCTCCAAGACATGAATATATTTGCTGAACTGAGCCGCACTCACTGTTACAAATATCGCTTACACTGAACGGAGCTCTCCAGTGTAGCGGGTCATTTTCTCCTGCTTTCCTTATGGCAGGTGAGAATGGCGATGTTTGAAGGCTTCTGTCTTGAAAATACAGCATAATCATGTACTCATATTTTAGGAATTATTATTTTAAAACGAACTTAATCCCATCATAAAGAAAAGAATGTTGCACTCGGGTTAGCCTTTAAACATCCTTAGGGTTTTAGCTTTGTCTTGAGAATGTGTGTGTGTGTGTGTGTGTGTGTGTGTGTGTGTGTGTGTGTGTGTGTGTGTGGAGAGAGAGAGCGTGCAAACGTGACTTAGCACTTAACTAAGGGATATTATTAACCATTAATATGTACATGATAGACTGTCATCATCAATTCATAAAATAATGTTTAATTTGTTTTGGTTACACTATGAGTTTTCAGCGCGTTTCTTTTTTCTTTTCTTTCTTTTTTTTTTTTTTTTTGGTAAAATGTGACGATAAATGCAAATTTTCTTATTCTGATATGTTGGTTCATTGGAACATGTTACACGGTAAGTTACCCATTGCGTCCCATGTGAATAGATCACAAGAAATTCCTGATTGCTGTCAGCAAACGACTTTTGACGGTTGATTGATCTCGTCTACCTTCAAGCAGCGAAAAACCCGCTCGTGTGGTCACTTTAAACTGACTAATGTACACGCCAATAGGCGGGTAGCCAAGTGAACTAATTCTATAGGTGGTGTTGACAGCGTACAGGGCTAACAGACTCCAGTCTCTATAGTAACCAAGGACGAAAGCACAAACGATGATATGTGTTGTTCGTATTCACACGGTGAACAATTTCCATTATCGTTACATCGTTGGATCAGGATCGGCTTCCTGTAGCTGCTGTCCCTCAACCAGAAATTACTAATAATCTTAGACTGTGATTCAGGACAAGAGAGTCGTCATTGGTCTTACTTCAATCTTTCCATTGATCATCTATTCTTCGAATATGCAGCCTTTTTCGCAAATCATACAGCGTCTCCTCCTCCTCATCATCATCATCTTTAATCCTAATCGTGTATTCGTTAATATTCATATCTCAAATATGTTTTCAAAATCGTCTGCTTCGTTATTAATCAAAAAAATCTAGCTTCAGTGGCCAGGCGTTCCTTGGAAAGGCGTCAGGTGACAACAAAAACTTCTCACACCTGGAAGAAAAGTGTGAAAATAATGATGGCGATAAGAAAAATATTATCGTCAATATTTCACACACCTGCTCACGTATTTCAACATCTGCCACGTACGTCAGTCAAAGGCCTCGACAGTCAAGCGAAGTTTTATTTGTCACGCATTCCACACTCATACTGTCGCCATGATATCACAGCTCTGGCAGGTAAAGCACGAACATCACATCACATCTACCTTACGAAGTGGGCGTAACTCCTTTAGCGCCATGTCCTGAGTTATCCCCCCTCCGCCCCCGTTTGCACGATACTGAGCATGCGTAAAACATGCTCAAGTCCGTACTGAGTAGGCCGTGTGTTCTGTTCAGGTGTTACAAGCTCCGCCAATTTGCAAGTTGCAGGATTATCAGGTAAGATCCCCCTGAACAGAGGGGAGTGGAGGGGACCAGGCTGAAGAGAGGGGAGTGGACCTGACCAGACTGAAGAGAGGGGAGTGGAGGTGACCAGACTGAACAGAGGGGAGTGGAGCTGACCAAACTGAACAGAGGGAGGTGACCAGACTGAAGAGAGGGGAGTGGAGGGGACCAGGCTGAAGAGAGGGGAGTGGAGGGGACCAGGCTGAAGAGAGGGGAGTGGAGGTGACCAGACTGAACAGAGGGGAGTGGAGGGGACCAGACTGAAGAGAGGGGAGTGGAGCTGACCAGACTGAACAGAGGGGAGTGGAGCTGACCAAACTGAACAGAGGGAGGTGACCAGACTGAACAGAGCGGAGTGGAGCTGACCAGACTGAACAGAGGGAGGTGACCAGACTGAACAGAGGGGAGTGGAAATGACCAGACTGAACAGAGGGGAGCTGGGGGTGGAGTTGTCTGCCGTTAATGTATTTCCTTAATGAAACCTGTCATAAAGATATGTTAGCTTTTGGTGTGTCGGTTAAAATCAGGTCCAGCAGGTAATGCTGATGAGGTCACGTGCCATGTGGCCCTGAATAACGCACCTGATCCTTGAAAGTTTCTTTGGGTTCTCATTCAAATGTTTGAAAATTCTTTAGTGTGTTTACATGCTTGCATGTGTGTGTGTGTGTGTGTGTGTGTGTGTGTGTGTGTGTGATGTGCGTGCTTGTGAGAATTAGAAGAAATAGCCAGTATGGTAAAAGCTGATCAGTTGTCACGGTGTTACTTGGTATCAGTTTACATGATGATTGTATGTTGTACGCATGCTCGGTGTGGTGTGAGAAGGTGACAGACCGTGTACCGTGTTGGTGGTGTGACCAGGCTGTGCCACTGACTGAATACCTCGCCATTTTCTCACTGACAAAACAAACTGAAACACACAGGAATATGAACCTCACCCCCACTCCTCTTTCTTTCTGACATAAATGATGTGCAAGGTAGGAAAATATCGATAATAATAATAATAATAATAAAATTCTGCTAATCGGCAGCAAGCGGTGGGGGAGAGGAGAATGGAAGCTGGGGGAATAGATTCTAATGACCTAGTGATAAGTTTATACTTACAATACAAGCACTGTGCTGTGTTCCATCATCAAAAGATCCCTCTCCCCCAAAAAGTGAAGGGAGGGTGAGTGGGAGCTAATGGCTGTGTCTGTATCCAGTGATGGGTGTCTAATCTCCTTGCTAGTAGGCTCTTCCTTTTTATCGCCTCAGGACCGATGTGACTAGCTGCTAGCCAGTGGTAATTAACCCCATTACAGATGCCAGACTGGCAAGATTCCACAAGGTTTTTTTTTTAATCGAACCAGCTTGACATTCAGTTTTTTTTTCAAGATGTTATTACGCTCAAAGCGTTGTTGTACCAACTCAGATGTCTGAGACATAAACTTTGATTTGAAGAGTACAAGTAAGTCAACCATCAAGAAAAATATATTAGCACCGACTGAGGTCAGGGTCCTCTGGGTCTGGAGACATTGCACTCGTCAGCTTTCCACTGACAATGGATTGTCAGGCTGTTCCCTTTTTTGTCTGTTGGATTAATTAATTTGGTTTAGTATATTGGCTGATCGACTGGCCCTCTTTATCAAGGATTTCATAATACGAGTTTAGTATGATGATGAAAGCGAAAGGTCAGTCGTGTGAGTGGAAGTTGAGGAGAAGGTGGGTACGAGAAGGACGGGTGGACACACAACATGTGATCAGGTGTTGGTAGACTTGCTGCAGGCGCTACAGTCGATGGACAGCTCCATCTGTTCCATAGATGCCCCTCGGCAACATCTCCCTCCACACCACCCCCCTTAATGTAAAAAATTATAATGCGACATCTTTAATACAGCTCCATACTTTGCAAACTAGACCATAATTTCTTCCTGCAAGTCGCTGACGGTTCTATTTTGTGGCTTGTGTATGACGTGGCCGAATGTTCTTGTCTCTATTAACCTCGATTAGAACTCATTGCAATTTGGAAAAAAGAAAGCAATTTGACGGGCAAGTTCTGCGAGTGCTTGGGATGCCATCACACATACATAGGCACGCACGCACGCACGAACACACACACACACACACACATCACCATCATGGTATCCGGGGCTGCCCTAAACTGGGTGAACGAGTGTAAAGATTCTTGTGAAGAGTTTCCGATGAAAAGCGACTGGTGTGGAGGTACAGACTCTCCCTCCTCAAGCCTCGCCGTTGCCGCTTGAAATGTCGACTCAAGCCAGACACCTGCTGATGCATTTAATCCTCTGGCGCGTCGCCAAATCATTTTCTGCAGGGAAAAAACAAGCCAGTGCCCTCCCACCCCATCCACGATCCTCCCTCCCCCCCCCCCAGTGTATTTTTGTCCTCGCAACATTTCTCCTTCTTCAACGGTCGTTGTTATTGTTCTTTAGTCGGCGAATGTGTCTGAGGAAATCTGAGTCCCGACCTAAACTAAAAAGCTTCGTAAAGAAAGTCCTGTAGTAAAAGTGAGAACAAAATAATCTTCTGCTAGTTTCCAGGGTTTTTCCTGCCGACTTGAGCTGCATTTATTTCTGGCTGCCGACATATGTTAAGAAGAATGAGGGACATTAAGACTGTACTTGCCGGGGCTGTCTGTGGTGAGCATGCACTGAGAGAGAGAGAGACGTGCACGCACGAACGAGCACATACACTCTTTCATTCATCCTCTTTCTTTCTTTCTCTCCCACACGGTCTCTTTCTCTCCCAGTTTGATGCTAATTGTTTTCTTGTGTTAGCTTTGTTGGTCAGTGGGTTTGAATTCTGTGTGTGTGTGTGTGTGTGGTGGAGATGTTGTATGAGAGGTTGTTCAATGTGGATGGTGTATATGTTGGGGGAGGGGTGTTGTGAGGGGGGTGAAGACTGGTATTAATTGTTCAGTTTGTTTTGCCGGCCAATGGCTTTGAGGATGTTTTTCTCTTAAGATTTCCTTTGTCACGTGTTTGAAGTCTGTGGTGGTGGTGTAGGAGTAGGAATCTCTGTTTGTGTATGTGTGGATATATTCCTAGGTTTGTATTTTTATGTATAGAGCTCTTTGTGCATTTGTTTATAGAAGTCAGTTTTAATTATTCTTTATAAGTGTTTTATGTTTCTAAGATGTGTGATTATAGTGAGAGATGCTCACAACCTTGCTGGAGCTATATGCCGAAGCAATAAAGAATCAATCTCTCTCTCTCTCTCTCACACACACAAGTAAAGGATATGTCCGATGATATCGAACTGGTTATAACAGAAAGAAGATGTTTAAAAAGTTAAATAACCAAGAAGAAAGAAAGAGATAGAAAGATGAAACGAATGAAAGGTGGAAAGAATCAACGAAAGAAAGAGAAAACAAACAGACAAAAAACAAAAATCAAAGATAGAAAGTGACAACCGCTGGCCAGCTTAGTGTGGTTTCTTA
Source organism: Marisa cornuarietis (assembly GCA_004794655.1). Classification (NCBI taxonomy): domain Eukaryota; kingdom Metazoa; phylum Mollusca; class Gastropoda; order Architaenioglossa; family Ampullariidae; genus Marisa; species Marisa cornuarietis. The sequence goes on along the minus strand of SMMW01000109.1, from coordinate 22,069 downwards.
CACAGGTACATGAGCAGCGACCTCCATCAAAGCCCAGACAGGCGGCGTGTGCGGTGGTCGTTGACCACAACTCGTGGCAGCCAGACTTGATGTAGGTGTCTGTGCTGTGAATCCTTTTACATGAAACACATGGCGGTCACTGGCTCATGGCTCGGCCGTCTGAGTCCTTCCTTAGCAAATGTCTGGCAAGCTGTGGCTACAAAAACCTCAGGTTCCGAAAAGTTTATTCGAATTTTTGTTTGCAGTTTTTGTTTTGTTTTGTTTTGTTTTATCCCGGAAGCACATAAAGAATACCAGGCAGATACGTTTGTCAAATAATAATAATAATAATAATAATCATAACAACCGGATATATATTTCCCCATGTGGACGCGAGCTCAGTGCGGTGAACAAAAAACAACAAAGGAACCGACAGTCAGCCATCAGCATCAACAAACAGCTAACACCATGATTACATGAAGACTTGAGGAGAGGGCAGAACTCTACTCCTCATAATGCAGGATATCTCTTAAAGAAAAAAGGTTCTGAGGCCGGATTTGAAGTAGGCACAGACCCAAGAAAGAGAGGAAGAGAATTCCAAACACTGGGACCAGAGAAGGAAAAGGAGGGTCTGCCGATATCCTCCCGTCTGATGCGTGGCACAGAGACGAGAGCAACACAAGCAGACCGAATAGACCGACTGGAGTGGTTAGGTGTCACTAGCTCAGACAGGTAGGTAGGACCAAGGCCGTGGAGACAACGGTACCACAAGGTGGTCATCAATGACACCTGGGACTGACAGCCAGTGAAGCTCGTGAAGGACGGATGTAGCAGTATTTTGACCGACCGACCGACCGACCGACCGACAGACAGACAGACAGAGCTTCGTTTGTTAGAGTGAGATTGTCCTCAAGTACCGTCTGTTTTAAAAGTAAACTAAAAAATGTTAATGAGAAATAAAGCTACGGTGTTGTTTAAGGTGAGAACTCAGCTTGTGTTTCAGGGGAGGATTTTCATTGCAACATTTACTGCTTAAACGGTGGCAGGATGACATTCACACTTGATGTAAAGAAATAAAAACTTAAGAAAGTGGCCGACGACAAAGTGTATTGTTGGAAGACTACAAAACAGCTCTCATGCACCATCAAGGTCTGATTCATCACACATGTCACCAAGTGTTTTTTTTCAAGGGTAGGACATCCATTATTAAAGCCCCGTTTAGCAGGATATTTCTTAGGGGTATGAAGAATGGCAGACACCCAATAACTTTGGCCAGTTTGAAATCAAACCAGCCCTTGATGATATCAGAGCTACAAATTTGCGATTCTTGCCACACAGACTGTCGAACGCACGAGTCTGTCAGTTTGCTACAAGATGTGTGCATGTGTATGTGAACATTGAATACATCATGGGCTGACAGTGTGCAGATGTTGAAAAGGAGACAAAGAATTTATCCTATAGCACACCCAAGCTAACTTCATCATAACAGTTTCACATTGTGTTAGTAAAGCTTTTTTTTCTCTTCTAAATATTTTCAGAAATGAGTGAGTTGGTTCTGTTGAGTAGGTTCACATCTTGTAGCCATAAATGAAAGCCATGTGTGATGGCAGCTTTTTTTGTTTTTTTTTAAATAACGGAGTATATTTCGACATGCTGTCTGGAACTCGGAAAATGAAGCTTTGGCTTCGTATAATTGAATTCACATTGTGCAGCCAGCTCACCCACTTCCTCCGAAACCCTCACCTCCCCACCCACTACCGAATTTTCTTTGCCTCCATTTCTCCAGCAAGTCTCGCCTCCTTACACATGGTGTTAATCTCCGAGGTCCGAGGATAGTCAGCCTTACACCTCCATACCCTTCTTCACGATGTAGCTGTTAGTGAGGCGATCATTCATGTACAACAAGAAGAAAAAACACCATCTAGCGGTTGGGGATTCATCTTAACGAGAATTTTTTGGAGTTAGAGTCTGACAAGTAAGGGATTAAAAAAAATTGCAGGGAAAACAGTTTATGTCGGTAAACTATGGGTTGGGACGATTGAGAACGATTGCAACACACGACATCCAAAACTCGCCAGCCAGAATGAGCAGAAAATACCAATAAATTTATCAATAAAAATCCCCCTACCGTCTCTGAGGATTGAATGACCTTTTTTTAGTGATCACGACTGAATACAAAAAGAGAATACAAAAGTTTGAGTAGAGCAGATGAGAGTATAATTGGAAGCAACACATGTTCCACCAGTTGCAGAATCCGGAAGGGTGGGCTTCTAAACTGTGTTAGCAACATTCTCTAAGCTATTTCCTCTACCCGAAAGTTTTAAAATCCAACATTAATTGTTGTAAATAAAATTAAATAAAAAAGAAAGTCTTGCTACAGATGTAAGGAATGTCGACATTCAGATTCCCCACTAAAAAGCTGTTAACAGAAGAAGACAGGTGCACTCTGGGGTGTTGAAGCATTTGCGCCAAGCCAAGACACCTTTCTTAAAAATAGCTATTTGATTAATTACCACAGACAGAAGTGACAGGTTTTAATTTAAAATCCCTTCACACCTGAGGTGGCTTAGAAATTAACCACTTCAGCCCACTACACAGGATAATTCGATGCAGATCTCCGTCAGAAAGAAATATCAGGAGTGAAGAGAGATGACAGGAAATTTGAAATCGGCGACGAATGTGCATGAGTGCGTTTGTAAGTGTGTGTCAGCGCATGTAAAAGTGCATGTAAAAACTGTAAAAGTGGAAGAAATCAAAATTATTTATTCTAAAAGGTCAGTAAAATTATCTATATGGTCCTTTTTTGCCACATACAACCGGCCGCAGACCAGCGAGTGTGTGTCTACAAGCTTTGGTCAAAGAGCACAGGAGGCACTTGCACACCAGGAGTGTATATACAGAATAAACTTTACTGTCAACTCGAGGCTTGCTCCCACAACTCTTCACTCCAAACTAATGGCTTATTCACTTCCGGTTCTATGCTTGCTAGACAGCACCTCACTACAAACTCTAGGCTCGTCACATAGTGAGTAATCTTGCTTTCCAACTCGAGGCTTGGCATGAAGAGCTCTTCTGCGCTCTTGCTTGTTCTAGAATTTCCTCTTTATTGCAGCAACAGTATCAGCTGCACAAGGTATGATGCTATCATTACTTGTAGTCCAGCGCGTGTCGGATCCAAAGTGTGGTTCTAGAGCACCAGGCGAGTGTCATACGACCCCAAGACATCCGATCACTGCGCATGCGTGAGGCGTGGGCACGCAGGAAGTAGTGCTGGTGTCCTACATAGAGGACAGGCCTGGTTCCGACTTTTCACAGCTCCCTGGGCGCGCTTAGTCTAGATTTCACAAAGGCACTTGGTCTGCCGGTAGAAGTGAATTATTAATGTGGCAGGCAATGTTATCTAATGAGAACATGGTGCGCCACCATTTTCCCCGCGACAATGAGCTCTGGGCAATAAAAGTTACACCATTGAAGACCATGTCTTTGTCTCTCTCTCTCTGTCTCGGAGTTGTTCTCGCGTCAGTTGGCAAAAAAAAAAATCCCTTTTCTCACCGTTCATCGCCCTACCCAGCCCCGTCCCCCGGTGTGGAGAACAGAGGCCATAAAACTTAGGAGACGGAACACAGCACTCCGAGAAAACTGACACCCCTACAATGAAATAAAAAAAGAGCTTAAAACATAAAAATGTTAATTAGGTGGTGTTTTTTTTTAGCTGCACCGCTTAGCAGTTGAGCTGTAACTTGGGACTGGGTACCATCGTTTGGAAGAAACCTGAGAGTGTGTGTGTGTTTGGAGTATATTTTAGTGGAAAGGTTTTTTTTACCTGTACTGAAGCTTAGACTGGTTACTGAGGGGATAGGCGCGACTCTCGTTTGTCGTTATGTTGCATCGGAAATTGCAGGTAATTAGATGGTGTAACTCCCCCCTTCCCCCCCCAGTTAAGGCCCTTCTTAAAGTTCCAGTAGGGCGCACATTTTTGTCTAATGATAGGTAAAGATCGGGGTTAGACACTCTCCACCCATCCCCACACCCCGGTGCTCGAGATTATACATTTACAGATATCCCCCTGCACAAAGCATGAGGTCTCACTACCCGGGGTGTTTACAGTGTACACGCACCCTGACCTCCGTGTTGTTCACCTTGACCTGTGCAGGGGGATGTTTGTGGGCGTTTATCTCTCGAGAACAAAAAACGAGTGTTCAACCAGAATATTATCTTACACCAAGCCTTAATCATTTATTAGAAAAAAGACATTTGCACATCACTAGCCTTTTAACCAGTCAAACGTGGAAGAACATTTCAGTAACTTTGGCAGATTTGATATGATGTTTATATTCACAGTTTATATTATCTGGTCAAATGTTCGTCCTTATTTGAGGATATGCTTTACATCAGGGGCACAGACTTCTGTAATAGAAGGACCTAAGCTATCCCTGACCTGTTGCTCCTTGTTACAGTTAGAATTAAAGAAAGATTGTACACAAGGCGTGAAACTAATTATCATCTGCACCATTTTGCTGTCAGAGGATTCGCATACCTCGCCCAGGTTTAGAGTTGCCCACGAGGCAGAGTTACCTCCACTTTCTGGTTACGGGCTCATGCAGATATCGGACTGGTGCAATTTAATCTCACTGCTGGCACAATAGAATTCATTAGCATGCCTCTGGGTCTGGCGACGACATTTTGTTCGCCGCCGAAGTCTCCGAGTTACCCGTCTTCCGGTCTAGGCATACAATACTTGCGTTAAGTGGAGATCACCTCGCGAAGACAGTTGACATTCCTTGAAATCTTGTCTCCCCCTGCTCATCCAGTCCTCACATACCCAACCTACTACTTCCCCCTCAACCCCGCCCCACAATGGTACGGCGATGTAAGAGGCCATGTTTGGGGCGGTGGGTGTGAGACTTGCCGAATGTTCTTTCTGGTTAGCAGTCGAGTGAAAGGTGGAGCAGATGAAGTGCATTCATCTCAGCATCGTGACAAGGAAAGATCTGTTTTCTGTTTTCTTTCCCTTTTTTATTTGTTGGTGGGCTAGGAATGGGAACCCCAGTCATCCAATGTCTCCATTACCCTGAAATATTGGGGAGAGGGGGTGGGATCTGTCCACAGATGAAACACTTGACACCGAAATATTGTAAAAACAAATCGCTGTTTCTATTCAAGGTTTCCCTCGCATTCAGTGCTCCACGAGAAGTGAATGTAGTAAGGATAGGTGGTTAGAAATAGAATATTCGGGCGCTAAACTTGTCGATCCGCTAAATCTCTGGCAATATAAAAAAAAATAAAAATCTTATTAAATCTGACAGGCGTAGAAAGCCCTCTTCCCCGTAAAATTTTTAGTAAAGAAAAATGCAGTAACAGAACAAATCCCACTAAAAAAAACAACTTTGATAGATGCTAATTTGGAACGTCAACATTATTCTAAAATAAATAACAAAATGTGTTCAGTGCACGAAGGTGGAGCAGCGGGTATGAGCAAGACAGCCTGTGAAAGAAAATAGGAAAATGAAAAAATAGAAACAATAAAGCATCAAGCAAGAAACATGGACACACACACAAACAGAGTGGGTCAGGTGCAAATTATCATGTCTCCGTGCAGTTTTAATAATTCCAGTTAGCATAGTTGAATGATGGATAGCTCATGAGTTCTTTGCGTGAAGCAGGGAGCAGTCCTCACAGGAACAATTCCGCCTGAGCCATCGGATCTTGGCCGGGGGCGGTGTGACAGACGGCGACTCCCAGCAGAGAAACAAATATGGACGGAATGACTGTCCGTGTAACTTAAAAAAAAAAAACCCTGTCTGTTCAAGAATATGCAGTTGCAGGCAATTGTTGCAGTTTCGTCTCGCGTCACCGAGGGTTTTAGGAGCTGGAGTGGAGGGGGGGGCGTGGAGTCCCCAAGCAGTTGGATGAATATTTATAGGTTTCGCTGGCGTTTCCCATTACCCTGACCATACGAGTTCAGTGTCTGGGCCAAATCGGCGCTAAATGTGTGATTGACTGCACTACATCAGACATGGAGACGCGGCGGGAGAGAATCGAGTCTCCTTTAGCAAGGAGGATCCCTTGGCAAGGGGGAAGTTTAATGGACGAGAGGTACCTCCCTTGCTAATTTGTAGGCACGAGGTCTGAGACAATGATGTTTGTTGGGAATTAGGTCTCGAGTCGTGTGAAGGCCGTTAGCCGAACTGAAGTCGTTGGTGGCGTCCAGAATGTTGCCGCTGAAGACCTGCGCTGTGCCGGTCTAGCATCGTGTTATTAAAAAATGATCTTCATGCAGCGCCCAAGGGAGGAAATTTCATCACTTTCTCTTAGACCTCGTTAGTGATGTCTAGTGTTTCAAAAGAGATATTGTTTTGCATCCAAAGGCTGGCAGAAAAATTGAATACCATTTTGCTGACTGATTTTTTTCAGAACCTATTAACTGACTTTATCGAAACGAAAGGCGTGGACAACCGGGAAGTTGTGGGTAAGGAATCAGTGAGTTTTCTAGTAGGGGGCAAATTCGTTTGTAATAAGTGGGTCGAACTTAGTGCAAGATGTTATTCCTCAAGATCCGAGTGATTACACATATAACCATCCCCTGAATCTTCTCGAGATATAAGGAAAGAACATACTATGAACAGAAATAGGTCTACAACAGAAGCATCAGGGTTACATTTAGGTTATTAATGCCAAGTTTTCATCCGATGGCAAAGCAGGGATCACATGTAAAATGTGTACAAACTTGCCATCACGAGTTTTGACTTGTTGTTGCGTGTGGTGATGTTGATAGACTGAGCCTTATCCAATCATTTAAAGAACATAGCAGCACACATAACCTTTAACCTTTTACCAGCGGGTTTACGAGAAAGTGCAGCAATTCTTAAAGCCTGTATCCCTTGCCCATCACTTGGATGTGGATGTAGGGTCGAATAGACACACTATACAATTGACGGGGACAGTCTTAAAACAAATTCTTCCCCTACGAACTGTCGATACTGAGCTGTCCAGATCGCATCTTCTGAGAACAAGAGGAGGTACAGTCAGAAGATTGTGCTGTTAAAAGTCTAGTGGATGCAATTTTTTCTGATGACTGGGTAACCCTCAGTACAAGATACGCTACCTTCCTCTCCTTCCATTGCAAACATCACCATGCTCAGTGTATCTCGAGAACAAAAGGGAATATTCACTCAGATTTGGGAAAAAAGTGTTTTACAGTGAGATTTGTACCCAACCACTAGAAACTAAACTCCCACCCGACTAGAAAACCTAGTTTCCTTGACCAACCACTCTGTCATCCTGCCCAGTTTCGCTCTTCATCTTCTACTTGTTGGTTGCACGGTCCGAGCTGTTTCACTATTTGACGATGTTGATCCCCACGTGTTGCAGAAGCCACAGCCTCCGTTGCCATGGAATGGTGTCAAGGAAGTGACGTCGCTACCCAAGGCGTGTCTTCAAACCGGCTGGGAGCTCAGCTACATCAGGAGCCACTTCCCAAACTTCACCAAAGACGACATGGACGAGGACTGCCTGTACCTCAACATCTATGTCCCAGTCCATACGGTTCGTGAAGCAGTCCTCAAAATTCATCTTTATTTCCTAGTTATCTCGATTGTGCAGATACTTTATTTTATAATCACATAACAGTCTTACACTCTCACTCACTCACTCACTCACTCACTCACTCACTCACTCACTCACTCACTCACTCTCACACACACACGTACTCTCACAGAAGACATGAAAATATTGGAGGTTACTTTGTGAGGACTGTACATTTGTCATTCAAAGCCATTCAGAAGAGGTTAGTCTTCGCTTCGCATATTTAAAGACAAGTTTATTAATCTGAACTTAAAAGCATGATTTAAAAATCCAACGAAATGTTATCGTATGCAGTTCACACTCGTTTTCTCTTATTAAAGTATAAAAAATCAGGACTCATTGCTGGCAGTTTGTCTTAAGAGATGGTGGGAGGAGGGCTGGTGGGGTAGAGACAAACCCCCTCCCCCCTGCAAACAAAAAAAAATCTTCGGATATACACATATATGTTGCCTCGGTGCTGAGCGGCGAGCTTTGACACGAGCTGTGGGCATGACGTCATATTTTGAAGGCAGGTGTCCGGAGAAGGTGGACTTCCGGTGCTGGTGCACGTGCACGGCGGCTCCAACGAGGAGGGGATGGGGGGCATGCTGCACGCCGACGTCCTGGCAGCCCTCGGCGATATCATCGTCATCACCTTGAACTACAGACTTGGTGCCTTCGGTAAACTGCTCTTCTTTCTTTTTTTGCTCCGCTGCCCCACCTCCTACCCGCCACCCAGCCTCCGTAGTACAGCCACCCCTCACCTCACCCCCACTCCTCAACTCCCTTATCGTCCTCAATACATGCAACACCTCCCCCCTCCACCTCTTTTACAGCTAAAACATGTCGAAAAATCGAGACAGTTTGTCAGGTAGTCGATGAGCACGTTTGCCGATAATCCACCGAGATAACAGGCTACCTTACAGACTCAGTCGCCCTGAGGACTTGTGTGGTGTGTGTGGTGCATTACCAAAGGCCTGGGCTTTGCATGCTCATGAATTCCATTTTTAGATCGAGCTTTTGCTCGTGTGTGTGTGTGTGTGTGTCTTCATTTGGTGTTTACATCTTTGTGTCTACCCATGCTCTACTTTTTTTTCAATCCCTATATCATGTTTCTTTTTTTTTCCCCTCCCGCTTCTCGCCTTTCAGTCCGTCTTTCACTAGAGCTCTGACCCGACGACCTCCTGCCTTCCAATCTGTGCCACGAGCTCATGAAATTAAAAGATTAAAAGCTCGCGGAAAAATAAACTGGCCAGCACTGCGGCGCTTTTAAAGTTATGAAAGGAGAGGCTGGCAGTGCACCCAAGACTTGTCTCGCGGCCTCTAATCTGCCTCAGGGAGGGGGGGAGAAAGTGGGTGGGTGGGTGGGCGACTGTAATGTAATTGCTTAGGAACCTTCTAATCGATTATCGATCTTCATCGTCTGCTCCTACCACGTCCAGGTGCCTCTTCAGACCAGCGTTGTGTCTGCTCACACCTGGCTGGAGAGATGCCACGAGGGTGTTTTTTTTTTAATCACAGAATTTCATTTTCAAAGGATGCACGCAATCAAGAAAGAAGTAAAGGGGTTAGATTCCAGAAGATGGAAGGGTTGGGGGGGAGGGAAGAACAATATGGAAGATTGACAACACGACACTTTTATTCGCGTGTGTGTTCATTTTTAGGAGCAGTTCTTCCTTCTCTCACTTGGACGTCTTTGTAGGGAACCTTTCTTCCCAACTCTCAGACATCTTCCATGATTTCCTGCACATGTCGATGTCGGCCAGATTTAGCTGTCAAATTACTCTCCAACAGAAGGGCAGGACAGTAATCACAGTAATTTGCAGTTGGTAATCGCTGTATGGGTCTTCCTGCATGCAACCCTAGCATTCAAACTGTGGGACATGAAAGGTCTCGGCGAGGTCACTGTGACTGGCGTTTCTTCAAAACATGTGAGGCTATAGCTGGGGATTCCGATGATAAGAGATCTGAATGAAAGAACGAAAAAAAGATCGAAAGAGAAAGGTAGAAAGTAAGAAAAGATAAAAAGAAAGAGATGTCACTTTATTTCATCTTCTGCCGCTAATGTTGCTGTGGCTGCTGCTGCGAAGTATAAAGAAAAAAGTGTGTAACCAAAACGCAAACGAAGAACACGACTGAACTATAAAAATATTATCATTTCAATATTTCACACAACAGTTTGCTACTCTATCGATGGAAAGCAAAGTGTAAGCGTCTCTGTTAAATATAAAAATATCTGGACATATACAGATATATAAAGATACCAAAGCCTAAAGTCAAGATTAAAGGAAAACAAATATTTCAAGCAACAGTCGTTGAGTGCAAAAGGCGAGAGAAGGAAAAGCAAAAGACTGCTATTTAGTAATCAAGCTGATGGAGAAGACAAGATGAGGGGAAAAAAATTAGCGTTAATTACAAAGAACATCTTGCAGGTGACGGTGAGCAGTTTAACCAAAAAGATTTCCTGTCTGTCGGTTATTTCTACCTCTCTGTTTCCACGGACGTGTATAGGTGGACTGCTGTCTGTCTGTCTGTCAGACCACGGACGTGAATAGGGTGGACTGCTGTCTGTCTGCCGAGACCAACGCTGAGCCTCTTGCGAAGTTCTCCGCTGTTAGTCTCGGCGAGCCTTAACAATGAAAGTGAATAAACCGGAAGCTATATCGTCCAAAAGCCTCGTTCTAGTAGTTAAACTGAAACGTGACTAAACCAGAAGCTATTTCGTAACCAGCCTCGTTCTAGTAGTTAAACTGAAACGTGACTAAACCGGAAGCTATTTCGTAACCAGCCTCGTTCTATGACTTCACTGAAAAAAATCGTCTGCAAGCAGTCCAGTAATACAAGTCCAGTACGACAAGTCCGCGCTGTTTCTAACAGTAATACCAGCAGCACAGTATAGACCCAGTCCAGCCGCTGTGGTGTCAGCACGTGACCAACACTCGGAGTTGTCTGCACATTATGGGATGGAAAAGGAGTTGCAGCTCTTAGGTGCTGTCGATGGGAATCACCAAAGCCTTCCTTTTCAATTTCCTAAGCTTTCATTAGTCCTATTTTTCTCTCGGCGTTGAAAGCTCCATGCCGGGGCACGAACGAGCTCCAGGAAGTAAGGAGGGCGGGGGGTGGGGGGTGGCTGTCGGGCATGTCCGTCAAGTCTCTGCACTCCATCCTGGGCCCTTGTTCACGAAGCGAGGATAGGCCCAGGGGCAGCATGGGAAAAAAAATCAGAACAAGCTTTTCGCAGTTACGAAGCGGTGTTCAGACCCCGCGGGTATCGTTTTATGTCAGTTTACTCCCAGGGCATCTTTGCCACCGATGTACAACTACAGCTGCAGGGGTAAAGCACCACCCCGCGGGTCTGGACACCACTTTGTGTATAAAAGGTCACGATTGCGACGGTTGGCGAAAAAGAAAATAAAAACGTGGAGAACTACCTGAGAGACTTTGGCAAAAAAAAGCCTCCGATAGAGGCGACGAACGAAAGAGTGTCCGGTTAGGGGAGGGAGGGAGGGGTTCGATCGGGCTGGGGGCACGTCCTAGGGGCTTCCCTGGAGAATCAGCTTACGTTTCATCTGCTCCAGATGCACAACATCTGTCGGATTAACAGGACGAGGCGTTAGAGCCAAAGAGGACAGGGTATTATGGGTATCCTTTCCATATTTTCCATATACACCCGTTCCACAGAGAGAGAGAGAGACGGACAGTGAGCGCACTAGACACACACACACACCCAACACACGCACGCACACACACACCCAACACACGCACACACACACACACCCATCACTCAACACACACACACACTCAACACACACGCACACACACACCCATCACACACACACTCAACACACACACACACCCAACACACGCACACACACACACACCCATCACTCAACACACACACACACTCAACACACACGCACACACACACCCATCACACACACACACACTCAACACACACACACACCCAACACACCCACACACACACCCATCACACACACACACACTCAACACACACACAACACACACACGCACACACACACATCCAACATACGCACACGCACACAGCCTACACGTGGTCAGTGTAAAAATAATGACTGTATTGGTCTGAAAGGTTTCCTGAGTGGTGAGAGCAAGGATTTCCCAGGAAATTACGGGCTGCATGACCAGACGATGGCACTCCACTGGGTGGCCAACAACATCCACTGGTTCGGCGGCGACCCGACGAAAGTCACGATCGAAGGTCACAGCGCTGGCGGAACTGACGTAGGACAGCACGTGTTGTCTCCCCTGTCCAAAGGTATCGTCATCGACGATCGATGTTAGTTTGTGTTTAAACAAATATTTGGCGGCGATGTTTTGGTAGACATATTGCTGCTCCTTCTATTTGTTTTAATTACCTTTTTTTCTCCTCACTCACTCACTCACTCACACACACACACACACACACACGCACGCGCGTACACACACACTCACACACGTGTACACAATCTCTCGGACACACATACCAACTCTTTCACTCACACTTACAGACTCGGCTTCGCTTCAAGATATTCTAATTGTTCTGGAACCAGCCCAGAAGTGGTTCACTGGGCTAAAGATTGCGCCCTCGATGTGCAGGATTGTTTCGCTACGCCATCATGCAAAGTGGATCCCCGCTAGCTTACTGGGCGCTTCTTCATCCCCCGGCCACTACAGTGGAGTCGACAAAATCGTTCGTGAAGAACCTGGGCTGCACGCGTACCCACGATATGGCGGTGGTCAAGGAGTGTCTCAAAAAGATAGACGCAGTGTATATAAACAATGCGTTTTACAAGGTGGGTATCAACTGACATTGAGGGTAACAAACTAACCTGACCTTTAACCTCTAGTGTGTAGAGTGGACAACCACGTCTACTTCACAGATGAACAAGAATCCATGTACCTTAAAGAGTTAATTTCTCATTTGTCGTTAGTGTAAGTTTCTTGGCAAACTCTTTACTTGTAGCCTCGCTGTCCTACGTGTTATCGCTGTGACAATGTTTGTCAACATGTAAATATTAAAAAATAAACACAAGGAGAATCTATGTTTAATTCATAGATTAGTCAATACGTGCATATACGTTTAGGAAAGGACAAATAAAACCCTGGTGATGGACCGAATGTTCAGGCAATGGCCCAGTTTCGTGGTTTCCTGGTTGCAGCACGCGCCGGGTCTGTACAACTACTCGCCGGTGGTGGACGGGGAGTTCATCTTGGCTGCACCTGAGGAAGCTCTGCTCAACCTGAGTCTCAATGGACAGGCCTTCATGACCGGCATCACACAGGACGAAGGCTCGCTAACCAGTGGGTTGTGTGTGTGTGTGTGTGTGTGTGTGTGTGTGTGTGTGTGTAACAGAATGTGTATGAGAGAGTCTGTCTAAGAGAGGGAGAGAGCGAGTGTGTGAATGTGAGAGAGTGTGTCTGTGAGAGAGTATGTGATAGTGTGTGAGAGAATGCGTGTGAGGTTTGTGTGTGTGTGTGTGTGTGAGAGAGAGAGTGAGAGAGAGAGAGCGAAGTGTGAGAGATAATGTGTGTGTTAGAGAGAGCCCCAGAAGCGATGTGTGTGTGCGCATGCGCGTGTGTACGTGTGCGTATTTATGCATCTGTATGAGTGTGTAAGCGCATGGAGAGCGAGAGTGAATGGACTGATTTGGTGTCTCCTAGTGACTGAGAGTGAACTTAAAGGTATTGGTAAGTGGGGGAGTGCATCGGAGAGAGGGGGACAAGAAGGAAAAGAGAGAGAGAACACGTGGAGAAATGATATTTTCTCTGATTTTATCCACCATAAGCTTATAACCTATGACTGACATCAACAGTGATCCCAATCACCTGATCCACAATTTCTTTCTACTGACTTAATGAAGCAGCATCTAGAATCCAGACCCACTGGAATTTCCACAACTTCAGCTCAGCTTTTAGTGGGATAAGGTTCATGTCTGCGAACTGTCGTGAGAATGTTTTTATTGGGTGGAGACCTCAGTCTGCAGAATGTCACAGGATGACATTCTGCAGACTGAGGTCTCCACCCAATAAAAACGTTTTCTCGACCATTGATATGCTCGTGAGATCCGATGTCTGGTTGTGTTGCAGCTGAGGTTGTCCTGAAGTCGGCCGAGAAAGTCAACCAGCAGTTTCGTTTCGAGGAAGACTACCCCAAAGACTACACTCCTCCGCCAGTGCAGGCCTTCAGTATGGTTCCTGGCATCGAGCGTAAGCTGCTCCCTTGCCACCTCTTGTAAACCAAAACGAGCGAAAATCCACCTTTTTAGGACTTGCATTGCCCTGCAACAATCTTTTTGAACATGAAATAATGTTTTGCAAATTTTATTTCAGAATTACCTTCTCAGAAATGTAAAAAAAAAAAAAAGATTTGAGACATGATTTTTTTCCCGACGAAGGAGGCCTTTTGGCTGTGCAATTAAATAGTCTTCACTTTGATCATGGAAAGTCTGTAGGCAACATGTAGATAACATCCTCGACAATCGCTTTAGGCCTGTACCTTTCAAACTCAGTTAATGTGACAAGTTCTACAACTGAAGTTTTTTTCTGCGCGGAAGTTTTCAGCTTCAGCACGTAAATTGAATAATTATGTGTTTTATACGAACCTGAACATTTTTTATAATATCTCATTTCCGATGGTTCTTGCTTTTCTTTTTTTTCTGACTACTTCTTCGTTAGCATGGAATGGCTTGTGTGTTTGCTTTTGAATTACCTCCCTTGTTGTGAAATACATTCAACATAATCGATGGCATGGCTGAATAATGCTAGTGTCTTCCGAGCATCTCAGTTTTCCTTTGGTAAGATAGTATCGCTGGTTTGACACTTGCTTAGTGCCACACAACGAATGATATCGGTTTGTTTTGTTTTCAAGACCTGGTGTTTCACGAATACAAACCCTGGCATGATCCCGACAATAAGACGGCCAACCTCGTCGGCTTTTCCCACGTGAGTAGCTCGTGAGACCCGCGAGGAAAATGTGCTTCAAACAAGTTTAGAGAAACGAAAATTAGTCAGTGATTAGTCAAGACAGAATTGTTAAAGAGAAAGAACTGTATTGTCAGAAAGAAGTTTATTGTCCAGTAGACTGAGTTGTTTTGTTAGAAAGAACTCTGCTGTTCCGGCCTCTGTACCTCCCTGCTTTACGACACTTGTTTATGTTGGAGGAGGGATCGGTTGTGTTTTTATACATCTACGCTGAGGAATCCTCCTCTCTGTCCATCACTTTTGATGACAAAATATTATTGCCACATTGCTCTACTGTCTGTGAACTAGTTTTCACTGTTCTGTAGACCCTTCACACACACACACACACACACTGTCGCTTCCCTCTATCTATTCCTTTCTTTTAAATTTATCTCAGTTTTTTTTTATCTTGTATTCTTTTCTGTCGTCTTCTTGAGCCATCAGTCTAGCTATTTATTTCATCTCTCACCATCTCTCTTTCTCTCTCTCCCCCTCTTTCTCAAAGATCTTATATCCTTTTTCCTGAAATCTGCTATAGAGTTTTATTTCACTGGATACCGTCCTGTGCTGTCAAACGAGTCGCAAGTGGGTCAAGAATGTGGACGATGAACTCTGACACTCGTTTTCTGTCTGAAAAAAATACGATTTTACTTATCTGGTCAGCGCTGGGCTTGTTTAGCACCGCGCGTGCTCAAAGATAGAAGGGACACGATCACAACGACCAGACCCACTTGCGACTTCCTGGGTCTCGTCTCTAGAGACAGCAGCTAGAGAGTGTGAGCGTCCGCGTGACGTAAGTGCACGTGACATATGTGGATGTGATGTGAGTGCACGTGACGTATGTGGATGTGATGTGAGTGCACGTGACATATGTGGATGTGATGTGAGTGCACGTGATGAATGTGGATGTGATGTGAGTGCACGTGACATATGTGGATGTGATGTGAGTGCACGTGACATATGTGGATGTGATGTGAGTGCACGTGACGTATGTGGATGTGATGTGAGTGCTGGTGACGTTTGTGCTCACGGACTCGAGTGTTTGCTCCCTGCGTGTTGTTGTCAGGTGGTTGGAGACTCGACCTTCGTTGCGCCTGCCATCAAGTTGGCCCGGCTGCTGTCCCGGCGGTCCTCGGCCGTCTTTTTCTACACGTTCAACCACGTGTCCGCCCTCTCCAGCCACCCCCTGTGGATGGGTACGACAACCCAGTGCAGCAGCAAGCCCCTGAAATGGAGCTCCTAGTGCACAGCATACCCCTAACATTTAGCACCTAGTGCAGTTCCCTGCATCCTAGTACAACCTTGTAAACAACAGTCCTCGTAGTTTGTTTTCAAATTAGTCCCCCAAACATTTCTTACCAGCCTGCTGTGGAGCAAGCTGTTGATCTCTAATTTTAATATCATTGTGTTCTGAAAGTGGATGAGAAGAAATTCAAATTCTAATTCTGCATCACGTATGTTTGTGTAAACAGATATTTGTCTATTTATTGTATACATTGTTGTCTATTTGTTTGCGCCAAAAAGGATGACAATCATTTTAATATCAAGCAGGACAAGATTTTAATAACTGCCATGATAAAAAATCTTAAAAGTTAAACAAAGTCTGTGGCTTTTGTGAGTTTGCCGATTGTAGTCCAGGGATAAGTACAAGACTTTCGCATACCTGTCAGACTGCCAACACCTTTCATTTTGTGTCTTAACTGACAAGTTTAACTGCTGCTTGCTAAATGTTTCATTCAGTATAAACAGAGTTGCTCAATCTCGAGTGTCTGCTTGTCTGTACAAACAAATCTTTCCGAGAGAAAACTTATGAAAAAGAATTTAAAAGAGTGCGCGATACTCTGATTCTTACAGGTGTTCCTCACGGCGTTGATCTCTTCTACCTGTTCGGCTGTCCTCTGAGTGGCCATCCCAACCACCAGTATGACGATCAGGACAGAAATGTCAGTCGCACCTTCATCGACCTGTGGGCGAACTTTGTAAAACACGGGTAAGTGACGCTCATCCACATTGAGGTAAAGCATGGGTAGGTGAGTGCTCGGCAACCCTGAAATGAAACACGGGAAGCTGCAGCCTCTGGAACCAGCTGCTAACTGATGGCCGTCGTTGGCAACACGGTCACGTGACTGGCTGATTGACTGGCTGGCTTACTACTAAACACAGCAAAGCGGAAGACCTAACACCAGTAGCGATGTTACTAAATATACAGCAGCAGTAGAAGTAGTACCACACACACACGCCTTTATATCACATATATTTATACGCTAGTCTAGCAGCCAACATGCCAGTCAGTCGTAACTAACAAACAAACGGAAGGAGACACAAGCGATTTCACCAACTAAATAACTAAACAAATAATAATAATAATAATAGTAATAAAAGTTAGCTTGTATAGCGCCTTATATATCCTCCCTTCAGGACGAACTCAAGGCGCTTCACAAATGACAGATGGTGTGACGTGAAAATAATGTGACGTCAGAACAAAATGACGTAGCTCCAGGTCATAGGGCAGCATCTACACACAGCACCAACACAGTCCGCAGGCCAAATATCAAAGGTCCCACAAGTCGTAATACACTCCCTAGTCAATGTAGTCCCTAATAACACATCCTACACACAGCACACTAATACACTCCCTAGTCAATGTAGTTCCTAATAACACATCCTACACACAGCACACTAATACACTCCCTAGTCAATGTAGTTCCTAATAACATCCTACACACTAATACACTCCCTAGTCAATGTAGTCCGTAATAACATCCTACGCACAGCACACTAATACACTCCCTAGTCAATGTAGTTCCTAATAACACATCCTACACACAGCACACTAACACACTCCCTAGTCAATGTAGTCCCTAATAACACATCCTACACACAGCACACTAATACACTCCCTAGTCAATGTAGTCCCTAATAACACATCCTACACACAGCACACTAATACACTCCCTAGTCAATGTAGTTCCTAATAACACATCCTACACACAGCACACATCACACTCCCTAGTCAATATAGTTCCTAATAACACATCCTACACACAGCACACTAATACACTCCCTAGTCAATGTAGTTCCTAATAACACATCCTACACACAGCACACTAATACACTCCCTAGTCAATGTAGTCCCTAATAACACATCCTACACACAGCACACTAATACACTCCCTAGTCAATGTAGTCCCTAATAACACATCCTACACACAGCACACTAATACACTCCCTAGTCAATGTAGTCCCTAATAACACATCCTACACAGCACACTAATACACTCCTAGTCAATGTAGTTCCTAATAACACATCCTACACACAGCACACTAATACACTCCTAGTCAATGTAGTTCCTAATAACACATCCTACACACAGCACACTAATACACTCCCTAGTCAATGTAGTTCCTAATAACACATCCTACACACAGCACACATCACACTAATACACTCCCTAGTCAATGTAGTTCCTAATAACACATCCTACACACAGCACACATCACACTAGTCAATACACTCCTAGTCAATGTAGTTCCTAATAACACATCCTACACACAGCACATCACACAGTCGTAATACACTCCCTAGTCAATGTAGTCCCTAATAACACATCCTACACACAGCACACATCACACTCGTAATACACTCCCTAGTCAATGTAGTTCCTAATAACACATCCTACACACAGCACACTAATACACTCCCTAGTCAATGTAGTTCCTAATAACACATCCTACACACAGCACACTAATACACTCCCTAGTCAATGTAGTCCCTAATAACACATCCTACACACAGCACACTAATACACTCCCTAGTCAATGTAGTCCCTAATAACATCCTACACACAGCACACTAATACACTCCCTAGTCAATGTAGTCCCTAATAACACATCCTACACACAGCACACTAATACACTCGCTAGTCAATGTAGTTCCTAATAACACATCCTACACACAGCACACTAATACACTCCCTAGTCAATGTAGTTCCTAATAACACATCCTACACACAGCACACTAACACACTCCCTAGTCAATGTAGTCCCTAATAACACATCCTACACACAGCACACTAATACACTCCCTAGTCAATGTAGTCCCTAATAACACATCCTACACACAGCACACTAATACACTCCCTAGTCAAGTAGTGGTTCCTAATAACACATCCTACACACAGCACACTAATACACTCGCTAGTCAATGTAGTCCCTAATAACACATCCTACACACAGCACACTAATACACTCCCTAGTCAATGTAGTTCCTAATAACACATCCTACACACAGCACACTAATACACTCCCTAGTCAATGTAGTTCCTAATAACACATCCTACACACAGCGCACTAATACACTCCCTAGTCAATGTAGTTCCTAATAACACATCCTACACACAGCACACTAATACACTCCCTAGTCAATGTAGTTCCTAATAACACATCCTACACACAGCACACTAATACACTCCCTAGTCAATGTAGTTCCTAATAACACATCCTACACACAGCACACTAATACACTCCCTAGTGAATGTAGTTCCTAATAACACATCCTACACAGCACACTAATACACTCCCTAGTCAATGTAGTTTCTAATAACACATACACACAGCACACATCACATTAGTAGTAATACACTCCCTAGTCAATGTAGTTCCTAATAACACATCCTACACAAAGCACACATCACACAAGTCGTAATACACTCCCTAGTCAATGTAGTTCCTAATAACACATCCTACACACAGCACACACCACACGAGTCGTAATACACTCCCTAGTCAATGTAGTTCCTAATAACACATCCTACACACAGCACACATCACACTAGTCGTAATACACTCCCTAGTCAATGTAGTTCCTAATAACACATCCTACAATAATAGCACACTAATACACTCCTAGTCAATGTAGTCCTAATAACACATCCTACACACAGCATAACTAATACACTCCCTAGTCAATGTAGTTCCTAATAACACATCCTACACACACAGCACACATCACACTAGTCGTAATACACTCCCTAGTCAATGTAGTTCCTAATAACACATCCTACACACAGCACACATCACACTAGTCGTAATACACTCCCTAGTCAATGTAGTTCCTAATAATACATCCTACACACAGCACACATCACACTAGTCGTAATACACTCCCTAGTCAATGTAGTTCCTAATAACACATCCTACACACAGCATACATCACACTAGTCGTAATACACTCCCTAGTCAATGTAGTCCCTAATAACACATCCTACACACACAGCATAACTAATACACTCCCTAGTCAATGTAGTTCCTAATAACACATCCTACACACACACACACTAATACACTTCTAGTCAATGTAGTCCCTAACACATCCCACACACAGCA
The DNA here is from genome assembly GCA_004794655.1 of Marisa cornuarietis. NCBI lineage: Eukaryota > Metazoa > Mollusca > Gastropoda > Architaenioglossa > Ampullariidae > Marisa > Marisa cornuarietis. The sequence goes on along the minus strand of SMMW01000109.1, from coordinate 2,161 downwards.
CACTAATACACTCCCTAGTCAATGTAGTTCCTAATAACACATCCCACACAGCACACTAATACACTCCTAGTCAATGTAGTTCCTAATAACACATCCCACACACAGCACACTAATACACTCCCTAGTCAATGTAGTTCCTAATAACACATCCTCACACACAGCACACTAATACACTCCTAGTCAATGTAGTTCCTAATAACACATCCCCACACAGCACACTAATACACTCCCTAGTCAATGTAGTTCCTAATAACACATCCCAATACCACACACCTAATACACTCCTAGTCAATGTAGTTCCTAATAACACATCCCACAATATTAACACACTAATACACTCCTAGTCAATGTAGTTCCTAATAAACACATCCTACACACAGCACACCAATACACTCCTAGTCAATGTAGTCCCTAATAACATCCTACACATACACTAATACACTCCCTAGTCAATGTAGTCCCTAATAACACATCCTACACACAGCACACATCACACAAGTCGTAATACACTCCCTAGTCAATGTAGTTCCTAATAACACATCCTACACACAGCACACATCCCACTAGTCGTAATACACTCCTAGTCAATGTAGTTCCTAATAACACATCCTACACACAGCACACATCACACTAGTCGTAATACACTCCCTAGTCAATGTAGTTCCTAATAACACATCCTACACACAGCACACATCACACAAGTCGTAATACACTCCCTAGTCAGTGTAGTTCCTAATTACACATCCTACACACAGCACACTAATACACTCCCAGTCGTAATACACTCCCTACTCAATGTAGTTCCTAACAACACATCCTACACACAGCACACATCACACTAGTCGTAATACACTCCCTAGTCAATGTAGTTCCTAATAACACATCCTACACACAGCACATCACACTAGTCGTAATACACTCCCTAGTCAATGTAGTTCCTAATAACACATCCTACACACAGCACACATCACACTAGTCGTAACACACTCCCTAGTCAATGTAGTTCCTAATAACACATCCTACACACAGCACACATCACACTAGTCGTAATACACTCCCTAGTCAATGTAGTTCCTAATAACACATCCTACACATAGCACACATCACACTAGTCATAATACACTCCCTAGTCAATGTAGTTCCTAATAACACATCCTACACACAACACACATCACACTAGTCGTAATACTCTTCCTAGTCAATGCAGTTCCTAATAACACATCCTACACACAGCACACATCACACTAGTCGTAATACCCTCGCTAGTCAATGTAGTTCCTAATAACACATCCTACACACAGCACACATCACACTAGTCGTAATACACTCCCTAGTCAATGTAGTTCCTAATAACACATCCCACACACAGCACACATCACACTAGTCGTAATACACTGCCTAGTCAATGTAGTTCCTAATAACACATCCTACATAATAGCACACATCACACTAGTCGTAATACACTCTAGTCAATGTAGTTCCTAATAACACATCCTACAGCACACATCACACTAATACACTCCCTAGTCAATGTAGTTCCTAATAACACATCCTACACACACCACACATCACACTAGTCGTAATACACTCCCTAGTCAATGTAGTCCCTAATAACACATCCTACACACACAGCACACATCACACTAGTCGTAATACACTCCCTAGTCAATGTAGTTCCTAATAACACATCCTACACACACAGCACACATCACACTAGTCGTAATACACTCCCTAGTCAATGTAGTTCCTAATAACACATCTACACACAGCACACATCACACTAGTCGTAATACACTCCCTAGTCAATGTAGTTCCTAATAACACATCCTACACACAGCACACATCACACTAGTCGTAATACACTCCCTAGTCAATGTAGTTCCTAATAACACATCCTACACATAGCACACATCACACTAGTCATAATACACTCCCTAGTCAATGTAGTTCCTAATAACACATCCTACACACAACACACATCACACTAGTCGTAATACTCTTCCTAGTCAATGCAGTTCCTAATAACACATCCTACACACAGCACACATCACACTAGTCGTAATACACTCCCTAGTCAATGTAGTTCCTAATAACACATCCTACACACAGCACACATCACACTAGTCGTAATACACTCCTTAGTCAATGTAGTCCCTAATAA